>OW387023.1:56117386-56785395 GCA_936439885.1 Nowickia ferox
ATTTTTTCGCTAAAGAGAATTCCAAAAAACTTGCAAACAGATAATGGTAAAGAGTTCTATAATAAAATATTTCAAAACCTGATGAAAAAACATAATGTCAATCACTATTCTACATATAGTATCATGAAAGCATCTATTGTAGAACGATTTAATAGAACTCTGAAAGGAATGATGTGGAAAAATTTTAGTCTACAAGGAAATTATCGATGGATACATATATACAAGGATTTAATTAATCAATATAATAATAAAAAGCATAGAACAATTGGAATGACACCAAAGTCTGTTAACACAAAAAATGAAAGTTCTTTACTAAAACAAGCCTATAATCATCCCAAAATATTTAAATTTGGCAAACTAAAAGTTGGAGATCACGTTCGAATTAGCAAATATAAACATATTTTTTCAAAAGGATATACTCCAAACTGGACAACTGAAATTTTTAAAATTCGTACTTTACGGAACACAAACCCCATTACATATTTATTGGAAGACTATCAAAATAATCCAATTGTTGGTGGATTCTATGAACATGAACTATTAAAGACACATTTTCCAAATACATACTTGATTGAAAAGGTTATTAAAACTAAGGGACACCAGGCATACGTAAAATGGTTGGGTTTTTCCAATCAACATAATTCTTGGATCAATAAAGATGAACTTCAATAATATTTTATATGTACTTCAATATGAGATTTATTCTTTTTTACTTTTTTTATTATATTATAAAATTTTAAAACAAATTAATAAATAAAATATATGTATGTGAATAAATAGTATTGCTTTGATTTTTATTTCTAATCAACTTTGTTGTGTATGGTCAGTATCAAGCTTTTGTATTCAAACAGCTTAGTTATATCAACTGTTGCAAACACATTCGTACATATCAATGAAAAAACCACAACAGAATTTTTAACAAACTCAAACAGCCTAATTATAGCAACTGCTTCAAACACATTCATTCATTCATATCAAAAATAAAAAAAAAAAACCCACAACAGAAGAACAATACAGTAGGGTGGCACTGTACAAAAGTAATCGTTGTTAGTTTTCTCATACAAAATTAGTATACAAATCCTAACCAACCCCACCCAAAACCCGACCAAATCCCGCCCAAACCCCGACCAAATCCCGACCAACTCCCGCTCAAACCCCGACCAAACTCAACCAAGCCAAACCAAGTCGTACCAACCCATTACTCACACACAATTTCAAAAACTTCCAGTAAGTACCACCCTATTTTAAACACACATTCAACTGACCAGTGTTGCCAAGTATGCATTACACAGATTTTCATCGTTCATGCCATACAAAATTAGTATAAATTTTTTGCTCCCTGCTCTGTTTCCAGAACTGTCTTATACACCCTACTTTCCTATTTCGTAACAAAGACGTGTCAGATCAACTTCAATATCTTTTTCATTAATTCCTTTTATTTCACTCAGTTGTATACTAGTTTTTCTTAACATAGAATACGTTGGAATATAAAAATCATAATAAAAATGTAGAATTTGTTTCCTGAGGATGCCGTTCCAACATAAAATGGAAGTTAGAAATATTCCAATACCAAGTAGAGACTTCCACGTATCTGGCTCTATTTTAATTTTGTAGTTGTCCTGCTGAATAATTAAACGATAGGCTGTATTCCTTTCAGTAGTGTCATCTATCAAATTTACTGAATTTAAAAATTCTTACTGAGAAAGGACACTGCTAATATAGGTTTTATAGTGCATTAAACGTAGCCACTCTTCCCGATCCAATCCAATAAAATGTTTATTTTTATAATGTAGCCATATCATTGGTTTAAATCCATTTAGAGTTGAAAGACCACAAGAAATTTTTAATTTTAAATTCAGGAAGTACATCCGGTATTTGAGGTTTCCTTGGTTGTTCGAAAAAGTTTCTCATTTTGTTTTCCATTTTCAAAAGAGAATTTTAATTTTTTTACTATACACCTCGGAAGTAAATTTTAAACTGATGATGACTTCGCTCTAAAAAATCCCTTTCCTTTATATTGGAAATATCTTGAATACTATGCTCTATCTATCTGTCATTGTGTACATAACTTGACGTATACAATTACATACATGCATACATACATACATACATACATATATGTTGTCTAAGAAAAATAAAAAAATATTTAAATTATGTTTCCTTTCAAACATTTTGTTTATTTTTTTTTTAATGTAAATTATAAAATTTAATTAAAAATTTTGTTTAAAAATGTTTATTAATTCGTCTCAATCTTCCTTTTGGTTAGCGGTGGCATTCGATAAAAAGTGATGAAATAAATAATAAATAAATAATAAAAATAAATAATCTTCTTCACCCTTAGTTTTTTCATATGAAAAAAGTAACACGTACACATACCAATAACGTCTTCATTTAAATTTTCGTCATGAGAGCAAGGTATTCTATCATCAAAATTCTCATAATCGGGTTTGAATGCCCGAAGAAAAGACAGATGTTCTTCGAAAATTATATTTCCGAACTCTTGTAAAAAATCGTTTATAAAATCCATCGTTCTTGTTTAAAATCTTAATGAAAACTACTCATTGATTTATCAAATCCTCGTGTTATATACCTACGTATGTATATTTTTATATGGTTGAATCCGTATAAATTAAACAAATATTCATGCAATTTCATTTTTTTTTTCTACTTGTTTTTATTTAAAATATTTCCTTAAACACTTTTTAAATAGTTTCTATTTAAATGTAGCAAAATGATAATAATCTCTTACAGGAGGAACTGGCTTCAACTCCAATCTGTATAAATCACTATTATTGCTATCATTTATAGGATATTTACAAATAAGATAAGCGCCCGTAGATAAATTTTCAATATCCTTATCACTTAGTGAATTAAACCTCTTTGGTAAATATAAAATGTTCGTTCCCAGTTCCAAGACAATAGTTTCCCCATACTTGGTAGTAATACGCTCAGCTCCAGTTATATGATACTCCTCTAGAGATAGCATATCCTTCACATTAAGTCTCTGCCTGGCGTTCAATTTATTGAAGGTAGAAATTAACTCCTCGTTGGTGCTCATTGTTTTGTAACTTATATTAAACTGTGAACTTTTATACACCAGTACAAATTATTTATACATTTTTCATATCCAAGATATATACATATATCTCTCTCTCTCTCTATTTATTAATTAAGTTTTCTCTTTTCAGTAGTTATTATTGAAATTTTATTAACGGTTGTGTTTTATTTTATCGTTTTATTAAAATTTTTTTTTTTATTTTTATATAATGTTAAAAAGTTTCTACTTATATAATTTCAATCTAATGATTTTATTTAAAGTTTACATCTAATATTATTTTATCCCCAACTTCGTCGCACCAAAATTCTTCATTAAATGTCGATAGCAGCTTATCCCTTTCATCATCGTACAAGAATTCGTATACCTCATCTTCAAAAAAATTTTTATGATATCCCATCTGGTTGTTGGGAATTTCATGTTCCTTTCAATTCTGAGAAGACTTGATGTAGTGGAAGATTACTTCTTCCACCGAATCATTAAGACTGAATTCTGCAACGTACCAATGGAAAGTGGGCTAACCGAAGGGTGTACCTTGCCAAAGTCATCCTCCAAAGATATTATCAGAGGACTGGATGGCATTTTTAATTTAATTCTTTTTTACTTTTTTTTTATTTAGTTGATAGCACTTGAAATTGAATTTCACTAACTAAGTTTAAAATGTTCCACGATTGGACCTTTATACTCAAAATCAACAACAACAACAACATAATACAAACAAAATATCAATAGATAAGCTAATGCACATAACATTGCATTTGTTCCCTCACTCCACACTCATATCCATACATACATCCACTCCTATCCATACATACATACATACATACACGTGTAACGCTGACCAAATTCACTACATTTTAAACCCTTTCCTATTCCACTCACGATCGTTTACTTATAAAATCCTAACCCTAATTAACATATTTTCTATTCGCACATGCACTCACAAATCTAGGAATTCGTCTCCTTTTTATGTATATCCGCACTAAAATGTCTAACAAAATTAAAAAAATATAATAAATAATAGAATTAACATATGCAAATTATTAAACAAAAATATCAATTAGAAATTTTATACGAACACATGGCATGTGCCTTTACTAAATAACATACATATGTACATATTTTCCCTAAATCATCAAATAAATACTTTCTTTTCAATTCGATAAAACAAACTCATACACCAATACTCCCACTAATGCCTTGGCTGGCTCATCATCATCATCATCATCATCATAGCTGTATACAAAAGAACCTATTGTTAGCCGTTACCATTCTCAAAGCATTCGAAAAAAAGTATGGAAAAAATCTTAACTTTTTTTGCTGCGGTTCGCGTGTATAACAACACAAAATACCTTTATCAATTCCAACTACAATTCGTGCGTGCATACTATTAGGCGTTAAATAAAAATCCCAACTCCATTTACTACTTAACACCATAAGCCAAGCCTCATCGATTGGCACTTAACAATTCACAATCCCTTATTTTATCTCCTTTCTCCACTACTGCCATCTAGACTTCTTTAGCACACCAAAACTTTTTTAGCTCATCCAAAACCAATTTAAATAAATTTAATTACTTTTGGGTAAGAAAAAATGATCCAGACTTAGCAAACTCACAACCCGCTATTATCTCTCCTTTCTCCACCCTGTCATCTACACTTATCTAGCACACAGCTGCTTACCCAAAACCTATTTAGATAAATTTAATTACTTTTGGGTAAACTCAGATACATTGATCAAGCCATCTGGCATCAACATGCTTCATTTAGCCAATTCACTATCCTTTTTACCCTTTTTTCATATCACTATGGCAACGCTCACACCATTATTTAGCAAATACACACTCCTTTTACCCTTTTTTCACCACCATATGGCAACTCTGATACCAGTATTTAGCGAAGACACAAACCTTTACTGCCAACAGCGCCCCCTGGTAGTGAAATTTCGTTATCTATCGTTATCTATTTTAATTGCTTTCTGGGAGAACAAGCAATTCCTATATACTGATGAAGGATGAGAATTGCGGTAAGATAATGACAGAGTTTGTTGGGCTGCGATCAAAAATGTACTCATTTAGTGTACAGAACCAAAATGACACTAAAAAATCGAAGGGGGTAAAGAGAGCCATATTAGATAAATATAGTTTAGCTACTTATAAAAATTGTTTATTCAATAAGACTAATGTATATGATAATATGTTAACATTTAAATCTAAGCTGCATCAAATATATACTAGTGAATTAAGTAAGGTAGTCTTTAGTTATGGATACGATAAGAGAAAAATTAGATCAAATAACATTAACACATATGCATGGTATCATTTTCGTATTAAGGAAACTAACCCTGAATACGAACTTGACATGTTGCTAGAAGAGATTGCTAGAATGCAAGAAAATGGTTAAAATTAATTAATTTTTACTTAATTAGTTAATTTTTAAATTGTACATAAAATCTTAGTTATTAAGAAAAATTATTGTAAATAAAATCCTATTAATTTATTAAGAAAAACTATTGTACATATGTAAATGACTTTTTAAGAAAAAATTTTAAATAAAATATTTAAAAAAAGAATGAAAATGTGAATGGTGTTTATTTCTTTATCGGTTTTACTACGTTGCATCAAAAAAATTTTTATTTTTGCTTATTTGCAAATTCTTGCTTTCATATCGCTTAAACCTGCACAGTCTTCTTTTCTTTGAGAGGTTCTGCACAAGAAAAATTGAATTTCACAATATTATGAAATTCCATTAAATTTCATTAGATATTTTCGTAAAGACCAAAAATTTAAATAATCGGATAAGTTCTTATATTTTTCACTACATACAAGTTTCTGTTATTTTCTATTCGAACAGATGATTCATAATTTTCCTTTATAAAAAATAATACAAAACAAGGAATATTTTAATAATACAATTTTATTTTATTTTATTTCTGTTAATAATACCATTTAATTTAATTTCTTAAATATTTTATTTATAATGATGGAAACATTTCATAGTATCCAATTATTAGATGTTCTAATATACTTTGCCGTAAAAAATATATTGTACATCTATTTACAAGTATCAGGTCCTTCCTCACAGTTCGGATCGTACCATGGGCAGTTTCCAAAATGCCCATCTGTCTTTTGTCTTCGTCTTATATTATGCCATATTCTTCGTTCTCATCCAGCATATTTTGGAAAAATTTTATCATCTCCCAATGATCAAAAAGCCTGAAGCTTTCAAAATCTCTTATAAATTAGTTTAAAGTACGTCTAATTTGGCTCATTTTATTTGCTGATAAATAAATGATGATGAATGTTGGAAGCTTTTTTTAAGACTAATTTGTTCTTTAAATTTTTCAAATATCTATACTATCATCGCTATTCCATATTTCTTTTTAGCACTCTATCTCTCTCTAACCCTTTTCTCTCTATAACTATCTCTTTCTCTCTATCACTATCCCCCACTTATTCACTATTTCACCATAATTATTTTCGATTAGCCTTCTTGAAGTCATCACGGCTACTTTTAAGATCATTTCCAGTTAAACATTCAAAGTGAGAAGAACTAAATAAAAAAATGGACTCCACAACAAATCTAATTTCAAAATTTAATTCTCTAAACAACAAAACCTTAATCCACGTAAAGGAGCTTGACACATCCATTAAATATACTATTCGAAATGTGATACGTGTAACAACAAAATATGGACCAACACTAAAAGTTGAAATGGATAAACATATAATGTTCCCGCCTAAACGATATAATACTTTAACAGATGACGATATTAAAGATCTCTCGAGCGGATCATATTGCTTAAATAGGGAAGGCGAAGAAACCCTAATCGTTGAGAATGAGCTGAGTCAATTTCTAATTCAAAATTCCTAATATCCTGTCTGGCAATAAATTATATTAATTACGTTTTTTAAATTATGAATAAAAAGACATTAAAGAGTTTTGTAAAATATAAATGTTTGTGTTTTTATTTAATATTTTCAGTTATTTCATAAAGAAATTTAAGACATAAATGTCCACAGGTAAATGTATTAAAATTCTGATGTTGATTATGGTTGTATTTTATATTTGTACCAAGATATTTGACTACTTCTGAAGGAGGTTGTAAGTTTCCAAAGCTGTCGAAATATTATTTTTCATTGATGTTTTTATAATATGCTACTCAATGTGTACCAGGTCCTGTTGATGCATCTAAATTGATTATTCCACATTCAGTTCGTTTTGGTAGAGTATTCAATATGAAAACTCCTCTAAAATATGGAATATTTATAGAAAAACGGTTTAGGTCCACATCAGTGGTCTGTTGGGCAGCATCTCTAAGAGTTTTTTGATTCCACTTTGTTAAGTAAACCATAACCCTTTTTATATGGTTTTAAGTAAAGTCCTTTTCCAACTGCTATGGATTCCATCGCTCTATTATGTCTAGTTGCTTCATCAAGTTGATTTTTAGCATTCTTTGTTGCATTTAAAGCTTTAGCTATGGCAGCACCTCCAGTTGTTAGACTACCAATTGCACCCAGAGCAGTTAAAATCGGTATTAGAGGTAAAAAAACGCCAATATTTTGAACACGTATTATACGTGGTACTATAATTTGAGACTTTCTTCATTTTAATGACTTGTTAATAGTTTTTCGTGCAATTTTAATAGCTGAGTTAATATCTAATGGTTTTTCTTTTTTTAGTATTTTTGTTGCAGCTCTAATTGATGTTCTAAATAGTGTTTTAACATTTAGTTTGTTCTTTTTAACATTTTGATTTTTCTCCAAACCCATACAAAATTTTGTTTTGGCTTTCATTGCGTTAGTAACCATATATGCAAATGATTTTTCAGCAAGACTACTATCTTTTGATAAAACTCGATCCCAAGCGGAGTTTTCAAGTATTTTATCAGCTTTATGTCTAGTACTTAAATCCTTATTTTTGGAATAAGCAATATCGTGATTTTTACAAGCAGAGTCCAATAAATTAATACCTCTATCACCACGATTTAAACGTTTTTGTAGTTTTGTTCCAGGTCCACAGTACTGATATCCAGGAAGATGAAGTTCAACAGGTAGAGAGTTTATTATTTTGTCTACTATACCTCCTCCTCCAACGAAGGTGTTTTTATGACTAAACGTCCTCTGATATTGTACAACCATATTATCTAGTTTTTTCTATATAAGAGGTAATATTTATAAAATGCATTTAGTCACAAAAATGCGGTTAGTAAAACAACATAAAAATATTTTAGTTCGTAATATTGATGATTCAGCGAACATCAGTTCAAAAATAAAGCATAGCCCTCTCTTACCAAATTCTATTCGTGCTCTAATAGTGGGACCATCAAATTGTGGAAAGACTAATGTTATGATTGGCTTGCTAGAAAGTCCTATGGACTCAAGTTTGAAAACATCTATTTATACTCAAAATCTCTCTATCAACCTAAATATGAATACCTAAATAAACTAATTTCACCAATTAAAGGTATGGCGTATTATACATACACAGATAATGAATCAGTTATTCCACCTGACAAAGCTAAAACTAATTTAATTATGATATTTGATGATGTTGCATGTGAAAAGCAGAAAAATATACGTACATATTTTTGTATGGGGCGACATAGGGATGTTGATTCATTCTACCTGTGTCAAACTTATACCAGAATTCCCAAGAATTTAATAAGAGACAATGCAAATGTTATTATAATGTTTAAGCAAGATGAGACAAATATGAAGAATGTTTATAAGGATCATGTTGCCAGCGATATGAGCGATAAAAAGTTTCAAGAAATTTTTCGAGAATGTTGGAAGGATAAATATGGATTTTTGATTAAGCAAAGATAACGATACCTGATAAGCTGATCTGAAAACCAGACCAGGTCCTGATAAGCTGATCTGAAAACCAGACCAGGTCCTGATAAGCTGATCTGAAAACAAGAACAGGTCCTAATAAGCTGATCTGAAAACCAGATCAGGTCCTAATAAGCTGATCTGAAAACCAGACCAGGTCCTAATAAGCTGATCTGAAAACCAGATCAGGTCCTGATAAGCTGATCTGAAAACCAGATCAGGTCCTGATAAGCTGATCTGAAAACCAGATCAGGTCCTGATAAGCTGATCTGAAAACCAGACCAGGTCCTGATAAGCTGATCTGAAAACCAGACCAGGTCCTGATAAGCTAATACCTGATCTAATAGCTGATACCTGTTATTTACTATTATTAAACATGGATGAGCAAATTTTAAAACAGTATGTGTTGACAAGAAATGTCTCGAAGAAAAAGCTTCGTAGTATAAAAACTGGTGAAATAGATACACGTGAACAACTAAGAGATACATTTAAGCCTATAACAGAACCACTCAAAGAATTCATAAATAGGTCTAAAAAAATTAAAAGAATTCCCATAAAAGAAGAAAGTAAAATGAAGACAGAAGTTGAAAATAATACAAGTTTTAAACCTGAAAAAACATCAGTCAAGATAGAGACAAGTACACCTAAGAAACTAGCAGAAGGAACAATATTCGATAATACCATCTTATTTAATGATGCTAATACTGTGAATGATGATGACGATGATGATGATGATTTTTACTCACAGACTTCCAATACAGAAGATACTTATACTGACTTATCAGTCTTGGAAGGAAGAAATGAATTAGATACAAACTATGTTCCACATAAAGATTTCAATAATGAATGGAAATTTGGTGATAGTAACCTCAAACTTAGTGAAGATAAAATACAAGTTGGTGGTCAAATATGGGCTCTAACACCAAGACTATTTTCTCTAATGTTTCATAAAATACCAAAAAATTATGACAAATTTGAACTCGAAATCTATAAAAAGATTTTAATTACTACTAATGCATATAGAAGGGAGTATAAACCTGATGGTCAAATTAAGGGTACTAGAGGATATAAATATAAACATATTATTAAGAAATTTATTGACGATAAAAATCAAAAGAATTTAGCCGAATCAACAGGATCTAAGCCAAAAGGTAGTTATTTAGGTGATGGAATGATGGAATTTAACGCCCATAAGCCAAACTATATATACTGGGACGATCCAAATGAGTCAGTAGATCGTCTTCGACTACTGCTTGCATCACAAGGTGCAGGTCATACTAATCACAATAACGATTGTATCAATTATTGAAGAACTACATGAAGCAAATATAATACATTAACTTTAATAAAGTATATAAAGTATGTCTGTTGATAAATTTGGACACTATTTAAACGATACTAGCAGTATAATTTCTTTGAAAAATGCACCTAAACTGCTGGGGTTCTTTATGGGTACGAACAACAACATTGATGTCCAAAACAAAAGAATCAAAAATGTTGCAAAAGCTCTGGAGGAAAACGATGTTATCAATAAATTGTTTCTGCAAACTCAAATCGAAAAATTAGTAAAGAAATTATTAACATACTTTATGGAAGATAATACTATAATTCAAGAAGATATTCAAATGCAAATTGAGGAGCTACAACGCGAAATAAAATTAGATATAGAAGAAAATTATAAAATTCAAAAAGACATTCTACAAATTAAAACATCCTTTGAAGACCAAATTGAACAGCTTAATGAGAAAATTTATAGATTGGAAAATTACATGTTTGTATCAATAGCTGAAAGTGCGTCAAGTAGATCACAACACTCTCCAAAAAATCTGTAAAACAACTTAATGTCTTCAAAAAGAAATTTAGTAAACAAACTGCATAACCAAGCTCGAAAAGTTTTTATGCATCGTAGAGTTGTAATGAAAGGAATAGATGATCTTTGGCAAGCTGATTTAGTTGAAATGGGGATCTATTCTAGAGAAAACAGAAATTATCGATTTTTGTTAACTGTAATTGACACATTTTCAAAATTTGCATGGGCAGTACCACTAAAAACTAAAACTGCACTCCAAACAACCAAGGCGATGGAAAATATTTTTGAATTAGGACGAGTACCAAAAAAGTTACAAACAGATTATGGTAAAGAATTTTTCAACAAACACTTTGGAAAATTAATGGATAAATACAACATTAATCACTACTCAACATATAGCAGTATGAAAGCATCAATAGTAGAACGATTTAACAGAACATTGGAAGGAATGATGTGGAAAGAATTAAGCTTTAAAGGCTCATATAAGTGGACTGATATATACAAGGATTTAATTAATGCATACAATAGAAAAAATCACCCTACCATTAAAATGTCTCCGATTAAAGTCAACTCAACAAATGAGGAAAAGCTACTAAATACAGTTATTTGAAGATGTACAAAATGTCGAAATTTAATGTTGGAGCTCATGTACGCATAAGCAAATATAAGCATACATTTGAAAAAGGTTATACTCCAAACTGGACTACAGAAATTTTCACAATTACAAGAGTTCAAAATACAAATCCTACAACATTCATATTAGAAGATTATCTTGGTAATCCTATTAAAGGTGGATTCTATACTGAAGAACTTTCGAAAACTAGATATCCAAATACATATCTAGTTGAAAAGGTTCTTAAAACTAAAGGAAAGGAGGCATACGTTAAATGGTTGGGATTTTCTAATCAACACAATTCTTGGATAAGTAAGAACGAAATATTATAGCTGAATACCATCATCAACAACAATAGCAGTAATATTAAGTAACTAATGTTAATTTCAAAATAAGAAAATGAACTAAATATGTAAATCATGCTTATAAACCATATGTTGTACTAAACTTTATTTAATTGTAATCAGACAGTTATAATGTCAATAAAACTTACTCTGAGCTCTAACTCATCAGAATTATCTGCTAGTTACTTTCCTCCTATTGAATTACATGGTGCATATGAGTGTGCTCTTACTGGTTTTCATTCATACAACAGCATTCCAAATGTAGACAGCTACAACAATATGTTTCATATAGGGGAACATACAAATGAAATACCAATTGGATCTTACGAATTGAATGATATTGTAGATTTTATACAAGAGCAATACAGAAGACTCTGTCCAGAAAATAAGATTTTTATTGAAGCGAATAACAATACAATACAAGTTAAAGTTAATAGTTCCAAAGATCCTGTATATTTTAATAAAGACAACACAATTGGAAAACTTTTAGGATTCAATAGCAAAATCCTAACACCAAACAAATATTATTACTCAGATCTTCCTGTTAACATTTTTAAAGTGAATCTCTTGCGAATTGAAAGTAGTATCGCTATTAACACATATATGAATAACTCCAAATCGCATACACTTCATGAATTTCCGATCAATGTGCCTCCAGGCTATAAAATAGATGAGGTTCCAAGAAATCTCATCTATTTACCTGTGAACGCCAGAGAGATAAGTTCACTAACGCTGCGAGTAGTTGATCAACACGGTGATTTAATTAATTATCGAGGAGAGGAAATTACAATACGAATACATTTGAGGTCAACTAAATAATGCTAATATACAACACAAATACAGTGAAAAATATAGCAGTAACAACAACAAGAACATTAAAGCGACCACTTCAACAGAAAGCACTAACAACATCAAATAAAAATTTTCTAAAGTCCTTGAATTTTAAATTGAAGACAAAATGAGTTCAATAATAGATGTCTTAGATAAACCTTTCTCTGATGAGAATATAATCAAAAAGGACCATCATACATATGTACCATACTTACAATCTTACAACAATAATGATGAAATCAGAATTTAAATACAAAATCAAGATTTATATGTGCTACCCAGTGAGAGCTATATTTATGTAGAGGGGTTTGTTGCCGATGATAATACCCCTAAATCTTCTTCTTCAGAGAACTTTAAATTAAAAAACAACTTTGTAGCATATCTATTTGATGAAATTCGCTATGAGCTCAATGGAATTGAAATTGATCATACAAGATATTTAGGAGCCACGAGCACCATAAAGAACTTGGTTTCTCTATCACCAAACGAAAGCAATGTGATGCAAAATGCTGGATGGAACAAAATTGACGATGTCACTCTTGCAAATGGATTTTTCAATTTCTATGTACCTCTAAAAATGCTTCTAGGATTCGCTGAAGACTACAACAAAGTTATATTAAATGGAAAACATGAATTGAAACTCTTACGCAATAAGAACGACGAAGATCTTGTACGCTCGACTGTTTCTACTGAAAAAGCTAAACTTACAATTTCACTCATCTCATGGAGAATACCTCATGTTCAATTATCTGACCTTAGCAAATTGAATATGATTAAAATTATTAACAATGGTGCTTCTATACCCATGGCATTTCGCAGTTGGGATTGTCATATTAATCGCCAATTAAACACAGGAACTAACCATATTTGGAATGTTAAACTGGCTGCAAATAGAGAACGCCCCCGTTTTGTGTTAATTGCTTTTCAACAAGAACATAAGTTTGTTCATTGTGATTTGACTAATTTAAAAGTACATTTAAATTCAGTCTCATACCCGTATGATGATCTAAACATAAAGTTCAAAAATGAACGTTATGCAATTCTATATGATATGTATCTAAGATTCCAACAAAGCTACTATATGAAAGAATCTCAACCGCTTCTAACTGCATCAGAGTTTAAGACAAAAGCTCCTATTATTGTAGTAGATGTTAGTCATCAGAATGAATCACTCAATAATGGACCGATTGATATAAAAATAGAATTTGAAACAGCAACTAATATTGCAGCAAAGACATCAGCTTACTGCATTCTTATTCATGATCGTATAATAGAATATATACCCATCAAATGACACGTTCGAAAAGTGTAATAAATTGAATAATATGGAAAATAACATAATTTTTATAGACGTACAAGGTTTCAAAACTAATTCAAACGATTTCATCGCAAAAGAAGTAGCGATTGTTTTCAACAATTATGAATATAACAATTTCATTATAAAACCACCATTTGATTTTAAATGCTTATCAATAAAAAAAGCAAAGAGAAGCAAAGTGACTAACAAAAAACTATCATCACCTAAGCTGGACTGCTGGATCAGTTTCATTTCATAGCGTTTGCAATTTTTTACAAGCCAATGCAAGATTTTCTAAAATTTACGTAAAAGATAAAGAAAAAAGACTATGGTTGGAAAAAATGTTACACCGAAAAATTTCTAACGTTGAGGATATAGGCTCCATCAACTTTAAACAAATGGAAATCAAGTATCCAGAATATTTTTATTGTAATTATCATAAATTTGGTGTATGCGCATTAAAAAATGCTATTTTAATAACAAAAGAAATGTCTTGCTTTAAATGATCTTTTTACTTTTTAAAATATTAATGTATGTATTATTATAAAATTTAAAAAATTTTTAACAATAAATGTATACAAAATAAAAGAATGTACAAGTGTTTTCTTATTTCAAATACAAACTAAATAAAGGGAATAGAAGGAGGTGGGGAGGAGGAGAAGTAACTTTTTTGCTTACTTGCAAATTTCTACTTTTTGTTTTTCTGCTGATGAGTGTACTAAGTTGAAAATCCTCTGCTTTAAAATAATCTTAGACAAAGAAAATGATTACGTTGCAAAATATAAATGTATTCAATAAAATATTCCAAGCACAAGTTCCCACGATCGCACATTCATACATTCATTTATACATTCATACAATTATACATTCATACACACATACATACATTCATACACATTCAAGCATTTCATAATGTTATGAAACAAATATTTCTTAAACAAATAAACACAATATACAATTACCAGCGACAATCAAGCTGGACCACCCACACACAAGTATTAGGGTGTTCACATACATGAGAACATTTTATTTATAAACAATTTATTAGCGTGAGGAAATCGCACATACACATTCCCACGATTCATATGAGAATCGCCTAGTAGTCATCAAATATATTTTCTCTGATATTACTGATATAGTATTACGATAACAAATTTATACAGTCTGGCAACACCGGTAATTTTCCCTTTGGTATTAGGAAATAATAATCATGTTTTGTCTTCGGCATTTGAAAATAATATTCATGTTTTGCCGTAGGCATTAGGAAAAATAATCATGTTTTGCTATCGGCATTTGAAAAAAAATAATCATGCATTGCCGTCGGCATTAGGAAAAATAATTATGTTTTGCCGTCGGCATTTGAAAAAATAATCATGCATTGCCGTAGGCATTAGGAAAAATAATCATGTTTTGCCGTCGGCATTTGAAAAAAAATAATCATGCATTGCCGTCGGCATTAGGAAAAATAATCATGCATTGCCGTAGGCATAAGAAAAATTAAGTTTCACAACTCCCCCATTGGTATTAGGAAAAATCATCTCATGATTTTCCCGTTGGTATTAGGAAAAATCATTTTCATGATTTTCCAGTCGGCATATATACTTATGAAATCTTAATCTTATGAAACCCCTTAAAACACCCCCACAAAAAAATCACCCGTTCACACAATTAATGTCACCCAAAAAAATCACCCGTTCACACAAAGTTAATGTAAACAAAAACTCCTTATGTAAACAAAAAACTGCTTATGTAAACAAAAAACACAATTTCACAAATTTCAAATTTTAATTACCCAAATTTTAAAATTTCAGAAAATTTTGCACAGAAATTTACAAATTTCATTAAAATTTCAACAAAATTTCACAATTTTAATCGGCGCCAGGACCGGTAGTTCCCTACTACTGATGTTTTTAACAATAATGAGTATAACAATTTCATTATAAAACAACCATTTGATTTTAAATGTTTATCAATAAAAAAGGAAAGAGAAGCAAAGTGGTTAAAAAAAAAATATCATCACCTAAGCTGGACTGCTGAATCAGTTTCATTTCAAAGCGTTTGTCATTTTTTAAAGCCAATGCAAGATGTTCTAAAATATATGAAAAAGGTGAAGAAAAAAGATGATAGTTGGAAAAAATTTTACACCGAAAAATTTCTAATGTTGACGAAGAGTTAACGCACTAGGCTACATCAACTTTAATCAAATGGAAATAAAATATAATAAATATTTATACTATAGTTACTACAACTAGAGAGGAATTCAATTTTATTTAAAACAGAAACTCCTCACAAACTTTTAAGTAAAAACATCTAAAAATTAAAAGAACGTTTTTTTTTAATTTCAAATAAAAAAACTATCGAGATATTTCACATCTATACACAAAAGACCAGGCGAATATTTACAACGACACACATGACAAAAAAAAATGTATTCAAACAGGGAGCCCCAGACTTATTTGTATGTACATACATACATACATAAAATCAATTTGTAGATCCATATGTACATATGTACACATATTATCAAATTTCTTACCCATGCTCAAGTATTTATTGGATTTTAACAATCACACTTACATATCTACATCATGAAAACTTACAAACCGTTCTCCAAGCTATTGACGCTTGAAGACGAAAGTCGAAGAAGACAAATGTACTTAAATAAACAAAGTTATCACAGACCAGTCAAACTCTATCGCGCATACACACATACACACACACAAAAATCACCACGATCGTACACAAGAATTTTGCAAAATCTGAAATTAATATTTATACAAATATAAACAAATTTTTGAGCGACAGACTTTAACACTATACAAATTTAAGCTTGATAAAATATAAAGCAATCTCATCCTCCAATATGAAAAACATACTAGGATTAGATATATGATAATATTTTCTAGCAAAAAATGTTCATATGAGAAATAATTTATTTCAACGTACATATAAATACTAGGGTGAGAAAATCACATACACACACACATACTAAAATTCATCTACGAAAAATTAAACCTATTTCAACAACGCCCCTCCCCTCACAAATCACAGTCAGCCTAAAGTTCTTATAGATATACATACACAAAATCACAAGGTAATATACAATCTATCAATCTCAACAACTTAAATCACGATCAGCCCTAAACTCATATAGACATACATGCACACAAATACGGATACATATACATGAACACCTTCACCTCACCTCTCATTAATCATGATCAGCCTTAAACTCCTACAGATATATACACAAATTGCGCGGTTATATTACATGAACACTTCGCCCCTCATAAATCACGATAAGCCTTAAGTTTCCTACAGATATACATACACTAATTCTCGAAGTCACATACAATCGATCAATCTCAACAATTCAAATTACGATCAGCCTTAAACTCGTGCAGACATACATGTACAAAAATTCCTACAGACATATAAACACCTAAATTCTTATAGATACATATTACAATAACACCGCCCGCCTACCTCAAATCAAGGACAGCCTTAAACTCCTACATACATACATACACACACATACGCACATTCTATCTATCTATCACAACAACATCCTCCCCCACCTCAAATCACAATCAGCCTTAAACTCCTACGAACATACATATACACAGATTCCCACGGATACGTATTACATGACACTCTCACCTCGCCTTTCATAAATCACAGACAGCCTTGATCTCTTGCAGACATACATACATGTACACAGATTCCCACGGATACATATTACAACAACTCCCCACCCTCCACCAGTCGATCTACCTCAAATACATCCCGCCCCCCCACCAAGCACAGCTTGGCTTAAATTCCAACAAGCATAAACGTCACCGAATTCCCACGGTTACATAATACAAAACACCCTCACCTACCCAAATCACGGTCAGCCTTAAGGTCTCACAATCTAGACACACCCCGCCCTCCACCAAGCATAGCCAGACTTCAATTCCTACAGCTAAACACACCTCGTCCTCCAAGAATCATAGCCAGACTTTAAATCCTACAGCTAGACACACCCACAAATTTTCCGTCGGCATTAGAAAAAATCATTTCCAAGATTTTCCCATCGGCATTTGAAAAAATTTATTTTCATTATTTTCCCATAGTAGGAGAAAATATAATGATGTTTTGCCGTCGGCATTTGGAAAAATCAATTTCATGATTTTTAATTCATTATCACAAAAAAAAATCACCCGTTCACATGCAATTAATGTCACCCAAAAAAAAATCACCCGTTCACACAACTAATGTAAACAAAACACACATAATGTAAACAAAAAAACATCAAAGCGCACCGAAAACACAATTTCTGAAATTTCAGAACAATTTCACAAATTTCAGCAAAATTTTAAAATTTCATAAATTTCAGTCCAGAATTTTTAGAAATTTCACACAAATTTCACAATTTTAATTGTCGCAGACCCGGCAATCCCCTACTACTGTCGTTGATCATTCATAGTGCACATACGTCTTAGCGGAGTTTTTCTTATATATGTACATACTAAACAAACAAAAAATTATAAAAAAAAATATTCGTAGTACATAATATTCGTAGTGTATATTGACTTTGATAAATAAGCTTTATTTGCTTTGCTAATATTTTCTACATTGTCAGAAATAACAAAAACAAAAAAAATCGAAAATAAAGAGACATTGAGAAATACTCTATATGAGTACCTCAAAAACAAAAAAATGTGAAGTGAGTTCTAACTGTGAGTTCTGAAGCTCCCAATGTAAAAAAAATTTGGTGATACTGTTTTTCTAACGGCAAAGCCACTTTTTCATCAGCGACCAACTTAGGTTTGTCCAATGCCAACTAGTGATTCGTTAACATTACCGTTGCATAGTACTTCTTCATGTAAGTTAGCGACATCGTAAGCTTCGAGCTCGTCTTCATAACTTAACTAAGTTATCACTATGATAACAGTAGCCAGAAATCTAAGGTACAACTCGGAATGGCCAGATATATCAAGTACTTGTGAAAAAATCTACAAGCCATAAATATTTGCGTCGAAGATTTTTGTACAAATTTCGTGATATCATCAATTAACTCCATCTTAGATTCTCAATCACTGAGGATAAGTACGATGATTTTCTCAAATCACGTGGATCTTGTTTTGTAGCAGCGACTACAATGCAAAACATACGTTCGGATCAAATTACACCTAGAGGTAGAGCGTTGTTCAACACAATATCTAAAATGGGGCTTGGAAATTATTTCGAGTGGGGAGCCCACTCTGGCCTACTGATATACAAAATGTTCCGGATGTTATAGATTTTGGCGTCATTAAAAATATTTTTGTAGTATGTTTCTACTATACGTGCTTCGCTCTCTATTCATGTTTCACAACCCAATCATGAGCGAATCGACTTGCTTCGCAATACAAAATAGTGAGAGCGAATCAAGTAGATTCAATATGAACCTTCTTGCGAAGCATGTATAATTGGTGTCCTCTCTATCATCGCCAGTTTATCTGAACTAGCTTTCAAAACAAAATAGGTATACATACATATGTGTATGTTTGTGTGAACAAATAAAAACAAACCAAACGCACGTGCGTATAAAACGTATGTATGTGTGAATATTCATAAGAAAATGCCAAACGAAGCCCGAGTGCGCAGTGTAAATGGCATGATTCATACACATTATCAACTCGTAGTGGAAACATAGCATTAGGGATTAGGTTCATGTTGAAGCTTTCTAGATCTCTCCTTCGATCACTCTCCCACGATCGTTATAAAATGTAGCCCGCTAAGAAGTGAATTGCCTCATCCATATGAGAAGATGATCAATGGTGTTAATTGGCTGTGGTTCAAAAGATATCTCAGTAGTCATTGTATGGAAAACATTAAGCTAAGAACATCCGATGAAATTGAATCGTACATTGCCAACCTTAACGAAAAGATGAAACAGGCTGCTGAACATGCCACTACCTCTTATAGGTAGACTGAGCTTAATAGAATTTATTCTACGGATATTGAGCGCCTCGTATGTGAAAAAAGAAGAGCTAGAAGCGATTGGCAACAGCACAGATCACCAAAACACAAAATACGACTTAAAGAGAGCATTAAACGACTTCAAGAGTTGCTGGCATCGGAAAAAACTGCAGCTGATAAAAATTATCTGGAATGTCCCGATGTCACACCAACATCTAATTACTCCTTGTGGTACGCTGTTTGAAAGATTAAAACACCCGTTCAGTTTACACCACCTCTGCGCACTTCTACCGGAGGTTGAGCAAGAAGCGATACTGAAAAAGTTAACAAATTTGCTGAGCATTAAAGTTTAAGATGCGTGAATTGCAAAACCTAATTGCTGACCTCAACCCGACTGAACCTACAGGTATTGATTGAATTAGTAACAAGATGCTGATGAGTTTGCCTCATATTGCAATTAGAATCCTGCTATTTATTTTTGATGCCATATTACGACTAGATATTATCCACACATCTGGAAGGTTTGCCCAGGTCAAAATGATTCAAAGCAGGGAAAAGATTTTACTAAGGCTGAGTCATATAGGCCAATAAGTTTACTATCAGCAAGTTCAAAGCTTTCCGAAAAGTTGCTCATTACAAAATTGTCCCAAATTCTAACTGATAATGGGTGCATACCGGACCATCAATTTGATTTTAGAAGTCTGCATAGCACCATTGGTTGAAGTCTACTGATGATTTGGCTAAGCACCAATGAAATATATAGACAATGCTTAACCACAAGCAAATAAATTTCAGTTAAAATAAACTTATGACAATATGTCGAATAATAAATTTCTTTAATGTTAAATTTAATATTTTTTCACTTTGCCTTAAATATGTTTACCCACATTTCCCTAAAATATTTTCAAAACTAAAGAGAGTTTGTTTGGTGGTCACACTAAGCGCATTTTGTTAACATTTTTGTTTGTTCAAACAGCCATCAAATAGTATCATGTAAAAACTTGGGAAAATATATTTTCTGTGCGGTTGCACTTAAATAAAACAAAATAATTAATCAAAATGTTTCATCAAATAACAAATGTAACTACACTCTATCCACACGTTTTTACATACATATGTACATACATACTTATGAATGTAGACACATATGTATGCATTTAAAAATATAATAATAAATATGTTTATCTACCTAAATATGTATTTTTACTCATTGTGTAATCTTTATATATAAAAGGTAGGCCAAAGGAAGTCATCCGTGGTTTGTTGTTTGGCTCTAATTTTTTTTTCTAAAGGAAAAACTTCGATTCTGTTTTTGATTATGTTTATTTGAACCTTTTGAATTTTATGGGTCAAGTCGAGAAGATGATATCGGCCAAATGGGAGCTGTCACAATTGATTGCTCGTTTTATGGAATTTTTCATCACTTTGGCGAGAACTTCGGGCGACAGATTCTCGCAATCGTGTCGAATGTTGTCCTTGAGGGCTTCCAGAGTCACGGACTTGTTCACGTAAGCACGGGACTTCAGAAACCCCCATAAAAAAGTCTGGAACGGTTAAATCGGGCGATCTTGCGGGCCAGTGAAATAGCCAAAACGAGAGATTAGGAGTCCCGGGAACGCCACGACTATTCCGCGTTCTTGGGGAGTGTATCGCTCCATGGCCTGTTCACTTGTATTCTACATCTGTCTGGTTCACAAATGTCAAAACAGATTAGACATTGGCCGCCATTTGCAATAATAAGATCTTCCAATAGGGTGATTTTTTTTGGCCCACCTTGTATATGCTTTAGTTCACTCTTTTAAGTTCAACAATTAACAATAAATTTGGACAGTGAGTTAAATATTTTCATCAACAAATGGTTTTAACTCACCGATGTTTGCTTATTTTTATTTTGTAACAGTGTCGACAATTACACCGCTTTCGAACAAGTAATTAAACAAAAGTTTTAGAGCTTTTTTAATTTCAGTTAGAACGATTTTTATTTTCTGTTTTGCTATGAAATTTTTGTAAACTTTTCATACATTTAACTTCAATATTCCATTGCTTTGTAAAGTTTTTGTTTACGTTATTTACTTTTATATGAAAAAAAAATTTTTAACCTATAGTACACGGCATATATGTGGGTGCGACGTCACGAGAATTTTAGGCATGTTGATAGAAATGTTTTAAGTAGCAGTGGCTACATGCTGTTTAGTTTTATAATACATATTTTTTTTTTCAAATGTAGCCAAGGCGAACACATTTCTAAAGGTAGCACATGTGTAAGTATGTGAATGTCTACATGTACATGTAGCTTTGCGATTGCACATATATATATATATATATATAAATAATATACAACGTTTGTTGCTTTTGAGTTTTCTTCATAAACTAACTTTATTTACTATAATTTCTCTCCTTATATACTAACAATGTGCGTCTTAAATTAAACTAGAGTTATCTTGTAACCTTGAACATTATTAAAGTGTACATTATGCGTTTAAGGGTTGCTTACGATACTTAGGTTACCTGTAGTTTCTAGCGTTATCTTATTCTATGTGTTTGCGACCTTGAACATTATTACAGTGTGTGTAGATTAAAAGGTTTCTTACGATACCTAGGTTACTTGTAGTTTCTTCGTTATCAATATTTTTTTGTTATGAAATTGTTTGGTACAGTAATGATTGGATCTTGTATTACTTTCTTTGTACTCACACGCGTCTGTGAGATTAGTGTTTGATTATGGTATATTAGTGTGTATGCCACTCCTCCCTCCTTTAGACAAGTGAATGTCCTCATTGACAATTTCTACATTGTTTGTTTTTTCTTTTACAAAGTGTTTCTTAAATACAATTAGTGATCCTAGAATTATCGACAAGGTTAATATAATTATAAATAGGCTTAAAGAATAATTATTAGTTTTAGTGCTAACTTTTTCTATATGTTTTTTAAGTTCAGGTAGTGAAATACTGTCTTTAATTATATTTTCAATATCTTTCGCATGTGGTAGTATATTAGTTTCTTCTGTATTTTGTTTTACAGAGATTTCAAAGTCGTTAATTCTTATTTTACAATTATTAAAGCGAATAAGATTGTTTCCTTTAATTTTGATTTTAAGTTTATTACAATTTTGTTCAATTTCAATGGGTTTTAAATTTTTTGTAACAATTATATTTGGTTCACTAAATATTATGTGTGGTAAGATATTCTTAATGTATTGACAATTTGTTTGGTTATTATTCATTAGGTTTCTGATACATTTATTGTTTTCTAATATAATTTTATTATCTTGTAATCTATAAATCGAATTATCTTTTAAGACATAATTCTATTCATCATTTATTTTAAGTTCATTATTATTTTTATCCGGTATTGGGATAATTTTTAATCTTTTGTAAGTTTTAAAATGAGTTGGAATGGAAAGTACGAAATAAATAAAATCTTTTTCTAGCCATATTGAAGTTTTTATATGTTCAAGCTCTAAAGCAGACAGATTTGTCATGGTTTGTACGTCAATTAATTTTGGATTTATAATACCTAGTCTGGCTAATTGTATTGCTAATTGAATATCTTGGATATGCTCTAAATACAATTTGATATTATCCAAAAACATGTCTGAATAAATTTTTTCTGTAAGTTTATTTTGCAAATTTGATGTTTCTTTTTGCAAATTTTGTAACATTTCATTTCCTTTATTAATATGATCTATCATTGCATTAAATTCGTTAGAAGTGATGATATTTGCTTTTAGATCTTTAAATGCTTGCTCAATATTTACTTTATCTTCTTCATTCATAGTTCCAAACAAGAATTTTAGGCCATCACCAACTATATTTACTAAACCTCTTTTGTGTCTATTTAAAAATATTTGTTTTTCTTTGAATGCTAATGTAAGATACTTTTTTGTCATATTATTTTGATACAATTTTACTGATTCAAATTGTTTTATAAATAAGCCATAGGTTGTATCAATGTTAGTTTTATTTATAGGCAGTATATGATATCTATAATCTGTTGGTTTTTCCAGGACTCCTTGATTGACGATAATGAAGCCGTAGTCTTCCTGTATGTTGTTTATTTCGATCATTTGGCCGTTGATTACTGTGATTGAGAGTATTAACAATATCCCTATTATATTTGATTTCATTTCTTTTCTTCTATTGGATTTTTTCGTTCCTGTAAGTTTATTAATTAGGGTTATAATTTCTTTTTTCTTTTTAAATTGTGATTTATATTTCCTAATGTTTCTGAGTAGTAGGGAATTGCCGGTTCGGCCCCAATTAAAATTGTAAAATTGTGGCTGAAATTGTTAAATTGTGGGCTGAAATTGTTAAATTGTGGCTGAAATTGTTAAATTTTAGCTGAAATTTTAAAATTCTTGGAAATTTGTGAAATTTGATACCTACGTGTGTGTGTCCGTCCGTCCGTCTGTATTTTTTGTTTACATTAAGTGTTTTTTGTTTACATTAACTGTTTTTTGTTTATATTAAGTGTATGTATGTTTGTATGTATATATGACCGTGGGAACTTGTGCGCGGAATATTTTGTGGGAATACATTAAGGGGGTTTATATGTTTGAAGCTGTTATATGTATATGATTTTCTAATACCGACGGGATAACATCTTTATTTTTTTTCTTACTATGGGAAAATAATGAAAATTAATTTTTTCAAATGCCGACGGGAAAACATGTTTATTTTTTTCAAATGCCGACGGGAAAATCATGGAAATGATTTTTTCCTAATGCCGACGGAAAATTTGTGGGTGTGTCTAGCTGTAGGATTTGAAGTCTGGCTATGATTCTTGGAGGACGAGGTGTGTCTAGCTGTAGGAATTGATGTCTGGCTGTGATTGGTGGAGGACGGGGTTTATCTAGATTGTGAGACCTTAAGGCTGACCGTGATTTGGGTAGGTGAGGGTGTTTTGTAATATGTAACCGCGGGAATTCGGTGAAGTTTATGCTTGTTGGTCTACCGCAAATACATCCCGCCTTGTGGAGGGGCGGGATGTATTTGCGGTAGATCGACTGGTGTAGGGTGGGGAGTTGTTGTAATATGTATCAGTGGGAATCGGTGTACATGTATGTCTGTAAGAGTTTAAGGCTGTCTGTGATTTATCAAAGGTGAGGTGAGAGTGTTCATGTAATACGTATCCGTGGGAATCTGTGTATATGTATATTCGTAGGAGTTTAAGGCTGATTGTGATTTGAGGTGGGTGAGGGTGTTGTTGTGATAGATAGATAGAATGTGCCTATATGTGTGTGTGTGTATGTATGTATATGTAGGAGTTTAAGGCTGTTCTTGATTTGAGGTAGGCGGGCGGTGTTATTGTAATATGTATCTATAAGAATTTGGGTGTTTATATGTCTGTAGGAATTTTTGTACATGTATGTCTGTACGAGTTTAAGGCTGATCGTAATTTGAATTGTTGAGAT
Source organism: Nowickia ferox (assembly GCA_936439885.1). NCBI lineage: Eukaryota > Metazoa > Arthropoda > Insecta > Diptera > Tachinidae > Nowickia > Nowickia ferox. The sequence goes on from OW387023.1 coordinate 56,142,529, forward strand.
TGATCGATTGTATGTGACTTCGAGAATTAGTGTATGTATATCTGTAGGAAACTTAAGGCTTATCGTGATTTATGAGAGGCGAAGTGTTCATGTAATATAACCGCGCAATTTGTGTATATATCTGTAGGAGTTTAAGGCTGATCATGATTAATGAGAGGTGAGGTGAAGGTGTTCATGTATATGTATCCGTATTTGTGTGCATGTATGTATGTCTATATGAGTTTAAGGCTGATCGTGATTTAAGTTGTTGAGATTGATAGATTGTATATTACCTTGTGATTTTGTGTATGTATATCTATAAGAACTTTAGGCTGAGTGTGATTTGTGAGGGGAGGGGCGTTGTTGAAATAGGTTTAATTTTTCGTAGATGAATTTTAGTATGTGTCTGTGTATGTGATTTTCTCACCCTAGTATTTATATGTAAGTTGAAATAAATTATTTCTCATCCTAGTATGTTTTTCATATTGGAGGATGAGATTGCTTTATATTTTATCAAGCTTAAATTTGTCCAGTGTTAAAGTCTGTCGGTCAGAAATTTGTTTATATTTGTATAAATATTAATTTCAGATTTTGCAAAATTCTTGTGTGCGATCGTGGTTATTTTTTTGTGTGTGTATGTGTGTATGCGCGATAGAGTTTGATTGGTCTGTGATAAGTTTGTTTATTTAAGTACATTTGTCTTCTTCGACTTTCGTCTTCAAGCGTCAATAGCTTGGAGAACGGTTTGTATGTTTTCATGATGTAGATATGTAAGTGTGATTGTTAAAATCCAATAAATACTTGAGCATGGGTAAGAAATTTGATAATATGTGTACATATGTACATATGGATCTACAAATTGATTTTATGTATGTATGTATGTATGTACATACAAATAAGTCTGGGGCTCCCAGCGGTTCCTCTAGTATACAAGTGACTTTCTATATCAACATATCTGTCTACTCTTTGTCACCGTTAAGGGACAATTAAATGTTAAAATTTTAATTCCTCAAATTGTGTTACTTCATACTGATAATATGTTTTCATTAATTAGCTATATGTTTATCTTATGAAGGTTACTCGCCTATGGCTTTTATTTGATGTTCTAGATGATTTTTTTTTCTCATTTTATTAAATTTCAGCGTATTGTGTTATATTTCTGATATTTTTAAGTGAGCTTTATTTACCAGTCAGACAAAGTCTACGTATCAGTTGATCACACAGTCTCTCTTTTTAGTTTTTTTTTTCTTTTAATGTATCACTACTATTTTTACAGATTTTACTACTTGAAAAAGAGAATATTTGTATAATTTTTAAATGTATTCATATATACATATAGGTAAATTTATGTATGTATGTATAGAGAAATTACTTTATCTACAAAGAAATACATGCTTAATAATCAACTATTCTAGAAAATCTATCTCAAATAATTCAGTTACCTCTACCATCAATTCACCGTCTGTGTTTTCATAGTATCAGAATCGCTAGAATATCTATGTTTGAGAGAATTTTTACATCGAGTTTTTCTACATGAGGTTTGCTGGTTGACCTCCTTGAAGTTATTGTTGACGTAGGCTGGGTTGTATCACATTCAGATGTAATAATTTCTTAGTTAAAAAATGTCCTCATCACCATCAACCATATCTGTATACATTTCATTCATGAGTTGGGTTGATCCAGATACAATTGCTGTCTACAGATTAATGATTAGAAACAAGTTTCTCATCACCTTCTAACATATTTATATATTTTGCTAGCATGCATGCCTTAGCATGCTTCTATCGATAGTGACGCGAGAGTCCGACATGTAGTGGTGTTTCAATTAAAAATCTATACTATTAGATTTTACGATTTCGCTCTTTTTATTCTTTTACAAAGTAGATACATATTTATGTATTTCATTTAGCACAGAGTCATAATATTTCTTTGCTTACAAAATTGTGTGACATTCTTTTAAATGTGCATGCTTAGGCATGCTTTCAATATTTTTTCTTTAAATTTATTTGATACTCATACAGATACAGATATAAAGTAAGACCTGCTTACATTGCATTTTACAATTTATGTATGCTTCAACATGATTCCAGTTGAAATCCATATTTATTCAGTAAGTTTGTTTGATACTAATTCATACACATATACATTTTTAAAGATTGGAAATCTAAGTCCAATTTATGTAGTTTATCTATATTTTCTAAAGATTTGATAGCTATAGAAATGAATAGAGTAAAGATCTATTATAATAGCCCATGGGCATATTTTAAAATTTCGCTTGCTAGAGCTTTCGAAATGGAAAATGTACAATTTTCACTATAAAAAGTGATAATATTAGGTGTTACTGAATATTACACTGTGTTGTAATTTATTTTGAACACTTAAGTTTTCACAATATTTCATACAGGCCAACAAGTTTAGAGAATTTCCAGTATATTAAGTTAATTATCTTTCTTAAGACCTATCATTCCTAATCATTCCTTCAAAAATACAAACCAAACTAGATTTTTCCTGTTTAATTTTATTTTTTACTTTCATTAAATTTCAACATTTTGTTCATCTTCAAATTATTATATTTAGCAGCTTTTTCTCATTTGTTGAGTTAACTTTAATCGGAAACATTTAAATAGTGAGATGAACTTTTATATTGTATACGAGTACATTAAGTAATTCTTTATATATTTCATTTATATGAACCATCATCACATAATTCCTTTGGATGATCTATTAAATCTTTCTACTATTGATGCTTTCATATTAAGTAATGTTAAATATTCTACTTATGCATGGATTTTCCAGTATCTATTAAAAAATTCTTTACAATCATCCATTTGTAAGTTTTTTAGTACTCATAACATTTCAAAAATATTTTCCACAGCCTAGGTTTTTTCGAGTGCAACTTTTATTTTCAACGGTATTGACCATAGAAACTTTGAGAATGAATTATTTACAGTCTTCAATAATCAATAATTTCTATTTTCTATAGAATAGTTTCCCATTTCACCTCAATCAGCTTCATAAAAGATCAACTATTTCTTTCATTACATATCTACAATGCACAAACAATTTTCGAGATTTATTATAGAGTTCGTTTACTAAATTTCTTTTTAAAGACATTGAGTTGTTTTAAAGATTTTTTGGAGAGTGTTGTAATCTACTTGATGCACTTTCAGCTATTTATACTATCATGTAGTTAATTTTCCAATCTATAAATTTTATTGTTCAGCTGTTCAATTTGTTTTTTCAAAAGATGATTTAATTTTTAGTATGTGTTTTTTCAATTTTATAACTATCTTCTATCTCTAATTGTATTTCACGTTGTACTCTATCAATTTGCATTTTAATATATTCTTGAATTATATTAATTCATTAAGATATATTATTAATTTGTCCTATAGTTTATCGTTTGGAGTTTCCAGAAACAATTTACTGATAACATAATTCTCTGTCAGTGAATGATGATGATGATTAGTAGAAATTATATATTTTATATAGTTTTCAACATCAAATTTTTCATAGTATTTCCATGTTTTATTATCAATCATTAAAGAAAATAAAGCTACTATTAGGGCCTATATTTGACCATCAACTTGTATTTTATCTTCATTTAGTTTTAGGTTACTATCACCAAACTTTCATTCATTATTCAAATCTTGATGTGGGCCATAGTTTTAATCTAATTCAATTCTTCCTTCCAAGACTGATAAATGAGTATAAGTGTCTTCAGAATTGGAAGTCTATGAGTAAAAATCATCTTCATCATCCTTATCATCATTCTCAGTATTAGCATCATTAAATAAGATGATATCATCAAATATTGTTCCTTCTGAAAGTTTCTTTGGTGTACTTGTCTCTATATAGACTGATGGCTTTAAACTTGTATTATTTTCAGCTTCTATCTTGATTTTACTTTCTTCTTTCTTGCGAATTCTTTCAATATTTCTAGAACTATTTATGAATTCTTTGAGAGGTTCTGTTATAGGTTTAAATGTATCTTTTATTGCTCACATGTATCTATTTCACCAGTTTTTATACTACGAATCTTTTTCTTCAAGACATTTCTTGTCAACACCAACTGTTTTAAAATTTTCTCATCCATGTTTAATAATAGTAAATAACAGGTATCAGCTATTAGATCAGGTATCAGCTATCAGATCAGCTTATCAGGTAGCTGGTCTGGTTTTCAGATCAGCTTATCATGACCTGGTCTGGTTTTCAGATCAGCTTATCAGGACCTGGTCTGGTTTTCAGATCAGCTTATCATGACCTGATCTGGTTTTCAGATCAGCTTAATACGACCTGGTCTGGTTTTCAGATCAGCTTAATAGGACCTGGTCTGGTTTTCAGATCAGCTTATCAGGACCTGGTCTGGTTTTCAGATCAGCTTTTCAGGACCTGGTCTGGTTTTCAGATCAGCTTATCAGGACCTGGTCTGGTTTTCAGATCAGCTTTTCAGGACCTGGTCTGGTTTTCAGATCAGCTTATCAGGACCTGGTCTGGTTTTCAGATCAGCTTATCAGGACCTGGTATGGTTTTCAGATCAGCTTATCAGGACCTGGTATGGTTTTCAGATCAGCTTATCTGATTCAGATTGGGTTATCAGTTTACAAATAGCTGCCTATTTATATATAACATTTAGATGAATACAGTTTAAGGTCAGATGAAAAACGAAAAAGTAAACTTTTATGTAGTCACATTCTCTTTTTTTCTATAACGATCATCGTTTAATTCAATATCGTTGCTTATAATCAAAATTCATATTTATCCTTCCAACATGCATTTTATTTGTCTCATCTTACTTTAACATTATAATTATATTATGATTATCTGGTATAAAATGTTTGGTGATTCTGGTATAAGTTTGACTTCAGCAGAATGCATCAACATTCTTAACTCACTCCATACAAAAATATGTTTCTCACATCTAACATCGGTAAATATCAAATCGGAATGACTTTTAGCTTTGTTAGGAGAAATAACATATTCAGTATCTGTAAATGTGTATTATCCCATTCCTTTAATTAATGAAATTATGTAATATCTTTAAGTATCCATATTGGGGTTGATAGAGATTTTGAGTATTAATATGTAGATGTTTTAAAATTTTAGTTCATTAAGACTTTTTAGCAAGTCAATCATAACATATTTTTTATTTTATTTTTTTACAATTTGACAGACCAACTATTTTTGCGCAAATAAAATTTGGTAGAAGGGAACTATGACTTGTTTTTGAACTAACGTTTGATGAATCATCAAACATTTCGTACCATCCTATTTTTAGGTTGTTTCACTAACCACATTTGTGTAACTAAATGCATTTTATAAATATTATCTCTTATTAAAAAAATAAAATAATACAGCTATACGATATCAAAAAATATTTTCTGAAATCGTGTAGATGTATTATTTTATTTTTTTAATAAGAGATAATGATGTATACTCACATTCAAAACAACATAAAACTATCATTTGTTTTGAATATGAGTATACGTCAATATTTATGAAATGCAATTAGTTACACAAATGTGGTTAGTGAAACAAAGTATATTTTAACAGCCTTATTTATAAAAATTATTAAGATTTTATAAAGGCTTTTTTAGAAAATTTTTTTATGAAAATTTGTCTAAAAAAACCTTTATAAAGTCTTAATAATTTTTATAAATAAGACTGTAAGAGTTTAAAATCAGTATTTTTATGATAATACTGGTTTTAAACTCTTAAAATATACTTTGTTTTGACTATGAGTAGGGACCATTATCTCTTATATAGGAAAAATAAAATAATACAGCTATACGATACCAGAAAATATTTTTTGATATCGTATAGCTGTATTATTTTATTTTTTCTAAATAAGAGACAATATTTATGAAACACATTTCATAAATATTGGTGCATACTCATAGTCAAAACAACCTAAAAATAGGATGGTACGAAATTTTTGATGATTCATCAAACGTTAGTTCAAAAACAAGTCATAGTTCCCTTCTACCAAATTTTATTTGCGCAAAAATAGTTGGTCTGTCAAATTGTAAAAAAATAAAATAAAAAATATGTTATGATTGACTTGCTAAAAAGTCTTAATGAACTAAAATTTTAAAACATCTACATATTAATACTCAAAATCTCTCTATCAACCTAAATATGGATACTTAAAGAAATTACATAATTTCATTAATTAAAGGAATGGGATAATACACATTTACAGATACTGAATATGTTATTTCTCCTAACAAAGCTAAAAGTCATTCCGATATGATATTTAACGATGTTAGATGTGAGAAACATATTTTTGTATGGAGTGAGTTAAGAATGTTGATGCATTCTGCTGAAGTCAAACTTAATAATATATCTTAATGAATTAATATAATTCAAGAATATATTAAAATGCAAATTGATAGAGTACAACGTGAAATACAATTAGAGATAGAAGATAGTTATAAAATTGAAAAAACACATACTAAAAATTAAATCATCTTTTGAAAAAACAAATTGAACAGCTGAACAATAAAATTTATAGATTGGAAAATTAACTACATGATAGTATAAATAGCTGAAAGTGCATCAAGTAGATTACAACACTCTCCAAAAAATCTTTAAAACAACTCAATGTCTTTAAAAAGAAATTTAGTAAACGAACTCTATAATAAATCTCGAAAATTGTTTGTGCATTGTAGATATGTAATGAAAGAAATAGTTGATCTTTTATGAAGCTGATTGAGGTGAAATGGGAAACTATTCTATAGAAAATAGAAATTATTGATTATTGAAGACTGTAAATAATTCATTCTCAAAGTTTCTATGGTCAATACCGTTGAAAATAAAAGTTGCACTCGAAAAAACCTAGGCTGTGGAAAATATTTTTGAAATGTTATGAGTACTAAAAAACTTACAAATGGATGATTGTAAAGAATTTTTTAATAGATACTGGAAAATCCATGCATAAGTAGAATATTTAACATTACTTAATATGAAAGCATCAATAGTAGAATGATTTAATAGATCATCCAAAGGAATTATGTGATGATGGTTCATATAAATGAAATATATAAAGAATTACTTAATGTACTCGTATACAATATAAAAGTTCATCTCACTATTTAAATGTTTCCGATTAAAGTTAACTCAACAAATGAGAAAAAGCTGCTAAATATAATAATTTGAAGATGAACAAAATGTTGAAATTTAATGAAAGTAAAAAATAAAATTAAACAGGAAAAATCTAGTTTGGTTTGTATTTTTGAAGGAATGATTAGGAATGATAGGTCTTAAGAAAGATAATTAACTTAATATACTGGAAATTCTCTAAACTTGTTGGCCTGTATGAAATATTGTGAAAACTTAAGTGTTCAAAATAAATTACAACACAGTGTAATATTCAGTAACACCTAATATTATCACTTTTTATAGTGAAAATTGTACATTTTCCATTTCGAAAGCTCTAGCAAGCGAAATTTTAAAATATGCCCATGGGCTATTATAATAGATCTTTACTCTATTCATTTCTATAGCTATCTTTAGAAAATATAGATAAACTACATAAATTGGACTTAGATTTCCAATCTTTAAGAATGTATATGTGTATGAATTAGTATCAAACAAACTTACTGAATAAATATGGATTTCAACTGGAATCATGTTGAAGCATACATAAATTGTAAAATGCAATGTAAGCAGATCTTACTTTATATCTGTATCTGTATGAGTATCAAATAAATTTAAAGAAAAAATATTGAAAGCATGCCTAAGCATGCACATTTAAAAGAATGTCACACAATTTTGTAAGCAAAGAAATATTATGACTCTGTGCTAAATGAAATACATAAATATGTATCTACTTTGTAAAAGAATAAAAAGAGCGAAATCGTAAAATCTAATAGTATAGATTTTTAATTGAAACACCACTACATGTCGGACTCTCGCGTCACTATCGATAGAAGCATGCTAAGGCATGCATGCTAGCAAAATATATAAATATGTTAGAAGGTGATGAGAAACTTGTTTCTAATCATTAATCTGTAGACAGCAATTGTATCTGGATCAACCCAACTCATGAATGAAATGTATACAGATATGGTTGATGGTGATGAGGACATTTTTTAACTAAGAAATTATTACATCTGAATGTGATACAACCCAGCCTACGTCAACAATAACTTCAAGGAGGTCAACCAGCAAACCTCATGTAGAAAAACTCGATGTAAAAATTCTCTCAAACATAGATATTCTAGCGATTCTGATACTATGAAAACACAGACGGTGAATTGATGGTAGAGGTAACTGAATTATTTGAGATAGATTTTCTAGAATAGTTGATTATTAAGCATGTATTTCTTTGTAGATAAAGTAATTTCTCTATACATACATACATAAATTTACCTATATGTATATATGAATACATTTAAAAATTATACAAATATTCTCTTTTTCAAGTAGTAAAATCTGTAAAAATAGTAGTGATACATTAAAAGAAAAAAAAAACTAAAAAGAGAGACTGTGTGATCAACTGATACGTAGACTTTGTCTGACTGGTAAATAAAGCTCACTTAAAAATATCAGAAATATAACACAATACGCTGAAATTTAATAAAATGAGAAAAAAAATCATCTAGAACATCAAATAAAAGCCATAGGCGAGTAACCTTCATAAGATAAACATATAGCTAATTAATGAAAACATATTATCAGTATGAAGTAACACAATTTGAGGAATTAAAATTTTAACATTTAATTGTCCCTTAACGGTGACAAAGAGTAGACAGATATGTTGATATAGAAAGTCATCTTGTATACTAGAGGAACCGCTGGGAGCCCCAGACTTATTTGTATGTACATACATACATACATACATAAAATCAATTTGTAGATCCATATGTACATATGTACACATATTATCAAATTTCTTACCCATGCGAAGTATTTATTGGATTTTAACAATCACACTTACATATCTACATCATGAAAACATACAAACCGTTCTCCAAGCTATTGACGCTTGAAGACGAAAGTCGAAGAAGACAAATGTACTTAAATAAACAAACTTATCACAGACCAATCAAACTCTATCGCGCATACACACATACACACACAAAAAAATAACCACGATCGCACACAAGAATTTTGCAAAATCTGAAATTAATATTTATACAAATATAAACAAATTTCTGACCGACAGACTTTAACACTGGACAAATTTAAGCTTGATAAAATATAAAGCAATCTCATCCTCCAATATGAAAAACATACTAGGATGAGAAATAATTTATTTCAACTTACATATAAATACTAGGGTGAGAAAATCACATACACACACACATACTAAAATTCATCTACGAAAAATTAAACCTATTTCAACAACGCCCCTCCCCTCACAAATCACACTCAGCCTAAAGTTCTTATAGATATACATACACAAAATCACAAGGTAATATACAATCTATCAATCTCAACAACTTAAATCACGATCAGCCTTAAACTCATATAGACATACATACATGCACACAAATACGGATACATATACATGAACACCTTCACCTCACCTCTCATTAATCATGATCAGCCTTAAACTCCTACAGATATATACACAAATTGCGCGGTTATATTACATGAACACTTCGCCTCTCATAAATCACGATAAGCCTTAAGTTTCCTACAGATATACATACACTAATTCTCGAAGTCACATACAATCGATCAATCTCAACAATTCAAATTACGATCAGCCTTAAACTCGTACAGACATACATGTACAAAAATTCCTACAGACATATAAACACCCAAATTCTTATAGATACATATTACAATAACACCGCCCGCCTACCTCAAATCAAGAACAGCCTTAAACTCCTACATATACATACATACACACACACACATATAGGCACATTCTATCTATCTATCACAACAACACCCTCACCCACCTCAAATCACAATCAGCCTTAAACTCCTACGAATATACATATACACAGATTCCCACGGATACGTATTACATGAACACTCTCACCTCACCTTTGATAAATCACAGACAGCCTTAAACTCTTACAGACATACATGTACACAGATTCCCACTGATACATATTACAACAACTCCCCACCCTACACCAGTCGATCTACCGCAAATACATCCCGCCCCTCCACAAGGCGGGATGTATTTGCGGTAGACCAACAAGCATAAACTTCACCGAATTCCCGCGGTTACATATTACAAAACACCCTCACCTACCCAAATCACGGTCAGCCTTAAGGTCTCACAATCTAGATAAACCCCGTCCTCCACCAATCACAGCCAGACTTCAATTCCTACAGCTAGACACACCTCGTCCTCCAAGAATCATAGCCAGACTTCAAATCCTACAGCTAGACACACCCACAAATTTTCCGTCGGCATTAGGAAAAAATCATTTCCATGATTTTCCCGTCGGCATTTGAAAAAATAAACATGTTTTCCCGTCGGCATTTGAAAAAATTAATTTTCATTATTTTCCCATAGTAAGAAAAAAAATAAAGATGTTATCCCGTCGGTATTAGAAAATCATATACATATACCAGCTTCAAACATATAAACCCCCTTAATGTATTCCCACAAAATATTCCGCGCACAAGTTCCCACGGTCATATATACATACAAACATACATACAAACATACATACAAACATACATACACTTAATATAAACAAAAAACAGTTAATGTAAACAAAAAACACTTAATGTAAACAAAAAATACAGATGGACGGACGGACACACACACGTAGGTATCAAATTTCACAAATTTCCAAGAATTTTAAAATTTCAGCCAAAATTTAACAATTTCAGCCACAATTTAACAATTTCAGCCCACAATTTAACAATTTCAGCCACAATTTTACAATTTTAATTGGGGCCGAACCGGCAATTCCCTACTACTTTTCTGTTCTTATGTTTGACTACGTAATGCTCATTATCTTTTTCTATCCGTGTGATTTCAACTTTTTTGAATGGGTTACTAATCTTTTCTAGTCGTTTCCTAGAATTTTCTGATTTTAGATAATTAGTATCTACTGGTTTATCGGTTCTTGTTTTATTAATATTATTAATTCTATTTTCTTTAACCTCTTGTGGATTTGTCAAAGGAGTTAATCTATTAAAAAATATATTATAAGGTGTTTGTCCATTAGTGGAGTGGATTATGGTATGATTGTACGTAAAGAGGGTTTGTTCGATTTGTAGATAGATTAGTTCTTTGTCTTTTGAAGTGTTAATAATTCGAAGTTTTTCATTGAGTGTTTTATGTAATCTTTCAATGTCAGCGATTCCTGTTTTGCCTGTGGTTACTTCCAGATTAATGTTTAATTCTTGGCACCAATTTTTTATATTAATATTGTTCATACCCTGATCCTGATCTATTTTTAAAGTTTTTGGGGGTCCCATTGAGTTAAATATTTTAATTAATGCTTTTTTTGTTTCTATCCAATTGAGTGAATTAACTGCCTCAAGTGTTGCGAATTTAGAGAATATATCAATACAGGTAAGGTAATATTGTTTATTCCATTGCCAGAAGTCTATTACATATTTGTCTCTTATTTCATATGTAGGTGGTGTTATTTTAAAAGCTATTTTATTGTTGACGTGATAATTTTTGCAATTGTTACATAGTTCGCATTCATTAATTATTTTTGATATTTCTTTTACGTAATTTGGGTAATAGTACTTGCTCCTAAATATTTTAACAATTTTTTCAATTCCTTGATGCATGCCAGCAATATGAATTTCTAGAATTTTGTTTTTAAAGCCGGGGAAGTCGTTTATGTTTTCTAAGAGTTGGGTTGCTCTTACTGCTTTATGGGAGTTGTTTTGTATTAATTGACTGTAATATTTTTGAAATAAATAAAAATCTTCGTTATTAGGCATATAAATTGTTGCTTTTTTATTTAGTAGATGTGTCTTTATTATATTTTTTATTAATTCTACATCTAATTTTTTGTAAATAATAGTAGTAATATTATTTGAGAATTGTTTTACACTGAACGTTTTATTTTCATTTCCTTTTATCAACTTGATTTGATTTTTAAAAATGTTTAAAGGTTTTTCAGTTATTGCTATATAATTAAGATTATCTTCATCTGCTGAATGAAAAGTTGCTGCTATTGATGAAATTTCATTATGTCCGTCGTCATCTCCTGCGTTAGTTATTACTTTATTTTCTGTTTGTGATTCGTTTAAGTAACATTGGTCAATTTTAATTCTTGATAATGCATCTGCGACATGATTTTCTTTTCGCGGTATGTATCTGATATCGAAATCGAACTCATTCAATTTTATTTTCCATCTTTGCAATTTAGCATTTGGTTCTTTAAGGTTGTGTAACCATTGCAATGGCCGGTGGTCACTATTAATTATGAATTTACGACCGTATAGGTAAGGCCGGAAATATTTTGTTGCCCAGACTATAGCTAGTAGCTCTTTCTCTGTGGTTGAATAATTGGTTTCATGGGTGTTAAGTGTTCGACTCGCGAAACAGATTGGATGAGAATTTTGGCTGAGAACTGCGCCTAATGCGGAGTTTGATGCGTCTGTTGCTAGTGTGAATTGTTTCTCATAATTTGGATATGCTAGAATTGGTTCTTTTGTTATCAAAATTTTAATAGTTTCCACAGCTTTAATGTAATCCTTGTTGGTATAATCTATTTTATTGCCTTTTTTAAGACAATGCGTTAGAGGCTTAGTGATGTTTGAAAAGTTTTGGATAAATTTTCTATAGAATCCCGCTAATCCGAGAAATTGCTTGATTTCTTTTTCTGTTTTTGGTATCGGATAGTCAATTATTGCTTTTATTTTATTTGGATTTGGTTTAATACCTTCGGAAGTTATTATGTGTCCCAAAAATTCTGTTTGTTTTTGTAGGAATTCACACTTATCTAACTGAATCTTTAAGTTTGCTCCACTTAACTTCTTAAATACTTTATTAAGCGAATTTATATGCTCTTGGAGAGAAGTACTAAAGACTACAATATCATCCAAATACACCAAACAGTCTTTTCCAATTAATTCCTCTAATACTGTATTCATCAGTCTTTGGAATGTAGCTGGTGCATTTTTTAGACCGAAATGCATTCTTAAAAATTCGTAATGCCCATTTCTCGTAGAAAATGCAGTTTTATGTGTATCTCTGGGATCAACCTCTATTTGGTAAAACCCTTTTGTGAGATCTAACGTTGTAAAGTATATAGACCTACCCAACTTATCTAAGATTTCGTCCATTAATGGGATTGGGTACTTATCATCCACTGTAATACCGTTTAATTTTCGGTAGTCTACAACGATTCTCCATTTTTTTGTACCTGAGGCGTCTTGTTTCTTAGGTACTACGCAAATTGGTGCTGAATAAGGTGATTTACTATGGCAGATGATGTTTTGTTCTAACATCTCTTTTATTTGCCTATCGACTTCTTCTCTATGCACTTCTGGGTATCTAGAGGATTTGACATAGATTGGATCTCCGTGCTTAGTGTTTATCCTATGTTTTATTTTGTGTGTGAAACTTAAGTTTTCGTTTTCTTGATATATGATATTTTTATATTTTTTCAATAATCCATTAATTTCTTCGTATTCCTCTTTGTTCAAATGACTTAACCTAAATAATGGTTTGTTTTCGTTATTATTTTTTTTATTCTTATTTTCCGTTTCTTCCGTATTGAATAATATATTTTTATTTTCTTGGTTTTCATCCAGGAAATAATATTTTGTATTGTTCAAAATTATAAAATTTTTAATGGTATTCATGATAGCATTTAATTTCTGTAGGCTATCATAACCCAATAGTCCGTCATAGTTCTGACAAAAGTCGTGAATAAAGAGAGTTAACTTAATATCTGACTGACTACTACTAACTTCCTGTACTTTGTTTAAAATTATGCTTTCTGTGATTGTTTTTATATTAACTGGATCTATTTCTTTGCTTCTTGTTGGTAATGTATTAGATTTAATCAAACTTATGGATGACCCAGTATCTACTAAAAATTTATAAAACCTGTTCTCTATTTTCATTGAAATGGAGGGTAATTGCTTGAGGCTTTCAAGTGAAAATTTTCCACTTCCATTGGTATTGGGCACCATATTTCCTTATCCTAGATTGGTTAGAATGATACTCTCTCATTCTTTTATTAGGATTCTAATTGTTATTAGATCTATAAAAATAATCATTATGCTGGGGATTTTTACTATATGAGTTCTGAGGGTAAAAGTTTTGATTTCTAGTTTGATATTTATTTGGGTAAAAATTTTGAGGATGGAAAATTTGGTCTGTATTATGATTTCTATTAAAATATCTATTATCCTGCGGAGGAGTACTTCGATTGAAATGTGTTTTGTTTGAGTTTAGTAGCTGTTGTCGACCATAAATTCGAGCATTGTTTGGTTTATAATGCGTGTTTTCATCGAATTCACCACTTTCTTTTAATGTTTGAATGGCCATTTGGAAATTATTTACTAGGTTAGCATTTAAAAGAGCCGTTAAGTGATTTGGTAGTTCCTTTTTTAATGTTTTTAAACTATAAAATTGTACTTCGTTTATAAGAAATTTTTTTCTTTCTTCTGTTTCGTTACATAATTTTATCGCGTCTCTAATTCTACATATTAAAATATTAATTTCTTCGCATAATTTTTTGATATTACCTTTAAATCTAATACTATTAATACTTAAGATTAAATGTGAGATGTTTTCGTGCTCACCAAATTCCATTATTAGCAGTTTCTTTAACGATGCCCAGTCTTCAGGTTGCTCCCGTCTTACTGCATCTAAGGCGGCACCACTTATTGTTTGTAGTATGCAATTAAAGAATAATATTCTATCATCTGACGGTAGCGATGTTATGTTTGGGATTATATTCTCTATTGCCCCCACGTACATTGCCAAGTCATCTTTTTTTCCGCAAAATGGATGGATTAGTTTGAGATTTTTCATAACAAATCTCTTTTGTAGAAAATTATTGTCGATATTTGTTGCGGTTTGATTCATTTTTCTTTTGGTATTTAGTGAAAGTTTTTCTAGGTTTTGGATAACTGTTTCCATAAACCTTTGTTTAAATTAGTTCGGTTGAAATTTCCAGTAGGACTCGATTTAAAAGATTTATATTTAATATTTTAATCTTGGAGGGTCCCGTAGGATTCGCAAGATTTTCTTTTTTTTTGTTACGTACGTTTTAAGGACCGACTGCGCCAATAATATACAACGTTTGTTGCTTTTGAGTTTTCTTCATAAACTAACTTTATTTACTATAATTTCTCTCCTTATATACTAACAATGTGCGTCTTAAATTAAACTAGAGTTATCTTGTAACCTTGAACATTATTAAAGTGTACATTATGCGTTTAAGGGTTGCTTACGATACTTAGGTTACCTGTAGTTTCTAGCGTTATCTTATTCTATGTGTTTGCGACCTTGAACATTATTACAGTGTGTGTAGATTAAAAGGTTTCTTACGATACCTAGGTTACTTGTAGTTTCTTCGTTATCAATATTCCTTTGTTATGAAATTGTTTGGTACAGTAATGATTGGATCTTGTATTACTTTCTTTGTACTCACACGCGTCTGTGAGATTAGTGTTTGATTATGGTATATTAGTGTGTATGCCACTTATATATATATATATATATATATGTATATTTGTGGCAATAAATAATAATGGCTTAAGTTGAAATTTCTTTTTTTGATATATTAAGGGGTTTGTCTTTTTTTTGTTTAGTATTGACATAAAATTTTTATATGTACGGACCAAACGGCTGGCCGGATTTTGATTTAGTTTTTTCCAACCGTTTAGAAGATATCACATCTTTTCTAGATATATCGGTGGTTTTTAATATTTTAATTTTTGTTATTAATAATAACATTTTATAATTGCATCCGCATAATAATTAATTCCATTTGCAATAATGGCTGAGTATATAAAGCCGAAATCTACATCAACTGACACCACACACAATGGACCAAACACAAAAGAACGCTGATGATGAAGGTTTAGTGGCTTTCTAAAACAGCTAGTTGTTCCGTTCAACTATGTGTTTGTCAGAATATTTACAACTAACTTTGGTGTTATTTGTTCATTAATAATTATCACATGTAATTTGGCTTACAAAGCGATACGAACTTTAGCCTGATCAAATCATAAATATAGAAACAAATTAAGTTAGAAACAAATAATTAAAATAGTCGAATTTTGTTTGTTGAGACGTCGCAGTATAATTCTACATTTCTTCCTTGTAAATTATATAAACGTAACTAATGTCTACATGAATTATTTAACAGATCTTTTAACTCTTGATCGTTGCGTTGGCTGATTGACTACTATCCCGTAATCTTTTAATCGCTGAAAAATTGTTCGAAGATATTGCAAATGTTCTTCTTCAGTAAAAGATACAATCAATACATCGTCATATTTCATCCATTAATCTTTGGAAACTTTGTGCTGCATTTCGCAACCCAAATGGCATTTTTAGAAATTCATACAGAGCAAATGTTGTAATAACAGCAGTTTTTTGAATATCCTGTTGATTCCTAGGAATTTGGTGATATTTTCGCATGAGGTCGACTTTTTTAAAAACAATTTGCCCAGGAAGACAATAAACGTAGTGAGTTTATAGTTATTAATGGAATAAGACATCGGTCAGGAACAGTTATTTTATTTAACTGACGATAATCGCCGTAATGTCGCCAATCACCATTATTTTTAGAAACTATATGTAAGGCATTTGAGCACATACATATATATTTATGTATATATGTAAAGTATGGTTAAATTTTAAGGGCCGATTTTGAATGTGAACAACACCAAGCTTTTTCTACATTTCATTTCACATTTCTCAATTTCAGACTAACTTAATTTGAACCATGGAAAAATACACAATCGAGGAAAGCGTTAAAGTTATTCAGTCTTATTATGAAAATGGGCGTTCAAATCAAAATGCATATCGTGCACTTCGTGATTTTTCGGTCAATTTAATCGTCAAAATGTGCGTACAATCGGAAAAATCGTTCATAAATTTGAGCAAACCGGGTATGTAGTAGATGTGAAGACACCAGTACATGCTCGTACTGCAGAAAATATTGCTGCTGTTCGCGATAGTGTGGTTGAAGAGCCGTCCACGTCAACTCGTGGTCGTGCCCACGCACCTCTCCGGCTCGTCGTTGATGAGCATTATTCATAAAGATTTGCATTTACACGCTTACAAGGTGCAATTGACTCAAGAACTTAAGCCTCTTTACTATTCCAAACGGCAATGGTCAGAATGGTAGCAAGAAATGGCAACAGTGGATCAATTATCGAAAAAAAATAATATTCAGTGATGCGGCACATTTTCACCTCAGTGGATTCGTCAATAAGCAGAATTGCCGCATTTGGGCGGATAATCCAAGAGTGATTGTCGAAAAACCAATGCACCCACAAAAAGTGACTGTTTGGTGCGGTTTATGGGCTGGCCGCATCATCGGGCCGTTTTTTTCCATTTATGTTGGGATCTCTGGGAAAATAATCTAATAGCTGAAGCTAATGACAACCCTGATAGCTGTTTGAAATGGAAGTGGCTAGGGAATGTATTTGGTAATGTATGTATGAGTAGTAGGGAACTACCAATTCTGCGTCAATTAAAATTGTAAAATTTTGAAATTTTAATTACCCAAATTTTAAAATTCTTGGAAATTTGTGAAATTTGATACCTACGAGGGTGGTTCAATAAGTCCTTCCAATTTTTTGTTAACATAAGGAGTTTTTTGTTTACATAAGGAGTTTTTTTTATTACTACATACGAGGGCGGTTCAATAAGTCTGGTTTTTTATGACCGTGGGAATTTATATGTATGTATGTTTGTGGGGTGGGTTAAGGGGGTTCATAAGATTAAGATTTCATAAGTATACATATGTATATATCGACGGGAAAAATCATGAAAATGCTGAAATAGTGAAAATTAATTTTTCCTAATGCCGACGGCAATGCATGATAATTTTTCCTAATGCCGACGGCAATGCATGATTATTTTTTTCAAATGCCGACGGCAAAACATGATTATTTTTCCTAATGCCTACGGCAAAACATGAATATTATTTACAAATGCCGACGGCAAAACATGATTATTATTTCCTAATACAAAAGGGAAAATTGCCGGTGTTGCCAGACTGTAGAAATTTGTTATCGTAATACTATATCAGTAATATCAGAGAAAATAGATTTGATGACTACTAGGCGATTCTCATATGAATCGTGGGAATGTGTATGTGCGATTTCCTTATGCTAATAAATTGTTTATAAATAAAATAAATTGCTTATACATAAAATAAATTATTTATAAATAAATTATTTAAATAAATTAATTTAATTTATTTAATTATTTTATTTATGTTTAAAATGTTCTCATGTATGTGAACCCCCTAATACTTGTGTGTGGGGGGTCCAGCTTGATTGTCGCTGGTAATTGTATATTGTGTTTATTTGTTTAAGAAATATATTTGTATGTATGTATGTAAGTACATATGTATGTATGTACATTTGTGCGATCGTGAGAACTTGTGCGTGGAATATTTTGTTGAATATTTGCAACGTAATCATTTCTTTGATTACGATTATTTTAAAGCAGCAAAGTTTCAACTAAGTACAGTCATCAGCAGAGAAACAAAAAGTATAAATTTGCAAGTAAGCAAAAAAGTTAACTTCTCCTCCTCCTCAAGTCCTTCTATTCCCTTTATGTTATTTTGTACACGTTTATTGTTTAAAATTTTTTTAAATTTTATAATAATACATAGATTAATATTTTAAAAAGTAAAAAGGTCATTTAAAGCAAGACATTTCTTTTG
The DNA here is from genome assembly GCA_936439885.1 of Nowickia ferox. Taxonomy (NCBI): domain Eukaryota; kingdom Metazoa; phylum Arthropoda; class Insecta; order Diptera; family Tachinidae; genus Nowickia; species Nowickia ferox. The sequence continues at coordinate 56,161,320 of OW387023.1, forward strand.
TTAGTAAAATAGCATTTTTTAATGCGCATACACCAAATTTATAATAATTACAATAAAAATATTCTGGATACCTGATTTCCATTTGTTTAAAGTCGATGCACCCTATATAATCAACCATAGTCTTTTTTCTTCACCTTTTACGTAAATTTTAGAACATCTTGCATTGGCTTTTAAAAAATTGCAAACGCTATGAAATGAAACTGATCCAGCAGTCCAGCTTAGGTGATGATAGTTTTTTGTTGGCCACTTTGCTTTTTTTATTGATAAGCATTTAAAATCAAATGGTGGTTTTATAATGAAATTGTTATATTCATAATTTTTGAAAACGATCGCTACTTCTTTTGCGATGAAAGCGTTTGAATTAGTTTTGAAACCTTGTACGTCTATAAAAATTATGTTATTTTCCATATTATTCAATTTATAAGACTTTTCGAACTTGTCCTTTGATGGGTATATATTCTATTATACGATCATGAATAAGAATGCAGTAAGTTGATGTCTTTGCTGCAATATTAGTTGCTGTTCAAAATTCAATTTTTATATCAATCGGACCATTATTCAGTGATTCATTCTGATGATTGACATCTACTACAATAAAAGGAGCTTTTTCTTAAACTCTGATGCAGTTAGAAGCGGTTGAGATTCTTTCATATAGTAGCTTTGTTGGAATCTTAGATACATATCATATAGAATTGCATAACGTTCATTTTTAAATTTTATGTTTAGATCAGCATACGGGTATGAGACTGAATTTAAATGTACTTTTAAATTAGTCAAATCACAATGAACAAACTTATGTTCTTGTTGAAAAGCAATTAACACAAAACGGGGGCGTTCTCTATTTGCAGCCAGTTTAACATTCCAAATATGGTTAGTTCCTGTGTTTAATTGGCGATTAATATGACAATCCTAACTGCGAAATGCCATGGGTATAGAAGCACCATTGTTAATAATTTTAATCATATTCAATTTGCTAAGGTCAGATAATTGAACATGAGGTATTCTCCATGAGATGAGTGAAATTGTAAGTTTAGCTTTTTCAGTAGAAACACTCGAGCGTACAAGATCTTCGTCGTTCTTATTGCGCAAGAGTATCAATTCATGTTTTCCATTTAATATAACTTTGTTGTAGTCTTCAGCGAATCCTAGAAGCATTTTTAGAGGTACATAGAAATTGAAAAATCCATTTGCAAGAGTGACATAGTCAATTTTGTTCCATCCAGCATTTTGCATCACATTGCTTTCGTTTGGTGATAGAAAAACCAAGTTCTTTATGGTGCTCGTGGCTCCTAAATATCTTGTATGATCAATTTCAATTCCATTGAGCTCATAGCGAATTTCATCAAATAGATATGCCACAAAGTTGTTTTCAATATAAAGTTCTCCGAAGATGAAGAAGATTTGGAGTTACATATTATCATCAGCAACAAATCCTTCTACATAAATGTAGCTCTCACTGAGTAGCACGTACAAATCTTGATTTAGTATTGAAATTGGAATTTCATCATTATTGTTGTAAGATTGTAAGTATGGTACATATGTATGATAGTCCTTTTTGATTATATTCTCATCCGTTCAAGGACGTTAGAAAATTTTTATTTGATGTTGTTAGAGCTTTTTGTTGAGCTGGTCGCTTTAATGTTGTTGTTGTTCTTGCTGCTATATTTTTCAATGTATTTGTGTTGTATATTAGCATTATTTAGTTGACCTCAAATGTATTCGTATTGTAATTTCCTCTCCTCGAAAATTAATTAAATCACCGTGTTGATCAACTACGCGCAGCGCTAGTGAACTTATCTCTCTGGTGTTCACAAATAAATAGATGAGATTTCTTGGAACCTCATCTATTTTATAGCCTGGAGGCACATTAATCGGAAATTCATGAAGTGTATGCGATTTGGAGTTAGCCATATATGTGTTAATAGCGATACTACTTTAATTTCGCAAGAAATGCACTTTAAAACTATTAACTGGAAGATCTGAGTAATAATATTTGTTTGGTGTTAGGATTTTGCTATTGAATCCTAAAAGTTTTCCAATTGTGTTGCCTTTATTAAAATATACAGGATCTTTGGAACTATTAACTTTAACTTGCATTGTATTGTTATTGGCTTCAATAAAAATCTTATTTTCTGGACAGAGTCTTCTGTATTGCTCTTGTATAAAATCTACAATATCATTCAATTCGTAAGATCCAATTGGTATTTCAATTGTATGTTCCCCTATATGAAACATATTGTTGTAGGTGTCTTCATTCCAGCTGTTGTATGAATGAAAATCAGTTAGAGCACACTCATATGCACCATGTAATTCAATAGGAGGAAAGTAACTAGCAGATAACTCTGATGAGTTAGAGCTCAGAGTAAGTGTTATTGACATTATAACTGTCTGATTACAAATAAATAAAATTTAGTACAACATATGGTTTATAAGTATGATTTACATATTTATTTCATTTTCTTATTTTGAAATTAACATTAGTTTCTTAATATTACTGTTGTTGTTGTTGATGGTGGTGGTGTTCAGCTTTAATATTTCGTTCTTACTTATCCAAGAATTGTGTTGATTAGAAAAGCCCAGCCATTTAACGTATACCTCTTTTCCTTTAGTTTTAAGAACCTTTTCAACTAGATATGTGTTTCGATACCTAGTTTTCGAAAGTTATCCAGTATAGAATCCACCTTTAATGGGATTACTAAGATAATCTTCTAATATGAATGTTGTAGGATTTGTATTTTGAACTCTCGTAATTATGAAAATTTCTGTGGTCCAATTTGGATTATAACCTTTTTCAAATGTATGCTTATATTTGGTTATGCGTGCATGATCTAAAACATTAAATTTAGACATTTTGTACATCTTCAAATGATTGTATACTGTATTTAGTAGCTTTTGCTCATTTGTTGAGTTGACTTTAATCGGAGACATTTTAATGGTGCGATGAACTTTTCTATTGTATGCATTAAGTTTGAGGTTACTATCACCAAATTTCCACTCATTATTGAAATCTTTGTGTGAACAATAGTTTGTATCTAATTCATTTCTTCCTTCCAAGACTGATAAGTCAGTATAAGTATTGGAAGTCTGTGAGTAGAAATCATCTTCATCATCGTCATCATCATTCATTAGGAAAAATTAAGTTTCACAACTCCCCCATTGGTATTAGGAAAAATCATCTCATGATTTTCCCGTTGGTATTAGGAAAAATCATTTTCATGATTTTCCAGTCGGCATATATACTTATGAAATCTTAATCTTATGAAACCCCTTAAAACACCCCCACAAAAAATCACCCGTTCACACAATTAATGTCACCCAAAAAAAATCACCCGTTCACACAAAGTTAATGTAAAGAAAAACTCCTTATGTAAACAAAAAACTCCTTATGTAAACAAAAAACACAATTTCACAAATTTCAAATTTTAATTACCCAAATTTTAAAATTTCAGAAAATTTTGCACAGAAATTTACAAATTTCAACAAAATTTCAACAAAATTTCACAATTTTAATCGGCGCCAGGACCGGTAGTTCCCTACTACTGATGTTTTTAACAATAATGAGTATAACAATTTCATTATAAAACCACCATTTGATTTTAAATGTTTATCAATAAAAAAGGAAAGAGAAGCAAAGTGGTTAACAAAAAAATTATCATCACCTAAGCTGGACTGCTGAATCAGTTTCATTTCAAAGCGTTTGTCATTTTTTAAAGCCAATGCAAGATGTTCTAAAATATATGAAAAAGGTGAAGAAAAAAGATGATAGTTGGAAAAAATTTTACACCGAAAAATTTCTAATGTTGACGAAGAGTTAACGCACTAGGCTACATCAACTTTAATCAAATGGAAATAAAATATAATAAATATTTATACTAGAGTTACTACAACTAGAGAGGAATTCAATTTTATTTAAAACAGAAACTCCTCACAAACTTTTAAGTAAAAACATCTAAAAATTAAAAGAACGTTTTTTTTAATTTCAAATAAAAAAACTATCGAGATATTTCTCATCTATACACAAAAGACCAGGCGAATATTTACAACGACACACATGACAAAAAAAAATGTATTCAAACAGGGAGCCCCAGACTTATTTGTATGTACATACATACATACATACATAAAATCAATTTGTAGATCCATATGTACATATGTACACATATTATCAAATTTCTTACCCATACTCAAGTATTTATTGGATTTTAACAATCACACTTACATATCTACATCATGAAAACATACAAACCGTTCTCCAAGCTATTGACGCTTGAAGACGAAAGTCGAAGAAGACAAATGTACTTAAATAAACAAACTTATCACAGACCAGTCAAACTCTATCGCGCATACACACATACACACACACAAAAATCACCACAATCGTACACAAGAATTTTGCAAAATCTGAAATTAATATTTATACAAATATAAACAAATTTTTGAGCGACAGACTTTAACACTATACAAATTTAAGCTTGATAAAATATAAAGCAATCTCATCCTCCAATATGAAAAACATACTAGGATTAGATATATGATAATATTTTCTAGCAAAAAATGTTCATATGAGAAATAATTTATTTCAACGTACATATAAATACTAGGGTGAGAAAATCACATACACACACACATACTAAAATTCATCTACGAAAAATTAAACCTATTTCAACAACGCCCCTCCCCTCACAAATCACAGTCAGCCTAAAGTTCTTATAGATATACATACACAAAATCACAAGGTAATATACAATCTATCAATCTCAACAACTTAAATCACGATCAGCCCTAAACTCATATAGACATACATGCACACAAATACGGATACATATACATGAACACCTTCACCTCACCTCTCATTAATCATGATCATCCTTAAACTCCTACAGATATATACACAAATTGCGCGGTTATATTACATGAACTCTTCGCCCTTCATAAATCACGATAAGCCTTAAGTTTCCTACAGATATAAGTACATACACTAATTCTCGAAGTCACATACAATCGATCAATCTCAACAATTCAAATTACGATCAGCCTTAAACTCGTGCAGACATACATGTACAAAAATTCCTACAGACATATAAACACCTAAATTCTTATAGATACATATTACAATAACACCGCCCGCCTACCTCAAATCAAGGACAGCCTTAAACTCCTACATACATACATACATACACACACATACGCACATTCTATCTATCTATCACAACAACACCCTCCCCCACCTCAAATCACAATCAGCCTTAAACTCCTACGAACATACATATACACAGATTCCCACGGATACGTATTACATGAACACTCTCACCTCGCCTTTCATAAATCACAGACAGCCTTGATCTCTTGCAGACATACATACATGTACACAGATTCCCACGGATACATATTACAACAACTCCCCACCCTCCACTAGTCGATCTACCTCAAATACATCCCGCCCCCCACCAAGCACAGCTTGGCTTAAATTCCAACAAGCATAAATGTCACCGAATTCCCACGGTTACATATTACAAAACACCCTCACCTACCCAAATCACGGTCAGCCTTAAGGTCTCACAATCTAGACACACCTCGTCCTCCAAGAATCATAGCCAGACTTCAAATCCTACAGCTAGGCACACCCACAAGTTTTCCGTCGGCATTAGGAAAAATCATTTCCAAGATTTTCCCGTCGGCATTTGAAAAAATTTATTTTCATTATTTTCCCATAGTAGGAGAATATATAATGATGTTTTGCCGTCGGCATTTGGAAAAATCAACTTCATGATTTTTAATTCATTATCACAAAAAAAAATCACCCGTTCACATGCAATTAATGTCACCCAAAAAAAATCACCCGTTCACACAACTAATGTAAACAAAACACACTTAATGTAAACAAAAAAACATCGAAGCGCACCGAAAACACAATTTCTGAAATTTCAGAACAATTTCACAAATTTCAGCAAAATTTTAAAATTTCATAAATTTCAGTCCAGAATTTTTAGAAATTTCACACAAATTTCACAATTTTAATTGTCGCAGAACCGGCAATCCCCTACTACTGTCGTTGATCATTCATAGTGCACATACGTCTTAGCGGAGTTTTTCTTATATATGTACATACTAAACAAACAAAAAATTATAAAAAAAAATATTCGTAGTACATAATATTCGTAGTGTATATTGACTTTGATAAATAAGCTTTATTTGCTTTGCTAATATTTTCTACATTGTCAGAAATAACAAAAACAAAAAAAATCGAAAATAAAGAGACATTGAGAAATACTCTATATGAGTACCTCAAAAACAAAAAAATGTGAAGTGAGTTCTAACTGTGAGTTCTGAAGCTCCCAATGTAAAAAAAATTTGATGATACTGTTTTTCTAACGGCAAAGCCACTTTTTCATCAGCGACCAACTTAGGTTTGTCCAATGCCAACTAGTGATTCGTTAACATTACCGTTGCATAGTACTTCTTCATGTAAGTTAGCGACATCGTAAGCTTCGAGCTCGTCTTCATAACTTAACTAAGTTATCACTATGATAACAGTAGCCAGAAATCTAAGGTACAACTCGGAATGGCCAGATATATCAAGTACTTGTGAAAAAATCTACAAGCCACAAATATTTGCGTCGAAGATTTTTGTACAAATTTCGTGATATCATCAATTAACTCCATCTTAGATTCCCAATCACTGAGGACGTCATTAAAAATATCTTTGTAGTATGTTTCTACTATACGTGCTTCGCTCTCTATTCATGTTTCACATCCCAATCATGAGCGAATCGACTTGCTTCGCAATACAAAATAGTGAGAGCGAATCAAGTAGATTCAATATGAACCTTCTTGCGAAGCATGTATAATTGGTGTCCTCTCTATCATCGCCAGTTTATCTGAACTAGCTTTCAAAACAAAATAGGTATACATACATATGTGTATGTTTGTGTGAACAAATAAAAACAAACCAAACGCACGTGCGTATAAAACGTATGAATGTGTGAATATACATAAGAAAATGCCAAACGAAGCCCGAGTGCGCAGTGTAAATGGCATGATTCATACACATTATCAACTCGTAGTGGAAACATAGCATTAGGGATTAGGTTCATGTTGAAGCTTTCTAGATCTCTCCTTCGATCACTCTCCCACGATCGTTATAAAATGTAGCCCGCTAAGAAGTGAATTGCCTCACCCATATGAGAAGATGATCAATGGTGTTAATTGGCTGTGGTTCAAAAGATATCTCAGTAGTCATTGTATGGAAAACATTAAGCTAAGAACATCCGATGAAATTGAATCGTACATTGCCAACCTTAACGAAAAGATGAAACAGGCTGCTGAACATGCCACTACCTCTTATAGGTAGACTGAGCTTAATATAATTTATTCTACGGATATTGAGCGCCTCGTATGTGAAAAAAAGAAGAGCTAGAAGCGATTGGCAACAGCACAGATCACCAAAACATAAAATACGACTTAAAGAGAGCATTAAACGACTTTAAGAGTTGCTGGCATCGGAAAAAACTGCAGCTGATAAAAATTATCTGGAATGTCCCGATGTCACACCAACATCTAATTACTCCTTGTGGTACGCTGTTTGAAAGATTAAAACACCCGTTCAGCTTACACCACCTCTGCGCACTTCTACCGGAGGTTGAGCAAGAAGCGATACTGAAAAAGTTAACAAATTTGCTGAGCATTAAAGTTTAAGATGCGTGAATTGCAAAACCTAATTGCTGACCTCAACCCGACTGAACCTACAGGTATTGATTGAATTAGTAACAAGATGCTGATGAGTTTGCCTCATATTGCAATTAAAATCCTGCTATTTATTTTTGATGCCATATTACGACTAGATATTATCCACACATCTGGAAGGTTTGCCAAGGTCAAAATGATTCAAAGCAGGGAAAAGATTTTACTAAGGCTGAGTCATATAGGCCAATAAGTTTACTATCAGCAAGTTCAAAGCTTTCCGAAAAGCTGCTCATGACAAAATTGACCCAAATTCTAACTGATAATGGGTGCATACCGGACCATCAATTTGATTTTAGAAGTCTGCATAGCACCATTGGTTGAAGTCTACTGATGATTTGGCTAAGCACCAATGAAATATATAGACAATGCTTAACCACAAGCAAATAAATTTCAGTTAAAATAAACTTATGACAATATGTCGAATAATAAATTTCTTTAATGTTAAATTTAATATTTTTTCACTTTGCCTTAAATATCTTTACCCACATTTCCCTAAAATATTTTCAAAACTAAAGAGAGTTTGTTTGGTGGTCACACTAAGCGCATTTTGTTACCATTTTTGTTTGTACAAACAGCCATCAAATAGTATCATGTAAAAACTTGGGAAAATATATTTTCTGTGCGGTTGCACTTAAATAAAACAAAATAATTAATCAAAATGTTTCATCAAATAACAAATGTAACTACACTCTATCCACACGTTTTTACATACATATGTACATACATACTTATGAATGTAGACACATATGTATGCATTTAAAAATATAATAATAAATATGTTTATCTACCTAAATATGTATTTTTACTCATTGTGTAATCTTTATATATAAAAGGTGGGCCAAAGGAAGTCATCCGTGGTTTGTTGTTTGGCTCTAATTTTTTTTTCTAAAGGAAAAACTTCGATTCTGTTTTTGATTATGTTTATTTGAACCTTTTGAATTTTATGGGTCAAGTCGAGAAGATGATATCGGCCAAATGGGAGCTGTCACAATTGATTGCTCGTTTTATGGAATTTTTCATCACTTTGGCGAGAACTTCGGGCGACAGATTCTCGCACTCGTGTCGAATGTTGTCCTTGAGGGCTTCCAGAGTCACGGACTTGTTCACGTAAGCACGGGACTTCAGAAACCCCCACAAAAAAGTCTGGAACGGTTAAATCGGGCGATCTTGCGGGCCAGTGTAAATAGCCAAAACGAGAGATTAGGAGTCCCGGGAACGCCACGACTATTCCGCGTTCTTGGGGAGTGTATCGCTCCATGGCCTGTTCACTTGTATTCTACATCTGTCTGGTTCACAAATGTCAAAACAGATTAGACATTGCCCGCCATTTGCAATAATAAGATCTTCCAATAGGGTGATTTTTTTTGGCCCACCTTGTATATATATATATATATATATATATATATATATATATATATATATATATATATATATATATATATGTATATTTGTGGCAATAAATAATAATGGCTTAAGTTGAAATTTCTTTTTTTGATATATTAAGGGGTTTGTCTTTTTTTTTGTTTAGTATTGACATAAAATGTTTAATGTACGGACCAAACGGCTGGCCGGATTTTGATTTAGTTTTTTCCAACCGTTTAGAAGATATCACATCTTTTCTATATATATCGGTGGTTTTTAATATTTTAATTTTTGTTATTAATAATAACATTTTATAATTGCATCCGCATAATAATTAATTCCATTTGCAATAATGGCTGAGCAGAAATCTACATCAACTGACACCACACACCAAACCAAAAAGGACCAAACATAAAAGAACGCTGATGATGAAGGTTTAGTGGCCTTCGAAAACAGCGAGTTGTTCCGTTCAACTATGTGTTTGTCAGAATATTTACAACTAACTTTTGTGTTATTTGTTCATTAATAATTATCACATGTAATTTGGCTTTCAAAGCGATACGAACTTTAGCCTGATCAAATCATAAATATAGAAACAAATTAAGTTCGAAAAAAACATTTAAAATTAACTAAAATTAATATCCAAGTGCCTATGGCAAAAAACTAAATAAAAATATACTTAAGTATCAAACCAAAAAAGTTTGTCTTAAGTAGAACCAAAAATAAGCAAATTAAGTAACATGTGCATAGTTAGTAAAGAACAAACGACAATGGCAAGACTGTTGTTAATTTAGAGATGGTAAAAATGAGCTTTCATTACAAAAAAGCTTTCAGCAAATTGTAACACGATGAATCAAAACAATTCGCATATTCCATTTGCAATAATGGCTGAGTATATAAAGCCGAAATCTACATCAACTGACACCACACACAATGGACCAAACACAAAAGAACGCTGATGATGAAGGTTTAGTGGCTTTCTAAAACAGCTAGTTGTTCCGTTCAACTATGTGTTTGTCAGAATATTTACAACTAACTTTGGTGTTATTTGTTCATTAATAATTATCACATGTAATTTGGCTTACAAAGCGATACGAACTTTAGCCTGATCAAATCATAAATATAGAAACAAATTAAGTTAGAAACAAATAATTAAAATAGTCGAATTTTGTTTGTTGAGACGTCGCAGTACAATTCTACATTTCTTCCTTGTAAATTATATAAACGTAACTAATGTCTACATGAATTATTTAACAGATCTTTTAACTCTTGATCGTTGCGTTGGCTGATTGACTACTATCCCGTAATCTTTTAATCGCTGAAAAATTGTTCGAAGATATTGCAAATGTTCTTCTTCAGTAAAAGATACAATCAATACATCGTCATATTTCATCCATTAATCTTTGGAAACTTTGTGCTGCATTTCGCAACCCAAATAGCATTTTTAGAAATTCATACAGAGCAAATGTTGTAATAACAGCAGTTTTTTGAATATCCTGTTGATTCCTAGGAATTTGGTGATATTTTCGCATGAGGTCGACTTTTTTAAAAACAATTTGCCCAGGAAGACAATAAACGTAGTGAGTTTATAGTTATTAATGGAATAAGACATCGGTCAGGAACAGTTATTTTATTTAACTGACGATAATCGCCGTAATGTCGCCAATCACCATTATTTTTAGAAACTATATGTAAGGCATTTGAGCACATACATCTTTAAGGACCTAAAGCTCTTATCTTTGAATGGGCGTACAGCGTCAATTAAAATTATTTTTTTGTTTACATCTAGTTGAGGTAGATCGATTGCATGAGTAGTCTTTTTTCTTCACCTTTTACGTAAATTTTAGAACATCTTGCATTGGCTTTTAAAAAATTGCAAACGCTATGAAATGAAACTGATCCAGCAGTCCAGCTTAGGTGATGATAGTTTTTTGTTGGCCACTTTGCTTTTTTTATTGATAAGCATTTAAAATCAAATGGTGGTTTTATAATGAAATTGTTATATTCATAATTGTTGAAAACGATCGCTACTTCTTTTGCGATGAAAGCGTTTGAATTAGTTTTGAAACCTTGTACGTCTATAAAAATTATGTTATTTTCCATATTATTCAATTTATAAGACTTTTCGAACTTGTCCTTTGATGGGTATATATTCTATTATACGATCATGAATAAGAATGCAGTAAGTTGATGTCTTTGCTGCAATATTAGTTGCTGTTCAAAATTCAATTTTTATATCAATCGGACCATTATTCAGTGATTCATTCTGATGATTGACATCTACTACAATAAAAGGAGCTTTTTTCTTAAACTCTGATGCAGTTAGAAGCGGTTGAGATTCTTTCATATAGTAGCTTTGTTGGAATCTTAGATACATATCATATAGAATTGCATAACGTTCATTTTTAAATTTTATGTTTAGATCAGCATACGGGTATGAGACTGAATTTAAATGTACTTTTAAATTAGTCAAATCACAATGAACAAACTTATGTTCTTGTTGAAAAGCAATTAACACAAAACGGGGGCGTTCTCTATTTGCAGCCAGTTTAACATTCCAAATATGGTTAGTTCCTGTGTTTAATTGGCGATTAATATGACAATCCTAACTGCGAAATGCCATGGGTACAGAAGCACCATTGTTAATAATTTTAATCATATTCAATATGCTAAGGTCAGATAATTGAACATGAGGTATTCTCCATGAGATGAGTGAAATTGTAAGTTTAGCTTTTTCAGTAGAAACACTCTAGCGTACAAGATCTTCGTCGTTCTTATTGCGCAAGAGTATCAATTCATGTTTTCCATTTAATATAACTTTGTTGTAGTCTTCAGCGAATCCTAGAAGCATTTTTAGAGGTACATAGAAATTGAAAAATCCATTTGCAAGAGTGACATAGTCAATTTTGTTCCATCCAGCATTTTGCATCACATTGCTTTCGTTTGGTGATAGAAAAACCAAGTTCTTTATGGTGCTCGTGGCTCCTAAATATCTTGTATGATCAATTTCAATTCCATTGAGCTCATAGCGAATTTCATCAAATAGATATGCCACAAAGTTGTTTTCAATATAAAGTTCTCCGAAGATGAAGAAGATTTGGAGTTACATATTATCATCAGCAACAAATCCTTCTACATAAATGTAGCTCTCACTGAGTAGCACGTACAAATCTTGATTTAGTATTGAAATTGGAATTGCATCATTATTGTTGTAAGATTGTAAGTATGGTACATATGTATGATAGTCCTTTTTGATTATATTCTCATCCGACAAGGGTTTATCTAAGACATCTATTATTGAACTCATTTTGTCTTCAATTTAAAATTCAAGGACGTTAGAAAATTTTTATTTGATGTTGTTAGAGCTTTTTGTTGAGCTGGTCGCTTTAATGTTGTTGTTGTTCTTGCTGCTATATTTTTCAATGTATTTGTGTTGTATATTAGCATTATTTAGTTGACCTCAAATGTATTCGTATTGTAATTTCCTCTCCTCGAAAATTAATTAAATCACCGTGTTGATCAACTACGCGCAGCGCTAGTGAACTTATCTCTCTGGTGTTCACAAGTAAATAGATGAGATTTCTTGGAACCTCATCTATTTTATAGCCTGGAGGCACATTAATCGGAAATTCATGAAGTGTATGCGATTTGGAGTTAGCCATATATGTGTTAATAGCGATACTACTTTAATTTCGCAAGAAATGCACTTTAAAACTATTAACTGGAAGATCTGAGTAATAATATTTGTTTGGTGTTAGGATTTTGCTATTGAATCCTAAAAGTTTTCCAATTGTGTTGTCTTTATTAAAATATACAGGATCTTTCGAACTATTAACTTTAACTTGCATTGTATTGTTATTGGCTTCAATAAAAATCTTATTTTCTGGACAGAGTCTTCTGTATTGCTCTTGTATAAAATCTACAATATCATTCAATTCGTAAGATCCAATTGGTATTTCAATTGTATGTTCCCCTATATGAAACATATTGTTGTAGGTGTCTACATTTGGAATGCTGTTGTATGAATGAAAATCAGTTAGAGCACACTGATATACACCATGTAATTCAATAGGAGGAAAGTAACTAGCAGATAACTCTGATGAGTTAGAGCTCAGAGTAAGTGTTATTGACATTATAACTGTCTGATTACAAATAAATAAAATTTAGTACAACATATGGTTTATAAGTATGATTTACATATTTATTTCATTTTCTTATTTTGAAATTAACATTAGTTTCTTAATATTACTGTGGTTGTTGTTGATGGTGGTGGTGTTCAGCTTTAATATTTCGTTCTTACTTATCCAAGAATTGTGTTGATTAGAAAAGCCCAGCCATTTAACGTATACCTCTTTTCCTTTAGTTTTAAGAACCTTTTCAACTAGATATTTGTTTCGATACCTAGTTTTCGAAAGTTATCCAGTATAGAATCCACCTTTAATGGGATTACTAAGATAATCTTCTAATATGAATGTTGTAGGATTTGTATTTTGAACTCTCGTAATTATGAAAATTTCTGTGGTCCAATTTGGATTATAACCTTTTTCAAATGTATGCTTATATTTGGTTATGCGTGCATGATCTAAAACATTTTGTACATCTTCAAATGATTGTATACTGTATTTAGTAGCTTTTGCTCATTTGTTGAGTTGACTTTAATCGGAGACATTTTAATGGTGCGATGAACTTTTCTATTGTATGCATTAAGTAAATCGTTGTTTATATCAATCCACTTATATGAACTGTTAAAGCTAAATTCTTTTCACATCATTCCTTTCAATGTTCTGTTAAATTGTTTTACTATTAATGCTTTCATACTGTAGAGATTAATTTTGTATTTATCCATTAATTTTCCAAAGTGTTTGTTGAAAAATTCTTTACCATCATCTGTTTGTAAGATTTTTGGTACTCGTCCTAATTCAAAAATATTTTCCATCGCCTTGGTTGTTTCGAGTGCAGTTTTAGTTTTTAGTGGTACTGCCCATGCAAATTTTGAAAATGTGTCAATTACAGTTAACAAAAATCGATAATTTCTGAATAGTTAGTTTAGAATAGTTCCACATTTCAACTTAATCAGCTTGCCAAAGATTATCTATTCCTTTCATTACAACTTTACGACGCATAAAAACTTTTCGAGCTTGCTTATGCAGTTCGTTTACTAAATTTCTTTTTGAAGACATTAAGTTGTTTTACAGATTTTTTGGAGAGTGTTGTGATCTACTTGACGCACGAACATGTAATTTTCCAATCTATAAATTTTCTCATTAAGCTGTTCAATTTGTTCTTCAAAAGAAGATTTAATTTTTAGAATGTCTTTTTGAATTTTATAATTGTCTTCTATCTCAAATTTTATTTCGCGTTGTAAAGTATGTTATAAAGTATATTAATAATTTCTCTACTAGTTTTTCGATTTGAGTTTGCAGAAACAATTAATTGATAACATCGTTTTCCTCCAGAAATTTAGCAAAATTTTGGATTCTTTTGTTTTGCACATCAATGTTGTTGTTCGTATCCATAAAAAACCCCAGCAGTTTAGGTACATTTTTCAAAAAAATTATGCTGCTAGTATCGTTTAAATAATGTTCAAATTTATCAACAGACATACTTTATATACTTTATTTAAGTTAATGTATTATATTTGCTTCACGTAGTTCTTCAATAATTGATACAATCTCGTTATTGTGATTAGTATGACCTGCAGCTTGTGATGCAAGCAGTAGTCGAACACGATCTACTAACTCATTTATATATAGTTTGGCTTATGGGCGTTAAATTCCATCATTCCATCTCCTAAGCCTTTTGGCTTAGATGCTGTTGATTCCCTTAAATTCTTCTGGTTTTTCTCATCCATAAATTTCTTAATAATATGTTTATATTTATATCCTCTAGCACCCTTAATTTGACCGTCAGGTTTATAGTCTCTTCTATATGCATTAGTAGTAGTTAAAATCTTTTTATAGATTTCGAGTTCAAATTTATCATGGTATTTTATGAAACATTAGAGAAAATAGTCCTGGTGTTAGAGCCCATATTCGACCACCAACTTGTATTTTATCTTCATTAAGTTTGAGGTTACTATCACCAAATTTCCATTCATTATTGAAATCTTTGTGTGAACAATAGTTTGTATCTAATTCATTTCTTCCTTCCAAGACTGATAAGTCAGTATAAGTATCTTCTGTATTGGAAGTCTGTGAGTAGAAATCATCTTCATCATCGTCATCATCATTCTTATTATTAGCATCATTAAACAAGATGGTATTATCGAATATTGTTCCTTCTGCTAGTTTCTTTTATGTACTTGTCTCTATCTTGACTGATGGTTTCTGAGACTTTAAACTTGTGTTATTTTCAACTTCTGTCTTCATTTTACTTTCTTCTTTCATTGGAATTCTTTTAATTTTGTTAGAACTATTTGTGAATTCTTTGAATGGTTCTGTTATAGCTTTAAATGTATGTCTTAGTTGGTCACGTGTATCTATTTCACCAGTTTTCATACTACGAAGCTTTTTCTTCTAAACATTTCTTGTCAACACCATCTGTTTTAAAATTTTGTCATCCATGTTTAGCACACAGTTCTCGCTGAACCTTTATAGTAAACAGATTTCTTAGCGGAGTTTTTTTTCATATATATATTAAACAAACAAAAAATCATAAAAAAATATTCGTAATACATAATAACAGTAATACATATTAACTTTGATAAATAAGCAAAGCAAACATTGCTGATATTTTTTTACATAGCAAAAAACAAAAACAAACAAAAACCGCAAACAAAGTGCCCTTGAGGAATACTCTACATGAGTACCTCAAAAACAAAAAATTGTGAAGTGAGTTTAAACGGCAGAAATGCATATTTTACTGTGAGTGTGAAGCTCTTAATGTCCCCCCAACCCCTATTTCGGGTCGAACTGGAGCCGAATGACATACAATTGAAAAAAAATGAAACTCATCCAATTTATAGCGTAAAGTTTCTCTTGCACCGAAAAATCACAGTTAAAGAGCCACGTAAGCGTTCAGGTCCCGTACAGTGCCACAATTTCCAAGAATATGGCCATACAAAAACTTACTGCAAATTACCTACATTTTGTGTTATCTGCGGTGAATTGCACGGTTCTGCTAGCTGTACGAAGGCAAAAGATCAAGCTGAAAAAAAATTTAGTAATTGTGGAGTTAATTACACTGCTAACTACAGAGGATGTCCTGTATATTCTTTCGTTAAAAAGACTATGGGACAAAAACCAAAATTAGCTCCAGCTCAATGAGCAAACGCTTTCTCCGCCAATTTTCCTACAATGAGCCAACCAAGTACTTCACGTGTATCATATGCCGATGCTGTTAAGACAAATTCTTTTCCCACGTAGAAAGTGTCCCCACCAAGTAATTCAAATAATGCTAACACAAGCTTTAATTTCAGTCGCCTTGAAGCCACTATTGATAATCTGGTGCAAACTATAAACAACTTTACTACAAATATGACTAGCATGATGCAACAAATGCTGCGAATGCAGAATACTCTACTTCAAGCATTAATTAACAAGCCATGAACACTTTAAAAATATGTTTCTGAAACGCAAACGGCATTCGCCAACACAAAAATGAGCTCGAGCACTTCCTTTCGGAAAAAATATTAATGTAATGTTAGATTCTGAGACTCATTTGACTTCGAGAAGCCTTTTTAAAATGAATGGCTACACCTTATATGATACTAAGGACCCGATAGGAAGAGCATGCGGTGGATCAGCAATTTTAATAAAGTCAAGATTTAAGCACTATATTCTTGATAACATCTGTGGAAAACATTTACAAGCAACTAATATTTGTGTTGAAATTTTTTTTACAAATTTCGTTATATCATCAATTTACTCTCCTCCAAGATTCTCAATCACTGAGGATGAATACAAGGATTTCTACAAATCTCTTGGGCCTTGTTTCGTAGCAGCTGGAGACTACAATGCAAAACATACGTTCTGGGGTTCACGCCTTATTACACCTAGGGGAAGAGCGTTGTTCAATACAATTTCCAAAATGGGCTTGGACGTCATTTCAAGTGGAGAGCCCACTTACTGGCCTACAGACATACAAAAAACTCCGGTTGTTATAGATTTTGGAGTCATGAAAAATATTTCTAGAGATTTAGTTCATGTCGAAGCTTCCTTAGATCTCTCCTCCGATCACTCTCCCACTATCGTTACAATCTGTAACCCACAAAGAAGTGATTTACCTCACCCATATGTGAAGATGATCAATCGTGTTAATTGGCTAGGATTCAAAAAATATATTAGTAGTCATTGCACAGAAAATATTACGCTAAGAACACCCGATGATATTGAATCTAACATTGCGAATCTTAACGAAAATATTAAGCAGGCTGCTGAATATGCGGTTTAGTAGAATTTATTCTATGGATATTGAACGTCTCGTATGTGAAAAAAGAAGAGCTAGATGGGCATGGCAAGAGCACAGATCGCCCCAGCATAAAATCAGATTTAAAGAGTGCACTAAACGACTCCAAGAGTTGCTTGCATATGAAAAAACTGCATCTCTTAAAATTTATCTGGAAAACCTCGATGTCACACCAGCATCTAATTACTCTTTGTGGCGCGCTGCGAAAAAGCTTAAAACACCCGTTGAGTTTAAACCACTTCTGCGCACTTCTACCGGAGGTTGGGCAAGAAGTGATACGGAAAAAGGTAACTTGTTTGCAAAGCATTTAAAATCCGTATTTACCCCAAACAGATGTACTGCTGCTGTTGATTTACCGAGTTTAGTTGCTCTTCCCCCTCGACCCTTAAAGTTTAAGATGCGTGATGTACAAAAACTAATTGCTGAATTCAACCCGAAGAAAGCTCCAGGTATTGATGGAATTAGTAACAAGATGCTGATGAACTTGCCACGTATTGCAATTAGAATCGTTCTATTTATTTTTAATGCCATATTAAGACTAGAGTATTATCCACACCTCTGGAAGCTTGCCAAGGTCAAAATGATTCCAAAGCCGGGCAAAGACATTAACAAGGCTGAATCGTACAGGCCAATAAGTCTACTATCAACAATGTCTAAACTTTTCGAAAAACTGCTCATGATGAAATTTTCCCGAATTCTAATTGGTAGTGGGTGCATACCAGACCATCAGTTTGGTTTTAGGAGTCAGCATAGCACCATTGAACAAACGCATAGATTGGTTCAATTTATAAGAAGAACATTTGAAGAAAAGAAATATTGTTCTGCCCTCTTCATTGATGTTTCTCAGGCATTTGATAAAGTATGGCATGAAGGCGTTATTTTAAAATTGAAATCATATCTACCAATAAATTTTCTGAAGCTATTGGAAAGTAATATTACTACCCGGAAGTTTATGAGTGTGCCCGAATCTATATCATCCGGTGTGCCACAGGGGAGCATATTTGGGCCAGTTTTGTATTTGATTTATACTTGTGATATGCCTTTGAGCAGCAATATCCATACATCTACATTTGCCGATGATACAGACTACCTTAGTATGCACGAAAACCCTCACGAGGCTTCCCGATATCTACAAGAATATATTACACAGCTGGAACTATGGTTAAACTTATGGAGAATTAAAATTAATGAACAAAATTGTGTTCAGCTAACATTTACCCTGCGAAGAGATACTTGTTTCCCAATTCGAATCAACAATCAAGTTGTTCCTCAACATTCACATGTAAAATACCTTGGTATACACCTTGATCGGCGGCTTACATGGAAACACCATATTGACTCAAAGCTAACACAAATGAAACTTAAATTAACTCAAATACATTGACTGATTGGTAGAAATTCAACACTCAGTCTAGATTGTAAACTTTTAATATACAAGTCGCTTTTGAAACCCATATGGTGCTACGGAATACAGCTATGGGGTACTGCTTTAGCTTCCAATATAAAGAGAATCCAACGAAGGCAAAACAAGATTTTAAGACTAATAACATCAGCTCCATGGTACATCAAAAATTCAAATTTACATCGTGATTTAAATATGCCACTAGTGACTGAAGAAATAAAAAAAAAGCAGGCAAATCCTTAATAAGACTGGAGTCTCATACTAATCCACTTGCTCGCAACATCTTGAATTTTACTGGACACATCCGCTTAAAAACGAGGGACACAATGTCTCTTATACTCAACACTCCAGATGAAACAGCTTGAAAATATTTTGTGCTTAATACGATATTTATGTATTATTGATTACTATCACTAAGTTTATGCCTGACACTGGTTGGGCCTAATTATTATATCTAGATTTAAGATTTGAAAACTTATTGTTAGTTTATTTTTTGAAGATAAACACTATAAATAAATATACGCATGGAAAAAAAATAAAATCTTTTTTTGTTCCCTTTTGACCTGTGGAAGTTATGCTCTGTTAAGTGGAAGAGTTTAGGAATATTTGGACCTTTTTAAAAGAAAAAAAATATTTTCTAAAAATTATAAACAATTTACTTTTCTCGTACTAAAAGCTTACAAATAAGGTAATTATACAAAATTTATATCGATTGAATATCTTATAAAACCAAAAAGTTATAGATGTTTGAAAATCAAAAGCTTACTAAGAAATTTCTCATTTTAGCAAAATACTGAAAATGTCCGATTTGCGTCACCCTGTTAACTGTGATATAGTTGAAATCAAGTTTTAAGATTTTGGCTCCCGAGGTTTACTAGTGTTTACTTTCGAATGAACTTTAACATTTTTCAATCAGTGACCATAAAAAAAATTACTTCTGGCCGCCATCTCGTAAAATGGTTATTTATACTACAATAGGATATCACAACTTAAATGTGATGCTGGTAAATACAATTAGGGATAAGGTTCAAATAAATCCACTAAACTTAGAGTTTGTACATTAGAGTTATTTATATCCATTAAAAATATGTATCCATACATAGAAAATTAATTTTGTCTAATATCATTGCAAATGAATGACTATATTGGACATAAATACATATCGTTGGTCACAAGTAGAAAGGCCCTAACTCAAATAACTTTACAGGAGAAGGTAAAAACATAAAAATAAATAGTACAACTGCTTTGTAAAACTGCTTGTAATACCGTAATTTTTTACACTATTGTGTACAATGAAATTGTGTGAAATGTATTGGAATCATATATGTGCTAAAAAGCACAATTTCTTCTTTCAAGAGATGCGATCATTTACACAGAATACGCTTTCTAAATACGACATTTCCTGGTAGTTGCCATGATGCACATGTTTGGAGGCTTTAAAATGTTAAACAGCTCTTTGAGGACAGGTATTAGCTGCTGGCTATCCACTAGAGCCGTGGCTTCTAACACCTTATAGGTCACCGGCTGTTGGCAGCAGAGAGTCCAAATTTAATATATCGCATTCTAAAGGAAGAAATGTAATAAAAGGACAATTGGAATTTTAAAAAACTGTTTTAGGTGCTTGACAAGAGGCCTCTATTATAGCCCAAAAAAGCAGCGCGTATAATAAATGCATGTTGCGCTTTGCATAATATACGGATTCATTTTGCTAGACCTGATGAACATTTAGATGACATTTTATTAAGAAATGATATATTAAATTCTTTTAAAAAAATTAATTTTAAATTAAAAGTAAACTACATTTTAATAAAAAAGATTGTTAAGCATTTGCTTATTTAATTAAAAAGAATTAAATTATGTGAGACAATTTTAAATTTTTAGTTGAACTATAGTTAATTTTAATCAGAAGTAATTTCTTCTAATTAGAATTAAATTATCTCATGAAATTGCATAATAATCCAACCTACAAGTCTATGCAAAATTTCAGGTCCATCGAACAATGGAAAGAAGGTAAAATTTAACTTTCAAGTTTTGATTATAGCAAAATTTGGTTAAAGACGGGACATATATATGAACATAATAAAATTCTTGTAATTAGTAAATTTATGAATTTGAAACATAAAAACATAAAAAAAAGTTATTTTATTAAGTAATTTAAAAACACAAACAAAAAAAACATTGCCACATATTTAAATTTAGCCAAGTTAAAAAATCACATATTTATGACTATAAAATAAATATAACTCATTCAAATTATTACATTAACTAACTAATTAATAAAAAAATAGAACATTCATAGTTAGGTACTTGTAAATGTACATATTTACATACATATGTATATATAAGTGTATATGTATAGTCATTAGTGTGTCCCAAAAAATATTTTTTTTTAGATTTTTATAGATACCCCAGCATTTTTTCAAAGCTTATAAGGTGCAGTATTTTTGTGATTTTTTCAGATTTTTCGAAAGAGGTTTAGAGGTCGCTAAAATCGATTTTAACCCAAAAATCGGGTTTTCTCGACATTTTTAAATTTTGTTCATTACGCCCCTCATTAGCACGATTTTTTTTTTACTAAGTAAATATTTTTAAAGAAAACTGTTTAAAATTTACTTCTCTGTGCAGATATTATAAGTTTAGGTTATTTTTTTGCTCATTTGGGTACACTTTATGAATTTTTTTTTGGAAATTTAGCATAAATTTTAAAAGTAATGCTTTGTAACTTTTAACATTTCTATTAAAGTTAAAAAAACTAATAATTCAGTTTAAAAAGTAGATAAATTCTGTATCATTTAAAGAAACAAAATATTGAATTTGTTATTAGCGTTCCAAAGTTACACCCTTTTTAAGTTTTGTATCCATTTTGTGAAATTAAAAATATTGTAATGTCGTTGCCAGTTATGCATCAGATTTGTTTTAATGTTAAATATTAGGTATTCTCTCAAAATATTAAATACGGGTGGTTTTTATGTGCAAATGTCGTGATTTGATCGCGTGATCGTGATCAAATTTATAATTAATCACGCGTGAGTGCGTGACCACGACTTAAAAAAAATTACTCGTGCGTGATCGTGCGTGAGTTTTTTTTTAAGAATCACGCACGAATTCTCACTCTCTCACGAGATAACACTTCTGGGTGGGTATATAACTGTATTGAAAATTTAAAATTTTCTTATAATAAATACTACAATCTATGTCTGACCTGCCCAAAGTAGCACCAGTGTGCGGAACATCAATCGGCTTCTTATACAAATTAATACACATACGCGTATACATTACTCTGATCTCTGATCTATGTACATGCATATGTATGTATATACATACTAGGGAAGTAACGAATGTTCGCATTTGCTTTCGCATTCGCGAATTATTTGTTTACTTTTGCTATTTGCATTCGCTAAAACGTATGCGAATATTTCAAGCCAATACTAGAGACAAAAAAATTGTACTTCTTTTATGAAAACAGCTTGCGATTAACAAACGTAAAAAAACGAAAATTACTTTAAGCCAGCATAAACAAGATACATATACTTACAAGTAAAGCATTCTAATCAAAGTGTTAAAGTTTTAACGGAAAACTTTTCTATAAATAAGTTCTCATAAGTATTAAAATGAAACCAAAATTTAGCGGTGTTGGGATATATTTTTCCGCTTTTAAAAAGAAAAGGCAGTGTTTGATTTGGGCGAAAATATTTTCTGCTTAAGACTAGTCTGTTCAAACGTTTGAGAAAGGTTGAGCACCATTCATTACTTCGTACAGAATATTTTAAATGCAAACAATATTAACTAGTCCTTGTTTATTTTAAATTACATGCGAAACAAGTGTCACTCACATTATTTCTCATGTTGAAGATACTATATTTCATATGTTTTTCCCAAGATGAACAGTTTATTACTTCTGCAAAATTTTTTCAGGAACAATTTATTCCAAGTTTTCTTAATATGTATGTATTTTGATAGCTTTTCACATGGAATGTTGAACAGAGTATCAGGCTTTAGGACCAAAGTACGAATGGGTTGATTGCTTAACATTTTGTAAGCTTATTTGTAATAATTATCTATATTTATTTTAATATAATTTAATAAATCCTTTTGTTTTAACAATTTGTATTTTTAATAAATTAATAAATATTTGCTCCGTTCAAGACTCAATTTAAATAAAATGCAATATGTAGTACAACTACATATGTACATACATACATATATAATACAACTTCATATTCTTATATAAATTTATTTGCATGTGATATTTTAAAGAATTGTAATATATGCATTTGCTTTCGCAAAAATTAATATGTTTTATTCGTATTCGCATTCGCTAAACCGGTATTCGTTACACCCTAATACATAATACATATTTATGTACATATTTATGTGTGTAAGAGTATCCAAGAAAAGTTTCAAGTAATTTTCATTCCTTACATTTATTATATTAAATTTTTTATATATTCAGTATACATAATTATATTCAAATATTAAAAGTATTTTAATATTAATTAATAGAAGTAAGCTGTACTTTATCTTTTGGTGGATTAAAGACAATTGAAAAACTGCCTACATCTTTTAATTTTACAATAAGTATGTTCATATTTTTTCGTTTTCTCTTCTTTCAAAGTATTTTTTTGTTTTTTTATAAATACGTAAGTATGTACATATGTACATCCAAATACATTTTTTTTACAATTCAACAAGTGTATTAACAGCATGTAGAATTCTTTAAATTTACCGTATTGCCTTTTATAATGTGACAAAAAAATAGTGAAATACTAAATTAAATTCAATTACTAAAAAACTTGAATATTATTGTTGTAGTTATTACTTTATTTAAAATTTAAGTAGGGGTTCTGAATCCAGAATTCACGTTTGGAAAAAAATTCCCAAACAGCATGTGTAAGAACCTATTTTTCAACCAACAAACATAAAAATTTAATTATATATCGTGATAATCTTGATCGTGATAAGTTGTACACCACTAGTGTGTGATTAAGAATATTTTATACGTGAGCGTCCGTGATCGTGAAAATTTTCAAAATCATTCGTGAGTGAAAGCGCGTGAGTAAAATATTTTTCTGCGTGAGCGTACGTATCGTGAGTCAAAAACCGATCACGTGCACATCTCTAGTTTTTTGTTCTGTTGCTGCTTCAACGCTTCAAAAATTGATGCCTTGCTTGAATTTAATTCATTCATTTTGAGAATGTACATAAAAAATTTGTGCCTATGCCAATGCCCTAGATATGCTCCTCTCAATGATTTAAGTTTATTAAAGCAATTGGATAACTCCAAAAGTTTTAACGAATCAATCGCACGCGCTACGTTGAAAACATTGCAACGACATTAGTGGTACCTATCCGGTAAGTTGGCTGCCTTTGCGTTTAATGGTCCATAATCTACACGCACCAAGTAACGGCAAAGAATTAGTAAAAGCAGAATTATCCGAAAAGATGCTTATTAACAAACAAATTCAAGATTTAATAGCCGAAACCAGATTAGCCTTTTTTGAAGCCAGCAAAATTTCTGTTGATTTTTTACAAACAGATCCGGAAAAATGGCATACAAACAAATCATTTAATGAAGCAAAGAACAAAGCTCAGTAATTTCACGTGGTAAATGATGTCGCAGAACACAGCGTGGTCATGGCTAATACTTAGATTAATTTAACAACTTCTGAAACAGACTTTGTGAATTTATTGCAGGGCATAGAGCTGCATCGTAAGAGCTCTAATAAATAAATGAAAGCTAAAAAAACAAATTTTTAATTTAATTTTTTTTTTGTTGGTATGAGGAGTAAGCTGCATAGAGTTTTTGAGCACGCATTGCAGAAGTCTGCGCAGCAACAGAAAAAACACCCATATTTAATATTTTGAGAGAATACCTAATATTTAACATTAAAACAAATCTGATGCATAACTGGCAACGACATTACAATATTTTTAATTTCACAAAATGGATACAAAACTTAAAAAGGGTGTAACTTTGGAACGCTAATAACAAATTCAATATTTTGTTTCTTTAATGATACAGAATTTATCTACTTTTTAAACTGAATTATTAGTTTTTTTAACTTTATTACACCTAGGGGAAGAGCGTTGTTCAATACAATTTCCAAAATGGGCTTGGACGTCATTTCAAGTGGAGAGCCCACTTACTGGCCTACAGACATACAAAAAACTCCGGTTGTTATAGATTTTGGAGTCATGAAAAATATTTCTAGAGATTTAGTTCATGTCGAAGCTTCCTTAGGTCTCTCCTCCGATCACTCTCCCACTATCGTTACAATCTGTAACCCACAAAGTAGTGATTTACCTCACCCATATGTGAAGATGATCAATCGTGTTAATTGGCTAGGATTCAAAAAATATATTAGTAGTCATTGCACAGAAAATATTACGCTAAGAACACCCGATGATATTGAATCTAACATTGCGAATCTTAACGAAAATATTAAGCAGGCTGCTGAATATGCGGTTTAGTAGAATTTATTCTATGGATATTGAACGTCTCGTATGTGAAAAAAGAAGAGCTAGATGGGCATGGCGAGAGCACAGATCGCCCCAGCATAAAATTAGATTTAAAGAGTGCACTAAACGACTCCAAGAGTTGCTTGCATATGAAAAAACTGCATCTCTTAAAATTTATCTGGAAAACCTCGATGTCACACCAGCATCTAATTACTCTTGGTGGCGCGCTGCGAAAAAGCTTAAAACACCCGTTGAGTTTAAACCACTTCTGCGCACTTCTACCGGAGGTTGGGCAAGAAGTGATACGGAAAAAGGTAACTTGTTTGCAAAGCATTTAAAATCCGTATTTACCCCAAACAGATGTACTGCTGCTGTTGATTTACCGAGTTTAGTTGCTCTTCCCCCTCGACCCTTAAAGTTTAAGATGCGTGATGTACAAAAACTAATTGCTGAATTCAACCCGAAGAAAGCTCCAGGTATTGATGGAATTAGTAACAAGATGCTGATGAACTTGCCACGTATTGCAATTAGAATCGTTCTATTTATTTTTAATGCCATATTAAGACTAGAGTATTATCCACACCTCTGGAAGCTTGCCAAGGTCAAAATGATTCCAAAGCCGGGCAAAGACATTAACAAGGCTGAATCGTACAGGCCAATAAGTCTACTATCAACAATGTCTAAACTTTTCGAAAAACTGCTCATGATGAAATTTTCCCGAATTCTAATTGGTAGTGGGTGCATACCAGACCATCAGTTTGGTTTTAGGAGTCAGCATAGCACCATTGGACAAACGCATAGATTGGTTCAATTTATAAGAAGAACATTTGAAGAAAAGAAATATTGTTCTGCCCTCTTCATTGATGTTTCTCAGGCATTTGATAAAGTATGGCATGAAGGCGTTATTTTAAAATTGAAATCATATCTACCAATAAATTTTCTGAAGCTATTGGAAAGTAATATTACTACCCGGAAGTTTATGAGTGTGCCCGAATCTATATCATCCGGTGTGCCACAGGGGAGCATATTTGGGCCAGTTTTGTATTTGATTTATACTTGTGATATGCCTTTGAGCAGCAATATCCATACATCTACATTTGCCGATGATACAGACTACCTTAGTATGCACGAAAACCCTCACGAGGCTTCCCGATATCTACAAGAATATATTACACAGCTGGAACTATGGTTAAACTTATGGAGAATTAAAATTAATGAACAAAATTGTGTTCAGCTAACATTTACCCTGCGAAGAGATACTTGTTTCCCAATTCGAATCAACAATCAAGTTGTTCCTCAACATTCACATGTAAAATACCTTGGTATACACCTTGATCGGCGGCTTACATGGAAACACCATATTGACTCAAAGCTAACACAAATGAAACTTAAATTAACTCAAATACATTGACTGATTGGTAGAAATTCAACACTCAGTCTAGATTGTAAACTTTTAATATACAAGTCGCTTTTGAAACCCATATGGTGCTACGGAATACAGCTATGGGGTACTGCTTTAGCTTCCAATATAAAGAGAATCCAACGAAGGCAAAACAAGATTTTAAGACTAATAACATCAGCTCCATGGTACATCAAAAATTCAAATTTACATCGTGATTTAAATATGCCACTAGTGACTGAAGAAATAAAAAAAAAGCAGGCAAATCCTTAATAAGACTGGAGTCTCATACTAATCCACTTGCTCGCAACATCTTGAATTTTACTGGACACATCCGCTTAAAAACGAGGGACACTATGGCTCAACACTCCAGATGAAACAGCTTGAAAATATTTTGTGCTTAATACGATATTTATGTATTATTGATTACTATCACTAAGTTTATGCCTGACACTGGTTGGGCCTAATTATTATATCTAGATTTAAGATTTGAAAACTTATTGTTAGTTTATTTTTTGAAGATAAACACTATAAATAAATATACGCATGGAAAAAAAATAAAATCTTTTTTTGTTCCCTTTTGACCTGTGGAAGTTATGCTCTGTTAAGTGGAAGAGTTTAGGAATATTTGGACCTTTTTAAAAGAAAAAAAATATTTTCTAAAAATTATAAACAATTTACTTTTCTCGTACTAAAAGCTTACAAATAAGGTAATTATACAAAATTTATATCGATTGAATATCTTATAAAACCAAAAAGTTATAGATGTTTGAAAATCAAAAGCTTACTAAGAAATTTCTCATTTTAGCAAAATACTGAAAATGTCCGATTTGCGTCACCCTGTTAACTGTGATATAGTTGAAATCAAGTTTTAAGATTTTGGCTCCCGAGGTTTACTAGTGTTTACTTTCGAATGAACTTTAACATTTTTCAATCAGTGACCATAAAAAAAATTACTTCTGGCCGCCATCTCGTAAAATGGTTATTTATACTACAATAGGATATCACAGCTTAAATGTGATGCTGGTAAATACAATTAGGGATAAGGTTCAAATAAATCCACTAAACTTAGAGTTTGTACATTAGAGTTATTTATATCCATTAAAAATATGTATCCATACATAGAAAATTAATTTTGTCTAATATCATTGCAAATGAATGACTATATTGGACATAAATACATATCGTTGGTCACAAGTAGAAAGGCCCTAACTCAAATAACTTTACAGGAGAAGGTAAAAACATAAAAATAAATAGTACAACTGCTTTGTAAAACTGCTTGTAATACCGTAATTTTTTACACTATTGTGTACAATGAAATTGTGTGAAATGTATTGGAATCATATATGTGCTAAAAAGCACAATTTCTTCTTTCAAGAGATGCGATCATTTACACAGAATACGCTTTCTAAATACGACATTTCCTGGTAGTTGCCATGATGCACATGTTTGGAGGCTTTAAAATGTTAAACAGCTCTTTGAGGACAGGTATTAGCTGCTGGCTATCCACTAGAGCCGTGGCTTCTAACACCTTATAGGTCACCGGCTGTTGGCAGCAGAGAGTCCAAATTTAATATATCGCATTCTAAAGGAAGAAATGTAATAAAAGGACAATTGGAATTTTAAAAAACTGTTTTAGGTGCTTGACAAGAGGCCTCTATTATAGCCCAAAAAAGCAGCGCGTATAATAAATGCATGTTGCGCTTTGCATAATATACGGATTCATTTTGCTAGACCTGATGAACATTTAGATGACATTTTATTAAGAAATGATATATTAAATTCTTTTAAAAAAATTAATTTTAAATTAAAAGTAAACTACATTTTAATAAAAAAGATTGTTAAGCATTTGCTTATTTAATTAAAAAGAATTAAATTATGTGAGACAATTTTAAATTTTTAGTTGAACTATAGTTAATTTTAATCAGAAGTAATTTCTTCTAATTAGAATTAAATTATCTCATGAAATTGCATAATAATCCAACCTACAAGTCTATGCAAAATTTCAGGTCCATCGAACAATGGAAAGAAGGTAAAATTTAACTTTCAAGTTTTGATTATAGCAAAATTTGGTTAAAGACGGGACATATATATGAACATAATAAAATTCTTGTAATTAGTAAATTTATGAATTTGAAACATAAAAACATAAAAAAAAGTTATTTTATTAAGTAATTTAAAAACACAAACAAAAAAAACATTGCCACATATTTAAATTTAGCCAAGTTAAAAAATCACATATTTATGACTATAAAATAAATATAACTCATTCAAATTATTACATTAACTAACTAATTAATAAAAAAATAGAACATTCATAGTTAGGTACTTGTAAATGTACATATTTACATACATATGTATATATAAGTGTATATGTATAGTCATTAGTGTGTCCCAAAAAATATTTTTTTTTAGATTTTTATAGATACCCCAGCATTTTTTCAAAGCTTATAAGGTGCAGTATTTTTGTGATTTTTTCAGATTTTTCGAAAGAGGTTTAGAGGTCGCTAAAATCGATTTTAACCCAAAAATCGGGTTTTCATTTTTAAATTTTGTTCATTACGCCCCTCATTAGCACGATTTTTTTTTTACTAAGTAAATATTTTTAAAGAAAACTGTTTAAAATTTACTTCTCTGTGCAGATATTATAAGTTTAGGTTATTTTTTTGCTCATTTGGGTACACTTTATGAATTTTTTTTTGGAAATTTAGCATAAATTTTAAAAGTAATGCTTTGTAACTTTTAACATTTCTATTAAAGTTAAAAAAACTAATAATTCAGTTTAAAAAGTAGATAAATTCTGTATCATTTAAAGAAACAAAATATTGAATTTGTTATTAGCGTTCCAAAGTTACACCCTTTTTAAGTTTTGTATCCATTTTGTGAAATTAAAAATATTGTAATGTCGTTGCCAGTTATGCATCAGATTTGTTTTAATGTTAAATATTAGGTATTCTCTCAAAATATTAAATACGGGTGGTTTTTATGTGCAAATGTCGTGATTTGATCGCGTGATCGTGATCAAATTTATAATTAATCACGCGTGAGTGCGTGACCACGACTTAAAAAAAATTACTCGTGCGTGATCGTGCGTGAGTTTTTTTTTAAGAATCACGCACGAATTCTCACTCTCTCACGAGATAACACTTCTGGGTGGGTATATAACTGTATTGAAAATTTAAAATTTTCTTATAATAAATACTACAATCTATGTCTGACCTGCCCAAAGTAGCACCAGTGTGCGGAACATCAATCGGCTTCTTATACAAATTAATACACATACGCGTATACATTACTCTGATCTCTGATCTATGTACATGCATATGTATGTATATACATACTAGGGAAGTAACGAATGTTCGCATTTGCTTTCGCATTCGCGAATTATTTGTTTACTTTTGCTATTTGCATTCGCTAAAACGTATGCGAATATTTCAAGCCAATACTAGAGGCAAAAAAATTGTACTTCTTTTATGAAAACAGCTTGCGATTAACAAACGTAAAAAAACGAAAATTACTTTAAGCCAGCATAAACAAGATACATATACTTACAAGTAAAGCATTCTAATCAAAGTGTTAAAGTTTTAACGGAAAACTTTTCTATAAATAAGTTCTCATAAGTATTAAAATGAAACCAAAATTTAGCGGTGTTGGGATATATTTTTCCGCTTTTAAAAAGAAAAGGCAGTGTTTGATTTGGGCGAAAATATTTTCTGCTTAAGACTAGTCTGTTCAAACGTTTGAGAAAGGTTGAGCACCATTCATTACTTCGTACAGAATATTTTAAATGCAAACAATATTAACTAGTCCTTGTTTATTTTAAATTACATGCGAAACAAGTGTCACTCACATTATTTCTCATGTTGAAGATACTATATTTCATATGTTTTTCCCAAGATGAACAGTTTATTACTTCTGCAAAATTTTTTCAGGAACAATTTATTCCAAGTTTTCTTAATATGTATGTATTTTGATAGCTTTTCACATGGAATGTTGAACAGAGTATCAGGCTTTAGGACCAAAGTACGAATGGGTTGATTGCTTAACATTTTGTAAGCTTATTTGTAATAATTATCTATATTTATTTTAATATAATTTAATAAATCCTTTTGTTTTAACAATTTGTATTTTTAATAAATTAATAAATATTTGCTCCGTTCAAGACTCAATTTAAATAAAATGCAATATGTAGTACAACTACATATGTACATACATACATATATAATACAACTTCATATTCTTATATAAATTTATTTGCATGTGATATTTTAAAGAATTGTAATATATGCATTTGCTTTCGCAAAAATTAATATGTTTTATTCGTATTCGCATTCGCTAAACCGGTATTCGTTACACCCTAATACATAATACATATTTATGTACATATTTATGTGTGTAAGAGTATCCAAGAAAAGTTTCAAGTAATTTTCATTCCTTACATTTATTATATTAAATTTTTTATATATTCAGTATACATAATTATATTCAAATATTAAAAGTATTTTAATATTAATTAATAGAAGTAAGCTGTACTTTATCTTTTGGTGGATTAAAGACAATTGAAAAACTGCCTACATCTTTTAATTTTACAATAAGTATGTTCATATTTTTTCGTTTTCTCTTCTTTCAAAGTATTTTTTTGTTTTTTTATAAATACGTAAGTATGTACATATGTACATCCAAATACATTTTTTTTTACAATTCAACAAGTGTATTAACAGCATGTAGAATTCTTTAAATTTACCGTATTGCCTTTTATAATGTGACAAAAAAATAGTGAAATACTAAATTAAATTCAATTACTAAAAAACTTGAATATTATTGTTGTAGTTATTACTTTATTTAAAATTTAAGTAGGGGTTCTGAATCCAGAATTCACGTTTGGAAAAAAATTCCCAAACAGTATGTGTAAGAACCTAT
The DNA here is from genome assembly GCA_936439885.1 of Nowickia ferox. Classification (NCBI taxonomy): domain Eukaryota; kingdom Metazoa; phylum Arthropoda; class Insecta; order Diptera; family Tachinidae; genus Nowickia; species Nowickia ferox. The sequence continues at coordinate 56,193,011 of OW387023.1, forward strand.
TTTTCAACCAACAAACATAAAAATTTAATTATATATCGTGATAATCTTGATCGTGATAAGTTGTACACCACTAGTGTGTGATTAAGAATATTTTATACGTGAGCGTCCGTGATCGTGAAAATTTTCAAAATCATTCGTGAGTGAAAGCGCGTGAGTAAAATATTTTTCTGCGTGAGCGTACGTATCGTGAGTCAAAAACCGATCACGTGCACATCTCTAGTTTTTTGTTCTGTTGCTGCTTCAACGCTTCAAAAATTGATGCCTTGCTTGAATTTAATTCATTCATTTTGAGAATGTACATAAAAAATTTGTGCCTATGCCAATGCCCTAGATATGCTCCTCTCAATGATTTAAGTTTATTAAAGCAATTGGATAACTCCAAAAGTTTTAACGAATCAATCGCACGCGCTACGTTGAAAACATTGCAACGACATTAGTGGTACCTATCCGGTAAGTTGGCTGCCTTTGCGTTTAATGGTCCATAATCTACACGCACCAAGTAACGGCAAAGAATTAGTAAAAGCAGAATTATCCGAAAAGATGCTTATTAACAAACAAATTCAAGATTTAATAGCCGAAACCAGATTAGCCTTTTTTGAAGCCAGCAAAATTTCTGTTGATTTTTTACAAACAGATCCGGAAAAATGGCATACAAAGAAATCATTTAATGAAGCAAAGAACAAAGCTCAGTAATTTCACGTGGTAAATGATGTCGCAGAACACAGCGTGGTCATGGCTAATACTTAGATTAATTTAACAACTTCTGAAACAGACTTTGTGAATTTATTGCAGGGCATAGAGCTGCATCGTAAGAGCTCTAATAAATAAATGAAAGCTAAAAAAACAAATTTTTAATTTAATTTTTTTTTTGTTGGTATGAGGAGTAAGCTGCATAGAGTTTTTGAGCACGCATTGCAGAAGTCTGCGCAGCAACAGAAAAAACACCCATATTTAATATTTTGAGAGAATACCTAATATTTAACATTAAAACAAATCTGATGCATAACTGGCAACGACATTACAATATTTTTAATTTCACAAAATGGATACAAAACTTAAAAAGGGTGTAACTTTGGAACGCTAATAACAAATTCAATATTTTGTTTCTTTAATGATACAGAATTTATCTACTTTTTAAACTGAATTATTAGTTTTTTTAACTTTATTACACCTAGGGGAAGAGCGTTGTTCAATACAATTTCCAAAATGGGCTTGGACGTCATTTCAAGTGGAGAGCCCACTTACTGGCCTACAGACATACAAAAAACTCCGGTTGTTATAGATTTTGGAGTCATGAAAAATATTTCTAGAGATTTAGTTCATGTCGAAGCTTCCTTAGGTCTCTCCTCCGATCACTCTCCCACTATCGTTACAATCTGTAACCCACAAAGTAGTGATTTACCTCACCCATATGTGAAGATGATCAATCGTGTTAATTGGCTAGGATTCAAAAAATATATTAGTAGTCATTGCACAGAAAATATTACGCTAAGAACACCCGATGATATTGAATCTAACATTGCGAATCTTAACGAAAATATTAAGCAGGCTGCTGAATATGCGGTTTAGTAGAATTTATTCTATGGATATTGAACGTCTCGTATGTGAAAAAAGAAGAGCTAGATGGGCATGGCGAGAGCACAGATCGCCCCAGCATAAAATTAGATTTAAAGAGTGCACTAAACGACTCCAAGAGTTGCTTGCATATGAAAAAACTGCATCTCTTAAAATTTATCTGGAAAACCTCGATGTCACACCAGCATCTAATTACTCTTGGTGGCGCGCTGCGAAAAAGCTTAAAACACCCGTTGAGTTTAAACCACTTCTGCGCACTTCTACCGGAGGTTGGGCAAGAAGTGATACGGAAAAAGGTAACTTGTTTGCAAAGCATTTAAAATCCGTATTTACCCCAAACAGATGTACTGCTGCTGTTGATTTACCGAGTTTAGTTGCTCTTCCCCCTCGACCCTTAAAGTTTAAGATGCGTGATGTACAAAAACTAATTGCTGAATTCAACCCGAAGAAAGCTCCAGGTATTGATGGAATTAGTAACAAGATGCTGATGAACTTGCCACGTATTGCAATTAGAATCGTTCTATTTATTTTTAATGCCATATTAAGACTAGAGTATTATCCACACCTCTGGAAGCTTGCCAAGGTCAAAATGATTCCAAAGCCGGGCAAAGACATTAACAAGGCTGAATCGTACAGGCCAATAAGTCTACTATCAACAATGTCTAAACTTTTCGAAAAACTGCTCATGATGAAATTTTCCCGAATTCTAATTGGTAGTGGGTGCATACCAGACCATCAGTTTGGTTTTAGGAGTCAGCATAGCACCATTGAACAAACGCATAGATTGGTTCAATTTATAAGAAGAACATTTGAAGAAAAGAAATATTGTTCTGCCCTGTTCATTGATGTTTCTCAGGCATTTGATAAAGTATGGCATGAAGGCGTTATTTTAAAATTGAAATCATATCTACCAATAAATTTTCTGAAGCTATTGGAAAGTAATATTACTACCCGGAAGTTTATGAGTGTGCCCGAATCTATATCATCCGGTGTGCCACAGGGGAGCATATTTGGGCCAGTTTTGTATTTGATTTATACTTGTGATATGCCTTTGAGCAGCAATATCCATACATCTACATTTGCCGATGATACAGACTACCTTAGTATGCACGAAAACCCTCACGAGGCTTCCCGATATCTACAAGAATATATTACACAGCTGGAACTATGGTTAAACTTATGGAGAATTAAAATTAATGAACAAAATTGTGTTCAGCTAACATTTACCCTGCGAAGAGATACTTGTTTCCCAATTCGAATCAACAATCAAGTTGTTCCTCAACATTCACATGTAAAATACCTTGGTATACACCTTGATCGGCGGCTTACATGGAAACACCATATTGACTCAAAGCTAACACAAATGAAACTTAAATTAACTCAAATACATTGACTGATTGGTAGAAATTCAACACTCAGTCTAGATTGTAAACTTTTAATATACAAGTCGCTTTTGAAACCCATATGGTGCTACGGAATACAGCTATGGGGTACTGCTTTAGCTTCCAATATAAAGAGAATCCAACGAAGGCAAAACAAGATTTTAAGACTAATAACATCAGCTCCATGGTACATCAAAAATTCAAATTTACATCGTGATTTAAATATGCCACTAGTGACTGAAGAAATAAAAAAAAAGCAGGCAAATCCTTAATAAGACTGGAGTCTCATACTAATCCACTTGCTCGCAACATCTTGAATTTTACTGGACACATCCGCTTAAAAACGAGGGACACTATGGCTCTTATACTCAACACTCCAGATGAAACAGCTTGAAAATATTTTGTGCTTAATACGATATTTATGTATTATTGATTACTATCACTAAGTTTATGCCTGACACTGGTTGGGCCTAATTATTATATCTAGATTTAAGATTTGAAAACTTATTGTTAGTTTATTTTTTGAAGATAAACACTATAAATAAATATACGCATGGAAAAAAAATAAAATCTTTTTTTGTTCCCTTTTGACCTGTGGAAGTTATGCTCTGTTAAGTGGAAGAGTTTAGGAATATTTGGACCTTTTTAAAAGAAAAAAAATATTTTCTAACAATTTACTTTTCTCGTACTAAAAGCTTACAAATAAGGTAATTATACAAAATTTATATCGATTGAATATCTTATAAAACCAAAAAGTTATAGATGTTTGAAAATCAAAAGCTTACTAAGGAATTTCTCATTTTAGCAAAATACTGAAAATGTCCGATTTGCGTCACCCTGTTAACTGTGATATAGTTGAAATCAAGTTTTAAGATTTTGGCTCCCGAGGTTTACTAGTGTTTACTTTCGAATGAACTTTAACATTTTTCAATCAGTGACCATAAAAAAAATTACTTCTGGCCGCAATCTCGTAAAATGGTCATTTATACTACAATAGGATATCACAGCTTAAATGTGATGCTGGTAAATACAATTAGGGATAAGGTTCAAATAAATCCACTAAACTTAGAGTTTGTACATTAGAGTTATTTATATCCATTAAAAATATGTATCCATACATAGAAAATTAATTTTGTCTAATATCATTGCAAATGAATGACTATATTGGACATAAATACATACCTACATATCGTTGGTCACAAGTAGAAAGGCCCTAACTCAAATAACTTTACAGGAGAAGGTAAAAACATAAAAATAAATAGTACAACTGCTTTGTAAAACTGCTAGTAATACCGTAATTTTTTACACTATTGTGTACAATGAAATTGTGTGAAATGTATTGGAATCAGTAAATTTCGTGAAAATACGAGTTAGAGCCTTTCTACTTTTGAGACCATCGACATGTACATAGATATAATTATATATGTGCTAAAAAGCACAATTTCTTCTTTCAAGAGATGCGATCATTTACACAGAATACGCTTTCTAAATACGACATTTCCTGGTAGTTGCCATGATGCACATGTTTGGAGGCTTTAAAATGTTAAACAGCTCTTTGAGGACAGGTATTAGCTGCTGGCTATCCACTAGAGCCGTGGCTTCTAACACCTTATAGGTCACCGGCTGTTGGCAGCAGAGAGTCCAAATTTAATATATCGCATTCTAAAGGAAGAAATGTAATAAAAGGACAATTGGAATTTTAAAAAATTGTTTTAGGTGCTTGACAAACGCAAGAGGCCTCTATTATAGCCCAAAAAAGCAGCGCGTATAATAAATGCATGTTGCGCTTTGCATAATATACGGATTCATTTTGCTAGACCTGATGAACATTTAGATGACATTTTATTAAGAAATGATATATTAAATTCTTTTTAAAAAATTAATTTTAAATTAAAAGTAAACTACATTTTAATAAAAAAGATTGTTAAGCATTTGCTTATTTAATTAAAAAGAATTAAATTATGTGAGACGATTTTAAATTTTTAGTTGAACTATAGTAAATTTTAATCAGAAGTAATTTCTTCTAATTAGAATTAAATTATATCATGCAATTGCATAATAATCCAACCTACAAGTCTATGCAAAATTTCAGGTCCATCGAACAATGGAAAGAAGGTAAAATTTAACTTTCAAGTTTTGATTATAGCAAAATTTGGTTAAAGACGGGACATATATATGAACATAATAAAATTCTTGTAATTAGTAAATTTATGAATTTGAAACATAAAAACATAAAAAAAAGTTATTTCATTAAGTAATTTAAAAACACAAACAAAAAAAACATTGCCACATATTTAAATTTAGCCAAGTTAAAAAATCACATATTTATGACTATAAAATAAATATAACTCATTCAAATTATTACATTAACTAACTAATTATTAAAAAAAATAGAACATTCATGGTTAGGTACTTGTAAATGTACATATTTACATACATATGTATATATAAGTGTATATGTATAGTCATTAGTGTGTCCCAAAAAATATTTTTTTTAGATTTTTATAGATACCCCAGCATTTTTTCAAAGCTTATAAGGTGCAGTATTTTTGTGATTTTTTCAGATTTTTCGAAAGAGGTTTAGAGGTCGCTAAAATCGATTTTAACCCAAAAATCGGGGTTTCTCGACATTTTTAAATTTTGTTCATTACGCCCCTCATTAGCACGATTTTTTTTTTACTAAGTAAATATTTTTAAAGAAAACTGTTTAAAATTTACTTCTCTGTGCAGATATTATAAGTTTAGGTTATTTTTTTGCTAATTTGGGTACACTTTATGAATTTTTTTTTTGGAAATTTAGCATAAATTTTAAAAGTAATGCTTTGTAACTTTTAACATTTCTATTAAAGTTAAAAAAACTAATAATTCAGTTTAAAAAGTAGATAAATTCTGTATCATTTAAAGAAACAAAATATTGAATTTGTTATTAGCGTTCCAAAGTTACACCCTTTTTAAGTTTTGTATCCATTTTGTGAAATTAAAAATATTGTAATGTCGTTGCCAGTTATGCATCAGATTTGTTTTAATGTTAAATATTAGGTATTCTCTCAAAATATTAAATACGGGTAGTTTTTTGTAGAGATGTGCAAATGTCGTGATTTGATCGCGTGATCGTGATCAAATGTATAATTAATCACGCGTGCGTGCGTGACCACGACTTAAAAAAAATTACTCGTGCGTGATCGTGCGTGAGTTTTTTTTTAAGAATCACGCACAAATTCTCACTCTCTCACGAGATAACACTTCTGGGTGGGTATATAACTGTATTGAAAATTTAAAATTTTCTTATAATAAATACTACAATCTATGTCTGACCTGCCCAAATTAGCACCAGTGTGCCGAACATCATTCGGCTTCTTATACAAATTAATACACATACGCGTATACATTACTCTGATCTCTGATCTATGTATATGCATATGAATGTACGGGGTGTTTTTTTAGAGGTATAGAACTTCGAATTGAAATAAAACACAAGAAAATCGTTTTAATGTCCATCAATTTGGCTTTATGGAAGGATAATTTTATGCCATTAACGTTTAAATATGATTTCGGGCATGTGGCCGCCGCGGCTGGCTCGAATAAAGCCTATTCTACAGGTCCAATTTTCAACCACTTTTTCGAGCATATGGGGCCGTATGTTGGCAATAACGCCACGAATGTTGGCTTCCAAGTCCCCTAACGTTTCTGGTTTGTTGGCGTAGACGAGCGACTTCACATATCCCCAAAGAAAATAATCCAATGGTGTCAAATCACACGATCTTGGTGGACAATTGACAGGTTATCCATGGTTAACCGAATTAATTGCTCTGATGGACGATTATGTCGACCATAAAATGGACTGAACCATTATTTTCGAAATAAATTTGCACGATTTGCAAGCGTTGTTCTTTTGTCAACCTGTTCATGATGAAATGACAAACCAAACTAAATATTAATCACTTGACAGCTGACAAAATGGCCGCCAGTTAAAAAAGTGATGCCAACTTAAAGTTCTATACCTCAATAAAAAACACCCAATATATACATACTAGGATAAACAAGATACATATACTTACAAGTAAAGCATTCTAATCAAAGTATTAAAGTTTTAACGGAAAACTTTTCTATAAATAAGTTCTCATAAGTATTAAAATGAAACCAAAATTTAGCGGTGTTGGGATATATTTTTCCGCTTTTAAAAAGAAAAGGCAGTGTTTGATTTGGGCGAAAATATTTTCTGCTTAAGACTAGTCTGTTCAAACGTTTGAGAAAGGTTGAGCACCATTCATTACTTCGTACAGAATATTTTAAATGCAAAAAATATTAACTAGTCCTTGTTTATTTTAAATTACATGCGAAACAAGTGTCACTCACATTATTTCTCATGTTGAAGATACTATATTTCATATGTTTTTCCCAAGATGAACAGTTTATTACTTCTGCAAAATTTTTTCAGGAACAATTTATTCCAAGTTTTCTTAATATGTATGTATTTTGATAGCTTTTCAAATGGAATGTTGAACAGAGTATCAGGCTTTAGGACCAAAGTACGAATGGGTTGATTGCTTAACATTTTGTAAGCTTATTTGTAATAATTATCTATATTTATTTTAATATAATTTAATAAATCCTTTTGTTTTAACAATTTGTATTTTTAATAAATTAATAAATATTTGCTCCGTTCAAGACTCAATTTAAATAAAATGCAATATGTAGTACAACTACATATGTACATACATACATATATAATACAACTTCATATTCTTATATAAATTTATTTGCATGTGATATTTTAAAGAATTGTAATATATGCATTTGCTTTCGCAAAAATTAAAATGTTTTATTCGTATTCGCATTCGCTAAACCGGTATTCGTTACACCCTAATACATAATACATATTTATGTATATACATACATATGCATGTACATAGATCAGAGATCAGAGTAATGTATACGCGTATGTGTATTAATTTGTATAAGAAGCCGAATGATGTTCGGCACACTGGTGCTAATTTGGGCAGGTCAGACATAGATTGTAGTATTTATTATAAGAAAATTTTAAATTTTCAATACAGTTATATACCCACCCAGAAGGGTTATCTCGTGAGAGCGTGAGAATTCGTGCGTGATTCTTAAAAAAAAACTCACGCACGATCACGCACGAGTAATTTTTTTTAAGTCGTGGTCACGCACTCACGCGTGATTAATTATAAATTTGATCACGATCACGCGATCAAATCACGACATTTGCACATGTCTATAAAAAACCACCCGTATTTCATATTTTGAGAGAATACCTAATATTTAACATTAAAACAAATCTGATGCATAACTGGCAACGACATTACAATATTTTTAATTTCACAAAATGGATACAAAACTTAAAAAGGGTGTAACTTTGGAACGCTAATAACAAATTCAATATTTTGTTTCTTTAAATGATACAGAATTTATCTACTTTTTAAACTGAATTATTAGTTTTTTTAACTTTAATAGAAATGTTAAAAGTTACAAAGCATTACTTTTAAAATTTGTGCTAAATTTACAGAAAAAAATCATAAAGGGTACCCAAATGAGCAAAAAAATAACCGAAACTTATAATATCTGCACAGAGAAGTAAAGTTTAAACAGTTTTCTTTAAAAATATTTACTTAGTAACAAAAAAAAAATCGTGCTAATGGGCCGCGTAATGAACAAAATTTAAAAAACGTGGAGAAAACCCGATTTTTGGGTTAAAATCGATTTTAGCGACCTCTAAAACTCTTCCGAAAAATCTGAAAAAATCACAAAAATACTGCACCCCATAAGCTTTAAAAAAATGCTGGGCAGAAGAAAATTTTTTTTGGGACATACTAATAGTCATTGACTAAACTCTCCAACATATTTGACCATATTCAGATGCCATCTTTTGCCGGCTTGGTACTAAAAACCACTGAATGTTCAAGCAAGATGGCGGCCCCAACCACTTGAATTTTTCCATATTTTTTAGCAACAATAATATTGGTATAATTTTTTTTTTTAACTTATAGGTTTCATTAAACTCTATGCTGTATGGAAAGTGTAGCCCTTGAAGGTATATATAATATGAAGATTCATTACTGTTTTATTGATTGAATTCCATCAGCAATCTTTTTTAAATAAACTGGCTCTTCCTTCTTCAAAGTAGATTGTTTTCATAAAATGATTTTTGCAGGTCTATCTGTTGTTGCAACAAATTTGAGTTTTAAATTTTCCCCTTTTTTTTTGTTCTTATTTCAAAACTCGCGTTTATATCATCCAACAAAACGTTTTCACTAATGGATGATATAGAAACTGTTGGGGATAAAACTTCCACAGGTTCTATAATACCAAACGTTTTCATATTTGGTATTCCGGAGACGGCTCTGTCATAACCTAATTTCTGAAACAGCCTCCTCTCAATCATTCAATGGAATGGTTTTATACGGACCACCACCCGTACGTTCCATTTGTTGATTGTTCGTTACCATTTTTCGCTTTGTATTAGCTTTATAGTCTCTCCGTACCTGCAATAATTTTTTTTTTAGTACACCTTTGTTTAAAATTTAATTGCTTATACTTTACCTTTTTCCACGCTGGTACGTCCCTTATTGGAACACTCGTTGAATTGAGCTTTTGGGTCAGCTCCTCACATAATCCAGACCAGATACCTAATAGGCTAATCTGATACCTGATAAGCTGATCTGAAAACCAGACAAACTACCTGATAACCTGATCTGATACCTGATAAGCTGATCTGAAAACCAGACCAGCTACCTATTAAGCTAATCTGATATCCGATAAGCTCATCTGCTATTTGCTGATAGCAAACTTTGAAGATAAAGTTTTAAGACGACAAGAAATGATTTGGTGCAACTGGTGAAATCAATACATGTGACCAACTAAGAGATACATTTTAACCTATAGCAGACCCTCTCAAAAAATTGATAAATGGTTATAAATGTATTGAAAGAATTCTCAAGAAAGAAGAAAGTAAAATGATGACAGAAGTTGAAAATAATCAAAGTTTAAATTCTCAGAAGCCATCAGCCAAGATAGAGATAAATACATTAACGAAATTTCTAGAAGGAACAAAAGTTGATTAAACCATATTATTTAATGATTCTAATAATAATGATGATTCTGAAAATTATTTATACTCACAGACTTCTAATAGGAATACCTTTATACTGATTTACCACTCTTGGAAGCGAGAAAAGAAGTAGATATAAACTATGTTCTACACAGGAATTATAATAACAAATTGAAATTCGGTTGCAGTAACAATGAGCTAAATGAAGATAAAATTCAAGTTGGCAGTCCCAAGACGGGCCCTAACACCAGGCTTATTGTCTTTAATATTTGATAAAACATAAAAAAAACTATGACAAATTTTAATTTGAAAATGGCTAAAGTTTATAATTTCCTCTAATGTGTACAGAATCATCATCGTTCTCTGAAAGAGAACGATATTATCAATAAATAGTTTAAGGGAGACAATAATATAATTCGAGAATATATTCATATGTAAATTGATTGACAACAACGTGAAATAAAATTAGAGGTAGAAGACAATTAAAAAATTAAGAAAGATATTCCAAAAATTAAATCATCTTCTGAAAAACAAATTGAACATCCGAACGATAAAATTTATAGATTAGAAAATTAACTACATGTTAGTATAAATAGCTGCAAGTGCATCAAGTAGATCACAACACTCTATAGAAAAACTGTAAAACAACTCAATGTCTTTAGTAAACTAACTCTATAACAAATCTCGAAAATTGTTTGTGCATTATTATATTATATTATATTATATTATATTATATTATATTATATTATATTATATTATATTATATTATATTATATTACATTATATTATATTATATTATATTATATTATATTATATTATATTATATTATATTATATTATATTATATTATATTATATTATATTCTATTATATTATATTATATTATATTATATTATATTATATTATATTATATTATATTCTATTATATTATATTATATTATATTATATTATATTATATTATATTATATTATATTATATTATATTATATTATATTATATTATATTATATTATATTATATTATATTATATTATATTATATTATATTATATTATATTATATTATATTATATTATATTATATTATATTATATTATATTATATTATATTATATTATATTATATTATATTATATTATATTATATTATATTATATTATATTATATTATATTATATTATATTATATTATATTATATTATATTATATTATATTATATTATATTATATTATATTATAATATATAACATAATAATAAATAATTATAATTATATTATATTATATTATATTATATTATATTATATTATATTATATTATATTATATTATATTATATTATATTTATATTATATTATATTATATTATATTATATTATATTATATTTTTATATTATATTATATTATATTATATTATATTATATATATTATATTATATTATATTATATTATATTATATTATATTATATTATATTATATTATATTATATTATATTATATTATATTATATTATATTATATTATATTATATTATATTATATTATATTATATTATATTATATTATATTATATTATATTATATTATATTATTATATTATATTATATTATATTATATTATATTATATTATATTATATTATATTATATTATATTATATTATATTATATTATATTATATTATATTATATTATATTATATTATATTATATTATATTATATTATATTATATTATATTATATTATATTATATTATATTATATTATATTATATTATATTATATTATATTATATTATATTATATTATATTATATTATATTATATTATATTATATTATATTATATTATATTATATTATATTATATTATATTATATTATATTATATTATATTATATTATATTATATTATATTATATTATATTATATTATATTATATTATATTATTATATTATATTATATTATTATATTATATTATATTATTATATATTTATATATATATTTATAAGTCAATAGATTTTAAATCCTTACTGACTAAAGGTTTTTACAAAACAGTGTCAAATAGCATAAATTAAAAACAATGCACATGCATAAAATTGAATTAACTATTTAGTATAAATTTTTTTTTTATAACTTCAGTACTCTCTGATAAATCAATTATATGATAAAATTTATTAAAGTTTTCACATGCACGCCGAAACGAGTCATTATTAGCATACACATATCTATAGTATTTCAGATATAACAGTTGGAAGTTACGAGTTGGTATTGCAGGAACATTGATATTAATTTTACTAAGAAGGAACTCGGAGTAGCATCACCACGAATTATGTTAAGAACAAATAAAGTGCTTAACATCGATCGACTACTTTTTAGAGTAGGTAGCTTGATAAGGCCAAGTCTACTGTTATACGATGGTAGAACATACGAATTCTAACGAAGGCCACGAAGACAAAATATCAAAAACTGCTTTTGAACTGAGTCAATGCTATTAATATGAATAGAATAGTATGGGTCCCATATAACAGATCTGTATTCAAGAATAGGTCTAACAAGTGAAGTATATAAGAGTTTTGTGAGATGTGGATCGGAAAATTCTTTAGACCAGCGTTTTATAAATCCAAGTACACCGTTAGCTTTATTAATAATTACAGAGATGTTGTCACGAAAGTTGAGACTGTGATCAAGCAATATACCGAGGTCCAGAATGTTGTGAACTTTTTCCAGTGTAGAGTTATCAACAATATAAACTGAGTCCAATTTCATTTGTCTAAAGAAGGACATGTGTTTACATTTTTTAATATTTAAATTCAGTAAATTGATTTTGCACCATCTAGAGAAGTTTTCAATATCATACTGTAGCAAGTTATGACCATTGATGTCATTAAAAGTGCTGAAAATTTTTACGTCATCAGCATACATCAATACTTTAGAGTGTAAAATAACAGACGGAAGATCATTGATAAATTACGTGAATAAGATAGGACCCAGATGACTGCCTTGAGAAACTCCAGACTGGACTTGGATGATTTTTGATGTAACATCTCTAAATTTTACTTGTTGTGTTCTATTTGATAAATAAGATCTAAGCCACTTTAAAGCCGAGTTGCTAAGCCCCATAAGTGATAATTTGTGCAGTAAAATATCGTGATTTACTTTATCAAATGCTTTGCTAAAATCAGTGTATATCACATTTAATTGCAAATTATTATTAAATCCATCATTGACAGTAGTAGTAAGCTCTAAGATGTTAGTAGTTGTTGAGTGCGACTTACGAAAACCATGTTGACACGGAGATAAAAGAGATGAAATTTGATGATACAAGCAATCAGTTATTATCTTTTCCAGGAGCTTAGGAATAGCATTAAGCTTTGCAATTCCTCTGTAGTTTGATACCTCAATTTTACTACCGCTTTTAAATAAAGGAATAATAAAAGATTTCTTCCATACAGGTGGTAAGTAACATAATTCAATGGATTTATTGAAGATTGCTGTAAGTGGACCGGATAATGAATCAGCACAATTTTTAGGATACAATTTGGTATTCCTTCAGGACCATAAAAGAATGAGTTTTTTAGAGATCTTAAATTCGATAAGACAGTCTCAATGTTCGTATACGGAAAATATATCCCAGGTGAATGTGATGTAATATACGGATAAGAAGTTTGATTATCATAATACTCAGTGGAATAAGTTGTCGTAAAAAAATCTGCAAACATATTGCTAATAGATGTATCATCAACAGCACTTCAAGAACCGTATTTCAAATGCTTCGGATAACCAGAAGTGCGTCGTTTAGAATTGACAAAATTATAAAAGGATTTAGGGTTCGATTTCACTTTTGATTTTATACGATTAATGTAGTTGCGATATGCTTGTTTGTTTGCCATATTGTATTCAGGCCGTGCAATAATATAGTTACTAAAATCAACCGATAATGTAATTAATGTAAAATTTGTTTTTCCTATTTTTAGCATTACTTAAAAATCTATTATTCCATGGTGTGCCATTATTGTTGCGAATAATTATTTTTGGAACAGCGGCAGCAATGGCATGATGCAAAACAGAATAGAAATTCAAGATAACAATGTCAAAATCATCGCCAGAAAATACAGATTCCCAATTAACGTTAAATAGTAAATAATTAAGTTTTGTATAATTAGTACGGGGGAAACAATAGCTTTTAACGTGTTTAGATTTATTCTTATTTGAAGCCAAAGAAGATGTAATAGTAGAGTGTAAAATTTCCATTTCTAATGTAGGATGGTGGCGGTCTTCAGGATAGGTGACGGGAAGAGAATTACGTAAGCAGATATCCAGCGGATGATTGAAAAAAACAAGATCCAATAGTTTACCAAAAGCGTTAGTTACATGGTTTATTTGAAAAAATCCACAGCTATGAAGTGATTGAATTAATTCATTTGTTATAGTAAGTAACATATAATTACATTCCAATGATTTAATCCACATTACATTGGGAAGATTAAAATCTCCAAGTACAACCATTAAATCAGATAGATGAGCTTGATTCAAAACGAAGTTAATTGCAGAAAATTGCATATTATAAATGAGATTAGATGAACTTAGAGGAATATAAGAGCAGGTGATATACAAGTATCTATAATCAATACGAATTTTAACGGCAACAAATTAAATCCCAACATCGTCATTTTGTGAAGCATTGACAAGTTCACACTGAAAATTTTGCAAAACCGCAATAAGAACTCCACCACCAAGCTTTTGCATACGATCACATCGAAATATTTGATATTTGGAACATAAAATTTCATTGTTGTTAATAAACTTTTTATCATTCAACCAGGTTTCAGAGAAGACAATCATATGATATGAAAATTCAAAACTATTAGCATATAGATCGATTAATTTAGTATTAAGGCTACGAAGATTTTGGTAAACTAAGTTTATGGGGTTATCTATCGGCAATTGTATCAATTTTTTCAAACGTTGTTTTGTGGTAAGTGAACAATGTCAGTGTGGGAAGTATTTCTGGATTCATATTCACGGATAATTGCATTAGGCGGCCAAAAATCTTGGTTTATAATAGCATCAAAATGTTCTTCAGGTACAATAATTTTAAAAGACGATTTACTCCTGTGCTCAGAGTATTTAAATTTAAAAACCGCAATTTCAATGTCGTAACCCATATTGTTCATTACATAATGCTTAACGTTATCAGTAGTTGTATCAGATGCAAATCGAACAGCAAATATAGTTATTTTTGGTAATATTACCTTAAGAACAGGGATAGCATTTATGGGATTAAAGCCAGGTACTGTAGGATTTAAAGTACTAGGAGACGAGACATTTTGACTTGGTAAACTATTTGTAGATAGCGATGAACATGAAATTGCTGATGAAGTTTGGAAATTTTGCTTCTGAAATGATGAAGGATTGTCAATAGATTAAGTGGAAAGAGCGGAAGAGGCAGCATAATTATGATTTTCCAAGATTTGTGACTGCACGATAGATGAAGTGAAACAAGATGGAGTAGGAATAGAAAGCAAATTATCATCAACGATTTCAACAACATTGGCAGTAACTGGAATTTTGGAGGTTAGTGGAGTAATTTCAGTAGCGGATGTTTTTTTCTTTTTGGGTGACGAAGATGGTTTTTCAAACAGTTCTTTATACTTCGCAAACTTTTTTGTTATATTGATTAAATCATTATTTATATCATTTAACTGATCTCGATTGTTTTTTAAAAACGAATAAAATTCGATATCGAAAGCAATGCATTTCTTGCAACACCAGCGGAGTCCCTTATCTTCACGCATTTATCAGCGGTCCGGGGGGCCAAATCAACACACTTAGCATGATAAATAGTGTCACAAAGCCAGCGAGAAACCATCGGTTCATCAGATTTAATACGGCATTTGGGTTTAGAGCAAGACATATTGTAGGTGTTATTATTCATTGATTTGTGCTATTTTTATATATATGTATATTGTTTTTTTGTTTGTTTTTATTTTATTATTAAATGTTAATAATTAATAGAAAGAGGTCTCAATGTATGATGTATAACAGTTTAAGTATGTATATGGTATATAATGAGATATTTATTAATTTTAAAGTTCAATAAATTTAAATGATAATATGAACGTATTTGTTATTGTTGTAAAAGTTGAGATTTTAACATAAACGATGTTTGTTGCTCTGGTAGTTTGTGTGATAGATTGTTATTGTTGTACATATGTACATATGTATGTATATTTGTATTTATTCTTAGGGCAAACAAAACAAAAGCACTGTTTTAAATATTAACGTTGTTGTTTTATTTCAAATTATTTATGTTAATTGTGTATAATAAAACACTGAGGATTCATATTTTCAAAAATGTTTTTTTGTAGTATTTTTTTTTTAACAAAAAACGAAACAAACAGAATGTAATTTTACAGTGTAAGCAAGAACAAAATTGTTTTATTTTTTTTAAACAGTTTTATACAGAAAATAAGCGATATTAAGAAGAGCACCAAAAGTACGTGTTGTTTACTTCAACAGTCAGAACTCAGTCAGTTATAGAGATGTAATGAAAGGAATAGATGATCTTTATGGAGTTCCTTTAGTTGAAATGGGTAACTATTCTACAGAAAATAGCAATGATTGATTTGTGTAGACTGTAATTGACATATTCTCAAAGTTTATATGGTCAGTACCGCTGAAACTAAAAGGTGCACTCAAAAATCCAAGGCAATGAAAAATATTTTTGAATTGGGACGAGTACCAAAAAACTTACAAACAGATGATGGTAGAGAATTTTTTAACAAACACTTTTGAAAATTCATGCACAAATAGAAGAATAAATATTACTCAATATGAAAGCATCAATAGTAGAACGATTTAATATATCATTAAAAGGAATGATGTGAAAATAATTTTGCATTGATGGTTCATATAAGTGTATAGAAATATACAAAGATTTACTTAATGTATACAACATACAAGTTAATCTCACTATTAAAATATTTCCGATTAAAGTTAACCTAACAAATGAGGAAAAGATGCTTAATATAGTACACAGTAATATGAAGATATATAAAATTTTGAAATTTAATGAAAGCAAACATAAAATTAAAAAGGAAAAATCTAGTTTGTCTGCTTTTTTTTGAAGAATTTATTAGGAATGTCAGGTATTACTAAAGATAATTAACTTATTAAATTAGAAATTCTCTAATCTTGTTGGCCTGTATGAAAAATGATAAAAACTTAAGCAAAAAATAAATAACAACACAGTGTAATATTCAGCAACACATCATATTATCACTTTTTTAGTGAAAGTTGTATATTTTGCATTTCGAAAGCTCTAGCACGTAAATTTTAAAATATGTAAATGGAATATTATAATATTCATTTCTATAGCTATTAGATCTTTAGAAACTATAGATAAACTATAGAAGTTGGACTTTGATATTCAATCTTTAATAATGTACCTGTATACGAATGAGTATCAAACAAACTTACGGAATAAATGTGGACTTTAACTTTTCTTTCATATATTTATTTATTGTATCTTCGGACATAAACTTAGTGATAGTTATAAATAATACATAAGTAGCGATAATCTAAAAGGAAAAAAAAATAAACGTATTTTCAAGAAGTCTCATCTGGAGTGTTGAGAATAAGAGCCCTTGTGTTCCTCTTTTTTAAGCGGATATGTCCAGTAAAGTTCAAGATATTACGAGCGAGCGGATTAGGATGTGACTCGAGTTTTGTTAAATATTTGCCTGCGTATTTTGCAATTTCTTCAGTCACTAGTGGCATATTTAAATCGCGATGTATATTTGAATTTTTGATGTACCATGGAGCCGATGTTATCAAACGTAAAATTTTGTTTTGCCTTCGTTGGATTTTCTCAACACTTGAAGCTGAAGCAGCGCCCCATAGCTGAATTCCATAGCACCATATTGGCTTCAAAAGCGACTTGTATATCAAAAGTTTGCAGTCTAGGCTGAGTGTTGAATTACTGCCAATTAACCAATATATTTGAGTTAATCTAAGTTTCATTCGAGTTAACTTAGAGTCAATGTGATATTTCCATGTAAGCCTTCGATTAAGGTGTATGTCAAGGTATTTCACTTGAGAATGTTGAGGAATACTTTGATTGTTGATTCGAATGGGAGAGCAAGTATCTCTTCTTAGGGTAAACGTTATGTGGACACACTTTTGTTCATTTACTTTAATTCTCCATAAGTTCAACCATATTTCAAGCTGGGTAATGTATTCTTGGAGATTGCGGGATGCCTCATCAGGGTTTTTGTGTATACTCATACCTGCTGTATCATCAGCAAATGTAGAAGTTAGGATGTTATTGCTCACAGGCATATCACAAGTATATATTAGATACAAAACTGGCCCCAGAATACTGCCCTGTGGCACACCGGAAGATATAGATTCGGGCACACTCGTGAACTCTCCTTCCAGAACAGTGAACTTCCTATCAATAATATAACTTTCCAAAAGCTTTTGTATGTTTATTGGTAGGTATGTATTCAATTTTAAAACTAGGCCTTCGTGCAATACTTTATCAAATGCATGAGAAACATCAATAAAGAGAGCAGAACAATACTTCTTTTTTTCAAATGTTCTTCTTACAACTTGGACCAATCTATGCGTTTGTTCAATGGTGCTATGCTGACTTCTAAAACCAAATTGATGGTCCGGGATGCACCCATTATCAGCTAAAATTTTGGACAATTTAGTCATGAGCAGCTTTTCGAAAAGCTTTGAGATTGTTGATAGTAAGCTTATAGGCCTATAGTACTCAGCCTTGGTAAGATCTTTGCCTGGCTTTGGAATCATTTTTATTTAGGCAAGTTTTCAGTTATTTGGAAAATACTGCATTCGTAAAATAGCATTAAAAATAAATAGATATTAATAAATAAATAAAATAAAGAAATAAAGATTCTTATTGCAATACGAGGCAAGTTCATCAGCATCTTGTTGCTAATGCCATCAATACCTGGAGCTTTCTTCGGTTTGAGTTCAGCAATTATTTTTTGCAGTTCAAGGAACTTAAACCTTAAGGGACGAGGGGGTAGAAAAACTACACTCAGTAATTCGGCAGCACCCGTACATGAATTGGGAGTAAATACAGATTTTAAATGCTTAGAAAATAAGTTACCTTTCTCACTATCGCTTCTCGCCCAGCCTCCGGTCGAAGTACGCAGTGCGGATTTAAGGTCAACGGGTCTTTTAAGATTTCTAGTAGCGCGCCATAAAGAGTAATTAGATGCTGACGTTACATCAAGACCTTCTAAATACTTTTCCAGTAATATAGTTTTTTCCGACGATAGCAGCTCTTTGAGTCGTTTAGTACATTCTTTAAGTCTGATTTTCTTTAGGGGTGATCTGTGTTGTTGCCATTCTCTTCTAGCTCTCCTTTTTTCACATACAAGGCGTTCAATTTCCGTAGAATAAATTCTATTAAAGCCAGTCTGCGGATAGGAGGTAGTGGCATGTTCAACAGCCTGTTTAATATTTTCTTTAAGATTGGCAATGTTAAATTCAATATCATCAGATGATCTTAGCAGAATGTTTTCTACGCAGTGACTACTAAGATATTTTTTGAATCCTAGCCAGTTGACCCCATTAATTATTTTCACATATGAGTTAGTTAGATCACTCCTTAGTGGGTAGAAAATTGTAAATATTGTGGGAGAGTGATCGGAGGACAGATCTAGAGAGGCCTCTACGTGAATTAAGTCTCTATGAATATTTTTCGTAACGCCAAACTCCATAATATCTGGAACTGGACTTTAACTTAAATCATGCTGAAGCATACATAAATTGTAAAATACAATGTGAACAGATCTTATCCTGTCGGAAATTCCGTTAACTTTAAACCAACTTTAAGCTAACTCTTTCGCAACTAGTACTGGCTGGCACTTGTATTACTTTTCAATGTAATCAGCTGACTATTTTGACATTGCGATGTCCTAGGCAGTAGTCAATTGTCTCTCTCTGCATTACTTTCAACTAACTTGAAGTTGGATTTTTTAAATCACCTGGAAGTCAGTAAATTTAAAAAAATTTTCTGAGGTTCGAACATGCTTTCATCACACGTTGTGTACTCAACGCGCTACCTACACAGCCAAGGTACAATCTAAAATAATAACAGCAAAATGTTAACATAAAACTGAAATGAGTTCCAAAGTAGCTGAGAATAAATTGGTTGGCTCTCACCAAATTCGATTACGTACTCAACTTAAGAATTAATTTTGGTCTTGTTCTGGATGACATTGCATTTAGCAATTAGTAAAAGCAAAAAAAAATTTTACTTTGTGACAAATGAAATACATATGTTTGTATCTACTTTGTAAAAGATTCAAAAGAGCAAAATCGTAAATTCTAATAGTATAGATTTTCAACTGAAACACCACTACATCTCGGACTCTCGCGTCACCATCGACAAAAGCATGCTAAGACATGCATGCTCGAAAAATATAAAAACCTGATAGAAGGTGATGAGGACTTCTTTTAACTGTGAAATCATAAAATCTGAATCCGATACAACCCAGGCTAAGTCACCAAAAATAACTATAAGGGGTCAACCAGCAAACCTCATGTAGAAATATTTGAGGTAACAGATTTTTTTTTAGCTGTTGTTGTTTAATAAACATGTATTTCTTTGTATGTAGATATGTATTCATTTACATATGTACATACTCACATATATATGTACATATTTTCAATAAAAGTAAGGTATTTAAAAATTATATAAATGTTCTCTATTTCAAGTAGTAAAATCAAAAAAGTAGTTACACATCAGAAGAACAAATAAATAAAACAAGAGACTAAGTGATCAATTGATACAAGGAGCCTGTCTGACATGTACACAAAGCTTAATGAGGAATGAAAAAAAAATCATATTATGTAGAGCATCAAATAAAAATCATAAGCGATCACGCTTCATAAAATAAATATATAGTCTATTAATGAAAACATAGTACCACTATTTCGCTTTTCAAGAAGAAAATAAGATTGTTCATTGTGATTAGACTAGTTTAAAAGTACATTTAATTTCAGTCTCATAAAAATATGATGATCTTAACATAAAAATTAAAAATGAATGTTATGCAGTTCTGTATGATATTTATCTAAGATTTCAACAAAACTACTATATGAAAGAATCTCAAGCGCTTCTAACTGCATTAGACTTTAAGATAAACGCTACTATTCTTCAATAGTGTCCCATTGATATAGAAATTTAATTGGAAACAGCTAGCAAAGACCTAAGCTTACTGCATTTTTATTGATGATCGAATAATAGAAAGTCCGGAAATTATTGTAAATTAAGTAATATGTATGAAAAAATTGTTTTTAATAGATGTGCAAGGTTTCAAAATTAATTCGAATGATTTCATCTCAAAAGAAGTAGCCGATGTTTTCAACAATAATGACTATTACAATTTCATCATAAAATGTTTATCAATAAAAATCAAATTAAAAAAGTAAGAAGAAGCAAACTTGCTAACAAAAAAACTATCATCACCTAAGCTAGACTGCTAGATCAATTTCATTTCAAAATGTTTGGCAACATTTAAAAGTCAACGCAAGATGTTCTAAAATAAATGTAAAAGGTAAAGAATAAAGCCGATAATTGGAAAAAATTTTATATCGAAATATTTTTAACGTTGAGGATATAGGCTACATCAACTTTAAACAAATGGAAATAAAATATATTAAATATTTCTACTATAGTTACTACAACTATATATTCTGTTTTAATTAATACAGCAACTGCTTACAAACTTTTAGGTAAATAGACATAACAATTAAAACGTTTTTTATTTACAAATAAAAAAACTATGGAGATATTTCACATCTATACACAAAAGACCAGGCAAGAACAACAAGAGATCGCACATGACAAAAAATGTATTTAAACACTTACACATACATACATACATACATGAAATCAATTTGTAGATATGTATGTACACTTATTATCAAATTTCTTACCCATGCTCAAGTATTTATTAGATCTTAACAATCACACTTACATATCTATATCATGAAAATATAGAAACCGTCCACCAAGCCACGCTTGAAGAGCCGTTCAGTCAAAGAAGACCAATGTACTTAAATACACAAACTTATCACATACATACTTTAACACTGGACAAATTTAAGCTTGACAAAATATAAAGCAAAGTCATCCTCGAATATAAAAAACATACTAGGATTAGGGAAGTTTAGGTATATGATAATATTTTATAGCACCAAATGTCAATATGGAAAACAATTTATTTCTACGTACATATAAATCCTGACGTCAGAAAATCACATATACACACACACATACACACAGTCAATCTATCTCAACAAAACCCTCACCCACCTCCAATCACGATCAGCGTTAAACTCTTACAGACACACATACACAGAGATGATGACGTAATAAACAAACATACACACATTATGAAATTTCATAATATTATGAAATTCAAATTCCTCTGTCATGAAACACGAAACAATATTTCTTAAATAAATAAACGAAGGTTTCATAACAACACCTTCGTCCCCATCAAACGATCACGTACATTACTCCAACAACATATACACACATCAAATACATTCCCTCTCCACTTCCATTCTGAACAGCTGTCAGGGTTGCCACTCTCTGCAGCTATTATATTATTTCCCCAGAGATCCCAATAATAAATGTATACATACAATAACCATACATACGCATAGCAACAACTCACAACGGCAAACCAAAGTCTATCAAATAACGATCACTACATGCACACAAATAAACAGATTCCTTGTCAGTATCCTGCAGTTAGACTGGGACCAAGTGTCTTTCTGTCAACACTAAAATTCTAGTGTCACTTGTAGTATAATAAGTTTTCTTCTATCCGTCAGTATAACATGTTCGCTGTTTGTTGATTCAATCAAAAGTGAAAAGGGTTTTATTTTCATTTTTAAAATAAAATACATACAGAAGTGACAAATAATTCAGTTAATATTTAATATACTTTTAACAAGTATATATAATGAAAGTTGATATAGCACAATACCCCTCGCTTTATTTACAACTATGCTAATAATACAAGTGTTTTTAAAATATACATCTGTATAGTTATAGTTATTAGCTATTGGTTTTTATTCTAAGACCTTAAATTATATTGTACTGCTCTAGTGTGTACAACAGGATTTTCATCATTTAAGTTTATATGATCATTTCTATTTGTGTTTTGATAATCTTATTATTATACAGGGTGTTTTTTTAGAGGTATAGAACTTCGAATTGAAATAAAACACAAGAAAATCGTTTTAATGTCCATCAATTTGGCTTTATTGGAAGGATAATTTTATGTCATTAACGTTTAAATATGATTTCGGGCATGTGGCCGCCGCGGCTGGCTCGAATAAAGCCAATTCTACAGGTCCAATTTTCAACCACTTTTTCGAGCATATGGGGCCGTATGTTGGCAATAACGCCACGAATGTTGGCTTCCAAGTCCCCTAACGTTTCTGGTTTGTTGGCGTAGACGAGCGACTTCACATATCCCCAAAGAAAATAATCCAATGGTGTCAAATCACACGATCTTGGTGGCCAATTGACAGGTCCATTCCGCGAAATTATGCGCTCACTGTGTGGCATGCGTGCGCTGTGTGGCATGTAGCGCCGTCTTGTTGGAACCACAACTCATCCACATTCATGCCATCCAATTCGGGAACAAAATAATCGGTTATCATGGCTCTATACCGGTCTCCATTAACGGTAACTGACTCTCCAGCATTATTTCGGGCGAAGTATGGCCCAATGACTCCACCAGCCCATAGAGCACACCAAACAGTCATTTTTTGTGGATGCAATGGCGTCTCAAGGGTCTCATGTGGATTCTCTTCACTCCAAATGCGGCAATTTTGCTTGTTGAAGTAGCCATTCAACCAAAAATGAGGCTCATCACTGAACAAAATTTTGCGATGAAAATCAGCATCGAGATCAATCTCATTTTCGGCCCATACACCAAAATCACGACGCATTGCATGGTCTCGCGGCCTTAATTCTTGCACAAGCTGGATCTTGTAAGGTCGCAAGCCAAGATCTTTGCGCAAAATCTTCCATAAAGTTGATGTACAAAGCTCCAATTGCTGTGCACGGTGGCGAATCGATTCATTCGGGTCCTCTTCAACACTTTGCTCTACAGCGGCAATTGTTTCTTCGGTGCGCACTGTTCGACGTCTCTGCGGATGCGTATTATCACATAGAGTAAACGTAGTGCGAAAACGATCCATGGTTAACCGAATTAATTGCTCTGATGGACGATTATGTCGACCATAAAATGGACGGAGCTTGCGGTAAACTTCGCGAACTGAACCATTATTTTCGAAATAAATTTGCACGATTTGCAAGCGTTGTTCTTTTGTCAACCTGTTCATGATGAAATGGCAAACCAAACTAAATATTAATCACTTGACAGCTGACAAAATGGCCGCCAGTTAAAAAAGTGATGCCAACTTAAAGTTCTATACCTCAATAAAAAACACCCAATACTTATTGGTGTAAATGATTCTAGTGAATCACTTAGTATTGGGTTTATGACTTCTTTTTTTCTTACAATAATTTGGTTTGGGTGTCTTTTCCACAATTTATTTTCATATGTTTTTACAATAAAAGTTTGTTTTCCTATTTTTTGGATATTACAGCTTTTGTCCAAACAACTTTATTTGGGCGTGAATAGTCCCTGACCATTACTAAATCATTTACATTAAACGAATTTTGTTTTGATCCTTTAAAATTTCTTTTTTGTTTGTCTTGTTGTTTGCCAACAAAATCTGCAATTTCGTCATCGTTTTTATAAATTATATTGCGTTTTTAATTTAATATATCTAATCTACATCTTAATTTTCTTCTATTAAACATTAAATGTATCGTATTACGATAATCCAATAAAAATCTATTGAGTTCATTTTTGAATTCAGACAAAGGTACCTTATGTAAACACCATAATAAAGCATTTTTAACAGTTTTTACTGAATTTTCTCCTTGTCCGTTTGTAGCCGGATAGCCTACTGGAGATGTAATGTGATCTATTCCATTAATTTTTAAGAAATTTTCAAATTGGGCTGAAACAAATTGTGTTTCATTATCGGGAACAACTATTTTAACCCAAATCTAGCAAACATTTCTCTTAATGCAGATATGACAGCACTACTGATTGTGTTTGTTCCCATGTGATCACATTCTAACCACTTGCTAGTACTATCCACAAATATCAGACACCAACGCTCATAAAAGGTCCAAAAAAATCTATATGAACTCTTGACTACACTTTTTCGGATCTTTGAATGTCAGCAAATCATTCTGTGGTGCACTTGATCTAGTTAACAAGCATGACTCACAGTTCTGTACCACTCTTCCTAAATCCTTTCCTTCCTCCGGCCACCAACAACATTCTCTTGCCATAGCTTTCATTTCATTTCAAAACAGACAGCCTGATTCTTCCGATAGTTCAGTTCTTCTAATAAAGTAGGGAAATAAATCAGTATCTTTATTTTTATCTGGCCAACCTACTTTCCACATTTCAGCTACTTTCTGTAGTAATTCATAATTTTTCGTTTCTATTTTAATTTTCTCTAAATTAAGCATTCCATTTGACCATGTAACATCTTTGAAAAAATTTAAAAACACATTATCACAAAACTCTTCCTTATCTGAACTACAACCCGTTGGAAATTTTGAAAAATAATCCGCAATGTTATTTTTCGTATTCACATGAAAAATATCAAACTGATATCCCAATAATCTATTTGATGCCATTTCGGGAATTTCTTTTTTCGGACTGAATATGTGTTGTAATGGTTTATTATCAGTTACTAAAATTAAATGTCTTCCATAAACATATTGATGAAACTTTTTAACACCAAAAAAATATAATAATAATTTTTGTTCTGTTGTCAGGAGTAAAACGAGCTAAACAATTATTAGAGATCAAATGCTTTTTTAATTCTTCAACTGATTGTGAACATTTTTCTGGCCAAATATACTGTTGTTCTAATTGTAGTAACTTATGAAGAGGGTTAAGAATGGTTGATACATTAGGTAAAAATCTTCTATAAAAATTAATAACTCCCAAAATAGCTTGAAGTTCTTTTACCTTCTCTGGATTCATATGAAGCCCTTTTCTGTCGATCACATGTCCTAAATAATTAATGCTTTCACAAAAGAATTCACACTTTTCTTAGACAATTTAAGCCCAGCATTATTTAGTAATTTTAGAACTGTTTCTACTCTCTGTAATAAGCTTTTTCTATTAGGTGCTGCGATTAAAATATCGTCAAGAAACACTACGACATCTTCTAAGCCTAAAAGTAAAGAATCCATTATTTTTTGAAAAATTGCAGGTACTGATGCCAACCCATATGTATATCCATCTGGTGTATTGAAATAAGCCCCTAGAGGTAGAAATTGTTGTTAATTTTCTCAATTCCTTATCAAGTTCTATTTGCTGATATGCAGTACTTAAATCAAGCTTTACAAACTCTACACCCCCATGTAATTTGGCGAAAATTTCTTCGATTCTAGGCAATGGGTACCTTTCAATATTCAATTGTGGGCTTATTGTAACTTTAAAGTCCCCACAAATACGAATCCCCCCATTCTTTTTTTATTATGGGCACTATCGGTATACCCCGTTCGGAATATTTAACCGGTTCTAACACTCCTAATGATACTAGATTATCTAATTCGGCTTTCACTTTTCTCTTTATAGACAAAGGCAAAGGTCGTGGTCTGAAAAACTTTGGATGTGCACTCTCTTTTACCTGTAAATGTGCTTGACTTTTTTTGAACAAACCCAACGAGCCGTCTAATAAATTTTTATATTTTTTAGCAAATAATTCGCTTTGTCATCCTTTTTGAGATAATTTAAATTTAAAAATTCTATATTAAATATTTTCAAAAACTTTCGACCAAGCAGTGGTGGTCCATCGTTCTCTATAATCATAAACGTTATAATCTTATTTTGATTTTTAAAACGAATATTGACATCACCAGTACCAATTGCAGCAATGTTAGCACCATTGCACACTGGTCGGACCTGTATGGAGTCGGCGGCCAAAAATTCTTCCATTATAGGTATCATTGTGAATCTTCGGTTACGGCTTTATAAATATAATTGATGACTCATACTCACCACTCCACCCTACCATACCACCCATATTCACCCCACGTAAGCAAAAAACCTTGTTTTTAACTCACATGTTAACCAATTTTATACAAGATTGGTTTTAAAAAATAGTAATATTGACTATTTAAATATATGTAATAAAAAATGATAAAAATGTTAAGGCGGTTGTTACTAAAAACCACCTTAATATTAAAAACTTTTAAACTGCTATAAAAAAATAAATACGCACGGTCTAATTCATAAAAAATATTTTAGGTTTATTACAGGTTTATTTGACAAATTCCCCATAGAAATATGTCAAATAATCGCTTAATAAATATTTTTTATGAATAAGGCAGGCAATATTTTTTAATTCTATTTTTTATTTGAAAAATAAAATATCGTTTTTTGATATATATGAAAAATTTTATGAAAATCGACTTCAAAATTATTTTCAAGAGTTCTCGTTGTACCTTCATAGTGAACAGACGTAATAGCGGAATTTTTCTCACATACATACTAAACAAACAAAAATCATACAAAAAAATATTCGTACTACATATTAACTTTGATAAATAAGCTTTTTTTGCTTTGATAATATTTTTACATATAGAAATAACAGAAACAAAAAAAACCGTATACTAAAAAACAAAGACAAAGTACCCTTGAGGAATACTCTATATGAGTACCACAAATACAAATAATTTAGAAGTGAGTTATAACGGCAGAAACGCCTATTTTACTGTGAGTTCTGATGCTCTCAATGATAACCATAAAAATAAGAAAACTGATGATAGACTTACTGTGAGTTCTGAAGCTCTTAATAAAAATAATAAAAATAAAAAATCTGATGATAGACTTTCTCTAACGGCAAAGCCGCATTTTCGTCAGCGATCAACTTCGCTTTCTTCAATGCCAACTAGTGATTCGTTAACATTACCGTTGCGTAGTACCTCTACATTTAACTCAGCGATATCATCCGCTTCGGGCTCGTGGTCATCACTTACCCCTGTTTTCACTATAGATAAGAGTAGCCAAAAACCCAAGGTCCAAGTCGGAATGGACAGATATATTACTGTGGTAAAGTGCGAGCGAAGCCCAAAATCTTCCAAAATTTCATCTGATCTAAAGATCTCTAGGGATAACAGCGCATCATCTACTAATCGCCAAAACCGTTTTAAAATATTGCAAGATGACAACGACAAACCCGCTGAATCTGCGAACAAAACTTCCAAGCCGCCACCAATCTATTTAAGAGAAAAAAACTCAAACGCTCTTATTAAAAAATTAATTTCGGTAATTGGTGAGAATAAATTTCACATTGTTCCAATAAAACGTGGTAACATTGATGAAACGAAAATTCAAATTTATGAAGAAAAAGATTTTCGCACAATGGTTTCTAAATTTTAAAAAAGTAAAACAAATTTCTACACATACCAGCTCAAGAGTGCTAAAGGTCTGCAGATCGTAGTGAAGGGCATAGATTCCTATGTCGCTCCCGAAGAAATAAAAGATGCACTCGTCCTCCAGGGATTTAAGGTAAAAAATGTATCGAACATAATAAATAGTGAAAAGATCCCCCAACCTCTATTTCGTGTTGAACTGGAGCCAAATGATATAAAATTGAGAAAAATGAGACGCACCCAATTTATAATTTAAAATATATTTTATACCGAAAAATAACAATTTAAGAACAACATAAGCGTTCCGGACCCGTACAGTGCCATAATTGTCAAGAATATGGCCATACTAAAACTTACTGCAATTTACCTACTGTTTGTGTTGTGTGCGGCGAATTACACGGCACTGCTAGTTGCAATAGGCCAAAAAATCAAAGTGATAAAAAATGCAGCAATTGTGGAGGTAATCACACCGCTAACTACAAAGGTTGTCCTGTGTACTCTTTCGTCAAATCGACTATGGGGCAAAAACCTAAATTAGCTCCATCCCAATCAGCAAACGCTTTATCCGCCACTATTGCGCAAGTGAGCCAACCAGTTACTTCCCGTGTATCGTATGCCGATACTGCTGAGACAAATTCTATTCCTACTCAAAATGTTTCACCACCAACTAATTCAACAAATACAAACTCAAGCTTTAATTTCAATCGCCTTGAAGCTACTACTGATAATCTGCTTCAAACTATAAATAATTTTACAACAAATATGACTAGCATGATGCAAGAAATGCTGCGAATGCAGAATACACTGCTGCAAGCATTAGTTAATAAACCATGAACACGTTAAAAATATGTTTCTGGAACGCAAACGGCATTCGCCAACATAAAAATTAACTTGAGCACTTCCTCACGGAAATAAATATTGATATAATATTGGTCTCAGAGACTCATTTGACTTCGAGAAGTCTTTTTAAAATTTCTGGCTACACCTTATATGATTCAAAGGACCCAGAAGGAAGAGCATGCGGTGGATCAGCAATTCTAATAAGGTCAAGATTCAAGCATTATATTATTGACAATATTTCTGAAGAACAACTACAAGCAACGAATATTTGTATTGACAATTTTTGCACTAATTTTGTAATATCATCAATTTACTTCCCTCCCACATTCGCAATTACTGAAGATCAATACGAGGATTTCTAAAAATCTCTTGGCCCTTGTTTCGTAGAAGCTGGGGACTATAATGCCAAACATACGTTCTGGGGTTCGCGTCTTATCACACCCAGAGGTTGAACGTTATTCAACACAATTTCAAATATGGTCTTACTGGCCTACTGACATACAAAAAATTCCGGATGTTATAGATTTTGGCGTCATGAAAAATATCTCTAGTAATTTAATTCAAGTTGAAGATTCTCTAAATCTCTCGTCCGACCACTCTCCCATGATCGTTTCAATTTGTAGCCCATTAAAAAGTGACTTACCTCATCCTTATGTGAAGATGATAAATTGTGTTAATTGACTAGGATTCAAAAAATATATTAGTAGTCATTGCACAGAAAATATTACGCTAAGAACACCCGATGATATTGAATCTAATATTGCGAATCTTAACGAAAATATTAAGCAGGCTGCTGAATATGCGGTTTAATAGAATTTATTCTACGGATGTTGAACGTCTCGTATGTGAAAAAAGCAGAGCTAGATGGGAATGGCAACAGCACAGATTGCCCCAGCATAAAATCTGATTCAAAGAGTGCAATAAACTACTCCAAGAGTTGTTTGCATTTGAAAAAACTGTAGCTCTTAAAAATTATCTGGAAGGTCTTGATGTCACACCAGCATCTAATTACTCTTTGTGGCGCGCTGCTAGAAAGCTTAAAACACCCGTCGAGTTTAAACCACCTCTGCGCACATCTACCGGAGATTGGGCAAGAAGCGACTCTAAAAAAGGTAAATTATTTGCTGAGCATTTAAAATCCGTATTTACCTCAAACTCATGTTCTGGTGCTGTTGATTTGCCAAGTTTTAGTTGCGCTACCCCCTCGACCCATAAAATTTAAGACGCGTGATGTACAAAAACTAATTGCTGAACTCAACCCGAAAAAAGCTCCGGGTATTGATGAAATTAGTAACCAAATGCTGATGATGTTGCCTCGTATTGCAATTAGAATCCTGTTATTCATTTTTAATGCCATTTTACGTCTGGAGTATTATCCAAACAGCTGGAAGCTTGCCAAGGTTAAAATGATTCCAAAGCCGGGCAAAGATCTTACCAAGGCTGAGGCATATAGGCCAATAAGTTTACTGTCAACAATGTCAAAGCTCTTTGAAAAGTTACTCATGATAAAATTGTCCCCAATTCTAACTGATAATGAGTGCATACAGGACCATCAATTTGGGTTTTAGAAGTCAGCATAGCACCATTGAACAAACTCAGAGATTGGTTCAATTTATACGAAAAACTTTTGAAGAAAAGAAGCACTACTCTGCGCTGTTTATTGACGTTTCTCAGGCATTTGATAAAGTATGGCATGGAGGCCTAATTTTAACTTACTTACCAATAAACATTTTAAATCTTTTGGAAAGTAACATTATTGCCCGGAAATTCACTGTTGTGGATGGAGACTTTATGAGTATGCCTGAAAAAATCTCATCCGGTGTGCCACAGGGGAGTATACTGGGGCCAGTTTTGTATTTGATTTATACTTGTGATATGCCTTTGAGCAGTAATATTCACACATCTGCATTTGTCGATGATACAGCCTGCCTTAGTATGCACGAAAACCCTCACGAGGCTTCCCGATATATTCAGCAACATATTACCCAGCTAGAACTATGGTTAAACAGGTGGAGAATAAAGGTTAACGAACAGAAGTGTACGCAGGTAACATTTACCCTACAAAAAGACACTTGTTCCCCCATTCAATCAATAATCAAATTGTTCGTCAAAATTTACAATTGAAATACATTGACTCTAAGCTAACTCAAATGATACTTAAACTAACTCAGATACATTGACTGATTAGTAGAAATTCAACCCTCAGTATAGATTGTAAACTTTTGATATACAAGTCGCTTTTAATACCTATATGGTGCTACGGAATTCAGCTATGGGGTACTGCTTCAGCTTCAAATATAGAAAAAATTCAACGAAGGCAAAACAAAATTTTACGGATAATAACATCGGCTCCATGGTACATAAGAAATTCAAATTTACATCGTGATTTGAATATGCCACAAGTAACTGAAGAAATTGCAGAATACGCAGGCAAATATCTTACAAAATTCGAGTCTCATCCCAATCCGTTTGCTCCAAATATCTTGAATTTTACTGGACACATCCGCTTAAAAAAGAGGGACACCAGGGTTCTAATACTCAACGCTCCAGAGGAAACTGCTTGAAAATACTGCTGTTTTTGCTTATCACGACTTATGTATTATTAATAACTATCAGTAAGTTCATGTCCGACACTGGTCGGGCCTAATTAATTATATTTAGATTTAAGATTTGAATAATTATTGTTAGTTAATATTTGAAGATACAATAAATAAATATATGTACTAAAAAAAAATTATTCTAGCAATTCAAAAACAGATTTTAACAAAATTGATTTGTTCTTGCATGGTAACTTTCGTTGTCCCGTTATAAAAAGATCCGAAGTTAAGAGTAAACGGTTCAACAAATCAGTATTTATTGAAATGCGTGAAATTTTACGCGCTTGCTGGAGTCAAAATTTCTTTTTATATCTTTGTTTCTGGACTCTGCAGCTTCTTCAGAGAGCTCTACAATCGATACCACTGCATGTTCAATAACACCTGAAGCATGAATTTGTGGACTGAGGGGGGAAGATAGTACCATGAATATTTATTTGTTAGCCTTTTAGCAGTGTCTAGCGCATATTTCCGAAATTTTTCGACATTAATATTATACCCTGAAGACAATGCTTGCAATAATGTTGCTCATCTCTCAATTATTTCTTTAGCAATGCCTGTTATTTCTGCACACAAGCCAGCATTTTTAAAGAATTCTCGTGCCGTATTTCCATCATTGGAAGACCCACTCCCTCCAGTTTTTGGTTTGTCGACTATGAGTCCCATTTTTTCTCGAAATTGTAATTGCATATTCTGTTTTCTTTTGAGAAATGCAGCTTTTCCTTCTATGGACCTAATTTGCCATTGTTTTTGTTCAAGCCAATACGATATATGAAGAAAATACTCAAAAAATCTAATATATGCGTGCAAAGGTGACAATCCAAATTTATAGTGATCTATTTTAACTTCTTTTTGCAGACATTTTTCAATATTGTTAATTTCGGTGGGTTTTGCATTACATATGTAACACTTTGCGGATGAAGTTTGAGTTATGGCATTACATCATATCGTTTTCTGATCGTTTTTGAATTTTGTAAGAGTTAACTGTTCAATTTTCTCCTTGTAATATGTCTCTTCGTCGATGCACAATTGAGCTGTCTCTTTTTTTAAATTGGAACCTGATAGGACGGCAGTACCAGGTGGAAGATGGGCGAGGATTTTTCCAAATTATTTTGGTATTTTAAGCCTCATCTGGTTTTGTTACAACTTGGAGTGGATATGACGTTACAAATAAGTTACTATCATCCAAACTGTTATTTTCAAATTTCTGTTTGTAGTCGCTGTGTCCCGAACTACCATCAAACCCCCATTTTCCTATTAATGTAAGGCCGTTTATGGACTCATCCAAAACTTCATTAATAAGATCGCTCTGTAGTTCTAATATCCGATTAGCGGTATGGTCTAATGGACTTTGAAGTTCAACTTCAGCGTGAGATTCGGTAACTGTTTTTTGTCTGGGTAACTTTTATTTTTTTCTTTCAAAATATTATCGCCAGTTCTCGCTGAACCTTCATAGTGAACAGACGTCTTAGCAGAGTTTTTTTTTCAGATACATATTAAACAAACAAAAAATCATAAAAAAATATTCGTAATACATAATAACCGTAATACATATTAACTTTGATAAATAAGCAAAGCAAACATTGCTGATATTTTTTTTACATAGCAAGAAACAAAAACAAACAAAAACCGCAAACAAATTGCCCTTGAGGAATACTCTACATGAGTACCTCAAAAACAAAAAATTGTGAAGTGAGTTCAAACTGCAGAAATTCATATTTTACTGTGAGTTCTGAAGCTCTCAATGTTAACAATTAAAATAAAAAATCTGATGATAGTTTTTTCTAACGGCAAAACCACTTTTTCGTCAGCGATCAACTTCGCTTTGTCCAATGCCAACTAGTGATTCGTTAACATTACAATTGCCTAGTACTTCTTCATTCAAGTCAGCGATATCATCCGCTCCGGGCTCGTGCTCATCACTAAACCAAGTTATCACTACAGATAACAGTAACTCAAAACCAAAGGTACAAGTAGGAATAGACAGATATATAGCCGTGGTAAAGCGTGGGCGAAGCCCAAATTCTTCTAAAATTTCATCAGCTCCAAAGATGTCTAGGGATAACAGTGCATCTTCTACCAATCCTCAAAATCGTTTTTCATTACGACAAGCCCGCTACATCATCGCAAAAGTCTTTTAAGCCACCACCTATTTACTTGAGAGAAAAAAATTCTAACGCGCTTCTAAAAAAACTACTGTCGACCATTGGAGAAAATAATAATTAAACGAGGTAATATTGATGAAACTAAAATCCAAATATATGATGAAAGAGATTTTCGAAAAATTGTTAGTGAATTCGAAAAAAATAAAACAAATTTTTACACATACCAACTTAAGAGTGCCAAGGGCCTACAGATAGTATTAAAGGGCATAGATTCATATGTTGAGCCCGAAGATGTAAAATGTGCACTTGTCGACCAAGGATTTAAGGTAAAAAATGTTACCAACATAATTAACAGAGAAAAGGTCCCCTAACCCCTATTTCGGGTCGAACTGAAGCCGAATGACATAAAATTGAAAAAAAATGAAACCCATCCAATTTATAGCGTAAAGTATCTCTTACACCGAAAAATCAGAGTTGAAGAGCCACGTAAGCGTTCAGGTTCCGTACAGTGCCATAATTGCCAAGAATATGGCCATATAAAAAATTACTGCAAATTACCTACAGTTTGTGTTATCTGCGGTAAATTGCATGGTACTGCTAGCTGTACTAAGCCAAAAGATCAATCAGAAAAAAATGCAGTAATTGTGGAGGTAATTACGCCGCTACAGAGGATGTCCTGTATATTCTTTCGTTAAGCAGGGTATGGGTCAAAAACCCAAATTAACTCCAGCTCAACCAGTAAACGCGAACTCCGCCACTTTTTCTCAAATGAGCTCTCCAGTTACTTCACGCGTATCGTATGCTGATGCTGCTAAGACTAGTTCTGTTCGCACACAAAATGTTCCACCGCCAAATAATTCAACGAATGTAAACTCAAGCTTTAACTTTAGTCGCCTTGAAGCTACTATTGAGAATCTGGTGCTAACTATAAACAACTTTACTACAAATATGACTAATATGATGCAAGAAATGCTGCGAATGCAGAATACACTGCTTCAAGCATTAGTTAACAAACCATGAACACGTTAAAAATATGTTTCTGGAACGCAAACGGCATTCGCCAACATAAAAATGAACTTGAGCACTTCCTCATGGAAAAAAATATTGATATAATGTTGGTTTCTGAGACTCATTTGAAGCTTATTTAAAATAAATGGTTACACTTTATATGATACAAAGGACCCTAGAGGGAGAGCATGCGGTGGATCAGCAATTCTAATTAAGTCAAGACTCAAGCACTATGTCCTTGACAACGTTACTGGAGAATATA
The DNA here is from genome assembly GCA_936439885.1 of Nowickia ferox. Classification (NCBI taxonomy): domain Eukaryota; kingdom Metazoa; phylum Arthropoda; class Insecta; order Diptera; family Tachinidae; genus Nowickia; species Nowickia ferox. The sequence continues at coordinate 56,228,352 of OW387023.1, forward strand.
TTCAAGCAACGAATATTTTCGTAGACAATTTTTCTGCGAATTTCGTGATATCATCAATTTACTCACCTCCCAGATTTTCAGTTACCGAAGATCAGAATGAGAAGTTCTACAAATCGCTTCTATCTTGTTTCCTGGCGGCTGGTGACTACAATGCAAAACATACGTACTGGGGCTCGCGTCTTGTTACACCTAGAGGTCGAGCGTTGTTTAATACAATTTCAAAAATGGGCTTAGATGTCATTTCGAGCGGGGAGCCTGCTTACTGGCCTACTGACGTAAGAAAAATTCCAGATGTTATAGATTTCGGCGTTACGAAAAATATTCATAGAGACTTAATTCACGTAGAGGCCTCTCTAGATCTGTCCTCCGATCACTCTCCCACAATAGTTACAATTTTCAACCCACTAAGGAGTGATTTAACTAACTCATATGTGAAAATGATTAATGGGGTCAACTGGCTAAGATTCAAAAAATATCTTAGTAGTCACTGCGTAGAAAACATTCAGCTAAGATCATCTGATGATATTGAATTTAACATTGCCAATCTTAACGAAAATATTAAACAGGCTGCTGAACATGCCACTACCTCCTATCCGCAGACTGGCTTTAATAGAATTTATTCTACGGAAATTGAACGCCTTGTATGTGAAAAAAAGGAGAGCTAAAAGAGAATGGCAACAACACAGATCACCCCTAAAGAAAATCAGATTTAAAGAATGTACTAAACGACTCAAAGAGCTGCTATCGTCGGAAAAAACTATATTACTGGAAAAGTATTTAGAAGGTCTTGATGTAACGTCAGCATCTAATTACTCTTTATGGCGCGCTACTAGAAATCTTAAAAGACCCGTTGACCTTAAATCCGCACTGCGTACTTCGACCGGAGGCTGGGCGAGAAGCGATAGTGAGAAAGATAACTTATTTTCTGAGCATTTAAAATCTGTATTTACTCCCAATTCATGTACGGATGCTGCCGAATTACCGAGTGTAGTTTCTCTACCCCCTCGTCCCTTAAGGTTTAAGTTGCGTGAACTGCACAAAATAATTGCTGAACTCGACACGAAGAAAGCTCCAGGTATTGATGGCATTAACAACAAGATGCTGATGAACTTGCCTCATATTGCTATAAGAATCTTGCTATTTATTTTTAATGCTATTTTACGAATGCAGTATTTTCCAAATAATTGGAAACTTGCCAAAATAAAAATGATTCCAAAGCCTGGCAAAGATCTTACCAAGGCTGAGTCCTATAGGCCTATAAGCTTACTATCAACAATCTCAAAGCTTTTCGAAAAGCTGCTCATGACTAAATTGTCCAAAATTTTAGCTGATAATGGGTGCATCGCAGACCATCAATTTGGTTTTAGAAGTCAGCATAGCACCATTGAACAAACGCATAGATTGGTCCAAGTTGTAAGAAGAACATTTGAAGAAAAGAAGTATTGTTCTGCTCTCTTTATTGATGTTTCTCAGGCATTTGATAAAGTATGGCACGAAGGCCTAGTTTTAAAATTGAAGACATACCTACCAATAAACATATAAAAGCTTTTGGAAAGTTATGTTGTTGATAGGAAGTTCACTGTTGTGGAAGGAGGGTTCACGAGTGTGCCCGAATCTATATCTTCCGGTGTGCCACAGGGCAGTATTCTGGGGCCAGTCTTGTATCTAATATATACTTGTGATATGCCTGTGAGCAATAACATCCTAACTTCTACATTTGCCGATGATACAGCAGGTATGAGTATACACAAAAACCCTGATGAGGCATCCCGCAATCTCCAAGAACACATTACCCAGCTTGAAATATGGTTGAACTTATGGAGAATTAAAGTAAATGAACAAAAGTGTGTCCACATAACGTTTACCCTAAGAAGAGATACTTGCTATCCCATTCGAATCAACAATCAAAGTATTCCTCAACATTCTCAAGTGAAATACCTTGGCATACACCTTGATCGTAGGCTTACATGGAAATATCACATTGACTCCAAGTTAACTCAAATGAAACTTAAATTAACTCAGATACATTGGCTGATTGGTAGAAATTCAAAACTCAGTCTAGATTGTAAACTTTTAATATACAAGGCGCTTTTGAAACCCATATGGTGTTACGGAATACAGCTATGGGGCACTGCTTCAGCTTCCAGTATAGAGAGAATCCAACGAAGGCAAAACCAGATTTTAAGACGAATAACATCGGCTCCATGGTACATCAAGAATTCAAATTTACATCGTGATTTAAATATGCCACTAGTGACTGAAGAAATTAAAAAATATGCAGGCAAATACTTAACAAAACCCGAGTCTCATCCTAACCCACTTGCTCGTAACATCTTGAATTTTACTGGACACATCCGCTTAAAAAGAGGGACACTATGGCTCTAACACTCAACACTCCAGATGAAACAGCTTGAAAATATTTTTGTGCTTAATACGATATTTATGTATTATTGATTACTATCACTAAGTTTATGCCTGACACTGGTTGAGCCTAATTATTATATATAAATTTAAGATTTGAATGCTTATTGTTAGTTAATTTTTTGAAGATACAATAAATAAATATACACATGAAAAAAAAATTTTAAACCACATTTTGTGAAAAGCTTTTGACTTTAATTTTTTTATTTTTGGCCAATGGGATCGACCACTGTGCATTGTACGCCTTCAACAATGTACTTATTTTTGTAATTTTGTGATTTTTGAAATTGTGTTTAAAAAAATCTTATGAAATTACATTATTTTCAGAGCCTGTGTTTAGTTGCATTTTAAAAAGTTTACCCGTAATATAAACTTTGGCTTCAATAGGATTATCTGCTGAACTAGTTAATGCAAATAGACTCATCTCTGAACTATCAACAAAATTTACATTTTTTTTACCTTTTCTGTACACATGTTTTTTAAATGAGCTCTGCGTTTGCATATATTGCATTTGTAATTTTTGTATTTGCAATTATTTTGGCTGTGATTCTTAAAACCACAAACTTCACATGATTGTTGCTGAAGGATCTGTTGTCCTTGTTACTTACCATTCGTCTGACGTTGCGCTCCGTGTTTCCTTTTATTTTTGTGTAAATAATTGAGATTATCTTCTGACTTCATCATGGTGTTTTCTTTATGCTGTTGTATATATTCAATTGTATTTGCAATTTCCACAACTTTCTCAAGGTTCGAGAAAATTTTTTCCAAAAATATTTTGTCAAGAGCTGGACCTTTTTCCAAATTGCATGAGCAAGAATTATAGAGTAGTACGTGTACACAAAGCAGGGTTTTAATTGCTGACTTCAAATAGCATCAGCACACAAATTGTGCTATGCTTCGAGCTATGCTATTTACATTGTATAGCCAGCAGCAATCAGCATCAGTACGCAATGTGAAAAAAAAAATTTCCTAATGCTGTGCTGTGAAATGTTTGAAGCACAAGCAATCAGCAAAATGAAATTACTGAAAGAAAGTGCTGATGTAAGCATCAGCAATAGTATTTTTTTGAAAAATTGCTGTGCTGACCATCAGCAATTTGGTTTTTTTTTCCTGATGCTGATGCTGATTTACTGTGCTGTGAAGGATTGTCAGCATCAGCAATGAGCAAATTTTCAAAACTACTGTTTTTGCTGACTTCAGCATGCTTAAGCATTGCTGAAGAATTTCAATTGTGTACAATCAAGGCGGATTAATAAGGTCAAGTTGAAAACACAGCTGATCTACTTTTTTTCTGCCTAATTCAAGGCGAATTCATATAACTATTGGCTCGTATGCCATAAGCTGTTTATGTACAGAGACCTGAGACGGGTGATTGTTTTGGCGGCGGCGGATGAGAACAAATTACATGAAAATCAAATTTAAGATAAAAAATAATTAAAAAATATATTAAATAATTATTAGTTTATATTGTACATGGAGAATAGGTGGCGACGAAACGTCGTCGACGTTCATTAGTTTTATAAAAATACACGGTAGAATTTTTTGCATAATAATAAAAGTAATAGATACATATGTTTTTTATTCAAACTTAAAGTTGATAAGCTTTTTACATCCAACATGAAAACTTATTAGGATTTAAAGAAAAAATTAAAAAACTATTTCTCAAATCATGTACCAACCATAACTTCATATTGTTCACTACTTGTTAAAATATGTTAAATTACTGTAAATGTATATTTAAGTAAAAATATCAATTTGATTCATGTAACATGACATTTAAAGAAAAAACAACAGAAGAAATAAAAGACAGTTTGAATATACATATTTAATAAAAGAAATTTTATTAATAAAAAATAAATATCAATTCATTTGATTAAAACATAACACAATAATTAAATTTTTGTATTTTGCTTTGATTCACGTTCGTTGAGTAGAATATGCATTGATATACATCATACGAATTGCGAATATAAATATTAATACTTTTACGTTGGAAATGTGCCACATATCCCAAAAATTGTCCATTGCGGTAAAACAATTTTTTAAATGTTCACCAATTGTGGAAATGACGCAATATTGCAGCTCTATATCTCCTGATATACTCAAGATATCTGAAAACTTATAACGAATTTGGAAAGAGGACATATTATTCATATATAATCGATCAATAGCTCAATTTTTTTTTAATATTCCATACATCAAATCAGTAACCAACCGACGATAAGCCAAACTTTAAAATTATCGACGGCTTGGCACAGCCATCATGGCGTAGGTCTCTGCCTTAGTATCTTCAATAAAAAAAAAATCAAAAATACCATATTGCTTTTATTGTTTGTACTTTGTTGTAGTATTAACTTTACCTGTCATGAATTTGCCTTGTGTACAATATTAAAAAGGAACGAAAGTGAATATGTATGGGTGGGAATAATAATACTTACATACATATTTACATGTATGTTTGTATACTTACATATGTATATTTTTGTTGTTAGTTTGAAAATGTATTTTTTATGAGGTGATGTGTGCCCGCATATACATACGTGCTACATACAAAAATACATATACGTATATGTATGTATGTAGAAATAGATGTAGAGTAGAAATGGATGAATTTTTTATTGAAAAATGATATGTATTTGTTTATGTTCCAATTGTTTGAGCTAATAAGGCCTAAGTTATTTATAATGTTAATAAAACGACTTTATTACATTTTTTCCCAACGTTTCGTCAATTGTTTGTTGACTTCTTCAGGGATTTTCTTCGTAATAATTCCCAGCGGGAAAGAGAAGGAGTGCGGATTTCTTCTAAAAGCCCTCTGTACTCCTTCTTTTGGATGTACAAGGCCTGCTCGCTCCATCCCATATTCATATCTTTTTGACACACGTTGTCATTGCGAGGTAGGCCTTCCGTTCTCGCTTCTTTCGCAGATATTCTAAAAGGCCTTCAAAATAATGACTCTTTAAGGGCCTTCCTGAGAATGGCTGTTAAAAGGCTTTCAAATAAAGGTCATTTTGAAAGGGGTTTAGTAAAGGTTTTCAACTGCTGGGGCAGTGTTGAAATTCAAGTAAAATAGTTGTGAAAATATATTTTTTATATGAATATAAAATATTTTCCCAACTGTTTTACTTGTATTACAGCACTTGTAAGTTTTGAGAAACAGGTCCGAGGTATTCAATATACACATCCATACATATAGTGTTTTGACGTTTATTTTGTGATCAAAAGGGTCGAATATATTGAAAGGAAACTTCTGAAAACAACAAGAAGCCATATAGTATACATAATATTGATCGATCAAAACAACTGTCTTATTCAACGTACAAAACTAAACTAAAATGATTTACGCTTTCTTTCCTTAGTCGCTCTGTATTTGGTATTTTTATATGAAATTTTGTTTCTTATAACGGCATCTCAATTCTTTTGATTATGCTTTGCCAAAAAAAAAACAAAACAAAATACTTTATCCCTTCTGTTCTCCCTTCTTATAGAAGGGAATGTGGAATGTGTATCACATCTTTTTTTTACTAAAGAGCCAAAGTCTTCTATGAGGCCTTCTTCAGAATTTACATAAGAATGTTAAGACAAAAACATGAATTCGTTTGCTTTTGTTTTGGTAAAATAACAAAACAAAAAATGTTACTCCTTCTCTTCTCCCTTCTCATAGAAGGGAATGTGTAATGTGTTCCTTATCTCTTATGCGGAAAAACCGAGGCCTTCTATAAGGCATTCTTTAGCAGTTTGATAAGAATGGTAATTGAGCCGAAAAAATTGCTGAGCAGGCCTTTAATAAGGCCTGAAGTAAAAAGGTCTTCTTAGTTTTACCGCTGGGTTGTTTATTTTTTACATTGTGATATGTTTTTGTTTTGTATTTTGTTATTGTAGAAATTAATGTAGGTAGTAGGTATGTATGTATGTAGATATCAACGTAAATTCACATGTTTATACATACATATGTAGAGACATAGCATAGCTTTTATTAAGACGAAAAAATTTTTTTGTGATATTTACATACTACATATGTAAGCATGTATTTACATATGTAAATGTAAATATTTATTAATCATAATAAATAATTACCAAATTTATAAATTGTTTGTATAGTACACAAATTAGTATTTTAGAAAAGTTAATCAGAATTAAACTAATTATTCACTTAAAATTCTCTACTAAAGCATAGTACCCTGTTCAAATTTGTGAAAAATGTGGAGCAACATTGATTATTTCATACGAAAAATTTGACATGTAAACAATATTAACTAGCCCTGAAACTATGTTACGATTTCTTATGTTTTAAAAAACGCCCCATGTGATTGTTGTAAATTCCACACGAAATAAGTGCCACACGTCACGTGAGTGTCACAGCACACAATGTTTCCCTACAATAACAACAAAAGCTGCACACGCAAGTACATATATACATACATACACATACAAACAGAATAAAACTCACGCACACTTAGTATCACAAAATCTCAGCATGAAAATCCCACGTTTGTAATAGGGCTGCCAACATATTTTGGTTTTTCCCCGGTTTTGAATTCACAAACTTGCACTCAGGTCCCCATTACCTATCTACTTTTAACGTTGCCAATCTTAACTAAAATATTAAACAGGCTGCTGAACATTCCATTACCTCCCAACCGCAGACTCGCTTTAATAGAATTTATTCTACAGATATTAAACGTCTTGTATGTGAAAAAAGGAGAGCTAGAAGAGAATGGCACAGATCACCCCTAAATAAAATCAGACTTAAAGAATGTACTAAACGACTCAAAGAGTTGCTATCGACGGAAAAAAATGCATTATTTGAAAAATATCTAGAAGACTACTGCTACTAGAAATCTTAAAAGACCCGTTGAGCTGAAATCACCACTGCGCACTTCGACCGGAGTATGGGCAAGAAGCGATAGTGAGAAAGGTAACTTATTTGATGAGCATTTAAAATCTGTATTCACTACCTAGTCATGTACCGGTGCTGTTGATTTGCCGAGTGTAGTTTCTTTACACCCTCGTCCCTTAAGGTTTAAGCTGCGTGAAGTACAAAAAATAATTGCTGAACTCAACCCGAAGAAAGCTCCAGGTATTGATGGAATTAGTAACAAGATGCTGATGAATTTGCCTCTAATTGCAATAAAAATCCTGCTACTTAACTTTAATGCCATTTTACGAATGCAGTATTTTCTACATAACTGGAGACTTGCGAAGATCAAAATGATTCCAAAGCCGTGCAAAGATCCTACTAAGGCTGAGTCATATAGGTCTATAAGCTTACGATCAACAATCTCAAAGCTTTACGAAAAGGTACTCATGACCAAATTTTCCAAAATTTTAGCTGGTAATGGGTGCATCCCTGACCAGCATAGCACAATTGAGCAAACGCATAGATTGTTTCAATTTATAAGGAAGACATTTGAAGAAAAGAGGTATTGTTCTGCCCTTTTCATTGATGTTTCTCAGGCATTTGACAAAGTATGGCACGAAGGCCTAGTTTTAAACTTTAAGAAAAATTCGCTAATAAACGTACCAAAACTTTTGGAAAGTTATATTACTGATAGGAAATTTACTGTTTTGGAAGGAGACTTTATGAGTGTGCCCAAATCTATATTTTCCGGTGTGCGACAGGGTAGTATTCTGGGGCCAGTCTTGTATTTAATATATAATTGTGATATACCTGTGAGCAATAATATTCTTACTTCTACATTTGCCGATGATGCAGCCTGTCTAAGTATGCATGAAAACTTTTATGAGGCATCCTGCAATCTCAAGAAACATATTACCCAGCTGGAAATATGGTTAAACTTATGGAGAATTAAAGTAAATGAGCAAAAGTGTGTCTATATAACCTTTACCTCAAGAAGAGATACTTGTTCCCCTATTCGAATTAACAATCAAAATATTCCTCAACATTCTCAAGTGAAATACCTTGATATACACCCTGATCGAAGGCTTACATGGAAATATCACATTGACTCTAAGCTAACCCAAATGAAACATAAGTTAACTCAAATACATTGGTTGATTGGCAAAAATTCAACACTCAGCCTAGACTGTAAACTTTTAATATACAAGTCGCTTTTGAAACCAATATGGTGCTACGGAATACAGCTATGGGACACTGCTTCAGCTTCCAATATAGAGAGAATCCAACGAAGGCAAAACAAGATTTTAAGACTAATAACATCGGCTCCATGGTACATCAAAAATTCAAATTTATATCGTGATTTAAATATGCCACTAGTGACTGAAGAAATTGAAAAATACGCAGGCAAATACTTGACAAAACTCGAGTCCCATCCTAATCCCCTTGCTCGGAATATCTTGAATTTTACTGCACACATCCGCTTAAAAAAGACGGACACAAGGGTTCTATTACGGAACACTCCAGATGTAACTGCTTGAATATACTTTTATTTTTTATTTTTTTGCTTAGCACAACTCTTAGGTATCATTAATTTATTATCAGTAAGTTTATGTTTATTATATAGATTTAAGATTTGAAAACTTATTGTTAGTTAATATTTGAAGATACAATAAATAAATATATGTCAAAAAAATAATTCACTAAATCTTCTGTAACTTTGTCATTTTGCACCAATCTGGACCTTGTAGGGCGCAAAATGTGTGTATTGAGATAATGTCCTATGTAAAAAAATTCTTAAAATATTTAATTGTTTGATTAATAAAAACGAAAACTTAAAAACAGCAAAATTACAAAAAATCATAAAATTTTTAATGAAGTTTGAAATTTTGTCCACTGTATCTCCATCATTTGTTGACTAATCTTGACACGCGGTGTATGTTTGCTTTAGTAATTTTACTATCTTTTAACGAAAAAAAGTGTATACTAGTAAACCGACGAATAGTTTTGAAGATATCTGCATTTAAGCTACATAATTTTTTTAAATACCAAAATAGCGGAAATTTTGCAATATCTCGAAAACTGTTCTACTTTTGACAAGTTTTACTTCATATTCGGATGCAGCCAACATTTCTACATTAAGATTGGGTGTCACATACACTTGGTCAAAAAACTGTCACGTAGTGTAACAGGTAACATTTAACTAATAACAAAACACATTTATTAATGGATGTAAAAAAGGTGCTACCTAATTAAAATAAATAATTCTTCCCTTCTTTATTATATTATTTACCAATAGATAACACAGGTCAACAAAATGAAATTTATTATTTAAAGTCAAAGCTTTCGTAGTCAAATTGTATGCACTTGGTACTGAGTATCAATGTCTATAAATTACTTTTTTTGAATTGACTCTGTATCTCGAGATTTTCCGTTATAAAGATAATAGAGGATGCTCCATCACATAATTTGTATTTACTCGAGAACTAGTTCTTCCATTAAATAAAAACACAGAATAATAGGAAACAAATTGACCTTTAAATTACGTCCTTATTAATTTTTTAAGAGTCTTATAACTCCGGAGATATTCGAGATACAAAGTCAAAAAAAGTCGATCCTGGTTCTCGGACTGCCAGTACGTCTCCAGGAAGACAGTTGATGGTGGAGATTTGTCCGTCACCGTTTGTGAGGATAATGCCGCCCAGGGTCTATCGGTTGTCGGAGGCTCGTAAGATAATCACAGGGTACGCCTCGTGTAGGGGAGGTTGACAGTTGGGCAGAAGCGGCAGTGGGGCGCTTCACTACACCATTCGCACGCTCTTTTGAAGATACTGAGACTACATCTATGATAATCATGTTGGATAGAATATTAATAAAGAACTTCAAAATAATACAGGCAACTATTATCAGTAAAAATTTTACACTTTTGCTAATGACACAAAAGTACTGATAAACAACTTATTTCTATGGAGATTGATGACGCCAAATGAGCATAAGGTATTACCTCATGGAAAAGAAATCATTGAAACCAACATCCTTCCTCTGGAAGAACTTAAAAAAGGAGCTCAAGTTTTACAAGCAATACTAATGGTTTCCATATATAACTAAAAAAATAGAGGAAGACGACACTAAAGCAACTCATATAAATAACCTTCAATGTTTCGAATTATTGTCTTAAAAATAATTGAAATACATAAACTGTACAACAGTAGTAGGGAAATGCCAGTTCTGCGACAATTAAAAATGTGAAATTTGTGTGAAATTTTAAAATTTGGGTAATTAAAATTTGAAATTTGAGAAATTGTGTTTTCGGTGTGCTTTGATGTTTTTTGTTTACATTAACTGTTTTTTGTTTACATTAGTTTTGTGAACGGGTGATTTCTTTTTTTGGTAATGGATTAAAAATCATGAAATTGATTTTTCCTAATGCCGACGGGAAAGTTGTGAGTTTTGCCAGACTGAAGGAATTTGTGTATACATATGTATATATGTATGTATGTATATATGTGTATATGTATGTATGTGTAAATGTATGTATGTATGTATATATGTAGGTATGTATATATGATTTTCTCACGCTAATAAAAATGTATGTACATGCATATGGATGTGTGACCGTGGGAATTTGTGCATGGAATATTTTGTGGCTCTGTAGAATACAGACGTAATATTTTTATACATTTATATTGACTACGATTATTTTAAAGCAGAGCATTTTCAACTAAGTACAGTCATCAGTAGAGAAACAAAAAGTAGAAATTAGCAAGTAAGCAAACAAGTTAACTTCTCCTCCTCCCAAAGTCCTTCTATTCTCTTTATGTAGTTTGTATTTCAAATAAGAAAACACTTGTAAATTTTTTTATTTTGTATATATTTATTGTTTAAAATTTGAAAAAATTTTATAATAATACACACATTCATATATTTTTAAATATAAATATTTTAAAAAGTTAAAAAGTTCATTTAAGGCAAGATATTTCTTTTGAGAGTAAAATAGTATTACTTAATGCGCAAACACCAAAATTATGATAATTACAATAAAGATATTCTGAATACTTAATTTACATTTGTTTAAAGTTTATGCAGCCTATACCCTCAACGTTAGAAATTTTTCGGTGTAAAATTGTTTCCAACCATCGTATTTTTTCTTCGCCTTTTACATATATTTTAGAATATCTTGCATTGGCTTTTAAAAAATTAGATACGCTTTGAAATGAAGCTGATCCAGCAGTCCAGTTTGACCATTTAAAATCAAATGGTGGTTTTATAATGAAATTGTTATATTCATAATTGTTCAAAACAATCGCTTCTTCTTTTGCGATGAAATCATTTGAATTACTTTTGAAACCTTGTACGTCTATAAAAATTATGTTATTTTCCATATTATCCAATTTATAAGACTTTTCGAACTTGTCCTTTGATAGGTATATATTCTATTATACGATCATGAATCAGAATGCAGTAAGCTGATGTCTTTGCTGCAATATTAGTTGCTGTTTCAAATTCTATTTTTATATCAATCGGACCATTATTCAGTGATTCATTCTGATGACTGACATCTACTACAACAATAGGAGCTTTTGTCTTAAACTCTGATGCAGTTAGAAGCGGTTGAGATTCTTTCATATAGCAGCTTTGTTGGAAAGTTAGATACATATCATATAGAATTGCAAACGATCATTTTTAAATTTTATGTTTAGATCATCATACGGGTATGAGACTGAATTTAAATGTACTTTTAAATTAATCAAATCACAATGAACAAACTTATTTTCTTGTTGAAAAGCGATCAACACAAAACGGGGGCGTTCTCTATTTGCAGCCAGTTTAACATTCCAAATATGGCTAGTTCCTGTGTTTAATTGTGGATTAATATGACAATCCTAACTGCGAAATGCCATGGGTATAGAAGCACCATTGTTAATAATTATAATCATATTCAATTTGCTAAGGTCAGATAATTGAACATGAGGTATTCTCTATGAGATGAGTGAAATTGTAAGTTTAGCTTTTTCAGTAGAAACACTCGAGCGTACAAGATCTTCGTCGTTCTTATTGCGCAAGAGTATCAATTCATGTTTTCCATTTAATATAACTTTGTTGTAGTCTTCAGCGAATCCTAGAAGCATTTTTAGAGGTACATAGAAATTGAAAAATCCATTTGCAAGAGTGACATAGTCAATTTTGTTCCATCCAGCATTTTGCCTCACATTGCTTTCGTTTGGTGATAGGAAACCCAAGTTCTTTATGGTGCTCGTGGCTCCTAAATATCTTGTATGATCAATTTCAATTCCATTGAGCTCATAGCGAATTTCATCAAAGAGATATGCCACAAAATTATTTTTTAATATAAAGTTCTCCGAAGATGAAGAAGATTTGAAGTTATTATCATCAGCAACAAATCCTTCGACATAAATATAGCTCTCACTGGGTAGCACGTATAAATCTTGATTGTGTATTGAAATTCTGATTTCATCATTATTGTTGTAAGATTGTAAGTATGGTACATATGTATGATAATCCTTTTTGATTATATTCTCATCAGAGAAAGGTTTATCTAAGACATCTATTATTGAACTCATTTTGTCTTTAATTTAAAATTCAAGGACTTTAGAAAATTTTTATTTGATATTGTTAGAGCTTTTTGTTGAGCTGGTCGCTTTAATGTTGTTGTTGTTCTTGCTGCTATATTTTTCAATGTATTTGTGTTGTATATTAGCATTATTTAGTTGACCTCAAATGTATTCGTATTGTAATTTCCTCACCTCGAAAATTAATTAAATCACCGTGTTGATCAACTACGCGCTAGTGAACTTATCTCTCTGGTGTTCACAAATAAATAGATGAGATTTCTGGGAACCTCATCTATTTTATAGCCTGGAGGCACATGAAGTGTATGCGATTTGGAGTTATTCATATATGTGTTAATAGCGATACTACTTTCATTTCGCAAGAGATTCACTTTAAAACTATTAACTGGAAGATCTGAGTAATAATATTTGTTTGGTGTTAGGATTTTGCTATTGAATCCTAAAAGTTTTCCAATTGTGTTGTCTTTATTAAAATATACAGGATATTTGGAACTTTTAACTTTAACTTGCATTGTATTGTTATTCGCTTCAATAAAAATCTTATTTTCTGGACAGAGTCTTCTGTATTGCTCTTGTATAAAATCTACAATATCATTCAATTCGTAAGATCCAATAAGTATTTCAATTGTATGTTCCCCTATATGAAACATATTGTTGTAGGTGTCTACATTTGGAATACTGTTGTATGAATGAAAATCAGTTAGAGCACACTCATATGCACCATGTAATTCAATAGGAGGAAAATAACATTTTTGATCCTTTTGTTTTGGATATCAATGTTGTTGTTCGTATCCATAAAGAACCCTAGCAGTTTGGGTGCATTTTTCAAAGAAATTATAGTGCTAGTACCGTTTTAATAATGTACAAATTTATCAACAGACAACTTTATTTATATATGTATATATTTATTAAAGTTAATGTATTATATTTGCTTCACGTAGTTCTTCAATAATTGATACAATCTCGTTATTGTGATTAGTTTGGCTTATGGGTGTTAAATTGCATCAATCCGTCACCTTAATAGGTACCTTTTGGCTTAGATCCTGTTGATTCGGATAAATTCTTCTGATTTTTCTCGTCAATAAATTTGTTGGTAATATATTTATATTTGTATCCTCTTGTACCCTTGATTTGACCACCAGGTATATAGTCTCTTTTATATGCATTTGTAGTAGTTAAAATCTTTTTATAGATTTCGAGTTCAAATTTATCATAGTTTTTGGGTGTTTTATGAAACATTAGAGAAAATAGTCCGGGAGTTAGAGCCCATATTTGACCACCAACTTGTATTTTATCTTCATTCAATTTGAGGTTACTATTGCCAAATTTCCATTCATTCATTCATTCAGGTTATCAGGTACCTTGTCTGGTTTTCAGATCAGGTACCTGGTCCGGATCACTTTATATCAGCTATCAGATAAGGTTATCAGGTACCGGGTCTGGTTTTCAGATACGGTTATCAGCTATCAGTTAAGGTTATCAGGTACATGGTCTGGTTTTCAGATCAGGTTATCAGATTAGGCTACCAGGTACCTGGTCTGGTTTTCAGATCAGGTTATCAGCTATCAGATAAGGTTATCAGGTACCTGGTCTGGTTTTCAGATACGGTTATCAGCTATCAGATCAGATTATAATGTACCTGGTCTGGTGTTCAGATCAGGTTATTAGCTATCAGATCAGCTTATTAGGTAGCTGGTCTGATTTTCAGATCAGCTTATCAGGTTATCATATATCAGATCAGTTATATATATAGATTTATGAAGTTTAAAGTTAGATTAATAACTAAAGGTAATCTTTTATGAGTAGCTGTTTATATAGTTATAAAATAGTCAAATTACTTTCTGTAGCGACCATCGTTTAATTCGATATCTTTGCTCATCATCAAAAATCCATATTTATCCTTCCAACACTCTCGACAAATTTCTTGGAAGTTTTCATAGCTCATATCACTGGCAACATGATAAACGTGCTTCATATTTGTCTCATTGTCTCTTATTAAATGCTTGGGAATTCGTTTATAAGTTTGAGACAAGTAGAATGAATCAACAACCTTATGTCGTCCCATGCAAAAATATGTACGTATATTATTCTGCTTCTCGCATGCATCATCAAATATCATAATTGAATTAGTTTTAGCTTCGTCAGGTGAAATAACTTATTGATTATTGCTGAATGTATAATATCCCATACCTTTAATTGGTGAAACTAATTTCTTCATGTATTCATATTTGGGTTGATAAAGAGATTTTGAGTATAAATAGATGCTTTCAAACTTGAGTCCATTAGGACTTTCTAGCAAGCCAAGCATAACATTAAACTGTCCGCAATTTTATAAACCCACTATTAGAGCACGAATAGAATTTGGTAAGAGAGCGCAATGCTTTATTTTTGAACTGATGTTCGCTGAATCATCAATATTACGAACTAAAATATTTTTATGTTGTTTTACTAACTGCATTTTTGTAACTAAATGTATATCATAAATATTACCTCTTATACAAAAAAAAATTATATAATATGGTCATACGATATCAGCAAACGTTTACTCGTAAAAACACAGTAATTGGAGGAGGTATAGTAGACAAAATAATAAACTCTCTACCTGTTAAACTTCATCTTCCTGGATATCAGTACTCTGGACTTGTAACAAAACTATAAAAACGTTTAAATCGTGGTGATAAAGGAATTAATTTACTGGACTCTGCGTGTAAAAATCACGATATTGCCTTTACCAAAAACAAGGATTTAAATACTAGACATAAAGCTGATAAAATACTAGAAAATTCAGCTTGGGATCGAGTTTTATCAGCTGAAAAATCATTTGCATACATGGTTACTAACGCAATGAAAGCAAAAACAAAATTTGGTATGGGTATGGAGAAAAAGAAAAATTTTAAAAAGAACAAACTAAATGTTAAAACACTATTTAGAACATCAATTAGAGCTGCAACAAAAATACTAAAAAAGGAAAAACCATTAGATATTAACTCAGCTATTAAAATTGCACGAAACACTGTTAACAAATCATTAAAAGAAAATCTCAAATTATAGTACCACGTGTGATACGTGCCCCAAAAATTGGTGTTGTTTTACCTCTAATACCGATTTTACCTGCTCTTGGTGCAATTGGTAGTCTAAAAACTGCGGGTGCTGCTATAGCTAAGGCTGTAAATGCAACATAGAATTAAAAAAATCAACTTGATGAAGCAACTAGATATAATAGAGCGATTGAATCTATAACAGTTGGAAAAGGACTTTACTTAAACCATATAAAAATGGTTATGGTTTAGTTTACAAAGAAGAATAAAAAACTCTTAGAGATGCTATCCAACAGACAACTATCTGATGTGGACCTAAGACGTTTCTCTATAAATATTCCATATTTAAGAGGCGTTTTCATGTTGAATATCTACCAAAACGATCAAAGAAAATAGAATATGGAATAATCAATTTAGATGTATCAAGAGGACCTGGTACACATTGGGTAGCATATTATAAAAACAGCAATGAAAAAGAATATTTCGACAGCTTTGGAAACTTACAACCTCCTTCGGAAGTAGTCAAATATCTTTACATGTGGTCATTTATGTCTTAAATTTCTTTATAAAATAACTAAAAATATTACATACAGTAAAATTTATAAATTAATGTGGCTTTATAGATATTGTATCTATTCAGGCTTTTAAGGTCATTAAATTTCTTCAAAATGTAAATAAAAGACTTTTTTATTTAATTTTTAATGTATTTGACGTTTCGTTGGGATTTTCCAACATCTTCAGGGATAATTATTTTATTCTGGTAACATTGGTAATATATAAAAAGAGCAACTTTAATATGTTTAGATATGTATGTAATTACAATTTATGATAATCTATACATAGTATATAAAAGAGGAAGAGAGAGAGAGCACAGCCCAAACTACTATAGCTAGAGAGCTGAAATTTGGTGTGTAAGTTCCCCTTCCAATGTATAGGTCCACTAAGAAGGGATTTTTGAAACTCGAATGCTAAGGGGGGAAAAAGGGCAAAAACGGGTACAATCGGTATCTTTATATCTCAGAAACTACATTAGATAGACTTTAAATTCCAAAAGCACACTACTAATGCTACTAAAAAATAAGCCGACACGTGTTGGGTACTTTTTCGATATGTGTACTTTTAGGGCTTGAAAGGGGGTAAAAACTGAATTTTGGTACCTTTTTTGCACTCAACATATCTTCTAAAGTATTATACATACCAGAAAGCTTTTTAGCGTGTTCTTTTCTCCTAGACAAAATCTCGTATGCATTTTGGTACTTTTTGAAAAATCGCACTTATAAGGGGTAAAATCGCTCCTATTTCGGTACTTTTTTCTAAAGATTAGGTACATATTACATACATGTAATACGTACCGTTTTCGGTACTTTTTTGTTAAGTTAATGATAAGATACGTATAACACACATGTAAAAATACTTTATTATGACTTCAGTAGTAGGGAACTACCAGTTCTGCCCCAATTAAAATTGTAAAATATTCAAATTTGAATTTCCCAAATTTTAAAATTCTTGGAAATTTTGTGAAATTTGAAACCTACGAGGGTGGTTCAATAAGTCTGTTTTTTGTTTACATAAGGAGTTTTTTGTTTACATAAGGATTTTTTGTTTACATAAGGAGCTTTTTATTACTACATACTAGGGCGTTTCAATAAGTCTGGTTTTTTATGACAGTGGGATTTTATATGTATGTATGTTTGTGGGGTGGATTAAGAAGTTTCATAAGATTAAGATTTCATAAGTATACATATGTATATGCCAACGGGAAAATCATGAGATGATTTTTCCCAATACCAATGGTAAAATAGTGCAAATTAATTTTTCCTGATGCCGACGGCAATGCATGATAAATTATCCTAATGCAGACGGCAATGCATGATAATTTTTTCTAATGCCGACGGCATTGCATGATTATTTTTTTCAAATGCCGACGGCAAAACATGATTATTTTTCCTAATGCCTAAGGCAAAACATGATTATTTTTTTCAAATGCAAACGGCAAAACATGATTATTATTTCCTAATACCGAAGGGAAAATTGCCAGTGCTGACAGACTGTAGAAATTTGTTGTCGTAATACTATATCAGTAATATCAGAGAAAATAGATTTGATGACTAATAGGCGATTCTCATATGAATCGTGGGAATGTGTATGTGCGATTTCCTTACGCTAATAAATTATTTATCATACCAACATTTTATGATGTAAAATGTTCTCATGTATGTGAACAGCCTAATGCTTGTGTGTGGTGGGTCCAGCTTGATTGCCGTATGTATGATTGTATGTATGTACATTTGTAGGTATTTATGTATGTATGTATGTATGTATGTACATGCATATGGATGTGTGAGCGTGGGAATTTGTGCATGGAATATTTTGTGGCTCTGTAGAATACAGACGTAATATTTGAATACATTTATATTTTGCAACGCACACATTTCATTGACTACGATTATTTTAAAGCAGAGGATTTTCAACTTAGTACAGACATCAGCAGAGAAACAAAAAGTATAAATTTGCAAGTAAGCAAAAAAGTTAACTTCTCCTCCTCCCCACGTCCTTCTATTCCCTTTATGTAGTTTGTATTTGAAATAAGAAAACACTTGTACATTCTTTTATTTTGTATACATTTATTGTTTAAAATTTTATAATAATATATACATTAATATTTTAAAAAGTAAAAAGGTCATTTAAAGCAAGACATTTCTTTTGTTAGTAAAATAGCATTTTTTAATGCGCATACACCAAATTTATGGTAATTACAATAAAAATATTCTGGTTACTCGATTTCCATTTGTTTAAAGTTGATGCAGCCTATATCCTCAACATTAGAAATTTTTCGGTGTAAATTTTTTTCCAACCATCGTCTTTTTTCTTCACCTTTTACATATACATACAGGGTGTTTTTTTAGAGGTATAGAACTTCGAATTGAAATAAAACACAAGAAAATCGTTTTAATGTCCATCAATTTGGCTTTATTGGAAGGATAATTTTATACCATTAACGTTTAAATATGATTTCGGGCATGTGGCCGCCGCGGCTGGCTCGAATAAAGCCAATTCTACAGGTCCAATTTTCAACCACTTTTTCGAGCATATGGGGCCGTATGTTGGCAATAACGCCACGAATGTTGGCTTCCAAGTCCCCTAACGTTTCTGGTTTGTTGGCGTAGACGAGCGACTTCACATATCCCCAAAGAAAATAATCCAATGGTGTCAAATCACACGATCTTGGTGGCCAATTGACAGGTCCATTCCGCGAAATTATGCGCTCATCGAATGTTTCCTTCAATAAATCGATTGTGACGTGCGCTGTGTGGCATGTAGCGCCGTCTTGTTGGAACCACAACTCATTCACATTCATGCCATCTAATTCGGGAACAAAATAGTCGGTTATCATGGCTCTATACCGGTCTCCATTAACGGTAACTGACTCTCCAGCATTATTTCGGAAGAAGTAAGGCCCAATGACTCCACCAGCCCATAGAGCACACCAAACAGTCAGTTTTTGTGGATGTAATGGCGTCTCAAGGGTCTCATGTGGATTCTCTTCACTCCAAATGCGGCAATTTTGCTTGTTGACGTAGCCATTCAACCAAAAATGAGCCTCATCACTGAACAAAATTTTGCGATGAAAATCAGCATCGAGATCAATCTCATTTTCGGCCCATCCACCAAAATCACGACGCATTGCATGGTCTCGCGGCTTTAATTCTTGCACAAGCTGGATCTTGTAAGGTCGCAAGCCAAGATCTTTGCGCAAAATCTTCCATAAAGTTGATGGACAAAGCTCCAATTGCTGTGCACGGTGGCGAATCGATTCATTCGGGTCCTCTTCAACACTTTGCTCTACAGCGGCAATTGTTTCTTCGGTGCGCACTGTTCGACGTCTCTGCGGATGCGTATTATCACATAGAGTAAACGTAGTGCGAAAATGATCCATAGTTAACCGAATTAATTGCTCTGATGGACGATTATGTCGACCATAAAATGGACGGAGCTTGCGGTAAACTTCGCGAGCTGAACCATTATTTTCGAAATAAATTTGCACGATTTGCAAGCGTTGTTCTTTTGTCAACCTGTTCATGATGAAATGGCAAACCAAACTAAATATTAATCACTTGACAGCTGACAAAATGGCCGCCAGTTAAAAAAGTGATGCCAACTTAAAGTTCTATACCTCAATAAAAAACACCCAATATTTTAGAACATCTTGCATTGGCTTTTAAAAAATGACAAACGCTTTGAAATGAAACTGATCCAGCAGTCCAGCTTAGGTGATGATAGTTTTTTGTTAGCCACTTTGCTTCTCTTTGCTTTTTTATTTTTAGAAACTATATGTAAGGCATTTGAGCACATACATATATATTTATGTATATATGTAAAGTATGGTTAAATTTTAAGGGCCGATTTTGAATGTGAACAACACCAAGCTTTTTCTACATTTCATTTCACAGTTCTCAATTTCAGACTAACTTAATTTGAACCATGGAAAAATACACAATCGAGGAAAGCGTTAAAGTTATTCAGTCTTATTATGAAAATGGGGGTTCAAATCAAAATGCATATCGTGCACTTCGTGATTTTTCGGTCAATTTAATCGTCAAAATGTGCGTACAATCGGAAAAATCGTGCATAAATTTGAGCAAACCGGGTATGTAGTAGATGTGAAGACACCAGTACATGCTCGTACTGCAGAAAATATTGCTGCTGTTCGCGATAGTGTGGTTGAAGAGCCGTCCACGTCAACTCGTGGTCGTGCCCAACAATTGCACCTCTCCGGCTCGTCGTTGATGAGTATTATTCATAAAGATTTGCATTTACACGCTTACAAGGTGCAATTGACTCAAGAACTTAAGCCTCTTTACTATTCCAAACGGCAATGGTCAGAATGGTAGCAAGAAATGGCAACAGTGGATCAATTATCGAAAAAAAATAATATTCAGTGATGCGGCACATTTTCACCTCAGTGGATTCGTCAATAAGCAGAATCGCCGCATTTGGGCGGATAATCCAAGAGTGATTGTCGAAAAACCAATGCACCCACAAAAAGTGACTGTTTGGTGCGGTTTATGGGCTGGCAGCATCATCGGGCCGTTTTTTTCCATTTATGTTGGGATCTCTGGGAAAATAATCTAATAGCTGAAGCTAATGACAACCCTGATAGCTGTTTGAAATGGAAGTGGCTAGGGAGTGTATTTGGTAATGTATGTATGAGTAGTAGGGAACTACCAATTCTGCGTCAATTAAAATTGTAAAATTTTGAAATTTTAATTACCCAAATTTTAAAATTCTTGGAAATTTGTGAAATTTGATACCTACGAGGGTGGTTCAATAAGTCCTTCCAATTTTTTGTTAACATAAGGAGTTTTTTGTTTACATAAGGAGTTTTTTTTATTACTACATACGAGGGCGGTTCAATAAGTCTGGTTTTTTATGACCGTGGGAATTTATATGTATGTATGTTTGTGGGGTGGGTTAAGGGGGTTCATAAGATTAAGATTTCATAAGTATACATATGTATATATCGACGGGAAAAATCATGAAAATGCTGAAATAGTGAAAATTAATTTTTCCTAATGCCGACGGCAATGCATGATAATTTTTCCTAATGCCGACGGCAATGCATGATTATTTTTTTCAAATGCTGACGGCAAAACATGATTATTTTTCCTAATGCCTACGGCAAAACATGAATATTATTTACAAATGCCGACGGCAAAACATGATTATTATTTCCTAATACAAAAGGGAAAATTTCCGGTGTTGCCAGACTGTAGAAATTTGTTATCGTAATACTATATCAGTAATATCAGAGAAAATAGATTTGATGACTACTAGGCGATTCTCATATGAATCGTGGGAATGTGTATGTGCGATTTCCTTATGCTAATAAATTGTTTATAAATAAAATAAATTGCTTATACATAAAATAAATTATTTATAAATAAAGTATTTAAATAAATTAATTTAATTTATTTAATTATTTTATTTATGTTTAAAATGTTCTCATGTATGTGAACCCCCTAATACTTGTGTGTGGGGGGTCCAGCTTGATTGTCGCTGGTAATTGTATATTGTGTTTATTTGTTTAAGAAATATATTTGTATGTATGTATGTAAGTACATATGTATGTATGTACATTTGTGCGATCGTGAGAACTTGTGCGTGGAATATTTTGTTGAATATTTGCAACGTAATCATTTCTTTGATTACGATTATTTTAAAGCAGCAAAGTTTCAACTAAGTACAGTCATCAGCAGAGAAACAAAAAGTATAAATTTGCAAGTAAGCAAAAAAGTTAACTTCTCCTCCTCCTCAAGTCCTTCTATTCCCTTTATGTAGTTTGTATTTGAAATAAGAAAACACTTGTACATGATGATGTTTTGTACACGTTTATTGTTTAACATTTTTTTAAATTTTATAATAATACATAGATTAATATTTTAAAAAGTAAAAAGGTCATTTAAAGCAAGACATTTCTTTTGTTAGTAAAATAGCATTTTTTAATGCGCATACACCAAATTTATGATAATTACAATAAAAATATTCTGGATACCTGATTTCCATTTGTTTAAAGTCGATGCACCCTATATAATCAACCATAGTCTTTTTTCTTCACCTTTTACGTAAATTTTAGAACATCTTGCATTGGCTTTTAAAAAATTGCAAACGCTATGAAATGAAACTGATCCAGCAGTCCAGCTTAGGTGATGATAGTTTTTTGTTGGCCACTTTGCTTTTTTTATTGATAAGCATTTAAAATCAAATGGTGGTTTTATAATGAAATTGTTATATTCATAATTGTTGAAAACGATCGCTACTTCTTTTGCGATGAAAGCGTTTGAATTAGTTTTGAAACCTTGTACGTCTATAAAAATTATGTTGTTTTCCATATTATTCAATTTATAAGACTTTTCGAACTTGTCCTTTGATGGGTATATATTCTATTATACGATCATGAATAAGAATGCAGTAAGCTGATGTCTTTGCTGCAATATTAGTTGCTGTTTCAAATTCTATTTTTATATCAATCGGACCATTATTCAGTGATTCATTCTGATGACTGACATCTACTACAATAAAAGGAGCTTTTGTCTTAAACTCTGATGCAGTTAGAAGCGCTTGAGATTCTTTCATATAGTAGCTTTGTTGGAATCTTAGATACATATCATATAGAATTGCATAACGTTCATTTTTAAATTTTATGTTTAGATCAGCATACGGGTATGAGACTGAATTTAAATGTACTTTTAAATTAGTCAAATCACAATGAACAAACTTATTTTCTTGTTTAAAAGCGATCAACACAAAACGGGGGCGTTCTCTATTTGCAGCCAGTTTAACATTCCAAATATGGTTAGTTCCTGTGTTTAATTGGGGATTAATATGACAATCCCAACTGCGAAATGCCATTGGTATAGAAGCACCCTTGTTAATAATTTTAATCATATTCAATTTGCTAAGGTCAGATAATTGAACATGAGGTATTCTCCATGAGATGGGTGAAATTGTAAGTTTAGCTTTTTCAGTAGAAACACTCGAGCGTACAAGATCTTCGTCGTTCTTATTGCGCAAGAGTATCTAACCAAGTTATTTATGGTGCTCGTGGCTCCTAAATATCTTGTATGATCAATTTCAATTCCATTGAGCTCATAGCGAATTTCATCAAATGGATATGCCACAAAAATGTTTTTTAATATAAAGTTCTCCGAAGATGAAGAAGATTTGGAGTTACATATTATCATCAGCAACAAATCCTTAAAAATTGAATTAGAATTATTGACCGACATAGATATGTACAATTTTATGAAAAAAGGTATACGTGGGGGAAGCGTACAGTGTAGTCAAATATATTCAAAGGCAAATAAAAAGTATTTGCAAGATTTTTATAAAGAAACGCCTTCAGAATTTCTTGTATACTTATACGCAAGCAATCTCTGCGGTTGGGCGATGTCGGAATATCTTCCTTATGGTGGGTTCAGATGGTTATCGAATGACGAGCTGAGTCTGGACCCAAAAAGCATAGCTGACAATGGAACAGACGGTTATGTATATATGTCACTTTGGATTATCCTTCCCACCTACATGACTTATAATGACCTTCCTTTTTGCGCTGAAAATAAAAAAGTTATGCAAGGGAAGTATAACAAGTTGATAACCGATTTCTCTACAAAGCAATCATATGTGATACACTATAGAGTTCTAAAACAATGCTTAGAATATGGCCTAGTTTTAAAGAAACCACATCGTATTCCAGCATTTAAACAATCGCCATTGTTACAAGGCTATATTGACCTAAATACCAGACATAGAGCCACTGCTAAAAATGCTTTTGAAAAAAACTTTTTCAAACTTCTCAATAATGCAGTGTATGGTAAAACCATGGAAAATGTGGACAAGAGGAGAGATGTTAAAATTGTCAAAAATTGGAACAGAACAAATGCAAAGATTGGATATCCAAACCCAACTTTCATAGTTTATCTATATTTTCCGAAGATCTGGTAGCTATCGAAATTATAGAGTCAAGAAACACTACACTACTGAGTGGTAAGCACGTTAGTCTATTAGTCAAGAGATTGCCGGTTCGACTCATCCAAAACACATTTAGTTTCGAAGGTTGAGTGGAAAAATAAATAACTTTAAAATTTAACAAGAAACCAAATTCTAAATAAAAATTAAAAAAAAAAAAACAAACAAAAAACACACATTAGAATTTGAAAAACAAATTCATTAAAATTTTTGTTTTTCGTTAAAAACTCAATTGTCAATAACACAATCATTTTAATTGGAAATAATTGAGTTGATTTTGTTTTCTGATGTTACAAATGTGTGTTTGTATTTACAAAAATCGTTGTAGGTGCCTTTTTAAACAATATTTTAATTGTATTCACAAATAAATTAATTGTATTTACAAATCTTTTTTTTCTGTGTTGATACATCGGTCTACCCTGCAGACAATATTTATAATCTTCCACTAGTTAATAAAAAAGTTTTAGGTATGATGAAGGATGTAAATTGTGGTAAAATAATGACAGAATTTGTTGGGCTGCGTTCAAATATGTACTCATTTAGTGTACAAAACCAAAATGACAATAAAAAATCGAAGGGAGTAAAGCGAGCAATATTAGATAAGTATAGTTTAGCCTCTTATAAAAATTGTCTATTTAATAAATCTAATGTATATGATAATATGTTAACATTTAAATCTAAGTTACATCAAATATATACTAGTCGGTTAAATAAGGTAGTCTTAAGTTATGGAGACGATAAAATATGCATGGATACATATGCATGGTATCATTTTCGTATTAAGGAAACTAACCCTGAATAGAGGAGATTGCTAGAATGCTAGAAAACGTATAAAATTAATTAAAAATTAATATACATACAATTTTATTTATTAAGAAAAATTCTATTATTGTTAAAATCTTAGTTATTAAGAAAAAATATTTTATTATAAAAAAATAAGGCAAAAAGTGATGTACATATACATAAGAATTTTTTAAGGAAAAACGTAAAATAAAATATTAAAAAAAGAATGAAATATGTAAATGATTTTTATTTCTTTATTGGTTATACTTCGTTAGACCAAAAAATTTTTGTTTTTGGTTATTTGCTTGTTTTCATATCGCTTAAACATGTACAGTCTTGTTTTCATGTCGTTTAAACATCGACAGTCTTGGTATCTTTGAGAGGTTCTACACAAGAGGAATTGAATTTCTCAATATTATGAAATTCCATTAAATTTCATTAGATATTTTCATAAAGAAAAACAATTTAGATAATCGTATAAGTCCTTATATTTTTCACTACATACAAGTTTCTGTTATTTTCTATTCGAACAGATAATTCCTATTTTTCCTTTAGAAAAATAATACAAAACAAGGAATATTTTAATAATACAATTTTATTTTATTTTATTTCTGTTAATAATACCATTTAATTTAATTTCTTAAATATTTTATTTATAATGATGGAAAAATTTCATAATATCCAATTACTAGATGTTCTAATATACTTTTCCGTAAAAAATATATTTTACATCTACAAGTATCACGTCCTTCCTGTCACTCAGGATCATACAAAGGACAGCTTTTGAAGTGTCCTTCTGTGTTGTCTTCATCTTCTATTATGCCATATTCTTCGTTCTCATCCAGCATATTTTGGAAAAATTTTATCATCTCCCAATGATCAAAAAGCCTAAAGCTTTCAAAATCTCTTATAAATTGGTTTAGAGTACGTCTAATTTGGCTAATTTTATTAGCTGATAAATGAATGATGATGAATGTTGGAAGGTTTTTTAAGACTAATTTGTTCTTTAAATTTTTAAAATATCTATACTAGCATCTCTATTCCATACTTCTTTTTATCACTTTTTCTTTCCCTTTTCTCTCTATAACTATCTCTTTCTGTCTATCACTATCCCCCACTTATTCAATATTTCACCATAATTATTTTCGATTAGCATTCTTGAAGTCATCATCGCTACTTTTAAGATTATTTCCAGAAGAACTAAATAAAAAAATGGACTCCACAACAAATCTAATTTCAAAATTTAATTCTCTAAATAACAAAACCTTAATCCACGTAAAGGAGCTTGACACGTCCATGAAATATACTATTCGAAATGTGGAACGTGTAACAACAAAATATGGACCAACACTAAAAGTTGAAATGGATAAAATATAATGTTCCTGTCGAAACGATATAATACTTTAACAGATGACGATATTAAAGATCTCTCGAGCGGATCATATTGCCTAAGTAAAGAAGGTGAAGAAAACCTAATCGTTGCGAATGAGCTGAGTGAATTTCTGATTCAAAATTCCTAATATCCTGTCTGGCAATAAATTATATTTATTATGTTTTTTAAATTATGAATAAAAAGACATTAAAGAGTTTTGTAAAATATAAATGTTTGTGTTTTTATTTAATATTTTCAGTTATTTCATAAAGAAATTTATGACATAAATGTCCACAGGTAAATGTATTAAAATTCTGATGTTGATTATGGTTGTATTTTATATTTGTACCAAGATATTTGACTACTTCTGAAGGAGGTTGTAAGTTTCCAAAGCTGTCGAAATATTATTTTTCATTGATGTTTTTATAATATGCTACTCAATGTGTACCAGGTCCTGTTGATGCATCTAAATTGATTATTCCACATTCAGTTCGTTTTGGTAGAGTATTCAATATGAAAACTCCTCTAAAATATGGAATATTTATAGAAAAACGGTTTAGGTCCACATCAGTGGTCTGTTGGGCAGCATCTCTAAGAGTTTTTTGATTCCACTTTGTTAAGTAAACCATAACCCTTTCTATATGGTTTTAAGTAAAGTCCTTTTCCAACTGCTATGGATTCCATCGCTCTATTATGTCTAGTTGCTTCATCAAGTTGATTTTTAGCATTCTTTGTTGCATTTAAAGCTTTAGCTATGGCAGCACCTCCAGTTGTTAGACTACCAATTGCACCCAGAGCAGTTAAAATCGGTATTAGAGGTAAAAAAACGCCAATATTTGGAACACGTATTATACGTGGTACTATAATTTGAGACTTTCTTCATTTTAATGACTTGTTAATAGTTTTTCGTGCAATTTTAATAGCTGAGTTAATATCTAATGGTTTTTCTTTTTTTAGTATTTTTGTTGCAGCTCTAATTGATGTTCTAAATAGTGTTTTAACATTTAGTTTGTTCTTTTTAACATTTTGATTTTTCTCCAAACCCATACAAAATTTTGTTTTGGCTTTCATTGCGTTAGTAACCATATATGCAAATGATTTTTCAGCAAGACTACTATCTTTTGATAAAACTCGATCCAAAGCGGAGTTTTCAAGTATTTTATCAGCTTTATGTCTGGTACTTAAATCTTTATTTTTGGAGTAAGCAACATCGTGATTTTTACACGCAGAGTCCAATAAATTAATTCCTTTATCACCTCGATTATACGTTTTTATAGTTTTATTCCAGATCCACAGTACTAATATCCAGGTACATGAAGTTCAACAGGTAAAGAGTTTATTATTTTGTCTACTGTACCTCCTCCAACGACGGTGTTTTTATGACTAAAAGTTTTCTGATATCGTATAACCATTAAATCTGATTTTTCCTATTTAAGAGGTAATATATATGAAATACATTTAGTTACAAAAATGCAGTTAGTGAAACAAGATAAAAATCTTTTAGTTCGTAATATTAATGATTCAGCGAACATCAGTTCAAAAATAAAGCATAGCCCCCTCTTACCAAATTCTATTCGTGCTCTAATAGTTGGACCATCAAATTGTGGAAAGACTAATGTTATGATTGGCTTGCTAGAAAGTCCTAATGTACTCAAGTTTGAAAATATCTATTTATACTCAAAATCTCTCCATCAACCTAAATATGAATACCTAATGAAACTAATTTCACCAATTAAAGGTATGGGATATTATACATTCACCGATAATGAATCAGTTATTCCACCTGACGAAGCTAAAACTAATTCAATTCTGATATTTCATGATGTTGCATGTGAAAAGCAGAATAATATACGTACATATTTTTGTATAGGGCGACATAGGGATGTTGATTCATTCTACCTGTGTCAAATTTATACCAGAATTCCCAAGCATTTAATAAGAGACAATGCAAAAGTTATTATAATATTTAAGCAAGATGAGACAAATATGAAGCATGTTTACAAGGATCATGTTGGCAACGATATGATTTATAAAAAGTTTCATGAAATTTGTCGAGAATGTTGGAAGGATAAATATGGATTTTTGACGACAAGCAAAGATATCGAATTAAACGATGGTCGCTACAGAAAGCAGTTTGAGTATTTCATAACTATATAAGCAACTACTCATAAAAAATTACCTTTAGTTATTAATCTAACTTTAAACTTGATACATCTATTTGCTATAACCTCATCTGATACCTGATAAGCTGATCTGAAAACCAGACCAGGTCCTGATAAGCTGATCTGAAAACCAGACCAGGTCCTGATAAGCTGATCTGAAAACCAGACCTGGTCCTCATAAGCTGATCTGAAAACCAGAGTAGGTCCTGATAAGCTGATCTGAAAACCAGACCAGGTCCTGATAAGCTGATCTGAAAACCAGACCAGGTCCTGATAAGCTGATCTGAAAACCAGACCAGGTCCTGATAAGCTGATCTGAAAAGCAGACCAGGTCCTGATAAGCTGATCTGAAAACCAGACCAGCTACCTGATAACCTGATCTCATAGCTGATACCTGATCTAACAGCTGATACCTCTTATTTGCTAAACATGGATGAGAAAATTTTAAAACAGTTGGTGTTGACAAGAAATGCCTTGAAGAAAAAGCTTCGTAGTATAAAAACTGGTGAAATATATACACGTGAACAACTAAGAGATACATTTAAACCTATAACAGAACCACTCAAAGAATTCATAAATAGTTCTAAAAAAATGAAAAGAATTCCCCTGAAAGAAGAACGTAAAATGAATACTAAAGTTGAAAATAATGCAAGTTTTAAACCTGAAAAAATATCAGCCAAGATAGATACAAGTACACCAAAGAAACTAGCAGAAGGAATAATATTATGCTTCACGTAGTTCTTCAATAATTGATACAATCTCGTTATTGTGATTAGTTTAGTTTATGGGTGTTAAATTGCATCAATCCGTCACCTTAATAGGTACCTTTTAGCTTAGATCCTGTTGATTCGGATAAATTCTTCTGATTTTTTTCGTCAATAAATTTGTTGGTAATATGTTTATATTTGTATCCTCTAGTACCCTTGATTTGACCACCAGGTATATAGTCTCTTCTATATGCATTTGTAGTAGTTAAAATCTTTTTATAGATTTCGAGTTCAAATTTATCATAGTTTTTGGGTGTTTTATGAAACATTAGAGAAAATAGTCCGGGAGTTAAAGCCCATATTTGACCACCAACTTGTATTTTATCTTCATTCAATTTGAGGTTACTATTGCCAAATTTCCATTCATTATTGAAATCTTTATGTGGACCATAGTTTGTATCTAATTCATTTCTCGCTTCCAAGACTGATAGTCAGTATAAGTGTCATCGGTATTGGAAGTCTATGGGTAAAAATCATCATTATCGTCATCATCATTCTCATTATTAGCATCATTAAACAAAATGGTATTATCAAATATTGTTCCTTCTGCAAGTTTCTTTGGTGTGATTGTCTCTATCTTGAGTGATGGCTTCTGAGGCTTTAAACTTGTATTATTTTCGACTTTTGTCTTCATTTTACGTTCTTCTTTTATTGCCATTCTTTCAATATTTTTAGAACTATTTATGAATTCTTTGAGAGGTTCTGTTATAGGATTAAATGTATTTCTCAGTTGTTCACGTGTATCTATTTCTCCACTTTTTATACTACGAAGCTTTATCTTCAAGACATTTCTTGTCGACACCAACTGCTTTAAGAATTTATCTTCCATGTTTGCTAACAGGTAATAGTAAATCAGCTATCAGCTATTATATCAGGTATCAGCTATCAGATCAGCTTATTAGCTAGCTGGTCTGATGTTCAGATCAGGTTATCAGGTATAAGATAAGCTTATTAGGTAGCTTATCAGCTCTCAGATCAGGCTATCAGATACCTGGTCTGGTTTTCAGATCAAATTATCAGGTACCTGGTCTGGTTTTCAGATCAGGTTATCAGGTACCTTGTCTGGTTTTCAGATCAGGTACCTGGTCCGGATCACTTTATATCAGCTATCAGATAAGGTTATCAGGTACCGGGTCTGGTTTTCAGATACGGTTATCAGCTATCAGTTAAGGTTATCAGGTACATGGTCTGGTTTTCAGATCAGGTTATCAGATTAGGTTACCAGGTACCTGGTCTGGTTTTCAGATCAGGTTATCAGCTATCAGATAAGGTTATCAGGTACCTGATCTGGTTTTCAGATCAGGTTATTAGCTATCAGATCAGCTTATTATGTACCTGGTCTGGTTTTCAGATCAGGTTATCAGCTATCAAATCAGTTATAGCAAATAGATGTATGAAGTTTAAAGTTAGATTAATAACTAAAGGTAATCTTTTATGAGTAGCTGTTTATAAAGTTATGAAATAGTCAAATTGCTTTCTGTAGCGACCATCGTTTAATTCGATATCTTTGCTCATCATCAAAAATCCATATTTATCCTTCCAACACTCTCGACAAATTTCTTGGAACTTTTCATAGCTCATATCACTATCAACATGATCCCTATAAACGTGCTTCATATTTGTCTCATCTTGCTTAAACATTATAATAACATTTGCATTGTCTCTTATTAAATGCTTGGGAATTCGTTTATAAGTTTGAGACAAGTAGAATGAATCAACAACCTTATGTCGTCTCATGCAAAAATATGTACGTATATTATTTTGCATTTCGCATGCAACATCATCAAATATCATAATTGAATTAGTTTTAGCTTCGTCAGGTGGAATAACTGATTCATTATCGCTGAATGTATAATATTCCATTCCTATAATTGGTGAAATTAATTTCTTCAGGTATTCATATTTGGGTTGATATAATTATTTTGAGTATAAATTGAGTACATTAAGACTTTTTAGCAAGCCAATCATAACATTAGTCTTTACACAATTTGATTGTCCCACTATTAGAGCAAAAATAGAATTTGGTAAGAGAGGACTATGCTTTATTTTTGTACTGATGTTCGCTGAATCATCAATATTACGAACTAAAATATTTTTATCTTGTTTCACTAACTGCATTTTTGTAACAAAATGCATTTTATATATATTACCTCTTATATACACAGAAAAAAGTATTCACCAATTAATATTTTCAATTAATAATTTAATTGATTCAATTAAATTTTTAATTGTAATAATTGTAGTTAATAAATTAATTGATTCAATTAAATTTTTAATTGTATTAATTAATTTCAGTGAAAAAATTTAATTGATATTATCAAATTGTTTATAGGTGAAAATTTAATTAATATTACAAATATTTTAATTAATATTACAAACTCATTCATATTACTTTTTTGTGTTTAGGAAAAATTATATAATATGGTTATACGATATCAGAAAACTTTTAGTCATAAAAACACCGTCGTTGGAGGAGGTATAGTAGACAAAATAATAAAATCTCTACCTGTTGAACTTCATCTACCTGGATATCAGTACTGTGGACCTGGAACAAAACTAAAAAAATGTTTAAATCGAGGTGATAAAGGAATTAATTTATTGGACACTGCGTGTAAAAATCACGATATTGCTTATTCCAAAAATAAGGATTTAACTACTAGACATAAAGCTGTTAAAATACTTGAAAATCCAGCTTGGGATCGAGTTTTTTCAAAAGATAGTAGTCTTGCTGCAAAATCAGTTGCATATATGGTTACTAACGCAATGAAAGCCAAAACAAAATTTGGTATGGGTGTGGACAAAAAGAAAATTGTTAAAAAGGACCATCTAAATGGTAAAAAACTAATTAGAACATCAATTAGAGCTGAAACAAAAATACTAAAAAAGGAAAAACCATTAGATATTAACTCAGCTATTAAAATTGCACGGAAAACTATTAACAAGTAATTAAAAGGAAGAAAATCTCAAATTATAGTACCACGTGTGATACGTGTCCAAAAAATTTGTGTTTTTTTTTACCTCTAATACCGATTTTAATTGCTCTAAGGCTGTAAATGTAACAAAAAATTCAAAAAATCAACTTGATGAAGCAACTAGACATAATAGAGCGATGGATGTATAGCAGTTGGAAAAGGAGTTTACTTAAAACCATATAAAAAATATTATGATTTAGTTTACAAAGAATTTAAAAAACTTTTAGAGATGGTACCCAACAGACCACTATCTGATGTGGACCTTAGACGTTTCTCTATAAATATTCCATATTTTAGAGGAGTTTTCATGTTGAATACTTTACGAAAACGATCAACGAAAACACAATGTGGAATAATCAATTTAGATGAATCAACAGGACCTGGTACACATTGGGTAGCGTATTATAAAAACAGCAATGAAAAAGAATATTTCGACAGCTTTGGAAACTTACAACATCCTTCGAAAGTAGTCAAATATCTTGGTACAAATATAAAATACAACTATAATCAACATCAGAATTTTAATATATTTACCTGTGGTCATTTATGTCTTAAATATCTTTATGAAATTTGATGATGGTACATGCGAAAAGCAGAATAATATACGTACATATTTTTGCATGGGACGACATATTTGCCAATTTAAAAAAATTTAATTATTTGAATATATATTTTTATGGTACAAAACCATACTTTTCCCCAATATTGAATTTTTTCAGAAAATCTGCGCGTATGTCCGCATATATGAAAAATCTCTTAAATTTTGGTTAAAAATGTTTCAAACTATATACATAATTCAATGTAGATATTTTTAAAATTGACGATTTTCGGATTTGGTTAAAAAGTGAATGTGTTAAACAAAGGTTTTTAGAAAATTGAAAATAATGAAGATACTTTTTTTAAAGAAAAACAAGCTTTTTCACGGAAATTTTTAAATTTGATTTCTTAGTCTGGTTTCCCCATTTTTATTTACAATTTTGTCAAAAATTTAATGATGTCTTTAAATTAAAAATCCAATAATAAACTAAAAAGTAATAGGTTAAATACCAAAAAAAAAAGTCAAAGCAAAAAAAATTTTTTTGTCTCAAGTCAAATATCTTCTAAGTTATGAGAGATACAAAAACACATCTCAAGACATTATTTCTTAAAAATTTAGCTCTTAGCTCAAAATGCTTTATCCGAAAAAAATCGTATAATTTTTAACAAAAAGTTATAAGCCTCAGAAGTTTTTTTGAGTCCCAGGTGGTCAACTTTGGCCCAGTGTTACTCCCGTTCAGGTGAAGGCAGAATGCGTTACAGACATGTGTTATAAGATTTAGGTTCTCTTCTAAAGATGTTCGAAGTTTCAGATAAACCCAAGCAGTAGTTCAGAAGTTCCAGATTTATTACCATTTATTTTGCAAAAGTCTCCACTTTGGATCGCTGTAAACGAAGGTGTAACGGCCTTCGATGAATAAACTTTGGTGTTATTTGGTTAATTCTTGGCTAACAGAGCAAATATGAGTAGTAGGGAACTGGGGGTTCTGGGACAATTAAAATTGTGAAATTTGGGTGAAATTTCCAAGAATTCTTTAAAATTTTGCTAAAATTTGTGAAATTTGTTTGAAATTTGAGAATTTGTGTTTTCGGTGAGCTTTGATGTTTTTTTGTTTACATTAAGTGTTTTTTGTTTACATTAACTGTTTTTTGTTTATATTAAGTGTATGTATGTTTGTATGTATGTATGTATGACCGTGGAAACTTGTGCGCGGAATATTTTGTGGGAATACATTAAGGGGCTTATAGGTTTGAAGCTTTTATATATATATGATTTTCTAATGCCAAGTGGATAACATCTTTATTTGTTTCAAATGCCGAAGGGATAACATGTTTATTTTTTTCGAATGCCGAGGGGAAAACATGTTTATTTTTTTTCAAATGCCGACAGGAAAATCATGGAAATGATTTTTGCTAATGCCGAAGGAAAATTTGTGGGTGTGTCTAGCTGTAGGAATTGAAGTCTGGCTGTGCTTGGTGGAGGGCGGTGTGTGTCTAGATTGTGAGACCTTAAGGCTGACCGTGATTTGGGTAGGTGAGGGTGTTTTGTAATATGCAACCGTGGGAATTTGGTGGCGTTTATGCTTGTTGGAATTTAAGCCAAGCTGTGCTTGGTGGGGGCGGGGTGTATTTCAGGTAGATCGACTGGTGGAGGGCGAGGAGTTGTTGTAATATGTATCCGTGGGAATCTGTGTACATGTATGTATGTATGTCTGTAAGAGTTTAAGGTTGTCTGTGATTTATGAAAGGCGAAAGGTGAAAGTCTTCATGTAATACGTATCGTGGGAATCTGTGTATATGTATGTTCGTAGGAGTTTAAGGCTGATTGTGATTTGAGGTGGGGGAGGGTGTTGTTGTGATAGATAGAATGTGCCTATGTGTGTGTGTAAGTATGTATGTATATGTAGCAGTTTAAGGCTGTCCTTGATTTGAGGTAGGCGGGGGGTATTATTGTAATATGTATCTATAGGAATTTGGGTGTTTATATGTCTGTAGGAATTTTTGTGCATGTATGTCTGTAGAAGTTTAAGGCTGATCGTGATATGGGTTGTTGAGATTGATCGATTGTATGTGACCTTGAGCATTTGTGTATGTATATCTGTAGGAAATTTAAAGCTTATGATGGGCGAAGTGATCATGTAATATATAACCGAGCAATTTGTGTGTATATCTGTAGGAGTTTAAGGCTGATCATGAATAATGAGTGGTGAGGTGAAGGTGTTCATGTATATCTATCCGTATTTGTGTGTATGTATGTCTATATGAGTTTAAGGCTGATCGTGATTTAGGTTGTTGAGATTGATAGATTGTATGTTACCTTGAGATTTTGTGTATGTATATCTGTAAGAACTTTAGACTGACTGTGATTTGTGAGGGGAGGGGCGTTGTTGAAATTGGTTTAATTTTTCGTAGATGAATTTTAGTATGTGTTTGTGTATGTGATTTTCTCACCCTAGTATTTATATGTATTTAGAAATGAATTATTTCTCATATGAAAATTTTTTCCTAGAAACTATTATCATATATCTGAACTTCCCTAATGTGGAGAAGGGTATGTATGTTTTCATGATGTAGATATGTAAGTGTGATTGTCAAAATCCAATAAATACTTGAGCATGGGTAAGAAATTTGATAATATGTGTACATATTTACATATGGATCTACAAATTGATTTTATGTATGTATGTATGTACATACAAATAAGTCTGCGGCTCCCTGTTTAAATACATTTTTTTGTCATGTCTGGTCTTTTGTTGTTGCTGTTGTAAATTTTCGCCTGGTTTTTGGTGTATAGATGTGAAATATCTCCATAGTTTTTTATTTGAAATTAAAAAAACGTTCTTTTAATTTTTAGATGTATTTACTTAAAGGTTTGTGAGGAGTTTCTGTTTTAATTAAAATTGAATTCCTCTCTAGTTGTAGTAACTATAGTATAAATATTTAATATATTTTATTTCCATTTGTTTAAAGTTAATGTAGCCTATATAGTCAACTTTAGAAATTTTTCGGTGTAAAATTTTTTTCCAACTATCATCTTTTTTCTTCACCTTTTACATATATTTTAGAACATCTTGCATTGGGTTTTAAAAAATGACAAACGCTTTGAAATGAAACTGATCCAGCAGTCCAGCTTAGGTGATAATAGTTTTTTGTTAACCACTTTGCTTCTCTTTCCTTTTTTATTGATAAACATTTAAAATGAAATGGTGGTTTTATAATGAAATTGTTATACTCATTATTATTGAAAACATCCGCTACTTCTTTTTGTAATGAAAATCATTCGAAACCTTACTCGTCTATTAAAACCATTTTTTCATTCATATTACTTAATTTATAAGACTTTCCGGACTTTCTATTATTCGATCATTAGTAAAAATGCAGTAGCTGAAGTCCTTGCTTAATGTTTTATATTAAATTTCTATATCAATTGGCTAGCTATTGAATAAAAGGAGCTTTTATCTTAAATTCTGATGCAGTTACAAGCGCTTGAAATTCTTTCATATATGAGTATTAGATACATATCATATAGATACATATCATATAGAACTGCATAACGTTAATGTTTTAATTTTATGTTAAGATCATCATATGGATATGAGACTGAATTTAAATGTACGTTTAAGTTAGTCAAATCACAATGAACAAACTTATTTTCTTCTTGAAAAGCTATCAACGAAGTCGTTTTCTGTGAATTTAGGTCTATCCTGTCGACGGTTCCTCTAGTATACAAGATGACTTTGCATGTCGGAATTTCTGGCTGTCCTTTGTCGTCGTTATGGGTAATTAAATGTTAAAATTTTAATTGCCCAAATTGTACTACTTGATAATGTTACTATGCTTACATTAATAGGCTATATATTTATTTTATGAAGGGTGATCACTTATGCCTTTTATTTGATGATCTAGATGATATATTTTTTGTTTTTCTCATGGTATTAAAGTTTAGCGTATTGTATACATATTTCTCCTATGTTTAAGTATGCTTTGTCTTCATGTGAGACAGGCTGTATATATCAGTTGGTTAGTCAGTCTCTTGTTTTATTTCTTTTTTTTTTTCTTCTGATGTATCACTACTTTTTTTGATTTTACTACTTGAAATAGAGAACATTAATATTATTTTTAATTACATTATTTTTAATGAAAATATATACATATGTGAGTGTGTACATATGCAAATGTATTCATATCTACATACATATATGCGAATATATGTATGTATGTATAAATTAGTTTACATACAAAGAAATACATGTTTAATAAACAAGTATTGCACCAAATCGATCTTCAAGAACTCAGTCACCTCCACCATGAATTCAGCCTAGGTGTTTTCATATAGTATCAGAAACATTGGAATATCTACGTTTGAAGGAATTTTTGCTATAAATATTTCTACATGAGGTTTGCTGGTTGACCCCCTTGAAGTTATTGTTGACGTAGGC
Organism: Nowickia ferox; assembly: GCA_936439885.1. Taxonomy (NCBI): domain Eukaryota; kingdom Metazoa; phylum Arthropoda; class Insecta; order Diptera; family Tachinidae; genus Nowickia; species Nowickia ferox. The sequence goes on from OW387023.1 coordinate 56,265,818, forward strand.
TGGGTTGTATCACATTCAGATGTAATCATTTCTTACTTAAAAAAGGGTCCTCATCACCATCAACCATATCTGTATACATTTCATTCATGAGTTATGTTGATCCAGATACAATTGCTGTCTACAGATTAATGATTAGAAAACATCACGTTCTAACAGATTTATATATTTTGCTAGCATGGATGCCTTGGCATGCTTCTATCGATAGTGATGCGAGAGTCCGACATGTAGTGGTGTTTCAATTAAAAATCTATACTATTACAATTTAAGAATTCACTCTTTTGAATTTTTTACAGAGTAGACAAATATGTATTTCATTTCCCACAAAGTCATAAAATTTCTTTGCTTACAAAATTGTATGACGTGAGAAATTGTCTTAAATTATGCATGCTTCGGCATGCTTCTAATATTTTTTTCTGTAAATTTATTTAATACTCATACAGATATAAAGTAAGATCTGCTTATATTGCATTTTACAATTTATGTATGCTTCAGCATTGAAGTCCATATGTATTCAGTATGTTTGTTTGATACTAATTCCTACACATATACATTCTTAAAGATTGGAAATCTAAGCCCAATTTATGTAGTTTATCTATATTTTCTAAAGATTTGATAGCTATAGAAATGAATAGAGTGAAGATCTATTATAATAGCACATGGGCATATTTTAAAATTTCGCTTGCTAAAGCTTTCGAAATGGAAAATGTACAATTTTCACTATAAAAAGTGATAATATTATGTGTTACTGAATATTACACTGTGTTGTAATTCATTTTGAACGCTTAAGATTTCACAATATTTCATACAGGCCAACAAGTTTAGAGAATTTCCAGTATATTAAGTTAATTATCTTTCTAAAGACCTATCATTCCTAATCATTCGTTCAAAAATACAACCCAAACTAGATTTTTCCTGTTTATTTTTATTTTTTACTTTCATTAAATTTCAACATTTTGTTCATCTTCAAATTATAATATTTAGCAGCTTTTTCTCATTTGTTGAGTTAACTTTAATCGGAAACATTTAAATAGTAAGATGAACTTTTATATTATATACGAGTACATTAAGTAGTTCTTTGTATATTTCAATACACTTATATGAACCATCATCACATAATTCCTTTGGATGATCTGTTAAATCATTCTACTATTGATGCTTTCATATTAAGTAATATTTAATATTCTACTTATGCATGAATTTTCCAGTGTCTATTAAAAAATTCTTTACAATCATCCATTTGTTAGTTTTTGGTACTAGTAACATTTCAAAAATATTTTCCACAGCCTAGGTTTTTTCGAGTGCAACTTTTATTTTCAACGGTATTGACCATAGAAACTTTGTGAATGAATCAGTACAGTCTACAATAATCAATAATTTCTATTTTCTGTAGAATAGTTTCCCATTTCACGTAAATCAGCTCTATAAAAGATCAACTATTCCTTTCATTACATATCTGCAATGCACAAACAATTTTCGAGATTTATTATAGAGTTCGTTTACTAAATTTCTTTTTGAAGACATTAAGTTGTTTTACAGATTTTTTTGGAGAGTGTTGTGATCTACTTGATGCACTTTCAGCTATTTACACTATCATGTAGTTAATTTTCCAATCTATAAATTTTATCGTTCAGCTGTTCAATTTGTTTTTTTAAAAGATGATTTAATTTTTAGTATATGTTTTTCAATTTTATAACTATCTTCTATCTCTAATTGTATTTCACGTTGTACTCCATCAATTTACATTTTAATATATTCTTGAATTATATTAATTCCTTAAGCTATTTTATTAAGTTGTCCTATAGTTTATCGATTTGAGTTTCCAGAAACAATTTGCTGATAACATCATTCTCCGTCAGTGAATGATGATGATTCTCTATCCATGTATTAGTAGAAATTATATATTTTATATAGTTTTCAAAATCAAATTTTTCATAGCATTTCCATGTTTTATTATCAATCATTAAAGAAAATAAAGCTACTATTAGAGCCTATATTTGACCATCAACTTGTATTTTATCTTAATTAAGTTTGAGGTTACTATCACCAAGTTTCCATTCATTATTGAAATCTTTATGTGGACCATAGTTTGAATCTAATTCATTTCTTCCTTCCAAGACTGATAAGTCAGAATAAGTGTCATCAGTATTGGAAGTCTGTGAGTAGAAATCATCTTCATCATCGTCATCATCATTCTCATTATTAGCATCATTAACCAAGATGGTATTATCGAATATTTTTCCTTTTGTTAGTTTCTTGGTGGTGAGACTTTAAACTTTTATTATTCTCAACTTCTGTCTTCATTTTACTTACTTCTTTTATGGGAATTCTTTTAATTTTGTTAGAACTATTTATGAATTTGTTGAGTAGTTCTGTTATAGGTTTAAATGTATCTCTTAGTTGTTCACGTGTATCTATTTCACCAGTTTTTATACTACGAAGCTTTTTCTTCAAGATATTTCTTGTCAACACCAACTGTTTTTAAATTTTCTCATCCATTTTTAGCAAATAAGAGGTATCAGCTTTTAGATCAGCTATCAGATCAGCTTATCAGGACCTGGTCTGGTTTTCAGATCAGCTTATCAGGACCTGGTCTGGTTTTTAGATCAGCTTATCAGGACCTGTGTAGCAGTATCTAATTTAATGTTTGCATTACTTTGAACGTCTGCACGTACAATTAAAAGATTCTAATATTTCACTAATGTTGAAGTCGTACTAGTGACAACTATTCAAGAACAAGTACAAATGTGCATCGACTGCAAATTTAAGAAAGAGTTTTTTATTGTTGCCACCTGAACAGCCACACATACCTGCTAATTTTAAACAAGCATCATATTACGGCCAGATTCAAACGCAAATATGTGGACTAATTTTCAGTAAATAATAGATTTAATTTCACTTTATTTTTGTGTATACATGTTCATATGTTTCAACATAAGTATGTGTATATATAGGGTTAAGATTTATTCTCATAAGTAGTATATAAGCAATGGTAATTTAATTTTAATCTGGAAATTACTGCGGCCTAGAGCTGTAACAAATAAAACTGCAACTAAATTGAATTAAATTTTTTTAATGGTTATATGGCGATCCTGCCATATTTTTTAGAATAAAGGAATACATAGCATATCTGCTTATCCTTTACCTAAAAATAAGAAAGGACAATAGGATCCAACATACAGAGCTTATGCTAAGTTGGATTCCTATTCATTATTTTTCGCCAAGATGATGAAGAAATGCCTCCTTAGTAGTAGGGAAATGGGCATTCGGGGCCAATTAAAATTGTTAAATTGTGGGCTGAAATTGTTAAATTGTGGCTGAAATTGTGAAATTTGGGTAATTAAAATTTGAAAATTTTAAAATTCTTGGAAATTTGATACCTACGTGTGTGTATGTGTGTGTGTTTTCGGCGGCGCTTTGATGTTTTTGTTTACATAAGGAGTTTTTTGTTTACATTAACCCTTGAGTGAACGGGTGATTTTTTTTGGGTGACATTAATTGTGTGAACGGGTGATTTTTTGTGGGGGGTGGATTAAGGGGTTTCATAAGATTAATATTTCATAAGTATACATGTATGCCGACGGGAAAATCATGAAATGATTTTTCCTAATACCAATAGGGAAATCATGAAAATGATTTTTCCTAATACCAACGGGAAAATCATGAGATGATTTTTCCTAATTAATGAATTTTTCCTAATGCCTACGGCAATGCATCATTATTTCTTCTAATGCCTACGGCAATGTATGATAATTTTTCCTAATGCCTACGGCAATGCATCATTATTTTTTCTAATGCCTACGGCAATGCATGATTATGTTTTTCAAATGCCGACGGCAATGCATGATTACTATATTTCTTAATGCCGACGGGAAAATGATTTTTCCAAAGGGAAAATTGCCAGTGTTGCCAGACTGTATAAATTTGTTATCGTAATACTATATCAGTAATATCAGAGAAAATATATTTGATGACTATTACGCGATTCTCATATGAATCGTGGGAACGTGTATGTGTGATTTCCTCACGCTAATAAATTGTTTATAAATAAAATAAATTGTTTATAAATAAAATGTTCTCATGTATGTGAACACCCCTAAAATGTTCTCATGTATGTGAACACCCTAATGATTGTGTGTGGGTGGTCCAGCTTGATTGTCGCTGGTAATTGTATATTGTGTTTATTTGTTTAAGAAATATTTATTTCACAACATTGTGAAATTCATGAATGTGTATGTATGTATGTATGTATGTATGTATGTCCATATGTACATACATATGCGCGATCGTGAGAACTTGTGCGTGGAATATTTTGTGCTTGTGTAGAATACATTTATATTTTGCAACGTAGTCATTTTCTTTGTCTACGATTATTTTTAAGCAGATGATTTTCAACTAAGTACAGTCATCAGCAAAGAAACAAAAAGTAAAAGTTATGAATGCCGCAAGGCTACTGCTACTAATTTTCGTATAAATACGCCAACTTTTATAACCAACACATCAGTACTTTATTGTATTTACAAGTAGTATCATCAGCAATTGTGTTAAATTCAAATAGAAAATCCATAAACTAATTAAAAATGAGTTCTTCTGGATATATGTGTAATAGATGTCATAAAGTATATAAATACCAAAAGTCCTTTTTGGACCATGTTAAATATCATAGTATGCAGGATCAAGAGATCGTAAGTCGGGACAGAAATCAAGAGCAACCGCAGTCATCTCTTCAAAATCATCAACAGCAGCTAAATACATTTCATCATCAGCAACAACCCTCTTTACAGTACCCCCAATATCAACTACCAATGAATCATCAACAATACGGTATGCCTAACTGTTACCCTACATCAATGTCATGGAATAATCAGTTTTTGGGATCAGGAGTACCAATGCAATATGAGTATCCAAGTTACAATTATAATCGCGTCACACCAGATAACCAAATGCAGCAGTATTCCAATTTGATGCAATGGCAACCACATACTTATCATCAACAAGAGCAGCAGCAGCAGCAGCACCAGCAGCAACAACAACAACAAGCTCAACAACAAGGTGTGGATATCCTTGGAGGGACCTTATACAACGATGCTATGGACATAACTTTACCGGAAAGTGATGGAGAAGTAGATGTAGAAGAAATAGGAGAAGAAACTCTGCCAACTCCAATGAGTACTCCCCATGTCAGGACAGAAGAAAATAATGTGAGATATTATAAAATATCGAAATCCTTCAAAAATCATATCGCCACATATGCAATTCTAAATAAAAAAGACCAACTTCTCTTGGAAGAGTTTATTAAGGAAAACAAAAATATTTTTATGGAGAGACTTCAAATGAATTTAACTAAACATACAATAATTAAATTTCATGTGAGTATTGTGGCGGAGTATATAAAAATTGTGGGAGAGGAATTGGAGTTGTGCATAATATCACATGTAGCCAAAATGAGTTTACTGACGAAGGCAGACAATATAGAAGAAATACTACGTAAACAGGTTGAGGAGATTTCAACCAAAATGTCTGAATTTGAAGAGCGAGATTCTGGTTGGACTTTGGCACGCATAGTCCGAGCAGAAATCAACATCAACAAATCGTCGCTCGTCAAAGGCTCGAATTAGATATCCACTCCTGAAAAACTTTTAAGAAGATTTGCCTGCATCAATATTGAAAATAATGATGAATATTGCTTCAAGTGGTGTCTGATTGCTGCAATGGATACCACAAAATACGATCACCCAAAACGTTGCAGTTCGTATAATATCCCTGACATTGCTGCAGAGACGATTGTTACGCGAAATGGTGTAGCGTTAAATTTCAAAAATTTAACGTACCCATTAGCACTTAATAAAATCAAAGAGTTTGAGACAAACAATCCGACTATAAGTGTGAACGTATTTGGGTATGATAAGGGAGCAGATCAGATCATTGGTCCTTATTATGTGACCAAGGACGAGAAAGTGAACCACGTCAACTTACTACTTTTAGAGAATGCTGCAGGTCATCACTACATATTGATAAAGAATATATCAAGGTAAGTTAAAAAATTATACAACTCTTTATTTTAAGGATACATATACCTGTTTATATATTTTATACTATGTACATTTTACTTATAAACTTTTATTTATTTTTTATCATTCATAGACTTTTACGGAATCAGGTTACAAAGTATGAACACAAACTACATTTGTGCAACAGCTGTCTCCAGTACACCCATAACGAAACTGGAATGACAAATCATAAGGCGGAGTGCGGTCAAATTGTTACAACTATGCCATCAGGTCCGGATGCAATTCTTAGCTTTAAGGGACATCAAAGAAAAATGGATGTACCCTTCGTGGTATATGCGGACTTCGAATGCATCTTGGAAGAAGTTAGTAATAGTGTAAGTAATAAAACTAGTCTAGTCAAAAAGCACACTCCTTGTGCATTTAGCTATTATATTAAGTGTCTCCATAGCAATAAGTTAGATAAATTAAGGATATATACAGGAAAAGATGCCTCAAAAAAATTTGTATCATATTTAATTAAAGATTGTGAGGATATATACAATAGTCAGTTAGTAAATAATAGACAAATGGATTTAATAAGACTAATGTGTATGATAATATGTTAACATTTAAATCTAAGCTACATCAGATATATACTAGTCAACTAAATAAGGTAGTCTTAAGTTATGGAGACGATAAGAGAAAAATTAGATCAAATAACATTAATACATATGCATGGTATCATTTTCGTATTAAGGAAACTAACCCTGAATACGAACTTGATATGTTGCTAGATGAGATTGCTAGAATGCAAGAAAATTGTTAAAATTAATTAATTTTTAGTTAATTTTTAAATTGTATATAAAATCCTATTCATTAAGAAAAATTTTTGTATATAAAATCATATTTATTTAATAAGAAAAATTATTGTAAATAAAATCCTATTTATTTTTTAAGAAAAATTATTGTACATATCTATATGAATTTTTAAGAAAAAATTTTAAATAAAATATTGAAAAAAGAATGAAATGGTGTTTATTTCTTTATTGGCTTTACTTCGTTGGATCAAACAGTTTTTGTTTTTGCTTATTTGTAAATTCTTGTTTTCATATTGCTTAAACATGCACAGTCTTGTCTTCACATAAATTAAACATGCACAATCTTGTTTTTTTTGTGAGGTTCTCTACAAGAGAAATTGAATTTCACAATATTGTGAAATTCCATTCGATATTTTTATAAAGAGACACAATTAAGATAATCGGATAAGTCCTTATATTTTTCACTACATACAAGTTTCTGTTATTTTCTATTCGAACAGATGATTCCTAATTTTCCTTTAGAAAAAATAATACAAAACAAGGAATATTTTAATAATACAAGTTTATTTTATTTCTGTTAATAATACCATTTAATTTAATTTCTTAAATATTTTATTTATAATGATGGAAACATTTCATAGTATCCAATTATTAGATGTTCTAATATACTTTTCTGTAAAAAATATATTGTACATCTACAAGTATCAGGTCCTTCCTCACACTTCGGATCGTACCATGGGCAGTTTCCAAAATGCCCTTCTGTGTTGTCTTCGTCTTCTATTACGCCATATTCTTCGTTCTCATCCAGCATATTTTGGAAAAATTTTATCATCTCCCAATGATCATATAACCAGAAGCTTTCAAAATCTGTTAGAAATTGGTTTACAGTACGTCTAATTTGACTCATTTTATTTGCTGATAAATGAATGAATGATGATGACGATTGTTGAAAGGTTTTTTTAAGACTACTTTGTTCTTTAAATTTTTCAAATATCTATACTATCATCGCTATTCCATATTTCTTTTTATCACTCTATCTCTCTCTCTAACCCTTTTCTCTCTATAACTATCTCTTTCTCTCTATCACTATCCCCCACTTATTCAATATTTCACCATAATTATTTTCGATTAACCTTCTTAAAGTCATCATCATCGCTACTTTTAAGATCATTTCCAGTTAAACATTCAAAGTGAGAAGAACTAAATAAAAAAATGGACTCCACAACAAATCTAATTTCAAAATTTAATTCTCTAAACAACAAAACCTTAATCCACGTAAAGAAGCTTGACACGTCCATGAAATATACTATTCGAAATGTGGAACGTGTAACAACAAAATATGGAGCAACACTAAAAGTTGAAATGGATAAACATATAATGTTCCTGCCTAAACGATATAATACTTTAACAGATGACGATATTAAAGATCTCTCGAGCGGATCATATTGCCTAAGTAGAGAAGGTGAAGAAAACCTAATCGTTGAGAATAAGCTGAGTGAATTTCTAATTCAAAATTCCCAATATCCTGTCTGGAAATAAATTATATTAATTACGTTTATTAAATTATATATAAAAAGACATTAAAGAGTTTTGTAAAATATAAATGTTTGTGTTTTTATTTAATATTTTCAGTTATTTCATAAAGAAATTTAAGACATAAATGTCCACAGGTAAATGTATTAAAATTCTGATGTTGATTGTAGTTGTATTTTATATTTGTACCAAGATATTTAACTACTTCTGAAGGAGGTTGTAAGTTTCCAAAGCTGTCGAAATATTCTTTTTCATTGATGTTTTTATAATATGCTACCCAATGTGTACCAGGTCCTGTTGATACATCTAAATTGATTATTCCACATTCAATTTTCTTTGTTCGTTTTGGTAGAGTATTCAACATGAAAACACCTCTAAAATATGGAATATTTATAGAGAAACGGTTTAGGTCCACATCAGAAAGTGGTCTGTTGGGCAGCATCTCTGAGCGTTTTTTGATTCCTCTAAAACTGAACTAAACCATAACCCTTTTTATATGGTTTTAAGTAAAGTCCTTTTCCAACTGCTATAGATTCCATCGCTCTATTAGCATTCTTTGTTGCATTTACAGCTTTAGCTATGGCAGCACTTCCAGTTGTTAGACTACAAATTGCACCTAGAGCAGTTTAAATCGGTATTAGAGGTAAGAAACCACCAATTTTTGGGACACGTATCACACATGGTACTATAATTTGAGATTTTCTTCCTTTTAATGACTTGTTAATAGTTTTTCGTGCAATTTTAATAGCTGAGTTAATATCTATGGTTTTTCTTTTTTTAGTATTTTTGTTGCAGCTCTAACTGATGTTCTAAATAGTGTTTTAACATTTAGTTTGTTCTTTTTTACATTTTTCTTTTTCTCCACACCCATACCAAATTTTGTTTTGGCTTTCATTGCGTTAGTAACCATATATGCAAATGATTTTTCAGCAAGACTACTATCTTTTGATAAAACTCGATCCCAAGCGGAGTTTTCAAGTATTTTATCAGCTTTATGTCTGGTACTTAAATCCTTATTTTTGGAATAAGCAATATCGTGATTTTTACACGCAGAGTCCAATAAATTAATTCCTTTATCACCTCGATTTAAACGTTTTTGTAGTTTTATTCCAGGTCCACAGTACTGATATCCAGGTAGATGCAGTTCAACAGGTAGAGAGTTTATTATTTTGTCTACTATACCTCCTCCAACGACGGTGTTTTATGACTAAAAGTTTTCTGATATCGTATTACCATATTATCTAACTTTTCCTATATAAGAGGTAATATATATAAAATGCATTTAGTTACAAAAATGCAGTTAGTAAAACAACATAAAAATATTTTAGTTCGTAATATTGATGATTCAGCGAACATCAGTTCAAAAATAAAGCATAGTCCTCTCTTACCAAATTCTATTCGTGCTCTAATAGTGGGACCATCAAATTGTGGAAAGACTAATGTTATGATTGGCTTGCTAGAAAGTCCTAATGGACTCAAGTTTGAAAACATCTATTTATACTCAAAATCTCTCTATCAACTTAAATATGAATACCTGAAGAAACTAATTTCACCAATTAAAGGTATGGGGTATTTTATATTCACCGCTAATGAATCAGTTATTCCACCTGACGAAGCTCAAACTAATTCAATTATGATATTTGATGATGTTGCATGAGAAAAGCAGAATAATATACGTACATATTTTTGTATGGGGCGACATGGGGATGTTGATTCATTCTACCTGTGTCAAACATATATCAGAATTCCCAAGCATTTAATAAGAGACAATGCAAATGTTATTATAATGTTTAAGCAAGATGAGACAAATATGAAGCATGTTTATAAGGATCATGTTGCCAGCGATGTGAGCTATGAAAAGTTTCAAGAAATTTGTCGAGAATGTTGGAAGGATAAATATGGATTTTTGATGATAAGCAAAGATAACGAATTAAACGATGGTCGCTACAGAAAGCAGTTTGACTATTTCATAACTATATAAGCAACTACTCATAAAAAATTACCTTTAGTTATTAATCTAACTTTAAACTTGATACATCTATTTGCTATTACCTCATCTGATACCTGATAAGCTGATCTAAAAACCAGACCAGGTCCTGATAAGCTGATCTGAAAACCAGACCAGGTCCTGATAAGCTGATCTGAAAACCAGACCAGGTCCTAATAAGCTGATCTGAAAACCAGACCAGGTCCTAATAAGCTGATCTGAAAACCAGATCAGGTCCTGATAAGCTGATCTGAAAACCAGATCAGGTCCTAATAAGCTGATCTGAAAACCAGATCAGGTCCTGATAAGCTGATCTGAAAACCAGATCAGGTCCTAATAAGCTGATCTGAAAACCAGATCAGGTCCTGATAAGCTGATCTGAAAACCAGATCAGGTCCTAATAAGCTGATCTGAAAACCAGATCAGGTCCTGATAAGCTGATCTGAAAACCAGATCAAGTCCTGATAAGCTGATCTGAAAACCAGACCAGGTCCTGATAAGCTAATACCTGATCTAATAGCTGATACCTGTTATTTACTATTATTAAACATGGATGAGAAAATTTTAAAACAGTTGGTGTTGACAAGAAATGTCTTGAAGAAAAAGCTTCGTAGTATAAAAACTGTTGAAATAGATACACGTGAACAACTAAGAGATACATTTAAACCTATAACAGAACCACTCAAAGAATTCATAAATAGTTCTAAAAATATTAAAAGAATTCCCATAAAAGAAGAAAGTAAAATGAAGACAGAAGTTGAAAATAATACAAGTTTTAAACCTGCAAAAACATCAGTCAAGATAGAGACAAGTACACCAAAGAAACTAGCAGAAGGAACAATATTCGATAATACTATCTTGTTTAATGATGCTAATACTGTGAATGATGATGACAATGATGAAGATGATTTTTACTCACAGACTTCCAATACAGAAGATACTTATACTGACTTATCAGCCTTGGAAGGAAGAAATGAATTAGATACAAACTATGGTCCACATAAAGATTTCAATAATGAATGGAAATTTGGTGATAGTAACCTCAAACTTAATGAAGATAAAATACAAGTTGGTGGTCAAATATGGGCTCTAACACCAGGACTATTTTCTCTAATGTTTCATAAAATACCAAAAAATTATGATAAATTTGAACTCGAAATCTATAAAAAGATTTTAATTACTACTAATGCATATAGAAGGGACTATAAACCTGATGGTCAAATTAAGGGTACTAGAGGATATAAATACAAACATATTACTAAGAAATTTATTGACGAGAAAAACCAGAAGAATTTAAACGAATCAACAGGATCTTAGTCAAAAGGTAGTTATTTAGGTGATGGAATGATGGAATTTAACGTTCATAAGCCAAACTATATATACTGGGACGATCCAAATGAGTTAGTAGATCGTCTTCGACTACTGCTTGCATCACAAGGTGCAGGTCATACTAATCACAATAACGAGATTGTATCAATTATTGAAGAACTACGTGAAGCAAATATAATACATTAACTTTAATAAAGTATATAAAGTATGTCTGTTGATAAATTTGGACACTATTTAAACGATACTAGCAGCATAATTTCTTTGAAAAATGCACCTAAACTGCTGGGGTTCTTTATGGATACGAACAACAACATTGATGTCCAAAACAAAAGAATCAAAAATTATGCAAAAGCTCTGCAGGAAAACGATGTTATCAATAAATTGTTTCTGCAAACTCAAATCGAAAAATTAGAAGAGAAATTATTAACATACTTTAAGGAAGATAATACTATAATTCGAGAAGATATTCAAATGCAAATTGAGGAGCTACAACGCGAAATAAAATTAGATATAGAAGAAAATTATAAAATTCAAAAAGACATTCTACAAATTAAAACATTCTTTGAAGAACAAATTGAACAGCTTAATGAGAAAATTTATAGATTGGAAAATTACATGTTTGTATCAATAGCTGAAAGTCCGTCAAGTAGATCACAACACTCTCCAAAAAATCTGTAAAACAACTTAATGTCTTCAAAAAGAAATTTAGTAAACGAACTACATAAGCAAGCTCGAAAAGTTTTTATGCGTCGTAGAGTTGTAATGAAAGGAATAGATGATCTTTGGCAAGCTGATTTAGTTGAAATGGGGAACTATTCTAGAGAAAACAGAAATTATCGATTTTTGTTAACTGTAATTGACACATTTTCAAAATTTGCATGGGCAGTACCACTAAAAACTAAAACTGCACTCGAAACAACCAAGGCGATGGAAAATATTTTTGAATTAGGACGAGTACCAAAAAACTTACAAACAGATGATGGTAAAGAATTTTTCAACAAACACTTTGGAAAATTAATGGATAAATACAACATTAATCACTACTCAACATATAGCAGTATGAAAGCATCAATAGTAGAACGATTTAACAGAACATTAAAAGGAATGATGTGGAAAGAATTTAGCTTTAATGGTTCATATAAGTGGATTGATATATACAAAGATTTAATTAATGCATACAATAGAAAAGTTCATCGCACCATTAAAATGTCTCCGATTAAAGTCAACTCAACAAATGAGGAAAAGCTACTAAATACAGTATACAGTCATTTGAAGATGTACAAAATGTCGAAATTTAATGTTGGAGATCATGTACGCATAAGCAAATATAAGCATACATTTGAAAAAGGTTATACTCCAAATTGGACTACAGAAATTTTCACAATTACAAGAGTTCAAAATACAAATCCTACAACATTCATATTAGAAGATTATCTTGGTAATCCTATTAAAGGTGGATTCCATACTGAAGAACTTTCGAAAACTAGATATCCAAATACATATCTAGTTGAAAAGGTTCTTAAAACTAAAGGAAAGGAGGCATACGTTAAATGGTTGGGATTTTCTAATCAACACAATTCTTGGATAAGTAAGAACGAAATATTATAGCTGAATACCATCATCAACAACAATAGCAGTAATATTAAGAAACTAATGTTAATTTTAAAATAAGAAAATGAAATAAATATGTAAATCATACTTATAAACCATATGTTGTACTAAATTTTATTTATTTGTAATCAGACAGTTATAATGTCAATAACACTTACTCTGAGCTCTAACTCATCAGAGTTATCTGCTAGTTACTTTCCTCCTATTGAATTACATGGTGCATATGAGTGTGCTCTAACTGATTTTCATTCATACAACAGCATTCCAAATGTAGACACCTACAACAATATGTTTCATATAGGGGAACATACAATTGAAATACCAATTGGATCTTACGAATTGAATGATATTGTAGATTTTATACAAGAGCAATACAGAAGACTCTGTCCAGAAAATAAGATTTTTATTGAAGCCAATAACAATACAATGCAAGTTAACGTTAATATGTCATGGTCACCCTGATCGACGGTAATGCCGTGAACACGGGTAAACCGTTGATCAGCTGAGTAGTTTTGTTTGGAAGAACGAGAAGTAGCAAAAGAAAAGAAAATTTTTGATATAGAAAGAAAAGATAGCAAAAAGAAATGATTTGGGAATTGGAAAGGGAGTTTCTAGAAATTTCCAACAGAAAAAAAAGATGGCTGCAAAGGAGGGATATTGGCGGGAAAAGTTAGAAAGAGCCACGTCAGCATTGAAGCAAGGAGAAAAAGAAAAAGATAAGTTTGTGAGGTCGAAAGGGCAGACAAGTTTTGGACGTTGAAGAGGATAGACGGTGGGCTGCGGAACAAGATAAGTCGAGGTGGCTGGTGATGAATAAATAAAATGCAAGACAAATAATAAAATAACTTATGTTTTATTGTACAAAAAAAAGGAAGAAAATTGATTGTTTTAAAAACTAACATTGTGTACGACTATAAAATTAAGCCGTGAGCAGAAAAAGAACTTACATCTAATTACTTATACATAAAAACTTAAAACTAGAGTTGGCTATAAAAAAAAATCTTAAAGACTAGTTAAAACAGGACAAAAGTAATCTGTGGATAAAAACAACCAAACATAAGTGAACTGTGTAAAAAAAAATTGTTGAACAAGAAAAATTAAATTTTATAAACATTGGTAAAAGTACAAGCAATAGCCCAAAAGAAGGATAAGCACCTGCAACACGCCACCTGCAGCGAGGGAACTGGCCAAACACCTGTCACTACTGGAAAACGGAGAAGTTACCGGGTGAAAAAGAATCAAACAAGTAAACCAGCGCCCAGGTATTTTGCCAATCGACAGCGACCTACGAGACCGGACTGAAACGGACAAAATATAAAATTATATATTTATATTTATATATATATACATATACTTTTTTTTTGTGTTTTTTTATTGAGGGAAACACTTAGTAAGTAATTTAATTTACCTGGTAGAGGTCCTCACGAATTGTGAGATATCCCAGCTAGTTAGGGTGAGCTCAGCCTAGGAAGCGCAGGGAATAGAAAGAAAAGGGATATTTGTCCCCAGTTGTGCTTACGAGTGTTTGTCTGAAGAAGAAAAAAGAAAAAGTGGTAAAAGTTTAACCAAAACTCTAGAGAAAACAAATATATATATATGAGTTTAAATTATATATATGACTCAGCTTAAAAGGGGACTCCGGACGTAGAACACGCCACTAACAGACGGCAAAATCTAATCATTAATACTGCAGCGCTACCTGGAAATAAATAAAAATTAAAACGTAAATGAGATAAATTTTTTTTTGTTGAATGTATTATCACAAATTTGAAAGCAAATATATATAGAAAGGAAATACCCCGTAGAAAGAAATTTTGTTAAACAAAGGTTGTATATGATAAAATTATAAAAATTATGAAAAAGGGGGAATCTCCGTTCGGCTTAAATAGTAAAATAAATATTTTTTGTAATCTCTCATTTTGTTTTCCTTGATTTCACCCTACCAGTCCATGGAATTATATAATTGGTAAAATAAAAGTTTTTTTGCTAGAACACTCAAAATTTGTAATATTTGTATAAGTGTTAGGATATTTATTTACTTCAATAAATCAGTATGTACTTACTTTTTAAATGAAAATTTTTCTTGAAGGTTCATTAATATGAAGGTGTGAAAAGTTTCGTGATGTGGTAAGTAAGTAGGTAGAAGAAAAGTTAATCCGGGTGATGCAAGCTAAGGGGCATCGCAGCCTGAGTGCGATGCCACGGAGAGGTCCACTGATCTCACAGGGCAGGGTGTATTGTCCTGGTAAAACACCTGCCAGGCGAATTTGGTCGCGTGTGTGTGCATGTAACTAGGCAGGTGATTAGGATTTGCTTCGGGCTCCAAAAATTATTTTTTTTTCTCCACCTAAATGTTTGTTTCCTTTTTTTGGAAATATTTGTCTGGCATGAGTTTTTTGTTTGCTTGTTGTAGCTACAGGACCTCCAGATGGATTGGCAAGAACCACCCCAAGACGGCGAGCCCTAGCCGGGAATACGCCAGCATGCCAGCACGGCCGTTCATCTGGCAACCACCACGTCCAATGTGGTTCCATTCCGTTTTGTTACCACACAACCCATTACTAGACTACGACAACAAAAATGGCGCCCAACGTGGGGCCCGAAGAAAGTCCTAAAAGCAAAAAGAAAAATTTTTTTTAGTTTTCAATTCAGTTTTTTTGATGGTTCGATTTTCTTTTTACGTTTGACCTGTTAGGTAATAAGAGTCCCTAGCAGCCGCGACGCTTTTAAGAAAACAAGAACTGTTCCATTATAAAAATTTTTCTTTATTCAGGCCTGAACTTTCAAAACACCATGGCTCTTACCATTAACACATATGTAAGTCCCGGCACTTGAGTCATAAGAACTGAGGTCGCGTTGCGACATATTGTGCAAATGGTGATGTCATGTGATTTGGCAGATTCAGAGAATTTTTATCATGTTGCAGCAGACTGAGTCTTAAAGATTTTTGTGAAAACTTCAAGTTTTCTTATTGTTATGGTTTTTAATTGCTCATCGGCTGGAAAATGATAAAGATCTGATAAATGATTTGTTTTCTGGTGAAATATATAGTAAACATCTTTTTAAATTTTTGATTGAGTTTTACTCACCTTTTTATTATCCTTAATACAGAAAAACATCAGCTCCAGCAAAGTAGTGGTCAGTCCTTAGAGACGAGTTTAGTATTCTCTATAGTTGCTACACTTCTTTTACGGACTGTGCCTAACAACATATATACATACATATAGTGTTTAGTTTTCGTTTCTTTTTTTTGTTTTCAAAATCATCTCCTGAAATCATATAATACCAAAACATCAATAAACATACACACACTGAGACTAAATTTAAAGAATACTTACGTCACCTGGAGACTTTCACTTCTAACCGAACACTGCCACACATACATACATATATTTAATTTATATATATTTTTTTTTTTGAAATTTTCCTGCCTTTTCATGGGAGAAACGTATTTTACGATACGAAGTCGATTTTTTTTTATACCATTTTGAATTTTTGTTCTTCACAGAAGAGTGATATTTTTTTTTTTCACTCGTTTAAATCTTTTTATTTTTATTTTTCTTTATTTTATTTATACTATTCGATATAGGTCAAGTAGTATTATATATTTTTTTATTTTTTATTTTTTTTTATTTCTTATTTTGCTTGAATTGGTTTTTTTGGAAACGAGATTTGTCTCGTCACTGAATTTTTTTTACATAATCATCATTTTAATTGCCTTGATAAATGGTCTTAACTCGAAGTTTGAGTAGGGACTTGAGTAATATGGCCACAACTAGTGTTAGCGTTACTTGTGGGTCTATGACCGCTACAACAGTAACCTTTGCTACCTCAACGTCAGCTACAGGTACAGTAACTACCTTTTCCACTATGAATAAGCCAGTTCTGGCTACCGCAGTATCGCATGACTTAACAGCTAGCTCCGAAGGTGCCGAACAAACAGTAGAGTCACCAAGTTTTTCAGCCGCTAGGGCTCAAGACACTCGTACCGAAAGGCGAGCCGATGTTTCTTTCAGTCCAATAGCTGAAGCTCCTTGCGATGCAATTAATATTCAGCAGGTAGTTGAGGCCACAGTGGGCACGTGCCAAGCTGATTGGTTGAAAAGAGTAGATAGTAAAATTGAGAAAGCACTGGGCCGCGGGTAATCAAGCATCACCACATCCGTCTGGCATTGCTCCGATAGTAGGGTCTATGCACCAAACAACACCGCCTCAGTTGCCATATACCCAGCCATCAGTTGGTTTCCGGCCTTCTGTCGTGACTGGGCAGGTTTTTACTCAACAACAACAAAACGATTTTAAACAGGCAGACATAAACCAGATGCCACCACCACCGTTGTATCCAGCGCCACGATATACAGAGCCACCTAGAGTTATGCAAAGTGTACCAGGTGAGGTAGCACCACCACAGGCGATTGCTCATCCACCTCCGGTGACACAGGCAACATACGCACAGTTCACGACTCACGATTTACGGCAGCAACCGCAGATGGCAGCGGTTCAACAACCAGTGAGACAACAGCAAAATATTTTGACAGCCAACGCACAGCCAGTATATATGCAGCAACAATATGGGCAATATCCATCGCCTCGTCAACCTTCGTTGCAGCGTCCAACTGCGATTAACACACAGCCAAGCCATCCACAGGGGGCTTGGGCTGCGCCAGCTTATTACCAGCAACAACCGCAGGAATATCCGCAGGCATTTTCGAGACAAAGTCACGAACCTCTAGATAGGTATAAACTAGCCAAATGGGGGTTAAAGTTTGATGGCACCAGTAAGACCATGAATGTCCAGGAATTTATTTTCCGAGTTGGAGCGCTGAGAAGGGATTATGATTGTCCTGATAGTGAAATTCTGAGGAATTTCCACTTGTTACTAGAAGGACCTGC
This sequence comes from Nowickia ferox, assembly GCA_936439885.1. NCBI lineage: Eukaryota > Metazoa > Arthropoda > Insecta > Diptera > Tachinidae > Nowickia > Nowickia ferox. The sequence continues at coordinate 56,283,976 of OW387023.1, forward strand.
TCTCGATTGGTATTGGGACCATAGAAAAATCGTCCTGATTAATACGTGGGAGGAGTTAGAGAAGGCTTTGCTGGCGAAATATAGATGCTTTGAAAAGGAATATCAAGTCCAGATGAAAATCCTTAATCGTCGTCAACAGCCAAACGAAGCGTTTGACGATTTTTATAACGCCGTCATAAAACTGCGAAACCAGCAAGAAAATCCTTACGAGGAGGAGCAGTTACTTGAAATTATGAGGGGCAATTTGAAGCCATCGCTTGCACAGATGATGTTCTCAGTAAATTTAAGAACATTGTCAGAATTCTGTCGAGAGGTGAGGCGTGCTGAAAATTTGATTTCGAATCAGAGGCAACTCTATCAGCAGCGTGCTAATTTCCAGCCAAGAGTGAATGAAATCGTATACGAAGACGATAGACTAATAGATTTAGAAGTCGACGCACTACGCTCTACAAATAATTATACTTGCTGGAGCTGCAAGGTGGTGGGCCATAGCTTTGTGGACTGTCCTGAGCCAGTCACACGTATTTTTTGTTTCAGATGTGGTAAGGATAACGTGGTGGCCCCTAAGTGTCCGAAATGTCAGGGAAACCGCAATCAGAACACGTCCCGAACTGGCGAGACGCGTTCGACCGAAGTATAAGTCCAGTTTCGAATCAACAAACTGAAAAAGTGGTGAGTAGGGTTAGGATTTTATAAAATAAGGATAAAGTAGTTAACAATTTTAATCGCGACGTCAAACTAAGAGAATTAAAACCTCTGCACGTCAGAATACGTGAGTACAATGAGGCAAAAAGTAGAATTTTTGGAAATGTCTCAAACAAAATACAAAAGGCGCGCGAGAGGTACAAGCTACGTAGAAAAGTGAGGCGTGAAATTTCTATCGCTTCGCTGTATGAAGGTACGGATTCGCGTCTTTACACCAAAATTGCTTTAGGTGGTTGCGAAATAGAAGGTCTTCTCGACAGTGGGGCCACAGTATCATGCTTAGGCCTCAATTGTCTAGATTTCGTAAAGAAAGCAGGGTTGAAAATCCACGATTTCGCGACTTCCATAAAAACAGCCGACGGTACCGCGCATAAAATAGTAGGCCGCGTGCGGGCTCAAGTTATGTTTGGCCAGACAACGCAGGTCATAACGTTTTATTTAGTGCCTACTTTAAGTCGTGAGTTATTCTTGGGTGTAGATTTTATGAAGGATTTTAAAATGTTTGCCAACCTCGATAGTCTCACGACAAATGGAATAAGTCTCATTGAAGAGACAGAAAGTGACGCAGATGTAGTGACTCATAAGTTGACAGATGAACAACAACAGGAATTAGATTCAGTCATATCGTTGTTCCCCTGCTTCAGTAAAAAAGGTCTCGGTAAGACACATTTAGAAAAACATTATATAGACACGCGAGACGCAACCCCAGTGAAGGACCGGCACTATCCTGTTTCCCCGGCAGTACAAAAATTAATGTATACAGAGCTCGATAGGATGCTTGGTCTTGGTGTCATTGAGCTTAGCGAGAGTCCTTGGAGCCATCCAGTGACTTTAGTCCGTAAGGGCGAAAAGAACAGATTGTGTCTGGACGCTCGAAAGCTCAATGCATTGACGGTCAAGGATGCCTATCCTCTGCCCCACATTGAGGGTTTGCTCAGCCGCTTGGAAGACACGATTTTTATTTCTAGTGTCGACCTGAAAGACGCATTCTGGCAGATCCCACTGGATCAGTCTAGTAGGGAAAAAACTGCTTTCACGGTACCTGGGCGACCACTTTACCATTTTACGGTCATGCCTTTTGGGTTGTGTAACGCAGCTCAAAGGTTATGCCGTTTAATGGATAAGGTGATCCCTGCGGCGCTTCGGGATAGAGTTTTTGTCTATTTAGATGACCTTCTGGTGGTGTCTCCAGATTTTGCGACACACTTGGAGTTGTTGTCTCGTGTGGCTAATAGTCTGACAAAAGCAGGATTGACCATAAATGTGGCAAAATCTAAATTCTGCTTTAAAGAGTTAAGATATCTGGGTTATATAGTAGGAGGGGGTAAACTTAAGCCTGATCCGGCGAAGGTGAAAACGATTACTCGTTTTGCCTACCCTAAAACGGCTAAGCAGGTGCGGAGTTTCATGGGCGCAACAGGCTGGTATAGAAAATTTATACCAGACTATGCCACCATTGCAGCTCCAATCTTTGACACGCTAAAGAAGGGGAAGCAATTCAAGTTCTCCGACGAAGCCAAAGCTGCGTTTGATCGCCTCAAGAATGCTCTGATTTCGAGCCCACTTCTCAATTACCCCGATTTCTCCCGGCATTTTTACGTTCAGTGTGACGCGTCAGATGTGGGGGCTGGAGCTGTTCTTTTTCAGAAAGACGATTCTGGCGAAGAACACCCCATTGCCTATTTTTCACACAAATTGACATCGGCGCAGAAGAATTATTCGGTGACTGAACGTGAATGCTTGGCGGTAGTCCCGGCGATTAAGAAGTTTAGGCCCTACATAGAACTTATGCCCTTCTCCGTGATAACCGATCACAGTAGTCTTAAGTGGCTCATGTCACATAAAGATCTCACTGGTCGTTTAGCTAGGTGGAGCCTACATCTCCAATCGTATGATTTCACAATAGAACATAGGCAGGGGAAACAAAATGTAGTACCCGATACCCTATCGCGTTACGAAATGGATGAAGTCTCGGCAGAGGTAGAAGGAATGGTCGATCTCAACTCGAGTGCTTTTAAATCCAGTGACTATTTAGAATTAATTTCTACTATAGAAAAAAATTCTGATCAGTTGCCTGATTTAAAAGTAGTTGAGGGATTTGTTTACAAAAGAGCACGACCTTATGATGGAGTAGTAATGAATGAGGACTTCTCATGGAAATTATGGGTCCCTCATGAATTAACTACGTCCATCATAGAAAAATCCCACAATTCAACACTAGCTTGTCACGGAGGCGTTGGAAAAACTCTTCGACGAGTCAAAGAGTATTTTCACTGGCCAAATCAAAACGTGCAAGTTCGTGATTTCGTGGCAAATTGTGAAATTTGCAAGGAAACTAAGCCAAGCAACAAAACGCTACGACCGCCAATGGGGGCAGAAACTATAAGCGAGCGTCCGTTTCAAAGAATCTTCGTAGATTTCCTCGGTCCGTATCCGCGTTCAAAGAACGGCAACAGTTTTATTTTTATAGTTTTAGACCATTTGACAAAGTTCGTTCTGCTGAAAGCTCTGCCAAAGGCAAATACAAAAAACATAATAAAATTTTTAATAGCTGAAGTGTTCCATAAGTTTGGAACGCCAGAGACCATTGTCTCTGATAATGGCCAACAATTTGTCAGCAGAGAATTCGCAGAGCTCGTGAAAAATTTTGGCGTTAAACACGTACGTACCGTAGAGTGAATCTCCGCAAGCTAACGCGTCTGAGCGAACGAATCAATCGATTTTGGCTGCCATACGTTCATACCTACAGGATGATCAAGCTGAATGGGACAAACACTTGTCAGAAATTGAGTTTTCCCTCAGATCGTCAATGCAGAATTCGATTGGTGTTACGCCGTATTATGCATTATTTGGGATGAACGCTATTGGACACGGTAGTATGTATAAACTCGCCAGAAGGCTAGAGAGTTTAAATGACCCCGAGCTCAATATTGTAACAAAATCAGAGAAAATGTCACTAGTGAGACAAAAGATACACGAAACGATACACAAAGCCTACCTACGTAACAAAACAACATACAATACGAGATGTCGCGATGTTAAATATGTCCCGGGACAAGAAATATACAGGCGAAATTTTCAACAAAGCGTTTTCAAAAGCGGATTTAATGCAAAACTTGCCCGGAAATTTTTGAAATGTCGCGTCAGAAAACCCATTGGAAACAGCCTGTACGAAATAGAAGATCTTCAAGGAAAATCGCTGGGGGTATTTCACGCCAAAGATTTGAAGCAATAGCTTTAATATCTTTGGTGGTTCTAGTCCCAGCATTTTCTGAGCCATCGTCAAAACATTTGAAGCAATCAGGTCGTAAGAACATAAATTCGGGTAAGCTTGTTCGTAATTATCTCCTATACTACGTCAGTCGATTTTCATACTTATTTTCTAACATTGTATTCTAAGTAATCTAAAATAGTTCACTTACCATTCTTTTCGTTTGTTGATTCCCACGACGCATATCAGTCATATTGTGGAGAAAATAATATTGATCCGTTGTCAACCTGTAAAGCAATTAAAATGACTTTAGTTTTACTCAAACCTTTTGTTTATATATGATTAGTTTATTAAATTTTATTCGGGTTGAGGACCCACTCACATACTGAATTTTTTTTGGGTGATCGTCCTCATCTATTTTTTTTATGCATCAGTCAGGTATCCTTGAATTTATTGTATCTGTATGAATTATACATAAATTTATTAGAATAAGTAAAACAAAGCCTTTAAAGAGGCACTCAAAACGAAGTGAAGCCTTCTAAAGGGTGACAATACTTGAAATGTTTCCATTGAATATTTTTACAACACCTTTAGAAAGTTTTATGTTTTTGGAGTAATTTCTCATTAATTAGCAAAAATTTTTTTTTACATATTTTATTTTTTTTGTAGAAACCCAGGGGGTATTTCCCGCCAAACATCAGTGATGCTTGGTGGACTTAGTCCTTGTGTTTTCGGCCTACCTGTAGGGTGAATATCGAATAGAAAGTAAGATTTTCTTTTCCTTTCTTTTATTTTTTTTAATTTTGGAAAATTTGTCCGTCGCCAAAGTGGTTTTAGATAAGCAGAATTTTCAATTATTTTTTTTTTGTAAACTTGTTTTATTACGATCAGCATCAAACACGAAACACGTAAAAGTTCATTTTTTTGGTCTTAATAGCACTACCGTTGATATAACTTTATTTTTTTTTTTGAACTTAGAAATTTTTTCAATTTAATTGGTACTTGCATACCTTTTTAACTAAATGAACAAGGATAACATCGTTTTTACAACCAGATAGCTTACGTTTCTAAGCTAGTTATATGTATAACTTGTCATCATACAAATAGTGCAATTCCGTAATAGCGTCCTGGGGAACTATGCCATTAAGGACTGGGAACTGTTAAACACCTAGTATGATAACATTTTTCTGAGTCCGGTATTACAGCAAGTTGTAGCAATGTATGTTTACCTTTGTCAATTTTTGTTAAATTTTTTTTTTAAATTGGGTTTTTTTTCTTTTATTTGTATATATACATATAAATAATATACAACGTTTGTTGCTTTTGAGTTTTCTTCATAAACTAACTTTATTTACTATAATTTCTCTCCTTATATACTAACAATGTGCGTCTTAAACTAAACTAGAGTTATCTTGTAACCTTGAACATTATTAAAGTGTACATTATGCGTTTAAGGGTTGCTTACGATACTTAGGTTACCTGTAGTTTCTAGCGTTATCTTATTCTATGTGTTTGCGACCTTGAACATTATTACAGTGTGTGTAGATTAAAAGGTTTCTTACGATACCTAGGTTACTTGTAGTTTCTTCGTTATCAATATTCCTTTGTTATGAAATTGTTTGGTACAGTAATGATTGGATCTTGTATTACTTTCTTTGTACTCACACGCGTCTGTGAGATTAGTGTTTGATTATGGTATATTAGTGTGTATGCCACTTATATATATATACCTTTTTTTGTAAGTAATGTTCACAGCGGGCTATTATCATCAAAAATAAATTCTTAATAAATCTAACATCGGATGCGAATGTGAAAGGCATAATGAAAAGACAACTTAAACGATACCAGTTTGTATTTCTTCGTATATATAGTTATTTATTTGATATATTCATTTTGTTTGGTTTGTTTGCCAACAGGCGAATAATTATCGTACACAATGAATAAATTAACTAAATTGGGTTTAACTTAAGCCTACGTTTCTAAGTTGATTACTTAGTGTAATCGTCATCGCTCCATTGGTGCAGCCCTATAATCACTCTGGAGAACTATGCTATTAAGAGCTAAAAGCTGTTAGTCACCTGGAGCGATAACATTCGTCTGAGACCGATCTTATAGCGAGTTGAAGCAAAATTTGTCGATTTTAGAAACCAATGAATGTGAACAAACATTGATAGTTCATCGCGACAATTAAATTCAATTTGTTGGCAATAACATTAGCTACCTTTTATATATATTCCATTTAATTATAACTCAACAAACTGGTACCGGATAAAGTTTATTCAAGTAAGTCTTGCATAAAGAAAAGCAAAATGCGTATAAAATAAATTAGACGTATTTTGCAAAAAATTTTGGCCGCAAATTTTTTTAAAATTGAGTACAAATACATAGTAATTCGTTTTTTTGTAATAATAACAATATATGATAAAAAGTTTTCGTGTAAATCTACACAATATGCATGGGTTTTTTTATTCTTCGCGAAAGAAAAAAAGGAAAAAACGTTTTAAAATGGCTTGAGAAGAAGCGACCCTAGTTTAACGCGCAGTAGTCACAAACAAGCACATAAATGTTTACAAACAAAAATATCTTCAAACTTTAAGACTTACCAAAAACATGCTCGAGAGTTGCTCCAACGCAGCAGTCATATTTGTATACATATGTATTTATGGGCTTGAAACAAATTGACTCCGGTCGAATTTGTTGTAACGTTTCATCAGAAACTTTCGCTACTTATACCTATACAAATATAAATAGAAATCGTTAGTAAGGGAACGACAGGATAAAACATAATGCAAATTGGTTTCTTTTTCTTACCTTTTTCCTTGGAACTTTGGTGTTTTGCCGAGCGTCGTGATTAACGTCGAATCTGTAATTAGAAGTTCATATGAGTTGCAGTTTTATTACAGTGAATTCTCAATTAATTTTTATTCAATTAAGAGTTTATCTAGTTTTTCTTGATACGGTTTTATATTCATTTACTAAATTATATTTTATAATACAATAATCATTCCCCGAGTCTTTATAACTAAGGTAAAACAGTCGTTTAACCATACACTCGAATTTCAGTTTTTCAATCTTCCTAAGCACCTCAATTGGTATTTACATTTTTATTTTTCTTTGCTCTTTATTTTTTTATGATTTTTTCTAGATTCTAAAATAAAAATTAAAATAAATCGGTTATAAAGCGGTTTACTATCGTGACACCCGTTTTTTTTTTGTCTACGCGTCGATGAAAGAAAAAAAAAATTTTGTCGCGGCGGCGCGGCGGTAAAATTTCCCGGACGGCGTCGGAGTTACCGGTATATACTATGGTAATAGTGTGTTTTTTTTTTGTACATAACCTGTTACATACTACACTAGACACCATAATCACATGCGAATACTAACCTTGTTAATGTAACTCCGTCCCACAGGATTTCCTCAGATTTGGAGGCACAACTTCCACTTTTCCTGTAATAAAAATAAACGGTTAATAAAACTCTTAAAGTTACACTTATAAAAATATAATACACTCACCAATTCATTACCTGGTAGACCAAAACAGGAAACGAAGGTTGGTTGCCCTGACGTAAACATGTAGTAAATAAAAATTTATCAATGAAAATTTGTTTGTTTTTTTTACTCACCTTTTTCTACTCGCCAGCGATGACGTCATCCTGCATACATATGTTCCTAGAAAGAAATAATAACAAAATCAGGTTTTAAAAATGTTTCAAATAACATATTTCGTCCAAAAAACAGTAAGATATAATGAAAATTAAAGAAAATAAATTAATACGTACCTTCTTCTCTGTTTACTTCAGCGGCTACACAGGTGTTTTCTTTTTCAATTGACATTTGAGTAGTTGGTTTGTTTAGGCATTTCATTGATGCAGACGTGTGTAGTGTAATTTTAAAGGATCGACTGTGTTTGATTTGTTTATCGGTTAAAGTATTACTTAGCTCTTCAGCCGCATTAACAGAGCATCAAAATGCCCACTGGTCAAAGTATTACTTAGCTCTTCAGCCGCATTAACAGAGCATCAAAATGCCCACTTGAGAATTAAAAAAAAAGAATCAAGAGCTTTCCGATTGTCAAATTAATTCTGAATTTTATTCCTAAAAATCAATTGCTTATATACTAAATTATTGCATTGGTCAGCTCATAAATTTCATAAGAGAAATTATTATTTCCCACGTTTTTACTTAATAAAGAAATAGTATTATATTACAAATCTCAAATAAACATTTAGTACATTGACATTGTTTTGAATATTTAAAGTTTTCTGCTGACCAATCGTAAACATAAAAAAAAAGAATAAAGAAAAAAAAAAGGGTTCTTAAATAACTAAGTGTGTGTTAAATAAGTGTGTGTCTCATAATTAACAAAGTAAAAAAAAATATAATTAAAAATAAATTCTTAAAATTCTAACAGTGATGTACATAATTGTACATTCACTACACATATACACATTTGTAGTGAATGTACAATTATGTACATCACTGTTAGAATTTTAAGAATTTATTTTTAAATTATATTTTTTTTACTTTGTTAATTATGAGACACACACTTATTTAACACACACTTAGTTATTTAAGAACCCTTTTTTTTCTTTATTCTTTTTTTTATGTTTACGATTGGTCAGCAGAAAACTTTAAATATTCAAAACAATGTCAATGTACTAAATGTTTATTTGAGATTTGTAATATAATACTATTTCTTTATTAAGTAAAAACGTGGGAAATAATAATTTCTCTTATGAAACTTATGAGCTGACCAATGCAATAATTTAGTATATAAGCAACTGATTTTTAGGAATAAAATTCAGAATTAATTTGACAATCGAAAAGCTCTTGATTCTTTTTTTTAATTCTCAAGTGGGCATTTTGATGCTCTGTTAATGCGGCTGAAGAGCTAAGTAATACTTTAACCAGTGGGCATTTTGATGCTCTGTTAATGCGGCTGAAGAGCTAAGTAATACTTTAACCGATAAACAAATCAAACACAGTCGATCCTTTAAAATTACACTACATGGCGATCCTGCCACCGATCCTGACTTCTAATTATTCATCACCATCAATCCTAATAGAAAAGTTTCCCGAATGACTTCGAAAGAAGAAATCGACGAAATTTTCAAAAATACGAAAAATTCATAGAACTTTCAAAAGAATACTTTCCAACTTCCACAACTGAGAACACTGAGGAAGCACCACCTTATATACCAACACCTAAAGATGCCGGGCCCAAGCCACTTACAATCGAGCAATACAGAGCAAGACAAGTAAAAAAATCCATAAAACCAGAAGTAGAAACAGTGACAACAAAACCCAAAAAGAGAGGAGGAAAAAAACGAAAATTCGAAGCAGCCTGCAGAGATTTACAAAGAGTCATAAACATCAGCAAGGGCAATCAAAAACGAGCATTGATAAAACAACTAGCGGAACTAAAGAAGAAAGGATGGAAATAATACAACTCAATTCATTTCAATTAAAATTATGCACACTTTTAGTTTAACACCTGAAGAAATCATAAGTTATAATATTAAAAACATAGAAATGGGTATCGCGGATGCTAAAGTTGAGGGTCATGCAAATGCATATGCAGTAAACGACAACAAAATAACGATAAGTCAGGAAATAGTAATAGTTTTATTGATAATTATCTTACTAATAGCATTATGGAAATTTATTCAAAACTATATAAAGAAACAAGTAGTAAGAAATAATGTACAAAATGCATGAAAACATATATTAAAATTAAACAAAAACCATTACAAAAAAAAATTTGTTTCATACTTATGGATCAAATTATAGAAGAACTCAACAGAATAATTGTAAATGCAAAAAAATCGTAAAGTAGGAAGTACACAGAGGAAACACTTAAAGAAAAGCTTTATTTAGTTGAGCAATTAGGTAGGCAATTTGGCAAAGTAGCAAGCCAACTACCAAGATCACTAAGGGAAGATAAAATATCAGAATTTCGAATACTGAAGAGAAAGGCAATTGAAACACTTTTAGAACACAAAAGCACATTGGACACAAAAATACCTACAATCATGTCTAATTTCGACAGCAAAAAGGCATCGGATACAATCCCGACATTTGATGGAAAGCCACTCCATCTAGACATATTCCTAACCATGGTAGAAATGGTTCATGACGAGTTAAATGATGAAGGTAAAAAGAAACTTATAAAATATGTAATCTGTATGAAATTAAACGACAAAGTCAGAAGTTTACTATTACCACAAAAACTACCAACAACGTTTAGCGAACTAAAAACATCGTTAGCCACAAACTTTAAGCACACTAAAACAGCAAGTTGTCTTCACACAGAACTTAGAAAGATGAAACAGAAAGGAAGTGTAGCTCTTTACAGGGAAAAAATTAATTCATTAATAACAGAGTTGACCATAATACAAATTAAAGACTTAGGTGAAAATCCCAATGAAATAGCTATTGAAACTATAAAAAACATGAATGAAAAATTAGCATTAGAAACTTTCCAAGAAGGCCTCAATGAAAATATAAGAATAGCAGTCATAGCTGCACAACCCAAAACACTGACAGATGCTTACGATATAGCAATAACACAAGAAAGAATCTTGAATGCAACAGATGCATTAAAAATCTTTCACATTAGTAACAGACGACAAACGCACTTTAACAACCATAACAGAAAAAAGTACACTTACAACACGTACAGCAACCAGGGAAACCAAAATTTTAATCGACAAAACAAAAATTTTAGCTACACAAACCATAATAATCACAATAACAGTAACTTCAATATAAGAAATATGAATTTTACCCCAACCAATAATAGTTTTACTGGACATAACAGAAATTCAAGCCAGCATAATACTTGCAACATATTTAATAGAAACTTCAATACTAATCAACGAAATTCAAATATACGTACAATACAACAACAGGGAAACGACCATACCCTGGAGTTTCAGAACGATACTCCGAGAAGGGAAAACTAAGAATCTACAACATAAAAACTAACACATCAAATTTTATTTACTTATCAATTAAAAATATAACTTACAACTTTACTTTCTTAATAGATACCGGCTCAGATATATCTCTATGCAAAGAAAATATACTACACGGCTACAATATACTTAATGAAGACATATGTAAATTAAATGGTATAACACAAGATTCCATAAATACCATCGGATCGACATACTTAAATCTTAAACTAAATGAACATGAAGTAAAACATAAATTTTATATAGTTAACGGTGACTTTCCAATCGCAACCGATGGAATTTTGGGAATTGATTTCTTCTATAAATACAGTTGCAAAATAGATTATGATACATGTAAAATAAATGCGTTTATCAATGGAGAAAGAATAACAATTCCACTAGCGATTAATGCAGAACACTTAGAAAATATTATTATACCCCCAAGATCAGAAAAAGTAGTAAGAATAAATATTAAAATTGATGAGGATAGTTTAGTATGCAATAAAGAAATAGAAAATGGTATTTTTGTAGCAAATACAATTATCCCAAAAGAAGGCAATAGACACGTCAGAATTTTAAACACTACAGATTCACCTGCAAGACTTTCAAACGTAAAAATTTCTACCATACCACTTAAACACTACTACATTTTCAAAACCACACATCAAAACTATTCGGAACAAAGATTCAAGAAACTACTTAAAGCAGTAAATTTCCAAGACTTTGACCAAGAAAATAAACATACTTTATACAAGATCTTAAGAGAATATCAGGAAATATTTCACCTTGAAGATGAAAAGTTAACAACAAATAATTTCTACAGGCAAAGCATTGAACTTACAGATAATACACCAGTATATATAAAAAACTACCGTCTACCACAAACACAACTTAATGAAATAGATAAACAAGTACAAGGACTACTAAAGGAAAATATCATTGAACAATCCACTAGCCCATATAATTCACCTTTACTTTTAGTACCAAAAAAACAACAAGACGGTATAAAGAAATGGCGTTTAGTTGTGGATTACAGACGATTGAACGATAAAATAGTAAATGACAAATTTCCCTTAACAAGACTTGATGATATATTAGATAAATTAGGAAGGGCTAAATATTTCTCAACTCTAGATATGACAAGTTCTTTCCATCAAATCGAACTAAACCCTTCATCACGACCACTTACAGCTTTTTCCACCACCAGCGGACATTACCAATATAATAGGTTACCGTTCGGACTAAAAATATCATCAAATAGCTTTCAGAGAATGTTGACTATAGCACTATCAGGGCTGGAAACAGAAGCATTTTTATATGTTGACGACATAATTGTTTTTGGATGCAATCTGAAACACCACAATGAGAATCTCATAAAAGTATTCAAAAGACTAAAACATTATAATTTAAAACTCAATGCTGAGAAATGTTGTTTCCTGAAACCAGAAGTTTTATATTTAGGACATCTAATTACAAAGGATGGCATCAAAACCGATCCAACAAAATATAAAGTTATCGAGCAGTATCCTGTTCCCAAAAACGCAGATGACGTTAGAAGATTTGTTGCTTTTTGCAATTACTACAGACGTTTCATTCCAGACTTTGCGAAAACGGCCAACTGTTTAAATAATTTACTCAAAAAAAAAGTAATGTTCAACTGGACAGAAGACTGCCAAAAAGCATTTGATACATTAAGAGAGAGACTAAAAAACCCACCTATACTACAATATCCTGAATTCGATAAACCATTTATACTAACCACAGACGCATCAAATGTTGCATTAGGTGCAGTACTTTCACAGGGTAATATTGGAAGTGATTTGCCCATATCTTATGCGAGTAAATCACTAAACAAATATGAAAGAAATAAGTCAGTAATCGAGAAAGAATTATTAGGAATATATTGGGGCATACAATTTTTCCGACCTTACCTATACGGTAGAAAATTTACAGTTGTTACGGACCATAGACCACTCATTGCACTATTTTCTCATAAAAACCCATCCTCAAAATTAACCAGAATGAGACTAGAACTATCAGACTATGACTTTGAAATTGTATACAAAAAAGGTTCAAATAATACAAACGCAGATGCATTATCAAGAATTGAAATAAATTCGCAAATTCTAAAAGATATGATTCCAAATTATGTTGATGAAAAAGAAAAGAAAACTTTGGCAATAACGCGAAGTATGGTTAACCAAAATAATAAAAACGATAAAGATAATAATAATACTAAGGATTGCATATCTCCAAAAGAGACTGATCACCTCCGTATGTGGGAATGCACGTCAATAAATGATATTAAGAAGCTCCAAAAAATAAAATTTATATATGATAAAAAGCTGCAGCAAGAATCTAAAGAATTGAATGATGATATTATGCGCATAATGTGTGGTAAAAGCGAAAATCCTATGTTTTCAGAAACATTTTTGGAGAAACTTTTATTAAAATTACAAAGAGCAGATCATAAAACGTACGTAATATATGATAATGATGAAATTTTTAAATATATAACGGCCGAAAAATTAAAAGAGAAATATAACAATTTAGAAAATAATGATATTAAAATAATTATATATAAAATGCCAAAGAGAATACATGACACCACAAAACAGTATAGATTGATTGAGGAATACCATGATTTGCCACACAGTGGACATTTCGGTATAAAAAAGACACTATCAAAATTAAAACAGAAATATGTTTGGAAAAATATGAACAAAATGGTTAAAAATTATGTAAGAACTTGTAAATCGTGTCAATTAAATAAGCAAATAAAACACACAAAAGAACCTTATATCACAACAGATACACCATCAAAAAGTTTTGACACTATAGTAATGGACACTGTAGTTCCTTTAAGACCATCTAACAATTTCAGATATATACTCACTATGCAATGCGAATTAACAAAATACGTAATCGCACATCCTATAGAATCCAAAGATGCAAAAACAGTAGCGAAAGTCTTGATGGAGCAAGTAGTTTTGAAGTACGGTTTATTTAATATTCTTAAAACAGATAGAGGTACAGAATTTACAAATGAACTGATGAAAGAGATTTGTTCATTATTAAAAATTAAACAAAACTTTTCTATCATGTGCTCTTTGTAGTGAGTAGTAGAGTCTAGTTTTTAATTCATTTGAATAGTTGTCCAAATTATAAATTGGCCTTGGGTTTTTCAATTCGTCACTTGGTAGTCTAGGAAGTTTTCCGAATACTAACTCAAAAGGCGTGTAGTCTGTATCAACGTTTGGAGTTGTGTTGTAGGCAAATGTGTAGAATGGTATCCATTCATGCCATTCATCATCTTTCACAAAGCTTAGTAAGTATTCGTTTAGAATACGATGGTTGCGTTCAATTGTTCCTACTGTTTCATGGTGGTAGGGAGTATTGGGATAATTGTATTTGCTACAAAAATACCATTTTCTATTTCTTTATTGCATACTAAACTATCCTCATCAATTTTAATATTTATTCTTACTACTTTTTCTGATCTTGGGGGTATAATAATATTTTCTAAATGTTCTGCATTAATCGCTAGTGGAATTGTTATTCTTTCTCCATTGATAAACGCATTTATTTTACATGTATCATAATCTATTTTGCAACTGTATTTATAGAAGAAATCAATTCCCAAAATTCCATCGGTTGCGATTGGAAAGTCACCGTTAACTATATAAAATTTATGTTTTACTTCATGTTCATTTAGTTTAAGATTTAAGTATGTCGATCCGATGGTATTTATGGAATCTTGTGTTATACCATTTAATTTACATATGTCTTCATTAAGTATATTGTAGCCGTGTAGTATATTTTCTTTGCATAGAGATATATCTGAGCCGGTATCTATTAAGAAAGTAAAGTTGTAAGTTATATTTTTAATTGATAAGTAAATAAAATTTGATGTGTTAGTTTTTATGTTGTAGATTCTTAGTTTTCCCTTCTCGGAGTATCGTTCTGAAACTCCAGGGTATGGTCGTTTCCCTGTTGTTGTATTGTACGTATATTTGAATTTCGTTGATTAGTATTGAAGTTTCTATTAAATATGTTGCAAGTATTATGCTGGCTTGAATTTCTGTTATGTCCAGTAAAACTATTATTGGTTGGGGTAAAATTCATATTTCTTATATTGAAGTTACTGTTATTGTGATTATTATGGTTTGTGTAGCTAAAATTTTTGTTTTGTCGATTAAAATTTTGGTTTCCCTGGTTGCTGTACGTGTTGTAAGTGTACTTTTTTCTGTTATGGTTGTTAAAGTGCGTTTGTCGTCTGTTACTAATGTGAAAGATTTTTAATGCATCTGTTGCATTCAAGATTCTTTCTTGTGTTATTGCTATATCGTAAGCATCTGTCAGTGTTTTGGGTTGTGCAGCTATGACTGCTATTCTTATATTTTCATTGAGGCCTTCTTGGAAAGTTTCTAATGCTAATTTTTCATTCATGTTTTTTATAGTTTCAATAGCTATTTCATTGGGATTTTCACCTAAGTCTTTAATTTGTATTATGGTCAACTCTGTTATTAATGAATTAATTTTTTCCCTGTAAAGAGCTACACTTCCTTTCTGTTTCATCTTTCTAAGTTCTGTGTGAAGACAACTTGCTGTTTTAGTGTGCTTAAAGTTTGTGGCTAACGATGTTTTTAGTTCGCTAAACGTTGTTGGTAGTTTTTGTGGTAATAGTAAACTTCTGACTTTGTCGTTTAATTTCATACAGATTACATATTTTATAAGTTTCTTTTTACCTTCATCATTTAACTCGTCATGAACCATTTCTACAATGGTTAGGAATATGTCTAGATGGAGTGGCTTTCCATCAAATGTCGGGATTGTATCCGATGCCTTTTTGCTGTCGAAATTAGACATGATTGTAGGTATTTTTGTGTCCAATGTGCTTTTGTGTTCTAAAAGTGTTTCAATTGCCTTTCTCTTCAGTATTCGAAATTCTGATATTTTATCTTCCCTTAGTGATCTTGGTAGTTGGCTTGCTACTTTGCCAAATTGCCTACCTAATTGCTCAACTAAATAAAGCTTTTCTTTAAGTGTTTCCTCTGTGTACTTCCTACTTTACGATTTTTTTGCATTTACAATTATTCTGTTGAGTTCTTCTATAATTTGATCCATAAGTATGAAACAAATTTTTTTTTGTAATGGTTTTTGTTTAATTTTAATATATGTTTTCATGCATTTTGTACATTATTTCTTACTACTTGTTTCTTTATATAGTTTTGAATAAATTTCCATAATGCTATTAGTAAGATAATTATCAATAAAACTATTACTATTTCCTGACATATCGTTATTTTGTTGTCGTTTACTGCATATGCATTTGCATGACCCTCAACTTTAGCATCCGCGATACCCATTTCTATGTTTTTAATATTATAACTTATGATTTCTTCGGGTGTTAAACTAAAAGTGTGCATAATTTTAATTGAAATGAATTGAGTTGTATTATTTCCATCCTTTCTTCTTTAGTTCCGCTAGTTGTTTTATCAATGCTCGTTTTTGATTGCCCTTGCTGATGTTTATGACTCTTTGTAAATCTCTGCAGGCTGCTTCGAATTTTCGTTTTTTTCCTCCTCTCTTTTTGGGTTTTGTTGTCACTGTTTCTACTTCTGGTTTTATGGATTTTTTTACTTGTCTTGCTCTGTATTGCTCGATTGTAAGTGGCTTGGGCCCGGCATCTTTAGGTGTTGGTATATAAGGTGGTGCTTCCTCAGTGTTCTCAGTTGTGGAATTTGGAAAGTATTCTTTTGAAAGTTCTATGAATTTTTCGTATTTTTGAAAATTTCGTCGATTTCTTCTTTCGAAGTCATTCGGGAAACTTTTCTATTAGGATTGATGGTGATGAATAATTAGAAGTCAGGATCGGTGGCAGGATCGTCATGTAGTGTAATTTTAAAGGATCGACTGTGTTTGATTTGTTTATCGGTTAAAGTATTAATTAGCTCTTCAGCCGCATTAACAGAGCATCAAAATGCCCACTGGTTAAAGTATTACTTAGCTCTTCAGCCGCATTAACAGAGCATCAAAATGCCCACTTGAGAGTTAAAAAAAAGAATCAAGAGCTTTCCGATTGTCAAATTAATTCTGCATTTTATTCCTAAAAATCAATTGCTTATATACTAAATTATTGCATTGGTCAGCTCATAAATTTCATAAGAGAAATTATTATTTCCCACGTTTTTACTTAATAAAGAAATAGTATTATATTACAAATCTCAAATAAACATTTAATACATTGACATTGTTTTGAATATTTAAAGTTTTCTGCTGACCAATCGTAAACATAAAAAAAAGAATAAAGAAAAAAAAGGGTTCTTAAATAACTAAGTGTGTGTTAAATAAGTGTGTGTCTCATAATTAACAAAGTAAAAAAAATATAATTAAAAATAAATTCTTAAAATTCTAACAGTGATGTACATAATTGTACATTCACTACAATTTAATAATTTTAGTACGTTAGTGTTACCAACATCTTGAAAATGGGTAGTAGCAGGAATTAGACAGAGTGATGCCAGACTATCCTGATTCCTTGAAGATTTTCCAGGAATGCCCTAAATTCCTCCAAAGAAAATTATATATACATTTGTATAAATTTGTTTTTGTTTTTCTTTCCCCCCCATTCTAGGTCCACCGGTGGACTCGAGAATGGTAGGGTTTGTCATGGTCACCCTGATCGACGGTAAATCGACGGTAATGCCGTGAACACGGGTAAAACCGTTGATCAGCTGAGTAGTTTTGTTTGGAAGAACGAGAAGTAGCAAAAGAAAAGAAAATTTTTGATATAGAAAGAAAAGATAGCAAAAAGAAATGATTTGGGAATTGGAAAGGGAGTTTCTAGAAATTTCCAACAGAAAAAAAGATGGCTGCAAAGGAGGGATATTGGCGGGAAAAGTTAGAAAGAGCCACGTCAGCATTGAAGCAAGGAGAAAAAGAAAAAGATAAGTTTTTGAGGTCGAAAGGGCAGACAAGTTTTGGACGTTGAAGAGGATAGACGGTGGGCTGCGGAACAAGATAAGTCGAGGTGGCTGGTGATGAATAAATAAAAGGCAAGACAAATAATAAAAAAATTTATGTTTTATTGTACAAAAAAAAAGGAAGAAAATTGATTGTTTTAACAACTAACATTGTGTACGAATATAAAATTAAGCCGTGAGCAGAAAAAGAACTTACATCTAATTACTTATACATAAAAACTTAAAACTAGAGTTGGCTATAAAAAAAAAAATCTTAAAGACTAGTTAAAACAGGACAAAAGTAATCTGTGGATAAAAACAACCAAACATAAGTGAACTGTGTAAAAAAAATTGTTGAACAAGAAAAATTAAATTTTATAAACATTGGTAAAAGTACAAGCAATAGCCCAAAAGAAGAATAAGCACCTGCAACACGCCACCTGCAGCGAGGGAACTGGCCAAACACCTGTCACTACTGGAAAACGGAGAAGTTACCGGGTGAAAAAGAATCAAACAAGTAAACCAGCGCCCAGGTATTTTGCCAATCGACAGCGACCTACGAGACCGGACTGAAACGGACAAAATATAAAATTATATATTTATATTTATATATATATACATATACTTTTTTTTTGTGTTTTTTTTATTGAGGGAAACACTTAGTAAGTAATTTAATTTACCTGGTAGAGGTCCTCACGAATTGTGAGATATCCCAGCTAGTTAGGGTGAGCTCAGCCTAGGAAGCGCAGGGAATAGAAAGAAAAGGGATATTTGTCCCCAGTTGTGCTTACGAGTGTTTGTCTGAAGAAGAAAAAAGAAAAAGTGGTAAAAGTTTAACCAAAACTCTAGAGAAAACAAATATATATATATGAGTTTAAATTATATATATGACTCAGCTTAAAAGGGGACTCCGGACGTAGAACACGCCACTAACAGACGGCAAAATCTAATCATTAATACTGCAGCGCTACCTGGAAATAAATAAAAATTAAAACGTAAATGAGATAAATTTTTTTTTGTTGAATGTATTATCACAAATTTGAAAGCAAATATATATAGAAAGGAAATACCCCGTAGGAAGAAATTTTGTTAAACAAAGGTTGTATATGATAAAATTATAAAAATTATGAAAAAGGGGGGAATCTCCGTTCGACTTAAATAGTAAAATAAATATTTTTTGTAATCTCTCATTTTGTTTTCCTTGATTTCACCCTACCAGTCCATGGAATTATATAATTGGTAAAATAAAAGTTTTTTTGCTAGAACACTCAAAATTTGTAATATTTGTATAAGTGTTAGGATATTTATTTACTTCAATAAATCAGTATGTACTTACTTTTTAAATGAAAATTTTTCTTGAAGGTTCATTAATATGAAGGTGTGAAAAGTTTCGTGATGTGGTAAGTAAGTAGGTAGAAGAAAAGTTAATCCGGGTGATGCAAGCTAAGGGGCATCGCAGCCTGAGTGCGATGCCACGGAGAGGTCCACTGATCTCACAGGGGAGGGTGTATTGTCCTGGTAAAACACCTGCCAGGCGAATTTGGTCGCGTGTGTGTGCATGTAACTAGGGAGGTGATTAGGATTTGCTTCGGGCTCCAAAAATTATTTTTTTTTCTCCACCTAAATGTTTGTTTCCTTTTTTTGGAAATATTTGGCTGGCATGAGTTTTTTGTTTGCTTGTTGTAGCTACAGGACCTCCAGATGGATTGGCAAGAACCACCCCAAGACGGCGAGCCTTAGCCGGGAATACGCCAGCATGCCAGCACGGCCGATCATCTGGCAACCACCACGTCCAATGTGGTTCCATTCCGTTTTGTTACCACACAACCCATTACTAGACTACGACAAATAGTTCCAAAGATCCTGTATATTTTAATAAAGACAACATAATTGAAAAACTTTTAGGATTCAATAGCAAAATCCTAACACCAAACAAATATTATTACTCAGATCTTCCAGTTAATATTTTTAAAGTGAATCTCTTGCGAATTGAAAGTAGTATCGCTATTAACACATATATGAATAACTCCAAATCGCATACACTTCATGAATTTCCGATTAATGTGCCTCCAGGCTATAAAATAGATGAGGTTCCAAGAAATCTCATCTATTTGCCTGTGAACACCAGAGAGATAAGTTACCTAACGCTGCGAGTAGTTGATCAACACGGTGATTTAATTAATTTTCGAGGAGAGGAAATTACAATACGAATACATTTGAGGTCAACTAAATAATGCTAATATACAACACAAATACATTGAAAAATAAAGCAGTAACAACAACAAGAACATTAAAGCAACCACTTCAACAGAAAGCACTAACAACATCAAATAAAAATTTTCTAAAGTCCTTGAATTTTAAATTGAAGACAAAATGAGTTCAATAATAGATGTCTTAGATAAACCTTTCTCTGATGAGAATATAATCAAAAAGGACTATCATACATATGTATATACCATACTTACAATCTTACAACAATAATGATGAAATCAGAATTTCAATACAAAATCAAGATTTATACGTGCTACCCAGTGAGAGCTACATTTATGTAGAGGGGTTTGTTGCTGATGATAATAGCCCTAAATCTTCTTCTTCAGAGAACTTTAAATTAAAAAACAACTTTGTAGCATATCTATTTGATGAAATTCGCTGTGAGCTCAATGGAATTGAAATTGATCATACAAGATATTTAGGAGCCACGAACACCATAAAAAACTTGGTTTCTCTATCACCAAACGAAAGCAATGTGATGCAAAATGCTGGATGGAACAAAATTGACTATGTCACTCTTGCAAATGGATTTTTCAATTTCTATGTACCTCTAAAAATGCTTCTAGGATTCGCTGAAGACTACAACAAAGTTATATTAAATGGAAAACATGAATTGATACTCCTCCGTAATAAGAACGACGAAGATCTTGTACACTTGACTGTTTCTACTGAAAAAGCTAAACTTACAATTTCACTCATCTCATGGAGAATAGCTCATGTTCAATTATCTGACCTTAGCAAATTGAATATGATTAAAATTATTAACAATGGTGCTTCTATATCTATGGCATTTCGCAGTTGGGATTGTCATATTAATCCACAATGGAATGTTAAACTGGCTGCAAATAGAGAACGCCCCCGTTTTGTGTTGATCGCTTTTCAACAAGAAAATAAGTTTGTTCATTGTGATTTGACTAATTTAAAAGTAAATTTAAATTCAGTCTCATACCCGTATGATGATCTAAACATAAAGTTCAAAAATGAACGTTATGCAATTCTATATGATATGTATCTAAGATTCCAACAAAGCTACTATATGAAAGAATCTCAACCGCTTCTAACTGCATCAGAGTTTAAGAAAAAAGCTCCTTTTATTGTAGTAGATGTCAATCATCAGAATGAATCACTGAATAATGGTCCGATTGATATAAAAAAAGAATTTGAAACAGCAACTAATATTGCAGCAAAGACATCAGCTTACTGCATTCTTATTCATGATCGTATAATAGAATATACACCCATCAAAGGACAAGTTCGAAAAGTGTAAATTGAATAACATGGAAAATAACATAATTTTTATAGACATACAAGGTTTCAAAACTAATTCAAACGATTTCATCGCAAAAGAAGTAGCGATTGTTTTCAACAATTATGAATATAACAACTTCATTATAAAACCACCATTTGATTTTAAATGCTTATCAATAAAAAAGCAAAGAGAAGCAAAGTGGCTAACAAAAAACTATCATCACCTAAGCTGGACTGCTGGATCAGTTTCATTTCATAGCGTTTGCAATTTTTTAAAAGCCAACGTGAGATGTTCTAAAATTTACGTAAAAGGTGAAGAAAAAAGACTATGGTTGGAAAAAATGTTACACCGAAAAATTTCTATCGTTGAGGATATAGGCTGCATCAACTTTAAACAAATGGAAATAAAGTATCCAGAATATTTTTATTGTAATTTTCATAAATTTGGTGTATGCGCATTAAAAAATGCTATTTTACTAACAAAAGAAATGTCTTGAAGAAAATGATCTTTTTACTTTTTAAAATATTTATACTTAAGAATATATTACTGTATGTATTATAATAAAATTTTATAAAATTTTAAACAATAAATGTTTACAAAATAAAAAAATGTAAAAGTGTTTTCTTATTTCAAATACAAACTACATAAAGAGAATAGAAAGAAGTGGGGAGGAGGAGAAGTTAACTTTTTTGCTTACTTGCAAATGTTTGCTTTTTGTTTCTCTGTTCCTCTGCTTTAAAATAATCGTAGTCAAAGAAAATGACTACGTTGCAAAATATAAATGTATTCTACACAAGCACAAAATATTCCACGCACAAGTTCTCACGATCGCACATTTATACATTCATACAAGCATACATTCATTTATACATTCAGACATGCATACATACATACATACATTTATACATTCATACAGACATACATACATTTATACATTCATACATACATACATACAAATATATTTCTTAAACAAATAAACACAATATACAATTACCAGCGACAATCAAGCTGGACCACCCACACACAAGTATTAGGGTGTTCACATACATGAGAACATTTTATAAATAAAATGTCGGTATGATAAATAATTTATTAGCGTGAGGAAATCACACATACACATTCCCACGATTCATATGAGAATCGCGTAGTAGTCATCAAATATATTTTCTCTGATATTACTGATATAGTATTACGATAACAAATTTATACAGTCTGGCAACACTGGCAATTTTCCCTTTGGAAAAATCATTTTCCCGTCGGCATTAAGAAATATAGTAATCATGCATTGCCGTCGGCATTTGAAAAACACAATCAAGCATTGCCGTAGGCATTAGAAAAAATAATGATGCATTGCCGTAGGCATGAGGAAAAATTATCATACATTGCCGTAGGCATTAGAAAAAATAATGATGCATTGCCGTAGGCATTAGGAAAAATTCATTAATTAGGAAAAATCATCTCATGATTTTCCCGTTGGTATTAGGAAAAATCATTTTCATGATTTCCCTATTGGTATTAGGAAAAATCATTTCATGATTTTCCCGTCGGCTTACATGTATACTTATGAAATATTAATCTTATGAAACCCCTTAATCCACCCCCCACAAAAAATCACCCGTTCACACAATTAATGTCACCCCAAAAAAAATCACCCGTTCACTCAAGGGTTAATGTAAACAAAAAACTCCTTATGTAAACAAAAACATCAAAGCGCCGCCGCCGAAAACACACACACACACACACACATACACACACGTAGGTATCAAATTTCCAAGAATTTTAAAATTTTCAAATTTTAATTACCCAAATTTCACAATTTCAGCCACAATTTAACAATTTCAGCCCACAATTTAACAATTTTAATTGGCCCCGAATGCCCATTTCCCTACTACTCTCCTTATGTGCCCATTAAAAAATTGACACCAGCCGAATTGAAGAAACGCGAAAAGGGACTGCGTAAGCTAAGAGACGATTTGCGTTTTACTAAAGAAGCTAAAACAGTCACAGCACGAAGGAAAACATTGTTGTCACTTCGAATATTGTATTGTCTACAAATCCTCCAGCGGCCATACCAGCACCATTAACATCGAAGAGTGCCTTAAGTGTTACACCCACTACGGCGGTACCATTGCCAGCACATACCAAAAGTTCACATTCCTATAGTAATATCTCATCTTCAGTTAGCATAAGCGCAACAAATAGCCGCTCGAATACAAATTCCTTCATATATATACAAAAAAAAAATTTTTTTAATCCTGTTCACTATTTTTCGCCAAGTTTTTCCTTAAATGGACCCAAATTTGACTCAAATCTTGAAGGATTTAGCGGAAGCCGAAGCCCGTTGGGAAAAGCAGCTACGAGAGGGCGCAGATCCCAGCCAAAAACCTGAAATTTTATCAATAGGGCCAAAACCCATAAAGCCGAAAAAGAAGAAGGAAGAAGAGCCAAAATATCCAATATTCCCTTTACCAAACACAACAAAATCTAGAGGTGGCCGACTAAACAAATTAAAGACGGAACTACGTGCTCTCATGCACCAACAAACTTACGCTCAGGGTGGCGAGCTAAAAAAATCATCGGTAAAAACCGAAATAAAATCACACAAAAAAAATTTAATACCAATTTGAAGCTTTCTATGTAAAAATTTTGTAATAAATACATACATCCTTATATAAGAATTTCTTGCATTATTTTCGTTTAAAAAAAAAATAATTCTACAAAATATATACATATGTACATATTAACAAATACTCTTTGGTAAAAATAATTTGTAAATGGCCTTTATTGTTTGAAATTTTCGGTTTTCGCAATGAATAGTAATAACAATAAAAATAAGGCTAGGCCAAAAAACCTAGTACAATACGAAGAAGAGGAAATTGAAGGAGCTATAAAATTTTTAACTGAACTGTGGAAGGATTTAGGAATAGAAGGAACCCCTACTAGGGATGATGTAATTAACAGACGAAAAGTGGAATTAGAAAGAGTGTTGTTAATGAGAAAATATCTAGATTGGTAAATTTTTTTTTTGGACAATATAATGGGAGCAAAATAATCTAAAGTAGATCATCCCAACGCAAATGTTGTCAATAACGTAGAAATTATTGACCACAAGGAAGAAATTAACTCTATATGGCTACTTATATTAATCCTTACAATAATAACAGCTTTTAATCTACTGCTTAAAATTTACTTAGCACATAAAAGATCGCTCAAAAAGCAGTACATTAGTAGGGCAAATGATTTAGATAAAGGTTAAGTCTGTATGGATTGGCAAACTATCCTCAGTAAATTTAGAAATATTAAAACAGAATTTGAAAAATCATATAAATGTCTCAGTATAGACAGACCAATAAAACATGACACCCTAAATAAACATTTTAAAATTCTTTTAGATTGCTTAGAAAAAACAAGAGTGATCCTAAATACTAATTATGCGCGACTAACATCTACACACAAGACTGCAGCAGACGCATTTTTTTATGATATTAGGAACAAAATACTAAAACTAGCAGCCAAAAAGAACATACAAATTGAATTGCCAGAAACAATACATGAACAAACTGATATAAAAATAATTTTTCCACCTAAAGATGATGAAAACTGTTTTGAAATGAGCCAAACAGTCGTAGAATTTCTCAGTACAGTTTCGAAATTAATTATAGACTTCGATGGCAAATCTGAAAACTTGCGCTCCTTTATAGACTCACTATCACTGGTTGAATCTATTAAAGGTTCACATGAAACAACTGCAGTTTCATTAATTAAAACAAAACTCAAAGGAAACGCAAGAAATCTAATAAACACTGAGTCAACCATCTCAGAAATTATAAATAAGTTACAAAATACAGTAAAGGGTTAATCGGTAGAAGTAATAACGGCAAAAATACAAAATATAAAACAGAATAATAAAACTGCAAATACATATTGTGCAGAAATTGAGAATCTTGCAAAATCCCTCGAAAATGCTTACATTACAGACGGGATACCATGTGAATTAGCAACTAAATACTCCACACAAGTGGCAGTAAAAGCTATCACCAAAAACTGCACCATCGAAAAAGTAAAACTTATCATGGAAGCAGGACAATTCAATACCATGAATGATGCCATTAGTAAATTTGTCAACAGTTGCACAGAAGCAACTGGACAACAAAATTCTATACTATACTACAAGCAACGTCAAAACACTCGGAATAATAACTTCGTGGAAGAAGCAACTTCCCAAGAAATAATAGCAACAATAATAGTAACAACAACTATAACAGCTATAACAACAGAAATAATAGCAACACTAACTACAGTCAGAGACAAAACAATAACAGTAGAAACAGACGTCACGTCAGAGCAACATAATCAAACGAAATTGATTCGGAAAACCTAGATGTTACCCTAATAGAAATCCAATAAATAAACATGTCTACAATTTAAATCTCAACTTATGTTTCTGCGTTCAATTACAAATAAACAAAACTAAAACACCAATAACACTACTAATTGATACTGGAGCAGACACCTCACTAATAAAAATTTCACATTTGCATCCAAATGAAATAAATACTAACAAGAGAACAACATTAAGAGGAATAGGAGAGGGTGAAATACATTCCGTTGGAAGCATATTTTTTGATCTAAAACACAAAAATTTTCTTATACCACATAATTTTCAAGTAGTAGAAAATGATTTTCCAATACCATGCGATGGAATTATTCGCATGGACTTTATAAAAAAATATAATTGCATTCTAGATTTCAATAATGACTATGATTACCTTGTACTACGCCCTTTCAATATCTCAAAACCAATAGAAATACTAATCACAAATAATGGTGATGAAATAATCCTACCTCCAAGATCCGAAGTCATACGTCAAGTAAAACTAACATCAGTAAATAATGAATTACTAATCCCAAATCAAGAAATAGAACCAGGTGTTTTCATAGCGAACACATTAGTAACAACAAACAAAGCTTTCATTCGTATCCTAAATACTAACAACAATATTAGCAAAATTAAACAAAGCAAAATCAAAACCGAAAACATCTCAAAGTATGATATAGTTAAAAACAATTATAAAACAAAAATAAATAGAAACAAAGAAGTTCTAAAAATTTTAAAAGAAAATTTTCCACCACAATTCAATAATACTTTAACAACATTATGCGCTTCATATTTCGATATTTTCGGTTTAGAAACAGAAGCAATAACTACTAACAATTTCTATGAACAAAAGTTGAGAATAAAAGATACACAACCAGTATACATTAAAAATTACAGAATTCTACACGCACACAAAGAAGAAATTGATAAACAAGTAAAAAAGTTAATAGACAACAAAATAGTCGAACCTTCACACTCCGAATACAATAGTCCAATCCTATTGGTACCCAAGAAGTCATTACCAAATTTAGAAAAAAAAAGATGGAGACTTGTAATAGATTATAGGCAAATTAATAAGAAACTAGTGGCTGACAAATTTCCATTACCTAGAATTGACGATATTGTAGACCAACTCGGCAGAGCGAAGTATTTTTCTTGTTTAGACCTTATGTCAGGATTTCACCAAATTAGTTTGGAGAAAAATTCAAGAGACTTTATATAATTTTCCACCAATAATGGTTCATACAGATTTACAAGGCTACCCTACGGCCTAAAAATAGCTCCAAATTCATTCCAAAGAATGATGACACTTGCTTTTAGTGGTTTAAAACCAGATCAAGCATTTCTTAATATGGACGACCTAGTTGTCTTGGGATGCTCAGAAAAACATATGCTCTCAAATCTGAAAGACGTTTTCGATTTATGTCGCAAGTACAACCTAAAACTTCATCCTGAAAAATTTTAATTTTTTATGAAAGAAGTAACATATCTTGGTCATAAATGTACAGACAAAGGAATATTGCCAGATGACAATAAATACTCGATAATTGAAAATTATCTAAAACCACAAGATGCTGATAGTGCAAGAAGATTTGTAGCTTTTTGCAACTATTACAGGAGATTTATTAAAAACTTTTCTGAATATTCAAGACATTTAACAAAACTAACCAAGAAAAATGTTCCATTCGAATGGACAAAAGATTGTGAATTTGCATTTAAATACCTAAAGAAAGCGTTAATAAGCTCCACATTACTACAATACCCCGATTTTAATAAAGAATTTTGCATAACCACAGATGCAAGTAAATACGCTTGTGGAGCAGTTTTAACACAAGAACACGAAGGTAAACATTTACCAATAGCGTATGCTTCAAAAACACTTACTAAAGGTGAAAGTAATAAATCAACAATTGAGCAAGAATTAACCGCCATACATTGGGCTATAACACACTTCCGACCATACATATATGGAAAACATTTTCTTGTCCGAACCGACCATAGATCACTATCTTATTTATTTTCAATGAAAAATCCAAGCTCCAAATTAACAAGAATGAGACTTGATCTTAGGGGAAAAGATAATTATGTTGCAGACGCTTTATCACGAATAACCATAAATGACCTAAAAGACATGAATATTAAAACTTGTTCTATATTAAGAGTCACGACCAGATCAATGACCAATAAGAAGGAAAAAGAATTAAATAGTAATTCACATACCAAACAGCATAATATTAATAAAAATAATAATGATTATAAGCCCAGTATATATGTACCATTAAATAACACTGATGTCAGAAAATATAATAAACTAAAGATTTCCCCCGGAAGATGTTATATCAAACGAGGAAAATCTATAGTAACATATATACAAATTAATGATTTGTTTACTAAAGGGAACTTTGACTTAGGACAATTTTTCTCTAGGCTCGAAAATGTGGCCGGTAAACATAATATTAATAAATTACAAGTGGCACCTAGTGAGAAAATTTTCGAATTTATCTCTATTAATGAATTTAAAGTTATGGGCAATAAAATATTGAATAAAATTAAAGTAGCGCTACTAAATGAGGTGACCCAAATTGATAGTAAGAATGCCAAGGCAATTCTCGAACTTATGCTGAAATATCACGATGATCCCATAGAAGGAGGACATTGCGGAATATATAGAACAATAGAAAAAATTAAGAGATATTATTATTGGGAAAAATATGTCAAAAGACATATCTAAATACGTAAAATCATGTCATAATTGCCAAACTTCCAAAACAACAAAACACATAAAAAGTCCAATGATTATCACACAGACACCTGATGAGAAAATATTTTCTGGTCTCGTATAGCTGTATTATTTTATTTTTTCTAAATAAGAGACATATAGCTGTATTATTTTATTTTTCCTATATAAGAGACAATATTTATGAAACATATTTCATAAATATTGGTGCATACTCATAGTCAAAACAACCTAAAAATAGGATGGTACGAAATTTTGGTGATTCATCAAACGTTAGTTCAAAAACAAGTCATAGTTCCCTTCTACCAAATAGTTGGTCTGTCAAATTTTAAAACATCTACATATTAATACTCAAAATCTCTCCAGTTTTATTAATTAAAGCCATGGGATATTACCCATTTACAGATACTGAATCTGTTATTTCTCCTAACAAAGCTAAAAGTAATTCCGATATGATATTTAACGATGTTACATGTGAGAAACATATTTTTGTATGGAGTGAGATAAGAATGTTAATGCATTCTGCTGATGTCAAACTTATACCAGAATCACCAAACATTTGATACTAGATAATCATAATGTAATTATAATGTTTAAGTAAGATGAGACAAATATAAAGCATGTTGGAAGGATAAATATGGATTTTGTTTATAAGCAACGATATTGAATTAAACGATCATCGTTATAGAAAAACAAAGAGAATTTGACTACATAAAAGTTTACTTTTTCATTTTTCATCTGACCCTAAACTCCATTCATCTAAATGTTATAAATGGCCAGCTCCTTGTAAACTGATAACCCAATCTGAATCAGATAAGCCGATCTAAAAACCAGACCATGTCCTGATAAGCTGATCTGAAAACCAGACCAGTTCCTGATAAGCCGATCTGAAAACCAGACCAGGTCCTGATAAGCTGATCTGAAAACCAGACCAGGTTCTGATAAGCTGATCTGAAAACCAGACCAGCTACCTGATAACCTGATCTGATAGCTGATACCTGATCTAATAGCTGATACCTCTTATTTGCTAAACATGGATGAGAAAATTTTAAAACAGTTGGTGTTGACAAGTAATGTCTTCAAGAAAAAGCTTCGTAGTATAAAAACTGGTGAAATAGATACATGTGAGCTAGAAAAGATACCTTTAAACCTATAACAGAACCTCTCAAAGAATTCCTAAATAGTTCTAGAAATATTGAAAGAATTCACAAGAAAGAATAAAGTAAAATCAAGATAGAAGCTGAAAATAATATAAGTTTAAAGCCATCAGTCAATATAGAGACAAGTACACCGAAGAAACTTTCAGAAGGAACAATATTTGATGATATCATCTTATTTAATGATGCTAATACTGAGAATGATGATTAGGATGATGAAGATGATTTTTACTCATAGACTTTCAATTCTAAAGACACTTATACTGACTTATCAGTCTTGGAAGGAAGAATTGAACTAGATACAAACTATGGCCCACATTAAGATTTGAATAATGAATGGAAGTTTGGTGATAGTAACCTCAAATGAAGATAAATGAAGATAAAATACAAGTTGATGGTCAAATATAGGCTCTAATAGTAGCTTTATTTTCTTTAATGATAGATAATAAAACATGGAATTACTATGAGAAATTTGATTTTGAAAACTATATAAAATATATAATTTCTACTAATACATGGATAGAGAATCATCATCATTCACTGACAGAGAATGATGTTATCAGTAAATTGTTTTTGGAAACTCAAAACGATAAACTATACGACAAATTAATAATATAGCTTAAGGAATTAATATAATTCAAGAATATATTAAAATGTAAATTGATGGAGTACAACGTGAAATACAATTAGAGATAGAAGATAGTTATAAAATTGAAAAACATATACTAAAAAGTAAATCATCTTTTGAAAAAACAAATTGAACAGCTGAACAATAAAATTTATAGAATGGCAAACTAACTACATGATAGTATAAATGGCCGAAAGTGCATCAAGTAGATCACATCACTCTCCAAAAAATCTGTAAAACAACTTAAAGTCTTCAAAAAGAAATTTAGTAAACGAACTCTATAATAAATTTCCAAAATTGTTTGTGCATTGTAGATATGTAATGAAAGGAATAGTTGATATTTTATGGAGCTGATTTAGGTGAAATGGGAAACTATTCTACAGAAAATAGAAATTATCGATTATTGTAGACTGTAA
Source organism: Nowickia ferox (assembly GCA_936439885.1). Lineage (NCBI taxonomy): Eukaryota > Metazoa > Arthropoda > Insecta > Diptera > Tachinidae > Nowickia > Nowickia ferox. Next base: position 56,314,649 of record OW387023.1, read on the forward strand.
ATGATTCATTCACAAAGTTTATATGGTCCATACCGTTGAAAATAAAAGTTGCACTCGAAAAAACCCAGGCTGTGGAAAATATTTTTGAAATGTTACGAGTACCAAAAAACTTAGAAATGGATGATTGTAAAGAATTTTTTAGTAGACACTGGAAAATTCATGCATAAGTAGAATATTAAATATTACTTAATATGAAAGCATTAATAGTAGAAATAGATCATCCAAAGGAATTATGTGATGATGGTTCATATAAGCGTATTGAAATATACAAAAAATTACTTTATGTACTCGTATACAATATAAAAGTTCATCTCACTATTTAAATGTTTCCGATTAAAGTTAACGCAACAAATGAGAAAAAGTTGCTAAATATAATAATTTGAAGATGAACAAAATGTTGAAATTTAATGAAAGTAAAAAATAAAATTAAACAGGAAAAATCTAGTTTGGTTTGTATTTTTGAAGGAATGATTAGGAATGATAGGTCTTTAGAAAGATAATTAGCTTAATATACTGGAAATTCTCTAAACTTGTTGGCCTGTATGAAATATTGTGAAATCTTAAGCGTTCAAAATGAATTACAACACAGTGTAATATTCAGTAACACATAATATTATCACTTTTTATAGTGAAAATTGTACATTTTCCATTTCGAAAGCTTTAGCAAGCGAAATTTTAAAATATGCCCATGGGCTATTATAATAGATCTTCACTCTATTCATTTCTATAGCTATCAAATATTTAGAAAATATAGATAAACTACATAAATTGGGCTTAGATTTCCAATCTTTAAGAATGTATATGTGTATGAATTAGTATCAAACAAACATACTGAATACATATGGACTTCAATGCTGAAGCATACATAAATTGTAAAATGCAATATAAGCAGATCTTACTTTATATCTGTATGAGTATTAAATAAATTTACAGAAAAAATATTGAAAGCATGCCGGAGCATGCAAATTTAAAAGAATTCCCCACGTCACATAATTTTGTAAGTAAAGAAATATTATGATTCTATGCTAAATGAAATACATAAATATGTATCTACTTTGTAAAAGAATAAAAAGAGCGAAATCGTAAATTCTAATAGTATAGATTTTTAACTGAAACACCACTACATCTCGGACACTTGCGTCACATCTTTTAAAAATTAAGGCCACTACGGGTGAATGGGGAAATTGTTTCTTCTCCGAAACTGTCCAAACCAAAATCTGCATGTAGAAATATTTGAAGCAAAAATTCCTTCAAACGTAGATATTCCAATTTTTATGATACTATATGAAAACACCTAGGCTGAATTCATGGTAAAGGTGACTGAGTTTTTGGAGATCGATTTGGTGCAATACTTGTTTATTAAACATGTATTTCTTTGTATGTAAACTAATTTCTACATACATACATATACTTGCATATGTACACACTCACATATTTATATATTTTCATTAAAAATAATGGATTTAAAAATTATATTAATGTTCTCTATTTCAAGTAGTAAAATCAAAAAGAGTAGTTATACATCAGAAGAAAAAATAAATAAAACAAGAGACTGACTGACCACCTGATATATAAAGCCTGTCTCACAAAAGAAGACAAAGCATACTTAAACATAGCAGAAATACGTATACAATACGATAAACTTTAATACAATGAGAGAAAAAAAACTTAAAAATAAAACAATTACAAAAAACCATAAAAGGCATTGACGATCACCCTTCATAAAATAAACATATAGCCTATTAATGTAAAGATAGTACCATTATCAAGTAGTACAATTTGGGCAATTAAAATTTTAACATTTAATTACCTATAACGCCGACAAAAGACAGTCAGAAATTCCGACATGCAAAGTCATCTTGTACACTAGAAGAATCGTCGAGAGGATACACCAAAATTCACAGAAACGACTTCGTTCGACTTCGTTTTCTGTTGATCGTTTTTCAGGAAGAAAATAAGTTTGTTCATTGTGATTTGACTAATTTAAAAGTACATTTAGATTTATTCTCATATCCATATAATGATCTTAATATAAAATTAAAACATGAAAGTTATGCAGTTCTATATGATATGTATCTATATGATATGTATCTACTACTCGTATATGAAAGAATTTCAAGCGCTTGTAACTGCATCAGAGTTTAAGATAAAAGCTCCATTTATTCAAAAGCGGGTCAATTGATATAGAAATTTAATTTGAAACAGCAAGCAAGGACCTCAGCTACTGCATTTTTACTGATGATCGAATAATAGAAAGTCCGGAAAGTCTTATAAATTAAGTAATATGAATGAAAAAAATAGTTTTAATAAACGTGTAAGGTTTCAAAACTAATTCGAATGATTTTCATTACAAAAAGAAGTAGCGGATGTTTTCAACAATAATGAGTATAACAATTTCATTATAAAACCACCATTTGATTTTAAATGTTTATCAATAAAAAAGGAAAGAGAAGCAAAGTGTTCTAAAATATACATATGTAAAAGGTGAAGAAAAAAGACGATGGTTGGAAAAAATTTTACACCGAAAAATTTCTAACGGTGACTATATAGGCTACATCAACTTTAAACAAATGGAAATAAAATATATTAAATATTCCTACTATAGTTACTACAACTAGAGAGGAATTCAATTTTACTTAAAACAGAAAGTCCTAACAAACTTTTAAGTAAGTAAATATATCTAAAAATTGAAAGAACGTTTTTTAATTTCAAATAAAAAATAAAAAAAAACTATGGAGATATTTCACATCTATATAAAAAAGACCAGGCGAATATTTACAACAGCAATAAAAGACCGCACATGACAAAAAAAATTTTATTTTTTAAACAGGGAGCCCCAGACTTATTTGTATGTACATACATACATACCTAAAATCAATTTGTAGATCCATATGTACATATTATCAAATTTCTTACCCATGCTCAAGTATTTATTGGATTTTAACAAATCACACTTACATATCTACATCATGAAAACATACAAACCGTTCTCCAAGCTATTGACGCTTGAAGACGAAAGTCGAAGAAGACAAATGTACTTAAATAAACAAACTTATCACAGACCAGCCAAACTCTATCGTGCATACACACATACACACACAAAATAGCCACGATCGTACACAAGAATTTTGCAAAATCTGAAATTAATATTTATACAAATATAAACAAATTTCTGACCGACGGACTTTAACACTGGGCAAATTTAAGCTTGATCAAATATAAAGCAATCTCATCCTCCAATATGAAAAACATACTAGGATTAGGGAAGTTCAGATATATGATAATATTTTCTAGCAAAAAATGTTCATATGAGAAATAATTTATTTCAACGTACATATAAATACTAGGATCACATACAAACACACATACTAAAATTCATCTACGAAAAATTAAACCTATTTCAACAACGCCCCTCCCCTCACAAATCACAGTCATCCTAAAGTTCTTATAGATATACATACACAAAATATCAAGGTAATATACAATCTATCAATCTCAACAACTTAAATCACGATCAGTCTTAAACTCATATAGACATACATACACACAAATACGGATACATATACATGAACACCTTCAACTCACCTCTCATTAATCATGATCAGCCTTAAACTCCTACAGATATATACACAAATTGCGCGGTTATATTACATGAACACTTCGCCCCTCATAAATCACGATAAGCCTTAAGTTTCCTACTGATATACATACACAAATTCTCGAAGTCACATACAATCGATCAATCTCAACAATTCAAATTACGATCAGCCTTATACTCGTACAGACATACATGCACAAAAATTCCTACAGACATATAAACACCCAAATTCTTATAGATACATATTACAATAACACCGCCCGCCTACCTCAAATCAAGTACAGCCTTAAACTCCTACATATACATACATACACAGACACACACATACGCACATTCTATCTATCTATCACAACAACACCCTCCCCCACCTCAAATCACAACCAGCCTTAAACTCCTACGAACATACATATACACATATTCCCACAGATACGTATTATATGAACACTCTCACCTCGCCTTTCATAAATCACAGACAGCCTTAAACTCTTACAGCCATACATACATCCATGTACACAGATTCCCACGATACATATTACAACAACTCCCCGCCCTCCACCAGACGATCTACCTAAAATACACCCCGCCCCCCACCAAGCACAGCTTGGCTTAAATTCCAACAAGCATAAACGTCACCGAATTCCACGGTTACATATTACAAAACACTCTCACCTACGCAAATCACGGTCAGCCTTAAGGTCTCACAATCTAGACACACCCCGCCCTCCACCAATCACAGCCAGACTTCAATTCCTACAGCTAGACACACACCGCCCTCCACCAATCACAGCCAGACTTCAATTCCTACAGCTAGACACGCCCACAAATTTTCCGTCGGCATTAGGAAAAATCATTTCAATGCTTTTCCCGTCGGCATTTGAAAAAAATAAATATGTTTTACCGTTGGCATTTGAAAAAAATAAACATGTTTTCCCGTCGGCATTCGAAAAAAATAAACATGTTTTCCCGTCGGCATTTGAAAAAAAGTAAAGATGTTATCCCGTCGGCATTAGAAAATCATATATATATAAAAGCTTCAAACCTATAAAACCCCCTTAATGTATTCCCACAAAATATTCCGCGCACAAGTTCTCACGGTCATACATACATACATACAAACATACATACACTTAATATAAACAAAAAACAGTTAATGTAAACAAAAAAACATTTAATATAAACAAAAAAACTCCTTAAGTAAACAAAAAACTCCTTATGTAAACATAAAGTCTGACGGACTTATTGAACCACCCTCGTAGGTATCAAATTTCACAAACTTACAAGAATTTTAAAATTTGGGTAATTAAAATTTCAAAATTTTACAATTTTAATTGTCCCAGAACCGGCAATTCCCTACTACTGTTAAACATAACCATTCCTTCCGTTCCAACGATTGTACCTCAAAACGTATAAGAAGTTGTTTTGATGAGAGATATTCTTCTGGACGTACGAAGTGTGAAGCTATAGTTTGTAAAATCCTGGCTGCTCCTAATTCCATTAAAGAAATTAAAAATGATTTGGCAAATGTTAATTTGATAAAATATTTTTTTGATTGTTCAAATCATGGTAACATTAAAATATGTCCAATACTAATTCGTTATTTCGTGCCGTGGCATGGTATCCAAGTAAAAATATTAGAAGTTGATAACTTGCCAGGGGAATCCTCCAATATTTTACCAAAATATATTTGTGAACTGCTCGATAAATTTAATATAAACAAAAAACTACTTGCTTTATGTGCAGATAACACAAATTGTAACTTTAGTGGAGCTGCGAGGCGAGGAAAAAACAATGTTATTAAAAAGTTCACTCATCTGCTGGAAATGTTCTTATCGGTGTGAACTGTGCAGCACATATTTTAAATAACTGCATTCAAGCGGCAACAGAATGTCTTCCAATAGATATTGAAGTTATTATTGTCAAAATTTATTCCTACTTTTATATTTATACCGTTCGTGTTGAGGAGTGTAAAGTAATTTGTGACACAGTAGATGTAGAATATAAAAAGTTAAGTGGATTTAGCAAGACTAGATGGCTAACTCTTAAACCATCCATTGAAAAAATATTAAAGCTTTTTAAGCGTTTAAAAGAATACTTTTTATCCCAGCCAAAGTGTTCATCTATCTTAAAACTTTTTTTTGACGATCCCGCTTCAGAATCCTGGCTTTTTTTCGTTCATTGTCAAGCTACTTTATTTTATGATTAAATAACGCAAATTGAGTCCCAAAAAATATGTATGACTGAGGTTATTCTCATTATTAATGAAATAAAGTTTAAAATCTCACAACGTAGACAGGAAATATTTTTGCCTATTGCTGTTAAAAAAATCGTAATGGAGCTAAGCCAGAAAAAAGTTATTGATATGGATGAGTTTAAAGCTAATGCAAGCCAATTTTATGCAGATTGCATTGGATACTTAAATCAATGGGATACTGCTTACCAAGAAGTTGGAATATTGAAATGGTTTCTTCTACGTGAAACTCTTACGTGGGAAGATGTTGAAACCAGTTTTGTTTTCATTATGGATAAAAGGAACGAGTTAAACTTAAATGACACCGAATTATTTGATGAGTTAGCTCTTGTTAAAAGATATACATCTTTAGAAAAATTAAAGGAGTGGAATGAGCATCAAAAATCTGCAGAAGAGCGTTGGGTAGAAATGTTTAAACATTTTAAAGAAAGATACATAAATTTCCAAAATATGTTGAAAGTTTTCGAATTCAGTTTATGTTTACCTGGTTCCAATGCCCAAACAGAAAGAGTATTTTCTGTTTTAAATGATATATGGACAAGTGAAAAAACTCAAATGCAGATGGAGACAATCAAGGCCCTTTTAATTACTAAATTAAACTATGATTTAAATTGTATTGAGTTTAAAGAATATTTAAAAGAAAATGAGTACTTGGTAAAACAAATTTATTCCTCATTAAAATACCAAAATTAGCTGTTTTGTATTTTAACATTCTAATCTAACTTCCAGTTTATAGAAGCCATGTAAAAACTGGCAGTAAAACTTTTTTTTATGTAATGAGTAAAAATTAGTTTTATTTGTATAGTTTTTATAACTTATGTTGTAATGATCTCAAGAAACTATGTATGTAGCTATGCATTTTTTGTTTTGATATACATATGTATGTACATACACACATACATATGTAAATAAATATGTAGATTAGCGTATGAGATTACATTATTGTTACTTTTTGAATTTATTTATTTTTGTTAATTTTGCTTTTATTTTATGTTTGTCAAAAAAATTAAAATTTAATAAATCCGTGAACTTCAATATGTTAAATATATATGTAATGGTGTTTGTTCTTTAGTTGCTGTTGTTAAATATTTCCTTGTTCTGTATTTTAGTTTAAAAATTATGGTCACCTTAATTATAATAGATCTTCACTCTGTTCATTTCCATAGCTATCAGATCTTTAGAAAATATAGATAATCTAAGCAAATTGGACTTTGATATCCAATCTTTAAGAATGTACATGTGTATGAATGGGTATCAAACAAACTTACTGATTAAATATAGACTTCAACTAGAATCAAGCTGAAGCATGCATAAATTGTAAAATGTAGTGTAAACAGATCTTACTTTATATCTGTATCTGAATGAGTATCAAAAAAATTTAGAGAAAAAAATATTGGAAGCATGCATAATTTAAGAAAATTCCTCACGTCATACAATTTTGAAAGCAAAGAAATTTTATGACTTTGTCTGAAATGAAATACATATGTATCTACTCTGTAAAAAATTCAGAAGAGTGAATTCTTAAATTCTAATAGTATAGATTTTTAATTGAAACACCACTACATGTCGGACTCTCGCGTCACTATCGATAGAAGCATGCTAAGGCATGCATGCTAGCAAAATACATAAATCTGTTAGAAGGTGATGAGAAACTTGTTTCTAATTATTAATCTGTAGACAGCAATTGTATCTGGATCAACCCAACTCATGAATGAAATGTATACAGATATGGTTAATGGTGATGAGGACCTTTTTCAAGTAAGAAATGATTATATCTGAATATGATACAACCCAGCCTACGTCAACAATAACTTCAAGGGGGTCAACCAGCAAACCTCATGTAGAAATATTTATAGCAAGAATTCCTTCAAACCTAGATATTCCAATGTTTCTGATACTATATGAAACCACCTGGGCTGAATTCATGGTGGATGTGACTGAGTTCTTGAAGATCGATTTGGTGCAATACTTGTTTATTAAACATGTATTTCTTTGTTTGTAAACTAATTTCTACATACGTACATATATTCGCATATATGTATGTAGATATGAATACATTTGCACATGTACACACTCACATATGTATATATTTTCATTAAAAATAATGAAATTAAAAATAATATTAATGTTCTCTATTTCAAGTAGTAAAATCAAAAAAAGGAGTGATACATCAGAAGAGAAAAAAATAAATAAAACAAGAGACTGACTGACCAAATGATATATACAGCCTGTCTCACATGAAGACAAAGCATACTTAAACATAGGAGAAATATGTATACAATACGCTAAACCTTAATACCATGAGAAAAACAAAAAATATATCATCTAGATCATCAAATAAATGGCATAGGTGATCACCCTTCATAAAATAAACATATAGCCTATTAATGTAAGCATAGTAACATTATCAAGTAACATAATTTGGGCAATTAAAATTTTAACATTTAATTACCCATAACGACGACAAAGGACAGCCAGAAATTCCGACATGCAAAGTGATCTTGTACACTAGAGGAACCGTCGAGAGGATACACCAAAATTCACAGAAAACGACTTCGTTTTCTGTTGATCGTTTTTCAAGAAGAAAATAAGTTTGTTCATTGTGATTTGACTAATTTAAAAGTACATTTAGATTTAGTCTCATATCCATATAATGATCTTAATATAAAATTAAAACATGAAAGTTATGCAGTTCTATAGGATATGTATCTACTACTCGTATATGAAAGAATTTCAAGCGCTTGTAACTGCATCAGAGTATAAGATAAAAGCTTCATTTATTCAAAAGCGGGTCAATTGATATAGAAATTTAATTTGAAACAGCAAGCAAGGACCTCAGCTCCTGCATTTTTACTGATGATCGAATAATAGAAAGTCCGGAAAGTCTTATAAATTAAGTAATATGAATGAAAAAAAAGGTTTTAATAGACGAGTAAGGTTTCGAATGATTTTCATTACAAAAAGAAGTAGCGGATGTTTTCAATAATAATGATTATAAAAACTTCATTATAAAACCACCATTTGATTTTAAATGTTTATCAATAAAAAAGGAAAGAGAAGCAAAGTGGTTAACAAAAAACTATTATCACCTAAGCTGGACTGCTGGATCAGTTTCATTTCAAAGCGTTTGTCATTTTTTAAAACCCAATGCAAGATGTTCTAAAATATATGTAAAAGGTGAAGAAAAAAGATGATAGTTGGAAAAAATTTTACACCGAAAAATTTCTAACGTTGACTATATAGGCTATATCAACTTTAAACAAATGGAAATAAAATATATTAAATCTTTATACTTTAGTTCCTACAACTAGAGTGGAATTAAATTTTACTTAAAACAGAAACTCCCCACAAACTTTTAAGTAAATACATCTAAAAATTAAAAGACCGTTTTTTTAATTTCAAATAAAAAACTATGGAGATATTTCACATCTATACACCAAAGACCAGGCGAATATTTACAACAGCAACAACAAAAGACCAGACATGACAAAAAAATGTATTTAAACAGGGAGCCCCAGACTTATTTATATGTACATGCTCAAGTATTTATTGGATTTTAACAATCACACTTACATATCTACATCATGAAAACATACAAACCGTTCTCCAAGCTATTGACGCTTGAAGACGAAAGTCGAAGAAGATAAATGTACTTAAATAAACAAACTTATCACAGACCAGCCAAACTCTATCGCGCATACAGACATGCACACACAAAATCGCCACGATCGTACCCAAGAATTTTGCAAAATCTAAAATTAATATTTATACAAATATAAACCAATTTCTGACCGACAGACTTTAACACTGGACAAATTTAAGCTTAATAAAATATAAAGCAATCTCATCCTCCAATATGAAAAACATATAGGGATTAGGGAAGTTCAGATATATGATAATAGTTTCTAGCAAAAAATTTTCATATGAGACATAATTTATTTCTACGTATATATAAATACTAGGGTGAGAAAATCACATACACAAAAATATACTAAAATTCATCTACGAAACATTAAACCTTTTTCAAACACGCCCCTCCCCTCACAAATCACAGTCATCCTAAAGTTCTTACAGATATACATACACAAAATCTCAAGGTAACATACAATCTATCAATCTCAATAACCTAAATCATGATCAGCTCATATAGACATACATACACACAAATACGGATAAATATACATGAACACCTTCACCTCACCTCTCATTAATCATGATCAGCCTTAAACTCCTACAGATATACACACAAATTGCGCGGTTATATATTACATGAACACTTCGCCCCTCATAAGCCTTAAATTTCCATGACTTTCCCGTCGGCATTTGAAAAAAATAAACATGTTTTCCCGTCGGCATTTGAAAAAAATAAAGATGTTATCCCGTCGGCATTAGGAAATCTTCAAACCTATAAACCCCCTTATTGTATTCCCACAAAATATTCCGCGCACAAGTTCCCACGGTCAGACATACATGCGTACAAACATACATACACTTAATATAAACAAAAAACAGTTAATGTAAACAAAAAACACTTAATGTAAACAAAAAAACATCAAAGCGCACCGAAAACACAATTTCACAAATTTTAAACAAAATTTCACAAATTTTAGCAAAATTTTAAAGAATTCTTGGATATTTCACCCAAATTTCACAATTTTAATTGTCCCAGAACCTTCAGTTCCCTACTACTAATATGGAAACAAATTAAATTCGAACAATAATAATTAAACCTACTATGATTAAAAGCTATGGGCTTGTTGCAAAAATTAAATACGCGTAAATATACTTAACAGTAACAAACCAAAAAGTTTGTCTTAACTAAAATAAAACTAAGCAAATTAAATGGCATGTGCATAATTAGTACAGAACAAATGACCATGGCAAGACTGTTATAAACTAAAGATTGTAAAATTGAGCTTTCATTATAAAAATGTTTGCAGCAAACTGTAATACGATGAATCAAACCAATTAACTAATTCAATTCGCACTGAAAACTGAGTGTATAAAGCATCAACTGACACCACACACAATGGAACAAACACAAGTACGCTGATGATGAAGGTTTGGTGACCTTCGAAAACAGGTAGTTGTTGTTCTGTTCTGTTAGTGTTTGCCTGAATATTTACAATATTCCTTAAAAATTATCAATGTAATTTGGCTTAGAGATCGTTACGAATTTTAGCCTAGTCAAATCATAAATATAGGAACATATTATTTAAGTTTGATGACAAATATATAGTTGGGGCTTGCGTTGTATTCCACGTGAAATTAAAACGTTCGGAATTGCCATTGAGTTCTTGCTGGAAATATGTATATTTATAACAGAAGAATGGTAATGGTGGCAGACGACATGTTTTGGGAATTCAAAACAGGGAACAATCAAGAATGCTGGCAACCCTGTTACATATGGGGGCTTTGGGGATTTTCATGCTGAGATTTTCTTGGCTATGTGTGTGTGAGTGATTGTTTATGTGTATGAATGCATGAATATATGTATGCACTTGTTTGTACAGCATTGGTGGGCGCTGCGAATGTTTTGGTGTACTGTCAATGTATTGAGGTTGCACGCTACCAACCAAACACAAAGCCATATAGTTAAAATATTAACAAAAAATAAAACATTTTCTAAACAAACAATCAATTGTAAAAAACTTTTTCGAACTTTATTTTGGTATAGTCCACTAATACGAACATTAAACTTATAAATATCGCTATGAAAAGCATCATAATGTCTTTTAATAGCACATTCCTTGTTTTTCTTAAATCTTTGATAACATAAAAGGCATTGTATGTTACCAAATGCGTTATTTATAATAAAATATTTTTCGCATATCATAAATTTGAAAGGCAACACGTGTGTTTGCTGGACAAATATTCTAGAAAAAAATATGTAAGCATCCGCCTCATGCGCATTCGTCGCTGTCTCATCGACGACTAAATTAAAGAGGGTAAAAATACGTGTGAATTCTTTCAGCACAATTGTGCAAAGAAACGCGCATCAATGGTTTAATGTATCTGTGGGTGTTTGTATGCATGTGTTTGTGCATATGTAAGCGTTTTTGAATTTACTTGTAAGCAGCGTTACCGTTGGTGCTACTAAAATAGCAATTGACCACTTTTTCGACTGTTTGGATACTATTGGGCTACCTTTACAAAATTCACCCAAATTTTATACTTTTTATAATTTTTGTCACTTTTTACTGAATGAAGATGCACTTTTGCGTACTTTCGGTTTTATTAATACATATAAAAGTTATGCTGCTTTAATCTATGTACATACATACATATATACTTATTGATATGTAAGCAAGCTTACACGAAATTTTTTTTTTTTGTTATGCGTTGTTAGCTTATGCCTATCTTTCCAAAAATTAATGTGCCCTCGCTTGCTTATATTAGTATACCTGTCTGTATGGTTATGAAAATATAAATACATACATATTTATGTACGAGTATGCATGTGCAATGTACAAATGTACATACCCTGTTGGAAATTCCGTTAGCTTGAAACTAACTTTAAGCTAACTATTTCGCAACTATTTCGTTACTGACACTTGGATTACTTTTCAATGACTGACTGACTCTTTTAACATTGCGATGTCCTAGGCGGTACTCAATTGCCTCACTCTGCATTACTTTTCAACTTACTTAAAGTTAATTTTTTAAATCACCTGGTAGTCAGTAAATTTAATAAAAATTTCTGGGTTCGAACATGTATCATGACACGTTGTGAACTGACCGTGCTACTACCCAACTAATGTAACATCTAAAATAACAACAGCAAAATGTTAATATAAAATTCAAATGAGTTTCAAAGTAGCTGAGAATAAATTTGTTGGCTCTCAAATTCGATTACGTACATACATACTTATATAAAAAAAATTCCTATTAAAATTTTTTATACGTCAAAAATTGTTTTAGTCAAAATTATGTGGTGAAATTTTGCCAAGAATCAATAGAAGCAATAAAAGATTGATTGTGTTAAAGTATTTACTTTATTTACACTGACTTCTTTGTAATTGCTTCCGTTTTTAGTAATATAACAAGTGAACTTGAGGTTTTTGTAAAAGAGTTAAAGTTACGCGTATAAGAAAGCTAAGCGAATAAAGAAAGTTATGATGCAATTTTCAAAATATCTTAATCTGAAATGTTGTTACAAAAAAAGCAATTTCCCAAATTTCTTGGACGAAGATTTTTAATCAAAATTGTATACATTTGCTTCATAAATATTTACATATTTAGTTTGCTGCATACTAGTGCTCCTGCTGAGCGTTTTTTTTTCTAAATTGGCATCATTAAAAAATAAATTATCTAACAGACTGAAAGTTCAAACTTGTCATTCCATGTTATCTACTTTAAGTTTGTAGCAAAGGGAAAGACTGGATTCCAAATGAAGCACCTATTCAAAAGCACATACATGGTACACTCTTTTCTGGCATTACGTGATATTTGTACGACAAAATGTTGAAAACAATTTGAAAATCATGTTTGAAAAAAAAATTTGTTCTTAGTTTTTGAGAAGTGATTAAATACCTCTGTATTTAGTGAAAAAATGCTAACAATTAAACGTGATTTTAAGATATACACAAAATATGACCTGGCATTACGTTATAAAAAACAGACTTTTCTCAGGAAATGCCCATTTAAAGTTTCAAGAAATAGGCATTTAATAACTCTTAAAAATTTCTAAAAACGATATTTTTCCGTTAATTAAAAAATGCAATGTACAAAAAATTTACAGAATGGCCTTGTGCTTGTCTCTTGAGATAAGTGCTAATGCCAAAAAAGCTTTAAAAATATATCTGTTTTTCAGAAACTTCCAGTAATTATTTATTATAAGCACATACTATATAATTATTTTTACATTTTGTGGCTTTATTTTATCATAAAAATAGTATATATATGTTAGTCTTTATATATGCAGAACCTGATTTTTATTTTTTTTAATTTTTCTTGTTTTTAAGGTTGCCCCTTTTTTTTTATTAAAATCCCCTTTTTGCTGCCACCTTTTTTAAAAAATCCACTTTCTGTGCCACTTTTTGAAATTTTACAACGGTAACGCTGCTTGTAAGTTTGCCAGTTTACGATACTTTTCTAGTAGTGACAGATAAACATTATACCCTGTTGTTTTTTCCACAATTCTGTGCGAACGGCGCAGAGCTTCCTTATTGAGCGTACGACCTTGTGGCAAGAATTCATGATTCACCACGCCATTGCAGTCGAAGAAAACAGTGAGCAAAGCCTTTATATTTGACCGAACTTGACGACCAGGACGAGCATCGTCATTGACATCTTCTCGGCCTTCCTTAAACCGGTTATACCACAATTGAACTTGTGTTCTGTTCATAGTAGACTCGCCAAACACCACAATGAACATTTCAAATGTCCTTGCGCATTTAATTTAATTTTTTTACACAAAACTTAATACAGTTTCTTTGATCTATTTTTTCGAATAGTAAAAAATCGAAGAGCACACCAAAACATGACTAACCTTTTTATCTGTCAAAAACAAACTGAAAATCCAAAATGGCTGATATTGCCAACATATATATATAACAGGCATGTGTACCAACATAACAAAAAAAAATGCGAAAATCGAACATATGTAACTCACGAAATTTGAAAATAACGGTTATTTTTTGATCACACCTTGTATGTTATGTTTTTTATTTTAATTGTTTTTATATTTTTAAATAAAACGAATTCTAAATACATTTTATTGTTTTCTTTTAAAATTTTGGTACTTTTGTAGAGAAAACGTTTTTTTTTAGGAAAAATGTTTTTTTTTCAGGTATAAGAATTTTTTTAAAAAATATATATGGTAACGCTGGTCATGTCAAAAATATAATTATAGTTGTATGTGTGAGAAAAGTTGTCTCATTCGTCTCTGAAGTACATTGAAAAAAATAAATATTTGTACAAATGCAGTTTAGTAAAGCAGCTCAAAAAAAGGTAGAAAATTAAAAAATAAGAGAAAAAAATTTATAAAAACGTTGAGGCCGACACATATTTTCCGAGTTATGGGGCTCTGAACTTATCATAGGAAAGTGTGAAAAACCTCCAAAAAGATATTTTTTAAAAGCTTATCTAATAGTAATGTAAAAAATAAGAAAAAAAAAATTAATCAAAAAAATTGGCTACGACCCATATTTCCCGAGTTATTGCTCTTTAAAGATTAAATAGAAAGATCAGTTTAGTGAATGAATATAAACACATTGAATATCGCGAAAAGCATTGGTGATCATATAATATTTTTCGCATAGAACTTTTTTTCTTTGACTGTACCTATCAAGAATATAATACACCCGCTATGCATGTGTTATCGTCGCTGTCTCTTTGACGACAAAGTGAAAGAGAATAATAATGTGTGTGATTTTAGCTAGCGCAATTGTGCATTGTTGCCATTTTAGCATTTTCACTGCCAGATCTGGAATTTTCATGAGTTAAAAAGAGTAGTAGGGAAATAGCGGTTCTGGGTCAATTAAAATTGTGAAATTTGGGTGATTAAAATTGTGAAAATTGTATATTTCAGTGCAAAATTTTCTGAAATTTTAAAATTTGGGTAATTAAAATTTTAAATTTGGAAACTGTGTTTTTTGTTTACATGAGGAGTTTTTTTGTTTACATAAACTGTTTTTTGTTTAAATAAGGAGTTCTTTTTATTACTACATACGAGGGCGGTTCAATAAGTCAGGTTTTTTTATTTTTTTCGAATGCCGACGGGAAAATATGGTTATTTTTTTTCAAATGCCGACGGGAAAACATGTTTATTTTTTTCAAATGCCGACGGAAAAACATGTTTATTTTTTTCAAATGCCGACGGGAAAATCATGGAAATGATTTTTCCTAATGCCGACGGAAAATTTGTGGGTGTGTCTAGTTATAGGAATTGAAGTCTGGCTGTGATTGGTGTAGGGCGCGGTTTGTCTAGCTGTAGGAATTGAAGTCTGGCTGTGATGGAGGACGGAGTTTGTCTAGATTGTGAGACCTTAAGGCTGACCGTGATTTGGGTAGGTGAGGGTATTTTGTAATATGTAACCGCGGGAATTCGGTGACGTTTATGCTTGTTGGAATTTAAACCAAGCTGTGCTTTTGGGGGGGCGAGATGTATATGAGGTATATCGACTGGTGGAGGGTGGGGAGTTGTTGTAATATGTATCCGTGGGAATCTGTGTACATGTATGTATGTATGTATGTATGTCCGTAAGAGTTTAAGGCTGTCTGTGATTTATCAAAGGTAAGGTGAGAGTGTTCATGTAATACGTATCCGTGGGAATCTGTATATATGTATGTATGCTCGTAGGAGTTTAAAGCTGATTGTGATTTGAGGTGGAGGAGGGTGTTGTTGTGATAGATAGATATGTATGTATGTATATGTAGCAGTTTAAGTCTGTCCTTGATTTGAGGTAGGCGGGGGGTGTTATTGTTATATGTATCTATAGGAATTTGGGTGTTTATATGTCTGTAGGAATTTTTGTGCATGTATGTCTATAGGAGTTTAAGGCTGATCGTAATTTGGATTGTTGAGATTGATC
The DNA here is from genome assembly GCA_936439885.1 of Nowickia ferox. Classification (NCBI taxonomy): domain Eukaryota; kingdom Metazoa; phylum Arthropoda; class Insecta; order Diptera; family Tachinidae; genus Nowickia; species Nowickia ferox. The sequence continues at coordinate 56,331,030 of OW387023.1, forward strand.
GATTGTATGTGACCTTGAGAATTTGTGTATGTATATCTGTAGGAAATTTAAAGCTTATCGTGATTTATGAGGGGCGAAGTGTTCATGTAATATATATCCGCGCAATTTGTGTGTATATATGTAGGAGTTTAAGGCTGCTCATGATTAATGAGAGGTGAGGTGAAGGTGTTCATGTATATGTATCCGTATTTGTGTGTATGTATATCTATATGAGCTGATCATGATTTAGGTTGTTGAGATTGATAGATTGTATGTTACCTTGAGATTTTGTGTATGTACATCTGTAAGAACTTTAGGCTGACTTTGATTTGTGAGGGGAGGGGCGTTGTTGAAATAGGTTTAATTTTTCGTAAATGAATTTTAGTATGTGTTTGTGTATGTGATTTTCTCACCGTAGTATTTATATATACGTAGAAATAAATTATTTCTCATATGAAAATTTTTTGCTAGAAAATATTATCATATATCTGAACTTCCCTAATCCCTGTATGTTTTTCATATTGGAGGATGAGATTGCTTTATATTTTATTAAGCTTAAATTTGTCCAATGTTAAAGTCTGTCGGTCAGAAATTTTTTTATATTTGTATAAATATTAATTTCAGATTTTGCAAAATTCTTGTGTACGATCGTGGAGATTTTGTGTGTATGTGTGTAGGTGCGATAGAGTTTGACTGGTCTGTGATAAGTTTGTTTATTGAAGTAAATTTGTCTTCTTCGACTTTCGTCTTCAAGCGTCAATAGCTTGGAGAACGTTTTGTACGTTTTCATGATGTAGATATGTAAGTGTGATTGTTAAAATCCAATAAATACTTGAGCATGGGTAAGAAATTTGATAATATGTGTAAATACATATGTACATATGGATCTGCAAATTGATTTTATGTATGTATGTATGTATATACAAATAAGTCTGGGGCTCCCTTTTTAAATACATTTTTTTTGTGTCATGTGCGGTCTTTTGTTGTTGCTGTTGTAAATAGTCGCCTCGTCTTTTGTGTATAGATGTAAAATATATCGATAGTTTTTTTTAATTGAAATTAAAAAACGTTCTTTTAATTTTTAGATGTATTTACTTAAAAGTTTGTGAGGAGTTTCTGTTTTAAGTAAAATTTAATTCCTCTCTAGTTGTAGTAACTATAGTATAAATATTTAATATATTTTATTTCCATTTGTTTAAAGTTGATGTAGCCTATATAGTCAACGTTAGAAATTTTTCGGTGTAAAATTTTTTCCAACTATCATCTTTTTTCTTCACCTTTTTCATATATTTTAGAACATCTTGCATTGGCTTTAAAAAATGACAAACGCTTTGAAATGAAACTGATCCAGCAGTCCAGCTTAGGTGATGATAGTTTTTTTTAACCACTTTGCTTCTCTTTCCTTTTTTATTGATAAACATTTAAAATGAAATGGTGGTTTTATAATGAAATTGTTATACTCATTATTGTTAAAAACATCCGCTACTTCTTTTTGTAATGAAAATCATTCGAAACCTTACTCGTCTATTAAAACCATTTTTTCATTCATATTACTTAATTTATAAGACTTTCCGGACTTTCTATTATTCGATCATTAGTAAAAATGCAGTAGCTGAGGTCCTTGCTTACTGTTTCATATTAAATTTCTATATCAATTGGGCCGCTATTGAATAAAAGGAACTTTTATCTTAAACTTTAGTGCATTTGGAAGTGCTTGAGATTCTTTCATATAATAGCTTTGTTGGAATCTTAGATACGAGTACATATAATATAGAATTGCATAATGTTTATTTTTAATTTTTATGTTAAGATCATTATCATTTGGATATGTACTTTTAAATTAGTTAAATCATAATGAGGAAACTTGTTTTCTTCTTGAATAGCGATCAACAGAAAACGAAATCGTTTTCTTACAATTTAGGTCTGGTCTCTCAACGGTTCCTCTAGTATATAAGATGACTTTCTATGTCAACATATCTCTCTACTCTTTGTCAGCGTTAAGGGACAATTAAATGTTAAAATTTTAACTCCTCAAATTGTGTTACTTCATACTGATAATATGTTTTTATTAATAAGGTATATGTTTATATTATGAAGGTTACTCGCCTATGGCTTTTATTTGATGTTCTAGATGATTTTTTTTCTCATTTTATTAAAGTTCAGCGTATTGTGCATATATTTCTGATATTTTAAAGCGCGATTTATTTACCTGTCAGACAAAGTGTACGTATCAGTTGATCACTCAGTCTCTCTTTTTAATAATTTTTTTCTTTTAATATGCCACTACTATTTTTTCAGATTTTACTACTTGAAAAAGAGAATATTTATGTAATTTTTAAATGTATTCATATATACATATAGGTAAATATATGTATATATGTATAGAGAAATTACTTTATCTACAAAGAAATACATGTTTAATAATCAACTATTCTAGAAAATCGATCTCAAATAACACAGTTACCTCCACCATCAATTCACCGTCGGTGTTTTTATAGTGTCAGAAACACTAGAATATCTATGTTTGAGAGAATTTTTACATCGAGTTTTTCTACATGAGGTTTGCTGGTTGACATCCTTGAAGTTATTGTTGACGTAGGCTGGGTTGTATCTGATTCAGATGTAATCATTTCCTACTTAAAAAAGGTCCTCATTACTATCAAGTATATCTGTATACATTTCATTCATGAGTTGGGTTGATCCAGATACAATTGCTGTCTACAGATTAATGATTAGAAACAAGTTTCTCATCACCTTCTAACAGATTTATATATTTTGCTAGCATGCATGCCTTAGCATGCTTCTATCGATAGTGACGCGAGAGTCCGACATGTAGTGGTGTTTCAATTAAATATCTATACTATTAGATTTTACGATTTCGCTCTTTTTATTCTTTTACAAAGTAGATACATATTTATGTATTTCATTTAGCACAGAGTCATAAAATTTCTTTGCTTACAAAATTGTGTGACATTCTTTTAAATTTGCATGCTTAGGCATGCTTTCAATATTTTTTCTGTAAATTTATTTGATACTCATACAGATACAGATATAAAGTAAGATCTGTTTACATTGCATTTTACAATTTATGTATGCTTCAGCATGATTCCAGTTGAAGTCCATATTTATTCAGTAAGTTTGTTTGATACTAATTCATACACATATACATTCTTAAAGATTGGAAATCTAAGTCCAATTTATGTAGTTTATCTATATTTTCTAAAGATTTGAAAGCTATAGAAATTAATAGAGTAAAGATCTATTATAATAGCCCATGGGCATATTTTAAAATTTCGCTTGCTAGAGCTTTCGAAATGGAAAATGTACAATTTTCACTATAAAAAGTGATAATATTAGGTGTTACTGAATATTACACTGTGTTGTAATTTATTTTGAACACTTAAGTTTTCACAATATTTCATACAGGCCAACAAGTTTAGAAAATTTCCAGTATATTAAGTTAATTATCTTTCTTAAGACCTATCATTCCTTCAAAAATACAAACCAAACTAGATTTTTCCTGTTTAATTTTATTTTTTACTTTCATTAAATTTCAACATTTTGTTCATCTTCAAATTATTATATTTAGCAGCTTTTTCTCATTTGTTGAGTTAACTTTAATCGGAAAGATTTAAATAGTGAGATGAACTTTTATATTGTATACGAGTACATTAAGTAATTCTTTGTATATTTCATTTATATGAACCATCATCACATAATTCCTTAATAATGTTTAATATTCTACATATGCATGAATTTTCCAGTGTCTATTAAAAAATTCTTTACAATCATCCATTTGTAAGCTTTTTGGTACTCATAACATTTCAAAAATATTTTCCACAGCCTAGGTTTTTTCGAATGCAACTTTTATTTTCAACGGTGTTGACCATAGAAACTTTGTGAATGATTCATTTACAGTCTACAATAATCAATAATTTCTATTTTCTGTAGAATAGTTTCCCATTTCACATAAATCAGCTCCATAAAAGATCAACTATTCCTTTCATTACATATCTACAATACACAAACAATTTTCGAGATTTATTATAGAGTTCGTCTACTAAATTTCTTTTTAAAGACATTGAGTTATTTTAAAGATTTTTTGGAGAGTGTTGTGATCTACTTGATGCACTTTCAGCTATTTATACTATCATGTAGTTCATTTTCCAATCTATAAATTTTATCGTTCAGCTGTTCAATTTGTTTTTTTAAAAGATGATTTACTTTTTAGTATATGTTTTTCAATTTTATAACTATCTTCTATCTCTAATTGTATTTCACGTTGTACTCCATCAATTTACATTTTAATATATTCTTGAATTATATTAATTCCTTAAGCTATATTATAAATTTGTCCTATAGTTTATCGATTTGAGTTTCCAGAAACAATTTACTGATAACATCATTCTCCGTCAGTGAATAATGATGGTTCTCTATCCATGTATTAGTAGAAATTATATATTTTATATAGTTTTCAAAATCAAATTTCTCATAGTATTTCCATGTTTTATTATCAATCATTAAAGAAAATAAAGCTACTATTAGAGCCCATATTTGACCACCAACTTGTATGTTATCTTCATTAAGTTTGAGGTTACTATCACCAAATTTCCATTCATTATTGAAATCTTTATGTGGATCATAGTTTGTATCTAACTCATTTCTTCCTTCCAAAACTGATAAGTCAGTATAAGTGTCATCAGTATTGGAAGTCTGTGAGTAGAAATCATCTTCATCATAGTCATCATCATTCTCATTATTAACATCATTAAACAATATGGTATTAAAGAATATTGTTCCTTCTGCTAGTTTCTTTGGTGTACTTGACTCTATCTTGACTGAAATCTTCTGAGACTTTAAACTTGTATTATTTTCAACTTCTGTCTTCATTTTACTTTCTTCTTTCTTGCGAATTGTTTCAATATTTCTAGAACTATTTATGAATTCTTTGAGAGGTTCTGTTATAGGTTTAAATGTATCTTTTATTGCTCAAATGTATCTATTTCACCAGTTTTTATTCTACGAAGCTTTTTCTTCAAGATATTTCTTGTCGACACTAACTGCTTTGCTAACAGCAAATAGCAGAACAGGTATCAGCTTATCAGGACCTGGTCTGGTTTTCAGATCAGCTTATCAGGACCTGATCTGGTTTTCAGATCAGCTTATCAGGACCTGGTCTGGTTTTCAGATCAGCTTATCAGGACCTGGTCTGATTTTCAGATTAACTTATCTGATTCAGATAGGGTTATCAGTAGCTGGCCATTTATAACATTTAGATGAATGGAGTTTAGGGTCAGATGAAAAACGAAAAAGTAAACTTTTATGTAGTCAAATTCTCTTTGTTTTTCTATAACGATGATCGTTTAATTCAATATCGTTGCTTATAAACAAAATCCATATTTATCCTTCCAACATGCTTTATATTTGTCTCATCTTACTTAAACATTATAATTACATTATGATTATCTAGTATCAAATGTTTGGTGATTCTGGTATAAGTTTGACATCAGCAGAATGCATCAAAATTCTTATCTCACTCCATACCAAAATATGTTTCTCACATGTAATATCGTGAAATATCATATCGGAACTACTTTTAGCTTTGTTAGGAGAAATAACAGATTCAGTATCTGTAAATGTGTAATATCCCATGCCTTTAATTAATGAAATTATGTAATATCTTTAAGTATTCATATTTGGGTTGATAGAGAGTTTTTGAGTATTAATATGTAGATGTTTTAAAATTATAGTCCATTAAGACCTTTTAGCAAGCCAATCATAACATATTATTTTTTATTTTATTTATATTTTTTTTTTTTACAATTTGACAGACCAACTATTTTTGCGGAAAAAACCTAAAAATAGGATGGTACGAAATGTTGATGATTCATCAAACGTTAGTTCAAAAACAAGTCATAGTTCCCCTCTACCAAATTCTATTTGCGCAAAAATAGTTGGTCTGTCAAATTGTAAAAAAAAAAAAAATAAATAAAATAAAAAATAATATATTATGATTGGCTTGCTAAAAAGTCTTAATGGACTAAAATTTAAAACATCTACATATTAATACTAGTAGTAGGGAAATGGGCATTCGGGGGCAATTAAACTTGTTAAATTGTGGGCTGAAATTGTTAAATTGTGGCTGAAATTGTGAAATTGTGGGCTGAAATTGTTAAATTGTGGCTGAAATTGTTAAATTTTGGCTGAAATTTTAAAATTCTTGGAAATTTGTGAAATTTGATACCTACGTGTGTGTGTCCGTCCGTCCGTCTGTGTTTTTTGTTTACATTAGGAGTTTTTTGTTTATATTAACTTTTTTTGTTTATATTAAGTATATGTATGTATGTATGTATGTATGTATGACCGTGGGAACTTGTGCGTGGAATATTTTGTGGGAATACATTAAGGGGGTTTATAGCTTTAAGATTTTTATATTTGTATGATTTTTCCTAATGCCGACGGGAAAACATCTTTATTTTTTTCAAATGCCGACGGGAAAACATCTTTATTTTTTTCAAATGAAAACATCTTTATTTTTTTTTCAAATGCCGACGGGAAAATCATGGAAATAATTTTTCCTAATGCCGACGGAAAATTTGTGGGTGTGTCTAGCTGTAGGAATTGAAGTCTGGCTGTGATTGGTGGAGGGCGGGGTGTGTCTAGCTGTAGGAATTCAAGTCTAGCTGTGATTGGTGGGGGACGGGGGTTGTCTAGATTGTGAGACCTTAAGGTTGACCGTGATTTGGGTAGGTGAGGGTGTTTTGTAATATGTAACCATGAGAATTCGGTGACGTATATGCTTGTTGGAATTTAAGCCAATGTATGGGATGTATTGGAGGTAGATCGACTGGTGGAGGGTGGGGAGTTGTTGTAATATGTATCCGTGGGAATCTGTGTACATGTATATATGTATGTATGTATGTCTGTAAGAGTTTAAGGCTGTCTGTGATTTATGAACGGCGAGGTGAGAGTGTTCATGTAATACGTATCCGTGTTAATCTGTGTATATGTATGTTCGTAGGAGTTTAAGGCTGATTGTGATTTGAGGTGGGGGAGGGTCTTGTTGTGATAGATAGATAGAATGTGCCTATGTGTGTGTGTGTGTGTGTGTATGTATGTATATGTAGGAGTTTAAGGCTGTCCTTGATTTGAGGTAGGCGGGCGGTGTTGTTGTAATATGTATCTATAAGAATTTGGGTGTTTATATGTCTGTAGGAATTTTTGTACATGTATGTCTGTACGAGTTTAAGGCTGATCGTAATTTTAATTGTTGAGATTGATCGATTGTATGTGACTTCGAGAATTAGTGTATGTATATCTGTAGGAAACTTAAGGCTTATCGTGATTTATGAGGGGCGAAGTGTTCATGTAATATAACCGCGAAATTTGTGTGTATATATGTAGGAGTTTAAGGCTGATCATGATTAATGAGAGGTGAGGTGAAGGTGTTCATGTATATGTATACGTATCTGTGTGCATATATGTATGTCTATATGAGTTTAAGGCTAATCGTGATTTAGGTTGTGAGATTGATAGATTGTATGTTACCTTGAGATTTTGTGTATATATATCTGTAAGAACTTTAGGCTGACTGTGATTTGTGAGGGGAGGGCGTTGTTGAAATAGGTTTAATTTTTCATAGATGAATTTTAGTATGTGTGTGTGTATGTGATTTTCTCACCATAGTATTTATATGTACGTAGAAATAAATTCTTTCTCATATGAACATTGTTTGCTAGAAAATATTATCATATATCTGAACTTCCCTAATCCTAGTATGTTTTTCATATTGGAGGATGAGATTGCTTTATATTTTATCAAGCTTAAATTTGTCCAGTGTTAAAGTCTGTCGGTCAGAAATTTGTTTATATTTGTATAAATATTAATTTCAGATTTGGCAAAATTCTTGCGTACGATCGTGGTGATTTTGTGTATGTGTATGTCTGTATGCGCGATAGAGTTTGACTGGTCTGTGATAAGTTTGTTTATTTAAGTACATTTGTCTTCTTCGACTTTCGTCTTCAAGCGTCAATAGCTTGGAGAACGGTTTGTATGTTTTCATGATGTAGATATGTAAGTGTGATTGTTAAAATCCAATAAATACTTGAGCATGGGTAAGAAATTTGATAATATGTGTACATATGTACATATGGATCTACAAATTGATTTTATGTATGTATGTATGTACATACAAATAAGTCTGGGGCTCCCTGTTTAAATACATTTTTTTTGTCATGTGCGGTTGTAAATATTCGCCTGGTCTTTTGTGTATAGATGTGAAATATCTCGATAGTTTTTTTATTTGAAATTAAAAAAACGTTCTTTTAATTTTTAGATGTATTTACTTAAAAGTTTGTGAGGAGTTTCTGCTTTAAGTAAAATTGAATTCCTCTCTAGTTGTAGTAACTATAGTATAAATATTTAATATTTTTTATTTCCATTTGTTTAAAGTTGATGTAGCCTATATAGTCAACGTTAGAAATTTTTCGGTGTAAAATTTTTTCCAACTATCATCTTTTTTCTTCACCTTTTTCATATATTTAAACATCTTGCATTGGCTTTAAAAAATGACAAACGCTTTGAAATGAAACTGATCCAGCAGTCCAGCTTAGGTGATGATAGTTTTTTGTTAACCACTTTGCTTCTCTTTCCTTTTTTATTGATAAGCATTTAAAATCAAATGGCGGTTTTATAATGAAATTGTTATACTCAATATTTGTTAAAAACATCCGCTACTTCTTTTTGTAATGAAAATCATTCGAAACCTTACTCGTCTATTAAAACCATTTTTTCATTCATATTACTTAATTTATAAGACTTTCAGGACTTTCTATTATTCGATCATCAGTAAAAATGCAGTAGCTGAGGCCCTTGCGTACTGTTTCATATTAAATTTCTATATCAATTGGGCCGCTATTGAATAAAAGGAACTTTTATCTTAAACTTTAGTGCATTTGGAAGTGCTTGAGATTCTTTCATATAATAGCTTTGTTGGAATCTTAGATACGAGTACATATAATATAGAATTGCATAACGTTTATTTTTAATTTTTATGTTAAGATCATTATCATTTGGATATGTACTTTTAAATTAGTTAAATCATAATGAGGAAACTTGTTTTCTTCTTGAATAGCGATCAACAGAAAACGAAATCGTTTTCTTACAATTTAGGTCTGGTCTCTCAACGGTTCCTCTAGTATATAAGATGACTTTCTATGTCAACATATCTCTCTACTCTTTGTCAGCGTTAAGAAACAATTAAATGTTAAAATTTTAACTCCTCAAATTGTGTTACTTCATACTGATAATATGTTTTCATTAATAAGGTATATGTTTATATTATAAAGGTTACTCGCCTATGGCTTTTATTTGATGTTCTAGATGATTTTTTTTTCTCATTTTATTAAAGTTCAGCGTATTGTGCATATATTTCTGATATTTTAAAGCGCGCTTTATTTACCTGTCAGACAAAGTGTACGTATCAGTTGATCACTCAGTCTCTCTTTTTAATAATTTTTTTCTTTTAATATGCCACTACTATTTTTTCAGATTTTACTACTTGAAAAAGAGAATATTTATGTAATTTTTAAATGTATTCATATATACATATAGGTAAATATATGTATATATGTATAGAGAAATTACTTTATCTACAAAGAAATACATGTTTAATAATCAACTATTCTAGAAAATCGATCTCAAATAACACAGTTACCTCCACCATCAATTCACCGTCGGTGTTTTTATAGTGTCAGAAACACTAGAATATCTATGTTTGAGAGAATTTTTACATCGAGTTTTTCTACATGAGGTTTGCTGGTTGACATCCTTGAAGTTATTGTTGACGTAGGCTGGGTTGTATCACATTCAGATGTAATCATTTCCTACTTAAAAAAGGTCCTCATTACTATCAAGTATATCTGTATACATTTCATTCATGAGTTGGGTTGATCCAGATACAATTGCTGTCTACAGATTAATGATTAGAAACAAGTTTCTCATCACCTTCTAACAGATTTATATATTTTGCTAGCATGCATGCCTTAGCATGCTTCTATCGATAGTGACGCGAGAGTCCGACATGTAGTGGTGTTTCAATTAAAAATCTATACTATTAGATTTTACGATTTCGCTCTTTTTATTCTTTTACAAAGTAGATACATATTTATGTATTTCATTTAGCACAGAGTCATAAAATTTCTTTGCTTACAAAATTGTGTGACATTCTTTTAAATTTGCATGCTTAGGCATGCTTTCAATATTTTTTCTGTAAATTTATTTGATACTCATACAGATACAGATATAAAGTAAGATCTGCTTACATTACATTTTACAATTTATGTATGCTTCAGCATGATTCCAGTTGAAGTCCATATTTATTCAGTAAGTTTGTTTGATACTAATTCATACACATATACATTCTTAAAGATTGGAAATCTAAGTCCAATTTATGTAGTTTATCTATATTTTCTAAAGATTTGAAAGCTATAGAAATTAATAGAGTAAAGATCTATTATAATAGCCCATGGGCATATTTTAAAATTTCGCTTGCTAGAGCTTTCGAAATGGAAAATGTACAATTTTCACTATAAAAAGTGATAATATTAGGTGTTACTGAATATTACACTGTGTTGTAAACTTGTCTCTATATTGACTGATGGCTTTAAACTTGTATTATTTTCAGCTTCTATTTTGATTTTACTTTCTTCTTTCTTGCGAATTCTTTCAATATTTCTAGAACTATTTATGAATTCTTTGAGAGGTTCTGTTATAGGTTTATATGTATCTTTTATTGCTCACATGTATCTATTTCACCAGTTTTTATACTACGAAGCTTTTTCTTCAAGACATTTCTTGTCAACACCAACTGTTTTAAAATTTTCTCATCCATGTTTAATAATAGTAAATAACAGGTATCAGCTATTAGATCAGGTATCAGCTATCAGATCAGGTTATCAGGTAACTGGTCTGGTTTTCAGATCAGCTTATCAGGACCTGGTCTGTTTTTCAGATCAGCTTATCATGACCTGGTCTGGTTTTCAGATCAGCTTATCAGGACCTGATCTGGTTTTCAGATCAGCTTAATAGGACCTTGTCTGGTTTTCAGATCAGCTTATCAGGACCTGGTCTGGTTTTCAGATCAGCTTTTCAGGACCTGGTCTGGTTTTCAGATCAGCTTAATAGGACCTGGTCTGGTTTTCAGATCAGCTTATCAGGACCTGGTCTGGTTTTCAGATCAGCTTTTCAGGACCTGGTCTGGTTTTCAGATCAGCTTATCAGCACCTGGTATGGTTTTCAGATCAGCTTATCTGATTCAGATTGGGTTATCAGTTTACAAGTAGCTGCCCATTTACAACATTTAGATGAATGCAGTTTAAGGTCAGATGAAAAACGAAAAAGTAAACTTTTATGTAGTCAAATTCTCTTTTTTTCTATAACGATCATCGTTCAATTCAATATCGTTGCTTATAATCAAAATCCATATTTATCCTTCCAACATGCTTTATATTTGTCTCATCTTACTTAAAAATTATAATTACATTATGATTATCTAGTATCAAATGTTTGGTGATTCTGGTATAAGTTTGACATCAGCAGAATGCATCAACATTCTTATCTCACTCCATACAAAAATATGTTTCTCACATCTAACATCGTTAAATATCATATCAGAATTACTTTTAGCTTTGTTAGGAGAAATAACAGATTCAGTATCTGTAAATGTGTATTATCCCATTCCTTTAATTAATGAAATTATGTAATTTCTTTAAGTATCCATATTTAGGTTGATAGAGAGATTTTGAGTATTAATATGTAGATGTTTTAAAATTTTAGTTCATTAAGACTTTTTAGCAAGCCAATCATAACATATTATTTTTTATTTTATTTTCTTTTACAATTTGACAGACCAACTATTTTTGCGCAAATAAAATTTGATAGAGGGGGAACTATGACTTGTTTTTGAACTAACGAATCATCAAAATTTTGTACCATACTATTTTTAGGTTGTTTCACTAACCACATTTGTGTAACTAAATGCATTTTATAAATATTATCTCTTATTAAAAAAATAAAATAATACAGCTATACGATATCAGAAAATATTTTCTGAAATCGTGTAGCTGCATTATTTTATTTATTTAATAAGAGATAATGATGTATACTCACATTCAAAACAACATAAAACTATCATTTGTTTTGATTATGAGTATACGTCAATATTTATGAAATGCAATTAGTTACACAAATGTGGTTAGTGAAACAAAGTATATTTTAACAGCCTTATTTATAAAAATTATTAAGACTTTATAAAGGCTTTTTTAGAAAAATTTTTTTTTATTTATTTTTCTAAAAAAACCTTTATAAAGTCTTAATAATTTTTATAAATAAGACTGTAAGAGTTTAAAATCAGTATTTTTTATGATAATACTGGTTTTAAACTCTTAAAATATACTTTGTTTTGACTATGAGTAGGGACCATTATCTCTTATACAGGAAAAATAAAATAATACAGCTATACGATACCAGAAAATATTTTCTGGTGTCGTATAGCTGTATTATTTTATTTTTTCTAAATAAGAGACAATATTTATGAAACACATTTCATAAATATTGGTGCATACTCATAGTCAAAACAACCTAAAAATAGGATGGTACGAAATTTTTGATGATTCATCAAACGTTAGTTCAAAAACAAGTCATAGTTCCCCCTCTATCAAATTTTATTTGCGCAAAAATAGTTGGTCTGTCAAATTGTAAAAGAAAATAAAATAAAAAATAATATGTTATGATTGGCTTGCTAAAAAGTCTTAATGAACTAAAATTTTAAAACATCTACATATTAATACTCAAAATCTCTCTATCAACCTAAATATGGATACTTAAAGAAATTACATAATTTCATTAATTAAAGGAATGGGATAATACACTGTTACGCGCTGGCTACAGAGGAATTAATAAAATTGTTACATGTCTGTCGCAATTTATTTCTTGAAACCTATAATAAAAATATTGTCAAGAGGCATGATAAAAGGTCTCCCAGCTAGCTATATTCCCGGCGATGTTGGTTCTTAACCCGTATTTCTATTGCGCGTAAGCATATAACACACTATACATGCCATTCGAATACCGATAGTGTGAACAAAGACGTAAGTAATTTAAATTACAATCCACAAAGAAACCATGGCCAGATGGTAAGCCAGGCAGGGCTAAATATTTCCCACCCACTGAGTTGAAACTTAGACGCCTTGACAGGATGCATGCCCTCGTTATTAAATTAAACCTGTCCCTATTTGCAAAGATCAGTACTTACTAGTAAAGTTCATAGTTGACTTCGATTACCATTCCCCTTTTTAAATATTTAAAAGTTCATCTTGATTCTTTAAAATTTTAAGAAATTTGAGATTTTATTAATATAAATTCAAAGCAAGTATCTAAATAGTTATCAATATTATATCTTAAGTTAGTTGGTGTCGTTACTTAACATACCGGAAAAAAAAAAAAATTACAATTGATGTACACCAAAAAAAAATAACGATTATATTACAAATTGATAATTACGCAATTTACATATTACATATGCATGTTGTAAGGGATACATTATTAAATTCTACTTACAATTTATTTGTACCATTAAAATTGGTAACTTATAGATCTCCTGCTACAATCGATGGGCCCAGCAATCACTGCAGAAAGAGTCTGTTAATTTAAGAGTTAGCTAAATACAAATATGTATACATATGATTATTTTTAAGAGTTAATTCTTGAAAAAAAATTTGAATTCAATTTAAATTTTTACCATTATTATTCAGGTTATTTCATTTAAAATTTTATTAATTATTTTCTCCCCTTTTTTTATTGTACTTCCGGTAATTAATTTAAAATCTTAGATAAAATTTGAAAAGAAAAACTTTATTTTATTCTTGGAAAAAAAAATTCTTTTTTTTTGTTTTTTTTTTTGTAATCAATTAATCAAAATTTTGCAAAAATAGTACGAAATATTTTAAACAATAGAGGAAATCACTAACATTTCACATCGTATTTGTTTCCGATTTACCACTTTTTGTTATTACCTGTGAATTATATTCTTCTGAATTTTTATTTTATGTGTCTTTTCCTCTTTCCAACAAGGTTTGTTAACAATTTAAAGTTATCTAAGTTATCATCGAATTTTAAATTTAATCAAATAAATTAAACATTTTGGTGTTCGAGTAGCACATATGTTATATACAATAGGTTATGTTTAGTTGTTTAGAACTCGTACTGGCAGAATTTATTTTAACTTCTAAGCCTTTTTCTTTTAAAATATTGTATATTTACATTTAGATTAGATTTAGATAAAAAAAACTGTAGGCTTCTTTTAGATTTAGTCTGTTATAAAATAGAACGGTAAGTAAAATTTAGATAAATATAATTTAGATTTAACTTTTTGGACTTAGCCTTTTATGCCAGAAAACGGTGAATATAATTTAGATTTAAACTTTTAGACTTAGCCTTTTATGCCAGAAAACGGTGAGTATAATTTAGATTTAACTTTTTAGACTTAGCCTTTTATGCCAGAAAACGGTGAGTATAATTTAGATTTAAACTTTTAGACTTAGCCTTTTATGCCAGAAAACGGTGAGTATAATTGTGATTTAACTTTTTAGACTTAGCCTTTTTCCAGGGATTTTATACATAAAGTAACCTCTTACGTTCGGCTTCGGTCACACGTGGCTCAGGGTTTCCAACTGTACGAAGGCGTGTTTCGTCGTAGTGCTTACACGTGGTTTAGGGGTTTATAGGTAGGAAGCACGTTTATTTTTTTTTTATTCCTCGTTGTAACTGTATATCCAAATGTGCGGCGACGTGTTTTGTGATATAAAAAAAAAACGTTTTTGTAACACGTATTTCACACGTGCCTCAAGGCAACAAAAAAAACCCCACACGTGTCTGCGATCCTTCAGATCAGAAAATACCTTTCTTTTGAGGACTAAGGACATGCAACACAATCCACGTGAAGCGAGACTCACTTTTCCACCCTTACAGGATCTGTTCACAATCACTTTACGAGTATCTGTATAGCACTTCTTTACTTGACGAACTTTGCTTGGTTAATGTCATCTATTTTATAATACGTTGATGCAAATGTCTCTTGAATGAAATCATTTTGAATCCCGTTATCACTGCAAAACTACATTTTCTCTCAAAGGCACTAACATGTTTGCTGTTGTATTCGAAAAAAAAATAAGAGGACAAAAAAAAATACAGTGGAGTAGGCGTATGCCAGACATCTTTTGTAACGATTCGCCACGCTAACTATGAGCTATTGCCTACTTGTAGAACAAAAGATTACGCGGATTTCTTTGCCTTTGTAGTGTGCGATAGGACATGTCAGATTAATTCAGTTGAAATGCCAGTATACATACATGCGTGTAATGTATGCTTTTCTACCTCAAGGTTAGGTAATAATGTAGAAAGGCTCCAACCTCACCGCGAGTTAATCTACGTTTGTGTCCATTATTCGCTGAAAAGGAACATTTACCCCATGTACAATAACCAACCTTAATACAACGAGAAATTTATATGTTCGTCCTAGCTAAACTCCACTGTAGGCCTATACAACCAGAAATATTTACAATAAGGTTATTCACGCAAAGAAACCACTCATTGAGCTTGGTGCGACAATTAGTAAACACCCGGTCCATGTACGTGGCACTCGTATATTGGCAAAAAAAAATTTCATAACATTGTTAATAGGTGTGATTTAAGTATTAACTTATAATGCAAAACTCAAGAATTATTGCCCTTAACTGTCTAAACTGTTCACATAGAGTAACAAAAATTTGCTTAATAAAATGTAATCGTACACAAATATAACTGGTAATGCAATGATGAACTTATTTATCTGATTTGCTAAATTATATAAATTGTTGGCTTATATTTCACTAACCAATGTGAATACCCATAATCCATATTAAAGGCTACACCTTTTTAGTCTGCACAAACACAACCCAGAGAGAACAGTTGATGAGATGATCAACTTCACATGATTAACCCTTTCTGTGTACTTTTGCCAGCATTATACACTGCTCTTAATAGCGATGAAATTATGAGAATATAGCGTCACCTTAATAGTTTTATAAGGTAATGAATACCATTTAATTACTTACTATAATCACTTAATAGTATTTTGCTTTTCTCTTCTTTTTCATAATTGGTTCCTTTGTTTTAGGAATAAAAAAGAAGAAAAGAAAAATCTTAGACAAAGTCTGGTCGTGAGCGGGTTAGTTCTTTAACAAAAGCTACGAAAATAATTGAGCACATACATTCGTACATATGTGTGTGTATGTGTGCATAAGTACATATTTTGGTATTTCATACATATGAACATAGAAATGTGAGTCGATTGCAACAATAACCTTGATATTGAAATTTATTTGTCGCTTAGAAAATATGTGGGAATGAACTCCATGTGCACTTCCTTGGTTAAGTGTTTTCACAAAGAACTTTTATTTACATATATTTTTATTTATTTTATTATGGTGTTTTCGTGCAAAAAAAACGTAACAAACCTGCTTCTAACTGCAATTTTATCAAATTGAAGTTTGAAAAGGAACTAGCTTTTTTTTCTTTTTACTAATAGGTATAGCGTTAATGGTAACAATTTTATTATTGATTATCAGCGTGTGGCTCGACCCACGAAAGCCGGGCAATTAACTTATGTTTTAAGATCAGTGGCATGGTATTTCCCCACATATTTGCCATTTTCATCTTCTATGTCATACAAATTTGCTCCTATTTCTTTTCTTATTCTGCATTTTATATATCTCGGCATAAATTTTTTGTTGATGTGCTTCGACATATTACTCAATGCATAATTTTTCCTAAATACAATCTGATCTTTATGATATTTTATGGGTCTACTGCGAAGGTTATAGGTCTTAGTGGCCTTTGCATGCGCGATGGTCAAGTTCTCGCGAATCTTTTCTCTTATTTGTGTTAACTTAGCCGCGTTGCTCATCAAACATAAATCTTCGTCATATACATAGCCTAGTCTGTCAAGGATTTTATATGCTGAACCATGTTGAACCATATTCTGGCCAAAAGCGGCGAAATATGGCGAACATTTTATAGCGGTGTGGTAATCGCTTCTTAGTATAGAGAGGATTTGAGGGATATATTTATCCCATCCTCTGTGGTTCTTGTGATTCTGCAAAAAATACCTTATTTTGGTAATGACCTCGCGGTTCGAGCGTTCAGATGCATTTGAATGCGGGGCATAAAACCCAGTGGTAATGTGCGTTATATCATACAAATGACAAAAATTCTTCATGTCTTTGGAATGAAACTGCTTCGCGTTGTCGCTATGAATGTATCTAGGGACTCCGTAAGTTGGAAAAATTTCGCTTTCGAAGAACAAAATTACACTAGAGGTAGTGGCTACTTTAAGTGGTTTCAAAAACACAAATTTCGTCAAATGGTCTAGACAGATAAATAATGTAGAGTTTTTAGCTTTTGTGTGCGGGTAAGGACCCAAAAAATCACAATATAGTCTCTCAAATGGCCTGTGCGTTATGACCTGATTTCCCATTTGCGGTCTTGAAATCTGATTTGACACTTTAATACTCTTACAAACGTCGCAGTTATTTACGTAAGCCTTCACGTCATTAGCCAGTGTCGGCCAAAAGTATTTTTGGCGAATTCTAGACCACGTTTTTATGAACCCACCATGACAGGACGTGTCAGACTCATGAGCCGTTTTTATAACTGCAAATGTTAGAGACCTTGGAACCCATATCCGCCAGAGGGTATCTTCATTCTCCAATGAACTACCCCTAAAATCAACACGCTTCAAAATAACATTTCCTGATATACATAAGTCTGGCAATGATTCTTTATTGTCTGAAATGGTATTTTTGAGTTTTTGATATTCCTCATCTTGAAACTCCGGTGCTGAAAGATCAATTTCCGCTGGTAAAGTTGCCAATGACAGTTCCTCTATATTCATCCTAGATAGACAGTCGGGAACAACGTTCAAAGAACCCTTTCGGTGTTCTATTGTAAATACGTAACGCTGCAGTTGTAAGCTCCAACGTGCTAACCGACCGCTCAAATCTTTTTGGGACATAAGCGACCTTAATGAAGAATGATCAGTAATAATACGGAAAGGCAAACCCTCAATATACGGTCGAAACCTTTTTACGCTTACAATTGCCGCTAAACATTCTAGTTCGGTGACCGTATAGTTTCTTTGCGATTTGTTCAGTTTTTGCGAAACAAATGCAATGGGGTGTTCCTGTCCCATATCATCATATTGAAACAATACGCCACCTACTCCTACCTTGGATGCATCGCACTGAATAAAAAATTCTTTTTCAAAGTTCGGTTGAGCGAGAACTGGGGCAGAAGATAGAGCCATTTTCAAGTTTTCAAACGACAATTTGGCTTCATTGTTTAATAAAAAAGGTCCCTTCGGCTTTTTCAGGCAGTCCGATAAAGGTCCTGCAAGTTCTGAAAAGTTTTTTATGAAGGAGCGATACCAGTTCGCCATTCCAATAAACCTGCGTACCTGTTTCCGTGATTTAGGTATAGGGAAATTTTTAATTGACTCGACTTTAATTGGATCCACTTTAAGGCAACCGTTTCCTACAATATATCCTAGGTATCTGATTTCTTTCTGACAGAACTTACTCTTGCTAACATTTATAGTTAGTTTGGCGGCTTTAAGACACGAAGCTACTTCAGTCAACAGATTTATATGCGTCTGAAAATCAGAGCTGCAGATTAAAAGGTCATCAAGATAGATGAATACGTTTTTCCGTAAACGCGATGGAATAACCTTATCCATGAGGCGACTCATGGTCTGGGGACCGTTGCACAAGCCAAAAGGCATATACTTGTAGTGATACAACGGCTTACCTGGTATCGCAAAAGCCGTTTTTTCTTTGGAGGAGTCCGTGAGCTTGATTTGCAAAAATGCGTCCTTCAAGTCAATTCCACTAATAAAAAAGGTGTCCTTAAGTCTGCTTAACAGCCCATTAATGTGAGGTAATGGATATGAGTCTTTTTTTGTCACTTCGTTCAGTTTCCTCGAATCGATGCACAGGCGCACTTTTCCTGGCTTTCTAACAAGTACTGCTGGGGAGCACCATGGCGAATTGGATTCTTCAATCACGCCTAGTTTCAAAAGTCTATCAATTTCTGCGTAAGCTTCAGCTTGTCTTGGAGGCGACAGTGGGTAATGTTTACATTTAATAGGCACTGCATCCCCCGTGTCTATATGATGTTGTAGTAAGTCAGTGCAACCCAAACCTAAATTTTCGTACGATGGAAACTTTAAAACTGTCTTTTCAAATAATAACTTTTGTTCAGGAGTAAGCTGGTGGTAGTTATCTTTGTCTAGTGAACCAGAAATTTCGGAAATTTTATTTATACAAGGGGGGATTAAATCGGGAGCTAAAGCGAACTCTCGCCAAAAATCGGTACCAAAATAGGCACACTGGCTTAATGAGGGAACTAAGTAAAATGTAATTCGCTTTGTTACTTCCTTGAACCTTATTGGAAGAGTGCAAAATCCTATGACATTTTGTTTACTGCCATTTGCGGTACGAACAGAAGATCTGAGCGGTGTATATGGTTCCTTAATTTTCTCCAAAAAATATAAGCAATCCCTACCTAATACGGATAAATTTGCTCCAGAATCAAGTAATCCTACTAGGTTGTCGTCTTTTACTTTAACTGCAGCAAATGGTCTATCATCAGATTCATTTATAAATGTTGATTCTAAAAACTTACGAATAAATTGTCGCTTTCTAAAACGAAGCCTACACTTTACTATGCGTTTTGAAATTTTGGGTTTATTTAGTTTAGACTCGGGGTTGAGGAGGATGGACGAGTGTCCCCGGTGGCCAGATCGCCCATTTTCCGATTTCCCTGGAAATCATGTCCATTGGGACATTTTGGAGTTAAAACCCCTTTGTGTCCACATTTGAAACAAAAAGGCCTTTTTATATCCTCGGAGCAATATATATAGGAGTGACCATATTCCATGCAGTTCCAGCACTGAATGCCAGAATAATCATGTTTCATTTTTCGATTAGAAAAACGAACAGCCTCAATTTGAGGGTCTATGCACGCTGGATCTAAAGACTCCTCAGAAGAATTATCGACTTCGCTTACGTTTCGCGGTGGGCCTATATTGGGATTTTGCAATTTATTATCACGCAATACTTTTTCTGCCCGACGAGCAATATCGCGAAAATCGTTCATATCACGCGGTTCAGCATTAAATAGTAAAAACTTTAAGTTTTGGTTTAAGTTTCTTTTCATAATGTCTATGAGTTCATTGTCTCTTAAAGGGCTTCGAAGTCTTAAGTTCATAGTGACAACAGAGTTATGGAAATCATCATAGGATTCTTTATACTGCTGTTTTCGCAGTGAAATCTTTATTAACACCTCGTGGTCAGACTCCATGTGCCCAAACTCTTTACTCAAGGAGTAACGTAAATCTGCATAAGTTATGTCGCGATTTTGCCTCATAAAAAACCAGTACCATTCCTCCGCACGACCTTGCAAGAGAATATGGAAGTTGGCTAGCAAATGCTCATTGCTACACCTAGATCGGTCACGCAGGGTTTCGACCTTGAAAAGAAAATCACCAACGGATCCGGTACCATCATATGTAATTTTCCACTTTTCTATTCTTATGTTCTCGTTTTCATACGAGGTACCTCTATCAGGAATCCGGTTAAAATTTGATGAGTTCGAAGCCCCCAGACTTGGTGATATTTCTGGTGCTCTACTTGAGGTTGAGCCTTGAGCAGCCCCAATTCGTGATATAGTTTCTCTAATAGTTACTAATTCTCTGCAGAATTCTTCCCGCGTACTTCTCATCATTTGCTCCATCAAGCCCAACAAGGAATCAAATGTGGCCGCGGGGTTGGAAATGTTATTATTGACGTTAGGAATTAATGATGCACTGTTATTAAAACCAGTGGGGGGTATATATGGATCTACTCTCGGGTCAAGACTTGATCTCGGAAGTAGTTGCTCAGCGTTTGCCATTTCAGGTGGCTGTGACGCCAAGTGTTGGTCATCCATTTCGATAATGTCTTGGAAATGACTATGCGCAGTTTGACTGGCTAGAGTTGCTTGACTAATCGTAGCAGAATTCGGGGCCACGACTGGTGAATGAACAACCTTAGGCCTAGCACCGGTGGTGCTGCCTTGAAGCTCGATCAAAATGTTATTTTGAGAGGCTGATAATTGTCGATTTTGTTTTGACGGCTTATTAGAACTTTTAGATGAACCTCTTGTGTTCATGGTGGAGCAAAAAAAATTTTTTTTTTTTTTTATTTTTTATTTTTATTTTTTTTTTATGAGAAATTATTGGAGTGCTTGGAAAAGACCAATACACAATCGTTTCTGAAGAAGCTTTGGTGAAAGTTGTTAAAATCTCGTGTATGACAAAAAAAATTAATTTTATTCATAAACTAATCAAGCAATTAATTGCCTGTAGCGCTAAGGTTTAAATATATGTATGGAAAAAAAATTTTGGAGTATTCGTATTCAAAATTATCCCATGTAAACTAAAAGAAATATTCGATTCGTATAATTCACAGGACGCAAAATTGCTTTCTTTTCATTTCGGAAGCAAAATTTTTTTTTTTTTTTTTTTTAATTTAAGTGAATTAATCAACTATAAATATACTTGGGGAATGATAACCGAGTCAAACTTAGTGTGGCAAGCACGATCATGACTATCGAAATATTAATTAATTGTGTAATTAATCATAAATAAAACCAATTATGTAGTTAGAATTAGCACGCACCTAAAACTGTACTGCAACATAAAACATTCTAAAAAAAAAATTATTTTACGGACTTGTATTGTTTTATGGTTTGATATTATTGTCTGATCCCAATGCATCTCCAAACAAATAAGATTTACCTTCAAGTTTCAGGCCTATTAAGAATCTAAACAAACAGAAATGTGCTAGCTTGCAGTCATATAACCATTTTTCTAACCCGCAGTTAGATTTCAGGAATATATCCCGTTAAAATACTAAGACATGAGTAGAAAATAGTTTAAGGAAGTAAATATTCATGATACTTTAAAGCTTGAATATATATGTTTATACAAAACAATTTGGCTAATTATCAATCATGTAACCATTTTTCTAAACCGCAGTTAGATTTCAGGATTATATCCCGTTAAAATACTAAGACATGAGTAGAAAATACTTTACAGAGGAAATCGCGATACTTCTATCTTTTGCAAACTTAGAAATTCTAACTAGTGGTATGGCTTTATAAAAATAGCTTTGTGTGTAATAAATTAGATGGTGTTACAGTCTTAAGTGGCCTTACAATGGCCTTTTTTTTTCGTTGGGCGCCATATATGTTACGCGCTGGCTACAGAGGAATTAATAAAATTGTTACATGTCTGTCGCAATTTATTTCTTGAAACCTATAATAAAAATATTGTCAAGAGGCATGATAAAAGGTCTCCCAGCTAGCTATATTCCCGGCGATGTTGGTTCTTAACCCGTATTTCTATTGCGCGTAAGCATATAACACACTATACATGCCATTCGAATACCGATAGTGTGAACAAAGACGTAAGTAATTTAAATTACAATCCACAAAGAAACCATGGCCAGATGGTAAGCCAGGCAGGGCTAAATATTTCCCACCCACTGAGTTGAAACTTAGACGCCTTGACAGGATGCATGCCCTCGTTATTAAATTAAACCTGTCCCTATTTGCAAAGATCAGTACTTACTAGTAAAGTTCATAGTTGACTTCGATTACCATTCCCCTTTTTAAATATTTAAAAGTTCATCTTGATTCTTTAAAATTTTAAGAAATTTGAGATTTTATTAATATAAATTCAAAGCAAGTATCTAAATAGTTATCAATATTATATCTTAAGTTAGTTGGTGTCGTTACTTAACATACCGGAAAAAAAAAAATTACAATTGATGTACACCAAAAAAAAATAACGATTATATTACAAATTGATAATTACGCAATTTACATATTACATATGCATGTTGTAAGGGATACATTATTAAATTCTACTTACAATTTATTTGTACCATTAAAATTGGTAACTTATAGCTCTCCTGCTACAATCGATGGGCCCAGCAATCACTGCAGAAAGAGTCTGTTAATTTAAGAGTTAGCTAAATACAAATATGTATACATATGATTATTTTTAAGAGTTAATTCTTGAAAAAAAATTTGAATTCAATTTAAATTTTTACCATTATTATTCAGGTTATTTCATTTAAAATTTTATTAATTATTTTCTCCCCTTTTTTTATTGTACTTCCGGTAATTAATTTAAAATCTTAGATAAAATTTGAAAAGAAAAACTTTATTTTATTCTTGGAAAAAAAAAATTCTTTTTTTTTGTTTTTTTTTTTGTAATCAATTAATCAAAATTTTGCAAAAATAGTACGAAATATTTTAAACAATAGAGGAAATCACTAACATTTCACATCGTATTTGTTTCCGATTTACCACTTTTTGTTATTACCTGTGAATTATATTCTTCTGAATTTTTATTTTATGTGTCTTTTCCTCTTTCCAACAAGGTTTGTTAACAATTTAAAGTTATCTAAGTTATCATCGAATTTTAAATTTAATCAAATAAATTAAACATTTTGGTGTTCGAGTAGCACATATGTTATATACAATAGGTTATGTTTAGTTGTTTAGAACTCGTACTGGCAGAATTTATTTTAACTTCTAAGCCTTTTTCTTTTAAAATATTGTATATTTACATTTAGATTAGATTTAGATAAAAAAAACTGTAGGCTTCTTTTAGATTTAGTCTGTTATAAAATAGAACGGTAAGTAAAATTTAGATAAATATAATTTAGATTTAACTTTTTGGACTTAGCCTTTTATGCCAGAAAACGGTGAATATAATTTAGATTTAAACTTTTAGACTTAGCCTTTTATGCCAGAAAACGGTGAGTATAATTTAGATTTAACTTTTTAGACTTAGCCTTTTATGCCAGAAAACGGTGAGTATAATTTAGATTTAAACTTTTAGACTTAGCCTTTTATGCCAGAAAACGGTGAGTATAATTGTGATTTAACTTTTTAGACTTAGCCTTTTTCCAGGGATTTTATACATAAAGTAACCTCTTACGTTCGGCTTCGGTCACACGTGGCTCAGGGTTTCCAACTGTACGAAGGCGTGTTTCGTCGTAGTGCTTACACGTGGTTTAGGGGTTTATAGGTAGGAAGCACGTTTATTTTTTTTTATTCCTCGTTGTAACTGTATATCCAAATGTGCGACGACGTGTTTTGTGATACAAAAAAAAAACGTTTTTGTAACACGTATTTCAAACGTGCCTCAAGGCAACAAAAAAAACCCCACACGTGTCTGCGATCCTTCAGATCAGAAAATACCTTTCTTTTGAGGACTAAGGACATGCAACACAATCCACGTGAAGCGAGACTCACTTTTCCACCCTTACAGGATCTGTTCACAATCACTTTACGAGTATCTGTATAGCACTTCTTTACTTGACGAACTTTGCTTGGTTAATGTCATCTATTTTATAATACGTTGATGCAAATGTCTCTTGAATGAAATCATTTTGAATCCCGTTATCACTGCAAAACTACATTTTCTCTCAAAGGCACTAACATGTTTGCTGTTGTATTCGAAAAAAAAATAAGAGGACAAAAAAAAATACAGTGGAGTAGGCGTATGCCAGACATCTTTTGTAACGATTCGCCACGCTAACTATGAGCTATTGCCTACTTGTAGAACAAAAGATTACGCGGATTTCTTTGCCTTTGTAGTGTGCGATAGGACATGTCAGATTAATTCAGTTGAAATGCCAGTATACATACATGCGTGTAATGTATGCTTTTCTACCTCAAGGTTAGGTAATAATGTAGAAAGGCTCCAACCTCACCGCGAGTTAATCTACGTTTGTGTCCATTATTCGCTGAAAAGGAACATTTACCCCATGTACAATAACCAACCTTAATACAACGAGAAATTTATATGTTCGTCCTAGCTAAACTCCACTGTAGGCCTATACAACCAGAAATATTTACAATAAGGTTATTCACGCAAAGAAACCACTCATTGAGCTTGGTGCGACAATTAGTAAACACCCGGTCCATGTACGTGGCACTCGTATATTGGCAAAAAAAAATTTCATAACATTGTTAATAGGTGTGATTTAAGTATTAACTTATAATGCAAAACTCAAGAATTATTGCCCTTAACTGTCTAAACTGTTCACATAGAGTAACAAAAATTTGCTTAATAAAATGTAATCGTACACAAATATAACTGGTAATGCAATGATGAACTTATTTATCTGATTTGCTAAATTATATAAATTGTTGGCTTATATTTCACTAACCAATGTGAATACCCATAATCCATATTAAAGGCTACACCTTTTTAGTCTGCACAAACACAACCCAGAGAGAACAGTTGATGAGATGATCAACTTCACATGATTAACCCTTTCTGTGTACTTTTGCCAGCATTATACACTGCTCTTAATAGCGATGAAATTATGAGAATATAGCGTCACCTTAATAGTTTTATAAGGTAATGAATACCATTTAATTACTTACTATAATCACTTAATAGTATTTTGCTTTTCTCTTCTTTTTCATAATTGGTTCCTTTGTTTTAGGAATAAAAAAGAAGAAAAGAAAAATCTTAGACAAAGTCTGGTCGTGAGCGGGTTAGTTCTTTAACAAAAGCTACGAAAATAATTGAGCACATACATTCGTACATATGTGTGTGTATGTGTGCATAAGTACATATTTTGGTATTTCATACATATGAACATAGAAATGTGAGTCGATTGCAACAATAACCTTGATATTGAAATTTATTTGTCGCTTAGAAAATATGTGGGAATGAACTCCATGTGCACTTCCTTGGTTAAGTGTTTTCACAAAGAACTTTTATTTACATATATTTTTATTTATTTTATTATGGTGTTTTCGTGCAAAAAAAACGTAACAACACATTTACAGATACTGAATCTGTTATTTCTCCTAACAAAGCTAAAAGTGATTCTGATATGATATTTAACGATGTTAGATGTGAGAAACATATTTTTGTATGGAGTGAGATAAGAATGTTGATGCATTCTGCTGATGTCAAACTTATACCAGAATCACCAAACATTTGATACTAGATAATCATAATGTAATTATAATTTTTAAGTAGATGAGACAAATATAAAGCATGTTGGAAGGATAAATATGGATTTTGATTATAAGCAACGATATTGAATTGAACGATGATCGTTATAGAAAAAAAGAGAATTTGACTACATAAAAGTTTACTTTTTCGTTTTTCATCTGACCTTAAACTGCATTCATCTAAATGTTATAAATAGGCAGCTACTTGTAAACTGATAACCCAATCTGAATCAGATAAGCTGATCTGAAAACCATACCAGGTCCTGATAAGCTGATCTGAAAACCAGACCAGGTCCTGAAAAGCTGATCTGAAAACCAGACCAGGTCCTGATAAGCTGATCTGAAAACCAGACCAGGTCCTATTAAGCTGATCTGAAAACCAGACCAGGTCCTGAAAAGCTGATCTGAAAACCAGACCAGGTCCTGATAAGCTGATCTGAAAACCAGACCAGGTCCTATTAAGCTGATCTGAAAACCAGATCAGGTCCTGATAAGCTGATCTGAAAACCAGACCAGGTCATGATAAGCTGATCTGAAAAACAGACCAGGTCCTGATAAGCTGATCTGAAAACCAGACCAGTTACCTGATAACCTGATCTGATAGCTGATACCTGATCTAATAGCTGATACCTGTTATTTACTATTATTAAACATGGATGAGAAAATTTTAAAACAGTTGGTGTTGACAGAACATCTCAAAGAATTCATAAATAGTTCTAGAAATATTGAAAGAATTCGCAAGAAAGAAGAAAGTAAAATCAAAATAGAAGCTGAAAATAATACAAGTTTAAAGCCATCAGTCAATATAGAGACAAGTACACCAAAGAAACTTTCAGAAGGAACAATATTTGATGATATCATCTTATTTAATGATGCTAATACTGAGAATGATGATAAGGATGATGAAGATGATTTTTACTCATAGACTTCCAATTCTGAAGACACTTATACTCATTTATCAGTCTTGGAAGGAAGAATTGAATTAGATACAAACTATGGCCCACATCAAGATTTGAATGAAAGTTTGGTGATAGTAACCTAAAACTAAATGAAGATAAAATACAAGTTGATGGTTAAATATAGGCCCTAATATTTCTTTATTTTCTTTAATGATTGATAATAGAACATGGAAATATTATGAGAAATTTGATGTTGAAAACTATATAAAATATATAATTTCTACTAATCATCATCATCATTCACTGACAGAGAATGATGTTATCAGTAAATTGTTTCTGGAAACTCCAAACGATAAACTATAGGACAAATTAATAATATAGCTTAAGGAATTAATATAATTCAAGAATATATTAAAATGCAAATTGATAGAGTACAACGTGAAATACAATTAGAGATAGAAGATAGTTATAAAATTGATAAAATACATACTAAAAATCAAATCATCTTTTGAAAAAACAAATTGAACAGCTGAACGATAAAATTTATAGATTGGAAAATGAACTACATGATAGTATAAATAGCTGAAAGTGCATCAAGTAGATCACAACACTCTCCAAAAAATCTTTAAAATAACGCAATGTCTTTAAAAAGAAATTTAGTAGACGAACTCTATAATAAATCTCGAAAATTGTTTGTGTATTGTAGATATGTAATGAAAGGAATAGTTGATCTTTTATGGAGTTGATTTATGTGAAATGGGAAACTATTCTACAGAAAATAGAAATTATTGATTATTGTAGACTGTAAATGAATCATTCACAAAGTTTCTATGGTCAACACCGTTGAAAATAAAAGTTGCATTCGAAAAAACCTAGGCTGTGGAAAATATTTTTGAAATGTTATGAGTACCAAAAAGCTTACAAATGGATGATTGTAAAGAATTTTTTAATAGACACTGGAAAATTCATGCATATGTAGAATATTAAACATTATTAAGGAATTATGTGATGATGGTTCATATAAATGAAATATACAAAGAATTACTTAATGTACTCGTATACAATATAAAAGTTCATCTCACTATTTAAATCTTTCCGATTAAAGTTAACTCAACAAATGAGAAAAAGCTGCTAAATATAATAATTTGAAGATGAACAAAATGTTGAAATTTAATGAAAGTAAAAAATAAAATTAAACAGGAAAAATCTAGTTTGGTTTGTATTTTTGAAGGAATGATAGGTCTTAAGAAAGATAATTAACTTAATATACTGGAAATTTTCTAAACTTGTTGGCCTGTATGAAATATTGTGAAAACTTAAGTGTTCAAAATAAATTACAACACAGTGTAATATTCAGTAACACCTAATATTATCACTTTTTATAGTGAAAATTGTACATTTTCCATTTCGAAAGCTCTAGCAAGCGAAATTTTAAAATATGCCCATGGGCTATTATAATAGATCTTTACTCTATTAATTTCTATAGCTTTCAAATCTTTAGAAAATATAGATAAACTACATAAATTGGACTTAGATTTCCAATCTTTAAGAATGTATATGTGTATGAATTAGTATCAAACAAACTTACTGAATAAATATGGACTTCAACTGGAATCATGCTGAAGCATACATAAATTGTAAAATGCAATGTAAACAGATCTTACTTTATATCTGTATCTGTATGAGTATCAAATAAATTTACAGAAAAAATATTGAAAGCATGCCTAAGCATGCAAATTTAAAAGAATGTCACACAATTTTGTAAGCAAAGAAATTTTATGACTCTGTGCTAAATGAAATACATAAATATGTATCTACTTTGTAAAAGAATAAAAAGAGCGAAATCGTAAAATCTAATAGTATAGATTTTTAATTGAAACACCACTACATGTCGGACTCTCGCGTCACTATCGATAGAAGCATGCTAAGGCATGCATGCTAGCAAAATATATAAATCTGTTAGAAGGTGATGAGAAACTTGTTTCTAATCATTAATCTGTAGACAGCAATTGTATCTGGATCATCCCAACTCATGAATGAAATGTATACAGATATACTTGATAGTAATGAGGACCTTTTTTAAGTAGGAAATGATTACATCTGAATGTGATACAACCCAGCCTACGTCAACAATAACTTCAAGGATGTCAACCAGCAAACCTCATGTAGAAAAACTCGATGTAAAAATTCTCTCAAACATAGATATTCTAGTGTTTCTGACACTATAAAAACACCGACGGTGAATTGATGGTGGAGGTAACTGTGTTATTTGAGATCGATTTTCTAGAATAGTTGATTATTAAACATGTATTTCTTTGTAGATAAAGTAATTTCTCTATACATATATACATATATTTACCTATATGTATATATGAATACATTTAAAAATTACATAAATATTCTCTTTTTCAAGTAGTAAAATCTGAAAAAATAGTAGTGGCATATTAAAAGAAAAAAATTATTAAAAAGAGAGACTGAGTGATCAACTGATACGTACACTTTGTCTGACAGGTAAATAAAGCGCGCTTTAAAATATCAGAAATATATGCACAATACGCTGAACTTTAATAAAATGAGAAAAAAAAATCATCTAGAACATCAAATAAAAGCCATAGGCGAGTAACCTTCATAATATAAACATATACCTTATTAATGAAAACATATTATCAGTATGAAGTAACACAATTTGAGGAGTTAAAATTTTAACATTTAATTGTCCCTTAACGCTGACAAAGAGTAGAGAGATATGTTGACATAGAAAGTCATCTTATATACTAGAGGAACCGTTGAGAGACCAGACCTAAATTGTAAGAAAACGATTTCGTTTTCTGTTGATCGCTATTCAAGAAGAAAACAAGTTTCCTCATTATGATTTAACTAATTTAAAAGTACATATCCAAATGATAATGATCTTAACATAAAAATTAAAAATAAACGTTATGCAATTCTATACTATATGTACTCGTATCTAAGATTCCAACAAAGCTATTATATGAAAGAATCTCAAGCACTTCCAAATGCACTAAAGTTTAAGATAAAAGTTCCTTTTATTCAATAGCGGCCCAATTGATATAGAAATTTAATATGAAACAGTAAGCAAGGGCCTCAGCTACTGCATTTTTACTGATGATCGAATAATAGAAAGTCCTGAAAGTCTTATAAATTAAGTAATATGAATGAAAAAATGGTTTTAATAGACGAGTAAGGTTTCGAATGATTTTCATTACAAAAAGAAGTAGCGGATGTTTTTAACAATAATGAGTATAACAATTTCATTATAAAACCGCCATTTGATTTTAAATGTTTATCAATAAAAAAGGAAAGAGAAGCAAAGTGGTTAACAAAAAACTATCATCACCTAAGCTGGACTGCTGGATCAGTTTCATTTCAAAGCGTTTGTAATTTTTTAAAGCCAATGCAAGATGTTTAAATATATGAAAAAGGTGAAGAAAAAAGATGATAGTTGGAAAAAATTTTACACCGAAAAATTTCTAACGTTGACTATATAGGCTACATCAACTTTAAACAAATGGAAATAAAAAATATTAAATATTTATACTATAGTTACTACAACTAGAGAGGAATTCAATTTTACTTAAAGCAGAAACTCCTCACAAACTTTTAAGTAAATACATCTAAAAATTAAAAGAACGTTTTTTTAATTTCAAATAAAAAAACTATCGAGATATTTCACATCTATACACAAAAGACCAGGCGAATATTTACAACTGCACATGACAAAAAAAATGTATTTAAACAAGGAGCCCCAGACTTATTTGTATGTACATACATACATACATAAAATCAATTTGTAGATCCATATGTACATATGTACACATATTATCAAATTTCTTACCCATGCTCAAGTATTTATTGGATTTTTACAATCACACTTACATATCTACATCATGAAAACATACAAACCGTTCTCCAAGCTATTGACGCTTGAAGACGAAAGTCGAAGAAGACAAATGTACTTAAATAAACAAACTTATCACAGACCAGTCAAACTCTATCGCGCGTACACACATACACATACACAAAATCACCACGATCGTACGCAAGAATTTTGCAAAATCTGAAATTAATATTTATACAAATATAAACAAATTTCTGACCGACAGACTTTAACACTGGACAAATTTAAGCTTGATAAAATATAAAGCAATCTCATCCTCCAATATGAAAAACATACTAGGATTAGGGAAGTTCAGATATATGATAATATTTTCTAGCAAAAAATTTTCATATGAGAAAGAATTTATTTCTACGTACATATAAATACTATGGTGAGAAATCACATACACACACACATACTAAAATTCATCTATGAAAAATTAAACCTATTTCAACAACGCCCTCCCCTCACAAATCACAGTCAGCCTAAAGTTCTTACAGATATATATACACAAAATCTCAAGGTAACATACAATCTATCAATCTCACAACCTAAATCACGATTAGCCTTAAACTCATATAGACATACATATATGCACACAGATACGTATACATATACATGAACACCTTCACCTCACCTCTCATTAATCATGATCAGCCTTAAACTCCTACATATATACACACAAATTTCGCGGTTATATTACATGAACACTTCGCCCCTCATAAATCACGATAAGCCTTAAGTTTCCTACAGATATACATACACTAATTCTCGAAGTCACATACAATCGATCAATCTCAACAATTTAAATTACGATCAGCCTTAAACTCGTACAGACATACATGTACAAAAATTCCTACAGACATATAAACACCCAAATTCTTATAGATACATATTACAACAACACCGCCCGCCTACCTCAAATCAAGGACAGCCTTAAACTCCTACATATACATACATACACACACACACACACACACACATAGGCACATTCTATCTATCTATCACAACAAGACCCTCCCCCACCTCAAATCACAATCAGCCTTAAACTCCTACGAACATACATATACACAGATTAACACGGATACGTATTACATGAACACTCTCACCTCGCCGTTCATAAATCACAGACAGCCTTAAACTCTTACAGACATACATACATACATATATACATGTACACAGATTCCCACGGATACATATTACAACAACTCCCCACCCTCCACCAGTCGATCTACCTCCAATACATCCCATACATTGGCTTAAATTCCAACAAGCATATACGTCACCGAATTCTCATGGTTACATATTACAAAACACCCTCACCTACCCAAATCACGGTCAACCTTAAGGTCTCACAATCTAGACAACCCCCGTCCTCCACCAATCACAGCTAGACTTGAATTCCTACAGCTAGACACACCCCGCCCTCCACCAATCACAGCCAGACTTCAATTCCTACAGCTAGACACACCCACAAATTTTCCGTCGGCATTAGGAAAAATTATTTCCATGATTTTCCCGTCGGCATTTGAAAAAAATAAACATGTTTTCCCGTCGGCATTTGAAAAAAATAAAGATGTTATCCCGTCGGTATTTGAAAAAAAAATAAAGATGTTTTCCCGTCGGCATTTGAAAAAAATAAAGATGTTTTCCCGTCGGCATTAGAAAAAAATAAAGATGTTATCCCGTCGGCATTTGAAAAAAATAAAGATGTTTTCCCGTCGGCATTTGAAAAAAATAAAGATGTTTTCCCGTCGGCATTAGGAAAAATCATACAAATATAAAAATCTTAAAGCTATAAACCCCCTTAATGTATTCCCACAAAATATTCCACGCACAAGTTCCCACGGTCATACATACATACATACATACATACATATACTTAATATAAACAAAAAAAGTTAATATAAACAACAAACTCCTAATGTAAACAAAAAACACAGACGGACGGACGGACACACACACGTAGGTAACAAAGTTCACAAATTTCCAAGAATTTTAAAATTTCAGCCAAAATTTAACAATTTCAGCCACAATTTAACAATTTCAGCCCACAATTTCACAATTTCAGCCACAATTTAACAATTTCAGCCCACAATTTAACAAGTTTAATTGCCCCCGAATGCCCATTTCCCTACTACTAATACTCAAAATCTCTCTATTAACCTAAATATGGATACTTAAAGATATTATATAATTTCATTAATTACAGGCATGGGATATTACACATTTACAGCTACTGAATCTGTTATTTCTCCTAACAAAGGCAAAAGTAATTCCGATATGATATTTAACGATGTTGCGTGTGAGAAACATATTTTTGTATGGAGTGAGATAAGAATTTTGATGCATTCTGCTGATGTCAAACATTTGATACTAGATAATCATAATGTAATTATAATTTTTAAGTAAGATGAGACAAATATAAAGCATGTTGGAAGGATAAATATGGATTTTGTTTATAAGCAACGATATTGAATTAAACGATAATCGTTACAGAAAAAAAAGAATTTGACTACATATAAATTTACTTTTTCGTTTTTCATCTGACCTTAAACTGCATTCATCTAAATATTATAAATGGGCAGCTACTTGTAAACTGATAACCCAATCTGAATCAGATAAGTTGATCTGAAAATCAGACCAGGTCCTGATAAGCTGATCTGAAAAACAGATCAGGTCCTGATAAGCTGATCTGAAAAACAGACCAGGTCCTGATAAGCTGATACCTGATCTAATAGCTGATACCTCTTATTTGCTAAACATGGATGAGAAAATTTAAAAACAGTTGGTGTTGACAAGAAATGTCTTGAAGAAAAAGCTTCGTAGTATAAAAACTGGTGAAATAAATATATGTGAACAACTAAGAGATACATTTAAACCTATAACAAAACCACTCAAAGAATTCATAAATAGTTCTAACAAAATTAAAAGAATTCCCATGAAAGAAGAAAGCAAAATGAAGACAGAAGTTGAAAATAATACAAGTTTAAAGTCTCAGAAGATTTCAGTCAAGATAGAGTCAAGTACACCAAAGAAACTAGCTGAAGGAACAATATTCGATAATACTATATTGTTTAATGATGTTAATAATGAGAATGATGATGACTATGATGAAGATGATTTCTACTCACAGACTTCCAATACTGATGACACTTATACTGACTTATCAGTCTTGGAAGGAAGAAATGAATTAGATACAAACTATGATCCACATAAAGATTTCAATAATAAATGGAAATTTGGTGATAGTAACCTCAAACTTAATGAAGATAAAATACAAGTTGGTGGTCAAATATGGGCTCTAATAGTAGCTTTATTTTCTTTAATGATTGATAATAAAACATGGAAATACTATGAGAAATTTTATTTTGAAAACTATATAAAATATATAATTTCTACTAATACATGGATAGATAATCATCATCATTCACTGACGGAGAATGATGTTATCAGTAAATTGTTCTGGAAACTCAAATCGATAAACTGTAGGACAACTTAATAAAATAGCTTAAGGAATTAATATAATTCAAGAATATATTAAAATGTAAATTGATGGAGTACAACGTGAAATACAATTAGAGATAGAAGATAGTTATAAAATTGAAAAACATATACTAAAAATTAAATCATCTTTTAAAAAAACAAATTGAACAGCTGAACGATAAAATTTATAGATTGGAAAATGAACTACATGATAGTATAAATAGCTGCAAGTGCATCAAGTAGATCACAACACTCACCAAAAAATCTGTAAAACAACTTAATGCCTTCAAAAAGAAATTTAGTAAACGAACTCTATAATAAATCTCGAAAATTGTTTGTGCATTGCAGATATGTTATGAAAGGAATAGTTGATCTTTTATGGAGCTAATTTAGGTGAAATGGGAAACTATTCTACAGAAAATAGAAATTATTGATTATTGTAGACTGTAAATGATCCATTCACAAAGTTTCTATGGTCAATACCGTTGAAAATAAAAGTTGCACTCGAAAAAACCTACGTTGTGGAAAATGTTTTTGAAATGTTACAAGTACCAAAAAACTTACAAATGGATGATTGTAAAGAATTTTTTAATAGACACTGGAAAATTCATGCATAAGTAGAATATTAAATATTACTTAATATGAAAGCATCAATAGTAGAATGATTTAACAGATCATCCAAAGGAATTATGTGATGATGGTTCATATAAGTGTATTGAAATATACAAAGAATTACTTAATGTACTCGTATACAATATAAAAGTTCATCTCACTATTTAAATGTTTCCGATTAAAGTTAACTCAACAAATGAGAAAAAGCTGCTAAATATAATAATTTGAAGATGAACAAAATGTTGAAATTTAATGAAAGTAAAAAATAAAATTAAACAGGAGAAATCTAGTTTGGTTTGTATTTTTGAAGGAATGATTAGGAATGATAGGTCTTAAGAAAGATAATTAACTTAATATACTGGAAATTCTCTAAACTTGTTGGCCTGTATGAAATATTGTCAAAACTTAAGCGTTCAAAATGAATTACAACACAGTGTAGTATTCAGTAACACATAATATTATGACTTTTTATAGTATAAATTGTACATTTTCCATTTCGAAAGCTCTAGCAAGCGAAATTTTAAAATATGCTCATGGGCTATTATAATAGATCTTCACTCTATTCATTTCTATAGCTATAAATCTTTAGAAAATATAGACAAACTATATAAATTGGACTTAGATTTCCAATCTATAAGAATGTATATGTGTATGAATTAGTATCAAACCAACTTACTGAATAAATATGGACATCAACTGGAATCATGCTGAAGCATACATAAATTGTAAAATGCAATATAAGCAGACCTTACTTTATATCTGTATATGTATGAGTATTAAATAAATTTACAGAAAAAATATTGAAAGCATGCCGAGCATGCAAATTTAAAAGAATTCCTCACGTCATATAATTTTGTAAGTAAAGAAATATTATGATTCTATGATAAATGAAATACATATGTATCTACTCTGTAAAAAATTCAGAAGAGTGAATTCTTAAATTCTAATAGTATAGATTTTTAATTGAAACACCACTACATGTCGGACTCTCACTTCACTATCGATAGAAGCATGCTAAGGCATGCATGCTAGCAAAATAAGTATATAAATCTGTTAGAAGGTGATGAGAAACTTGTTTCTAATTATTAATCTGTAGCCAGCAATTGTATCTGGATCAAACCAACTCATGATTGAAATGTATACAGATATGGTTGATGGTGATGAGGACCCTTTTTAAGTAAGAAATGATTACATCTGAATGTGATACAACCCAGCCTACGTCAACAATAACTTCAAGGGGATCAACCTCATGTAGAAAACTCGATGTAAAAATTCTCTCAAACATAGATATTTTAATGATTCTGATACTATGAAAACACAGACGCTGAATTGATGGTGGAGGTAACTGAATTATTCGAGATAGATTTTCTAGAATAGTTGATTATTAAACATGTATTTCTTTGTAGATAAAGTAATTTCTCTATACATACATACATATATTTACGTATATGTATATATGAATACATTTAAAAATTATACAAATATTCTCTTTTTCAAGTAGTAAAATCTGAAAAAATAGTAGTGATACATTAAAAGAAAAAAAAATATTAAAAAGAGAGACTGAGTGATCAACTGATACGTACACTTTGTATGACAGGTAAATAAAGCGCACTTAAAAATATCAGAAATATATACGCTAAAATTTAATAAAATGGGATAAAAAAATCATCTAGAACATCAAATAAAAGTCATAGGCGAGTAACCTTCATAAGATAAACATATACCTTATTAATGAAAACATATTATCAGTATGAAGTAACACAATTTGAGGAATTAAAATTTAATTGTCCCTTAACGCTGAGAAAGAGTAGGCAGATTTGTTGACATAGAAAGTCATCTTGTATACTAGAGGAACCGTTGAGAGGCCAGACCTAAATTGTAAGAAAACGATTTCGTTTTCTGTTGATCGCTATTCAAGAAGAAAACAAGCTTCCTCATTATGATTTAACTAATTTAAAAGTACATTTAAATTCAGTCCCATATCCAACTGATGATGATCTTAACATAAAAATTAAAAATAAACGTTATGCAATTCTATATTATATGTACTCGTACCTAAGATTCCAACAAAGCTATTATATGAAAGAATCTCAGGCACTTCCAAATGCACTAAAGTTTAAGATAAAAGTTCCTTTTATTCAATAGCGGTCCAATTGATATAGAAATTTAATATGAAACAGTAAGCAAGGACCTCAGCTACTGCATTTTTACTAATGATCGAATAATAGAAATTCCGGAAAGTCTTATAAATTAAGTAATATGAATGAAAAAATGGTTTTAATAGACGAGTAAGGTTTCGAATGATTTTCATTACAAAAAGAAGTAGCGGATGTTTTTAACAATAATGAGTATAACAATTTCATTATAAAACTACCATTTCATTTTAAATGTTTATCAATAAAAAAGGAAAGAGAAGCAAAGTGGTTAAAAAAAACTATCATCACCTAAGCTGGACTGCTGGATCAGTTTCATTTCAAAGCGTTTGTCATTTTTTAAAGCCAATGCAAGATGTTCTAAAATATATGAAAAAGGTGAAGAAAAAAGATGATAGTCGGAAAAAATTTTACACCGAAAAATTTCTAACGTTGACTATATAGGCTACATCAACTTTAAACAAATGGAAATAAAATATATTAAATATTTATACTATAGTTACTACAACTAGAGAGGAATTCAATTTCACTTAAAACAGAAAGTCCTCACAAACTTTTAAGTAAATACATCTAAAAATTAAAAGAACGTTTTTTTAATTTCAAATTAAAAAAAAACTATCGAGATATTTTACATCTATACACAAAAGACCAGGCGACTATTTACGACAACAACAAGAAAAGACCGCAGATGATAAAAAAAAAATGTATTTAAACAGGGAGCCCCAGACTTATTTGTACATACATACATACATAAAATCAATTTGTAGATCCATATGTACATATGTACACATATTATCAAATTTTTTACCCATGCTCAAGTATTTATTGGATTTTAACAATCACACTTACATATCTACATCATGAAAACGTACAAAACGATCTCCAAGCTATTGAAGCTTGAAGACGAAAGTCGAAGAAGACAAATTTACTTAAATAAACAAACTTATCACAGACCAGTCAAACTCTATCGCGCATACACACATACACACACAAAATCACCACGATCGTACACAAGAATTTTGCAAAATCTGAAATTAATATTTATACAAATATAAACAAATTTCTGACCGACAGACTTTAACACTGGACAAATTTAAGCTTGATAAAATATAAAGCAATCTCATCCTCCAATATGAAAAACATATTAGGATTAGGGAAGTTCAGATATATGATAATATTTTCTAGCAAAAAATTTTCATATGAGAAATAATTTATTTCTACGTACATATAAATACTACTGTGCGAAAATCACATACACAATCACATACTAAAATTCATTTACGAAAAATTAAACCAACTCATGATTGAAATGTATACAGATATGGTTGATGGTGATGAGGACCCTTTTTAAGTAAGAAATGATTACATCTGAATGTGATACAACCCAGCCTACGTCAACAATAACTTCAAGGGGATCAACCTCATGTAGAAAAACTCGATGTAAAAATTCTCTCAAACATAGATATTTTAATGATTCTGATACTATGAAAACACAGACGCTGAATTGATGGTGGAGGTAACTGAATTATTCGAGATAGATTTTCTAGAATAGTTGATTATTAAACATGTATTTCTTTGTAGATAAAGTAATTTCTCTATACATACATACATATATTTACGTATATGTATATATGAATACATTTAAAAATTATACAAATATTCTCTTTTTCAAGTAGTAAAATCTGAAAAAATAGTAGTGATACATTAAAAGAAAAAAAAATATTAAAAAGAGAGACTGAGTGATCAACTGATACGTACACTTTGTATGACAGGTAAATAAAGCGCACTTAAAAATATCAGAAATATATACGCTAAAATTTAATAAAATGAGATAAAAAAATCATCTAGAACATCAAATAAAAGTCATAGGCGAGTAACCTTCATAAGATAAACATATACCTTATTAATGAAAACATATTATCAGTATGAAGTAACATAATTTGAGGAATTAAAATTTAATTGTCCCTTAACGCTGAGAAAGAGTAGGCAGATTTGTTGACATAGAAAGTCATCTTGTATACTAGAGGAACCGTTGAGAGGCCAGACCTAAATTGTAAGAAAACGATTCGTTTTCTGTTGATCGCTATTCAAGAAGAAAACAAGCTTCCTCATTATGATTTAAC
The DNA here is from genome assembly GCA_936439885.1 of Nowickia ferox. Taxonomy (NCBI): domain Eukaryota; kingdom Metazoa; phylum Arthropoda; class Insecta; order Diptera; family Tachinidae; genus Nowickia; species Nowickia ferox. Next base: position 56,370,364 of record OW387023.1, read on the forward strand.
TAATTTAAAAGTACATTTAAATTCAGTCTCATATCCAAATGATGATGATCTTAACATAAAAATTAAAAATAAACGTTATGCAATTCTATATTATATGTACTCGTACCTAAGATTCCAACAAAGCTATTATATGAAAGAATCTCAGGCACTTCCAAATGCACTAAAGTTTAAGATAAAAGTTCCTTTTATTCAATAGCGGTCCAATTGATATAGAAATTTAATATGAAACAGTAAGCAAGGACCTCAGCTACTGCATTTTTACTAATGATCGAATAATAGAAATTCCGGAAAGTCTTATAAATTAAGTAATATGAATGAAAAAATGGTTTTAATAGACGAGTAAGGTTTCGAATGATTTTCATTACAAAAAGAAGTAGCGGATGTTTTTAACAATAATGAGTATAACAATTTCATTATAAAACTACCATTTCATTTTAAATGTTTATCAATAAAAAAGGAAAGAGAAGCAAAGTGGTTAAAAAAAACTATCATCACCTAAGCTGGACTGCTGGATCAGTTTCATTTCAAAGCGTTTGTCATTTTTTAAAGCCAATGCAAGATGTTCTAAAATATATGAAAAAGGTGAAGAAAAAAGATGATAGTCGGAAAAAATTTTACACCGAAAAATTTCTAACGTTGACTATATAGGCTACATCAACTTTAAACAAATGGAAATAAAATATATTAAATATTTATACTATAGTTACTACAACTAGAGAGGAATTCAATTTCACTTAAAACAGAAAGTCCTCACAAACTTTTAAGTAAATACATCTAAAAATTAAAAGAACGTTTTTTTAATTTCAAATTAAAAAAAAACTATCGAGATATTTTACATCTATACACAAAAGACCAGGCGACTATTTACGACAACAACAACAAAAGACCGCAGATGATAAAAAAAAAATGTATTTAAACAGGGAGCCCCAGACTTATTTGTACATACATACATACATAAAATCAATTTGTAGATCCATATGTACATATGTACACATATTATCAAATTTTTTACCCATGCTCAAGTATTTATTGGATTTTAACAATCACACTTACATATATACATCATGAAAACGTACAAAACGTTCTCCAAGCTCTTGAAGCTTGAAGACGAAAGTCGAAGAAGACAAATTTACTTAAATAAACAAACTTATCACAGACCAGTCAAACTCTATCGCGCATACACACATACACACACAAAAGCACCACGATCGTACACAAGAATTTTGCAAAATCTGAAATTAATATTTATACAAATATAAACAAATTTCTGACCGACAGACTTTAACACTGGACAAATTTAAGCTTGATAAAATATAAAGCAATCTCATCCTCCAATATGAAAAACATACATACATACATAACATACACAATCACATACTAAAATTCATTTACGAAAAATTAAACCTATTTCAACAACGCCCCTCCCCTCACAAATCAAAGTCAGCCTAAAGATCTTACAGATATACATACACAAAATCTCAAAGTAACATACAATCTATCAATCACAACAACCTAAACCATGATCAGCTCATATAGACATACATACACACAAATACGGATACATATACATGAACACCTTCACCTCACCTCTCATTAATCATGATCAGCCTTAAACTCCTACATATATAAACACAAATTGCGCGGATATATATTACATGAACACTTCGCCCCTCATAAATCATGATAAGCATTAAATTTCCTACATATATACATACACAAATTCTCAAGGTCACATACAATCGATCAATCTCAACAATCCATATCACGATCAGCCTTAAACTCCTATACATACATATCTATTTATCACAACAACACCCTCCCCCACCTCAAATCACAATCAGCTTTAAACTCCTACGAGCATACATATATACAGATTCCCACGGATACGTATTACATGAACACTCTCACCTCACCTTTGATAAATCAGAGACACCCTTAATCTCTTACAGACATACATACATACATACATGTACACAGATTCCCACGGATACATATTACAACAACTCCCCACCCTCCACCAGTCGATCTACGTCAAATACATCTCGCCCCCTCAAAAGCATAGCTTGGTTTAAATTCCAACAAGCATAAACTTCACCGAATTTCCGGGGTTACATATTACAAAATACCCTCACCTACCCAAATCACGGTCAGCCTTAAGGTCTCACAATCTAGACAAACTCCGTCCTCCACCAATCACTGCCAGAGTTCAATTCCTACAGCTAGACACACCCCGCCCTCTACCAATCACAGCCAGACTTCAATTCCTACAGCTAGACACACCCACAAATTTTCCGTCGGCATTAGGAAAAATCATTTCCATGATTTTCCCGTCGGCATTTAAAAAAAATAAACATGTTTTCCCGTCGGCATTTGAAAAAATAAACATGTTTTCTCGTCGGCATTTGAAAAAAATAACCATGTTTTCCCGTCGGCATTCGAAAAAAATAAACATGTTTTCCCGTCGGCATTTGAAAAAATAAAGATGTTATCCCGTCGGCATTAGAATATCATATACATATAAAAGCTTCAAACCTATAAGCCCCCTTAATGTATTCCCACAAACATACATACATATAAATTCCCACGGTCATAAAAAACCTGACTTATTGAACCGCCCTCGTATGTAGTAATAAAAAAATCTCTTTATATAAACAAAAAACAGTTAATGTAAACAAAAAAACTCCTAATGTAAACAAAAAACACAGTTTCACAAATTTCAAATTTTAATTACCCAAATTTTAAAATTTCAGAAAATTTTGCACTGAAATTTACAAATTTCACAATTTTAATTACCCAAATTTCACAATTTTAATTGACCCAGAACCGCTATTTCCCTACTACTAAAAAGCATTAAACTTTCAAAAAATTCAATTTCAACCAATCACGGAAATTGTAGTATTAACTCATTCATTTTAATTGAACATTTTTTTATTTAAAAAAGTTTTACATTACCTTAAAAGTTAATTGATGGTTTTTTAAAGATTCAATTAAAATTTAATTGAAATAGTTTTAAAGATTAAATTAAAAAATTAATTGAAATATTTTTTAAGATTCAATTAAAAAACTAATTAAAATTTTTTAAAGATTCAATTAAAATAGTAATTGAAATATAGAAAAAATCTAATAGTGTAAAAATATAAAAAATTATGTATGTTATATACATATAAAAAATTTCCAAAAATTGAAACATTTGTTTTTTGTTGTGCTGTCTGATGCATCGTTAGTCTAGTCATTATAGTAAGTTCACCTCGGAATTCGAGATACCCAGCTGTAGGTCTGTAAATACTTGTATATTGACACCATAAAAATTGTCTCAGAACGTACTTATGGTAGGGTGTATGCAACTATTAAATTTCAAGTTCAAAGGTCACAAAAATCGCTTTTTTTTGCGCTTTTTTTGTAAATATCTCATTTTCTATGGGCATTTTGCTATTTGTATTTATTATCAATATTGTAGAATACAAAATTCTCTACAAATATTGTTTAAATTTTTTTTTATACGCTGAACCGTTTTCGAGATAGATGGCGGAGAGCGCGCGGTCACATGATCACTTCTGGTCAACCGGTGTCTCCCTTCGAAAACGTGCCATATATAGTTAATGAACTATCGATAATTCAATGACTATAAATATTTGTAAATTTTTATTAACTAATATATTGTATTTTATCATTTTTTTCCTCACCTATCCACGTTTTATTCAGTATTAATTTACTTAACAACACTTACCTGCCAATGTAATTGCAGAATTCTTAATGAAAATATAGGAATTATATTTGAATTTTAACCTAATTAATATTAATAACTTCTTACATGATGAAAAAAAAACAAATAAATTATGAATTAATCTTTTTATTAAAAAATATCATTCAATACATTTATTTTTATTAAAAGTAAAAAAGTAGAATAAAGGGTACAAAAACTACAATTTATAATTTTAATCATCTTCTTCCTCTTCATCGTTGTCTTCCTGCTGCTGGTAAATTTCAATGATTTCGGGGTCAAAGGTTCCATCTTCGTTAATGTCGCTTTGATATGGTAGAGCATTGAGACAAGCTTGCCCATTACATTAGCCACATTGTCCCGCTTTCCTACATACGCATCGCGAACTACAAATCTTCTGGAGCAGGTGGTAAAATTGTCACGTTTGAAATGTTGATGAGCAGCTACACTTGTTGGTGGAATGTTTAAAAGCTGCACAAGTTTATTAAGTTTTGTAGACTTGACGTAATGCATATAACGAAGATGTTCGAGACTTTTCACATATAGACTGCCAATAAAGTTTGAGTTCCACTCTCTAATAATATCTGGGCCGAACTATTTTCTTCCTCAAATGTTGCAGCTAGTTCATCCAAATTTGTCAGTTTCTCAAAAACTTTTAAAAATGATTTTCCCCCTTTTTAAAAAGCGCAGAAGTTGTGTCACAGCCACTTAATGCGAGCAGATATAAAATATGTGTTTTGGAATGAGGATAATTATCAAAACTTTTAGTCGAGTATATCTCCGTTTTTTTTCTTCGCGGAGTAGTCACTTTGTCGTGGTGCGGAAGCTTACGGTTGCAATGACCCAACAGGCCATGCTGGCTGGGAATTACTCCCTGAAAGGTCCAACCATGCCAGACGGGCTGGGAGAGGGAGCAACTAACCAAGAACTACTACCCCTTAATCCAAGGTGTAATGCGACCCGCGCCTATTGGATGAGTTGCAGCCGGAGGTAATTAGGCTGTATTATAGCGGAAACTTTGTGATACCTGTCCGCCTCGGGAAGTAACTGTGAACCCCTCATATTAGACAGGGCTATGGCATGAGGGTACTCAAGGCCCTGACACTCGTGGGAATGGGAAAAAGAAACAATAAAAATAAAATAAAAATTAGAGGAAATATCACTGCTACGGAACTCGCCCATCAAGTGGAGCAGGACTCCCCAGATGGACCGAGTACCAGCAAGGGTCACACGAGCTCACCTCCACGACCTATTAAGAAACAAAATACTGGATGCAGGAGCTCACCTCTACGTTCAGTTGTTGGAAGCAGAGGACCTCTCCCTACCGCAGTTGTTGGCAAGATTGGAACACCAACTCCAATCAAGGAAGGGCTTGCCCCCTCGGTAACGCTGACAACTGCACAAGGGGCCAGGTCGCAATTACATCGAGCATAAGGCTCGATAAACAGAAAAAGAGACCAAACAAACTCAGAGGCATCACCCTACCTGAAAGGAGCCAACCTGGAGGGTTGGATGATCCTCTGAGGAAGTTTCTCAGTGGAGCAGGCGTAAGGTGGTACTTACGCTTCTAGGAACAGGGTTTATCACCTGAAGAAGCTAGAGGTAAAGCTTTGGAGAGGAAGAGCGTTCCAAACAAAACTAGACCGAGTAAGAGGGATAGCAATTCTATTACACCCCCCGAAAATTGTAACAAACATAGGAGGACAGTTAGAAACAATATATCAACATCCGCGTATTTTGGAGTAGGCACTAAAGCGTCTAGTTACGCCAACGTGGTTCGAAGGGTTGAGGGTTGCGATTCTCCCTGAGGACATCCCACAGGCCTCATTATCAAGTGAGGAATTAACTCAACTAGAGGAGGCCATAGTGGATGAGTTGTTAGTTGGGGGAGAGACCAAACCTCAATTCAAGGGCATTCACTTTCGTCCAGGTATGCTCATAATTAATTGCGGTAATAAGCAGACGGTGGAGTGGCTTAAGTCAACAGCACCGAGGCTGAGCGCCTGGAAGGGAGTGAAGCTACAGGCATGTATGGGAGAAGACATCCCGGCGTGTCACACCATAACGGTGTATCTTCCAAGAAGTGCGGGGCAGGACTCCAAAAAGTCCATAGCAATCCTCGCCGCTCAAAACAATGGGCTAAACACCAAGGTTTGGAAAGTACAGGCATGCCGAGACGAAGGCAGGGGTCAGATATTATCTATTGTAATCGACGAAAAATCGAGGGATAATATCTTGAAGAACGAGAACGTACTCCACTGCAGGTTCGGGAAGATCACCGTACATGGAGGACAGAAGGCGGCAGGAAAAAGCACTGCCGATAGTGGAACAGTATCGAAACCTGATGCTGGGTTAAATGTTGGTGATGGTCAGGCCATCGACAAAGCGGCGGCAGATATGGTGCCTGTAGCCACTGAGGGGTCCAATGGAAGAGCGACTATTGTAGGATTGTGTAGGGAGACATCTCCGACCCCTAGGGAGATGTGTGGTGCCCTTTCCACACTTGTCGTCTCGTCCTCCCAGGAGCCAATTTCAGTGGATGAAGAAGCCATACTCCTTGCGGAGCAATGAGTAATCCTCGAGGAAGCAGAGGGAGGATAAGTGCCAAAATAGCACAGGTGAACATATACCACGCTAAGGCTGCCTCGGCAGTAATTGCGCGGATCTTAATCAGGGAACACCTGGGAATGGCACTTATTCAGGAACCATAGACGCACCAGGGAAAAATCAAAGGAATATACCGTGGTAATAGTAATGTAATGTATGATCTTAGATTAGACTATCTAAGAGCATGTATACTGATAAGGAAGAATACTAACTATCTTCTATTTTCAGAGTTTATGTCAAGGGATATGGTACCAATAGTTGTTAGACTGTGCATAGACGGGACTCATTGGGACACAGTAGTAGTATCGGTCTACATGACGGGAGATACGGACGTGCCACCAGCTGAATTGCACCACCTTGTAGATCATTTTAGATGTAATGACTTACTGGTGCTGATTGGGTGTGATGCTAATTCACACCACACCATGTGGGGAAGTAGCAACATCAACAGAAGAGGTGAGTATCTTTTGGAATTTCTATGTAGTAATAGTCTAGAAATCTTCAATATAGGGAACACCCCCACTTTTGTAACTAGGGCAAGAGGCGAGGTTCTAGATTTGACGATAGGTAGTGCCTATTTGGCTAGTGTAATTAGGAACTGGAGGGTTTCGGACGAACCATCAATGTCGGATCATTGAATTATAAGATTTGACATAGATGGGAATGCTGAACAGTTACCTCTATTCAGAAATCCGAAAAAGACCGACTGGCACCTGTATAGGGAACACCTTAAGGTCAACCTGGAGTATAGCGTTAACAGGACACCAAGACACCAGTTAGAGCTAGAATATTTATTAGATAAGGTAAATGGGGCAATAATTGAAGCATATGAATCTAGCTGCCCCCTTACCTCATCTAATGGAAATAAGGAGGCACACTGGTGGAGTAAGGAGCTGTCAGACCTCCGGAGGAAGAAGCGCAAGCTCTTTAATAAAGTGAAGCGAACTAGAGACTGGCGAACCTATACAGAAAGTCTAACGACCTATAACGCCGCAATTCGGAGGGCGAAGAGAAATGACTTTAGGAACTTTTGTGAGAAGATGTCAACCACCCCTGCAGCGGCCAGATTGCATAAAATCATGGCCAAAGCCTATGTGGACTCATCAATAACACTGAAAAGGGCGGATGGGACCTACACCAGGAATGAAAAAGAGAAGGCGCTGCTGCTACTCTCGACTCATTTCCCGGGAAGTATAGAGGGGCTGACACCAGAACCATCTGCAGGATTAAGAGGGATATTACACTTCCAAAGTCATTCCGACCTATAACTTTAACCTCCTTCATACTTAAACTGATGGAGAAAATTATTGACAACTATATACGATCAATTACCTTGTGTAGGGTGCCTTTACATCCGTGGCAGCATGCATACAGGGCGGGTCGTTTAACGGACACTGCGCTGTATCAACTGACGAACACATTACATAGCTGTCTAGATGCTCAGGAAGTCACGGTGTGTGCGTTTCTTGTATGTCAAGCATATGCCGATGACATTGTTATCATTGCAAGAGAAAAATATGAGGAAACGCTGTGTGATATAATACAGAACGGTTTCAGGATAGTGAAGGAATGGTGCATATCTGTAGGACTGAATATTAACCCTGAAAAAACTACCATTGTTCCTTTCACAAGAAGGAGAACACTTCCACGTTGGAAAAGCATCCAGGTGAGCAACGTGCAAATAGAAAGCTCATCGGAAGTCAAGTATCTGGGAGTGATATTAGACTCAAAGCTGTTATGGAAACAGCATTTAGAGGCGACTCTTGACAGGGCAACAAAAGCACTAATGGTTTGTAGATCCGTTGCAGGAAGAACATGGAGCTGCACACCCAAAATCTAGAGATGGATATAAACCATGATAGTGAGACCTATCATCACTTTTGGTGCTGTTGCCTGTTCGGACAGAGTCAAGCTGGTTACGACCAAGAATCGGTTAGAGAAATTACAGAGGCTAGCATGCCTTTGTATAACAGGGGCTATGAGGACGTATCCTACGGCGGCTATGGAAGTTCTCATTCAACTCACACTTCTTACGATTGTGATAGAGACTGCTGCCAAACAGAAAGTAGTAAGCATCGCGGGGAAAAGCACAGACAGGGACGGTCTAATTAGCCAATGGGAGCAATTGTTCCTGGCAAGACGATTTCCCCTACTTGCACAAACCTCTGACGTGATGAATAAGGTGTATGATATCGATAAGAGGTGTGAAACTGTTCTGGCCAATAGAAGGAAATGGGGGGAAATAGAATCAGGTATTCCTTTGAAAATGGCACCATCAGGTGGTACACTGATGGTTCCAGAACGCCGACAGGTTCTGGTGTGGGAGTTGTGGGACCAAGGACTAACTACCATGAGTCGTTGGGAAAATCTTCCACCATATTTCAATCGGAAGTTTATGCCATTGAAAGATGCGCACAATTCAATCTTGATAGGCGCTACCGAAGAAAAGAAATGACCATTTGTTTGGATAGTCAAGCTGTTTTCAAAGCGCTCAGGTCATATGAGTTTACCTCTATGTTGCGTGGAAATGTCGCATTAGGCTAAATCTGCTAAGCAGCATGAATAAAGTCACACTCTGCTGGGTTCCTGGACACGCCGGTGTGTTAGGAAACGAAAATACAGACAAAATGGCAAGAAGGGGGCTAGTACACCCATGGTCGGACCAGAACCGTTTTGTGGACTCGGATTGGGCAAAATACGGGAAGATATATCGACGGAAATTAAGAGTAATAGAGAAAACCTCTGGGTCAATCTCCCAGGATTGAGACATGCAAAACTAATGATTGGAACGTATAACCAAAATCGTTTCATAGCTTTCATGTCCCTGAGTAAAAACAATCTAAGAATGCTAACGGTCTTCCTCACGGGCCATTGTAGACTGAGAAAACACCTCAACAGACTTGGCATTGAGAGTAACAGCCTGTGCAGATTCTGTGATTACGAAGATGAAGCTCCAGAGCATATTCTGAAGGACTGTGACGCGTTAAGCGACAGAAGATATAGCCAATTGGGCAAGCACCTATTGGAGAATTGGGAACTGCCAACTCTGGACCCACTGGCAATTCTGAAATTCATCAGGGGAGTTGGTCTAGATGAGGTGCTCTAGCACCTGGCAGGAGATACAATAGATCTACTTTAGTCGCAGTGTCCTGTGCTTCCCGCTAAAATTAATTCATTCATATCTCCATTTTAACATTTCCTTTCCCAACTTTTTTAAAGAAAATTTCTTGTTCGTAAGACAGTGTACGTCCAATTAAAATTACAAGTAAATGAATATCTTGTCCTATTATAACTGCAGTTTTTTCAGACTTTGATTCTTCAATCGCAGTTTCAACAATATGAACATCCGCATCATCTCTGGCTTGTTTAGTATAAATATTTGCAGCTTGTAATTTTTTAATTAACATATTAATGAGCATATTTGTTATTTCAATTTGATAAGAATTTTCTTCAGTAACTGGTACAATCATTGCTTCATCGAAACAGACTTCATACGTTTTTGAAAGTGCGGCAGTTCTTCTCTGCTGCTCCATAGCTTTTACGTTCTTACTGTAGTCTGAATATCCGTCAAATATAATAATTATTTTGGAACTGTAATGCCTTTGTAAATAATTAATGTATTTATCAAAAATAATAGAAAAAGTATCTTCTGTGCTCCATACAACATGATGAAGAAGAAATCCGCCATCAATAATGAAGGTCACATTATTTTTATTGAGAACAAAATTAATTGGGCTCATATTGTCATACAATGACGATTTTGTTGTTTTTCTCATGCCATCATTATCAAATAGAGCTGTTGGATACGGACTCAATTCATATTGAAGATATTCTTCAAAATTACTTTCAAATTGTTTGCTGACAGTAATTCTTTGGAAGAGTAATAATGGATCCACTGTAACTTTACAATCATTTATTTTTACAGATTTGTTAACACTGTAAAGCGGCGTTACTTTTTCGGAACGTTTCAACTTTATTTCAATAAATGATAAGACGGTGATCTTCTTTATAGACTCTAATCCAATTTCGTAAGCTCTGTGGCAGTTAATTTGCTCATTTCCAACAATTCCAGAAGCTATCGATATTAACTGCGTAGTATTTGGAAAAGGATCATGGAGTTTAAACCAATAAAATAGTATATTTACGTCAGCATTGTCTTTTTTCACTCTTGAGTCTCTGGAATCTACGTGTTGCTCAGTCGACTCCATGGAGATATTACAGAACTTCTCCATTTCCTCACAAATAGTATTTGTGGCATACATAGCATATATCCATTTACACAAAACACTGTCTTTCGTACTTCGACCACGAGAGACATACTTCTCCTTCGGTTTTCATGTATTTCATGAGATTTTGTTTGATCACCATATCTGTCCATGTACCTGAATTATATTTTTCTGTTCGTTTCACCGTGAAGAATCCATTTCTGAAATTCTCATAAGTTTGCTCATCCATAGTATCTTCCAGCTTGATCATATCTTGAAGATACAGGTGGGCTGATTTTGCATATAAGAAGTGACCACTGGCGTAAAAATATGGCAGCATTCTGCGCACTGTATCAAGGTATTCTTCAAAAAGCCCAAGTCTTTCAGCGCGAACAAAATCAAGTGCTATTGTAACCATTTCGAAATATTGCACCCACAATTGTGCTGTTGGAACTTGAGCTTTCCAATCATCCAGTTTGTCCAGAAATGTTGAAAGAAAAATTTGTGAGTTATCCATATATCCTCCTACGTGTGAGCAGTATACATCTCGAGAAGTAATTTGCTGTATTAACTCATCCAACGTACCATCTTCAATCTTCATGTCTTCCAAAATGATCTTTGATAATGCAGGTCGTACCAATATATGGCCACTGATGCTTCTTGAGTAAGCGTGACCGCTCAGCATCTTGTCAACAGAATTCGGTGCGTATATTTTATTACCAAGAGCTTCCTTAAGGCCACTTCAGTCCATTATGTATACCATGCTTCCAAGAAAAAACATGAGCATATGGAATCCTCCTAATTTAACAACGACTTTACATAAGTTTGAGCTATAATCTGACACAGCTACCATTTCACGTGCTTTAGAGTAGAGGGGTTGATCAAAAGTAATTACACACGTTTTTTGTGCGTGTGACTTGACAATATCGAGAGCGCAAAGTAAAGTTGTGTAAATTGTGTCTACATTACTGGCAGTATGATCGATCCACCCTACCAACGATGCAATATCCCTCCATTTTCCGTATAACCACAAAAAATCAGTTCCGTTGATTATTTTTTCTGTTAGTACTCGAACGTCATGCAGATTTTCAACTTGAAATTTACTGTATCCAGGTACGACTGGTTTATCGTAAAAGTGTAAAGATACATGTGATATGGCTGCCAACTCTTTCGCTTTTGTTTTAGTTATACATTTTTGTATCCGTTCATCGTAGAGAACAGCATTTTTTGGAGTTATTATCTTAATAATCCCCATGACTCTGATGATAAAATACGAGCCGGTGGGTGATAAACTGCTGAAACTTCATACTGTACTATATTACTATTAGAAGCTGCAAATCCCAAACTAGATAAAATATCCAATAGTCTTTTAGATCCATATCTTCTGCGAAGAAATGCAAAAAGGCTCAAAAGTAACTGTGATGAAAAAGAACGTTCCCGTATGGCAGCCATAATTGCATGGCTTATTTTTAATATAAAAATATTTTTATTTTTAAATTTGTAAATTTCAGTACAAAATTTTCTGAAATTTTAAAATTTGGGTAATTAAAATTTCAAATTTGTGAAATTGTGTTTTTTGTTTACATTAGGAGTTTTTTTGTTTACATTAACTGTTTTTTGTTTATATAAGGAGTTTTTTTTATTACTACATACGAGGGCGGTTCAATAACTCAGGTTTTTTATGACCGTGGAAATTTATATGTATGTATGTTTGTGGGAATACATTAAGGGGTTTATAGGTTTGAAGCTTTCATATGTATATGATTTTCTAATTCCGACGGGATAACATCTTTATTTTTTTCAAATGCCGACGGGAAAACATGTTTATTTTTTTCAAATGCCGACATTAAAATCATGAAAATGATTTTTCCTAACGCCGAAGGAAAATTTGTGGGTGTGTCTAGATTGAGAGACCTTAAGGCTGACCGTGATTTGGGTAGGTGAGGGAGTTTTGTAATATGTAACCGTGGGAATTCGGCGACGTTTATGCTTGTTGGAATCTAAACCAAGCTATGCTTGGTGGGGGGCAGGGTGTATTTGAGGTAGATCGACTGGTGGAGGGCGGGGAGTTGTTGTAATATGTATCCGTGGGAATCTGTGTACATGTATGTATGTATGTATGTATGTCCGTAAGAGTTTAAGGCTGTCTGTGATTTATGAAAGGTGAGGTGAGAGTGTTCATGTAATACGTATCCGTGGGAATCTGTGAATATGTATGTTCGTAGGAGTTTAAGGCTGATTGTGATTTGAGGTGGGGGAGGGTGTTGTTGTGATAGATAGATAGAATGTGCCTATGTGTGTATGTATGTATGTATATGTAGCAGTTTAAGGCTGTCCTTGATTTGAGGTAGAGGGGGGGGGGGTATTATTGTAATATGTATCTATAGGAATTTGGATGTTTATATGTCTGTAGGAATTTTTGTGCATGTATTTCTGTAGAAGTTTAAGACTGACCGTGATTTGGATTATTGAGATTGATCGATTGTATGTGACCTTGAGAATTTGTGTATGTATATCTGTAGGAAATTTAATGCTTAGCGTGATTTATGATGGGCGAATTGTTCATGAAATATATAACCGCGCAATTTGTGTGTATATCTGTAGGAGTTTAAGGCTGATCGTGATTGAGGTTGTTGAGATTGATAGACTGTATGTTACCTTGAGATTTTGTGTATGTATATCTGTAAGAACTTTAGGCTGACTGTGATTTGTGAGGGGAGGGGCGTTGTTGAAATAAGTTTAATTTTTCGTAGACGAATTTTAGTATCTGTTTGTGTATGTGATTTTCTCACCCTAGTATTTATATGTACGTAGAAATAAATTATTTCTCATATGAACATTTTTTGCTAGAAAATATTATCATATATCTGAACTTCCCTAATCCTAGTATGTTTTTCATATTGGAGGATGAGATTGCTTTATATTTTATCAAGCTTAAATTTGTCCAGTGTTAAAGTCTGTCGGTCAGAAATTTGTTTATATTTGTATATATATTAATTTCAGATTTTGCAAAATTTGTGCGTGTATGTGTGTATGCGCGATAGAGTTTGACTGGTCTGTGATAAGTTTGTTAAGTTAAGTACATTTGTCTTCTTCGACTTTCGTCTTCACACGTCAATAGCTTGGAGAACGGTTTGTATGTTTTCATGATGTAGGTATATAAGTGTGATTGTTAAAATCCAATAAATACTTGAGCATGGGTAAAAAATTTTATAATATGTGTACATATGTACATATGGATCTACAAATTGATTTTATGTATGTACATACAAATAAGTCTGGGGCTCCCTGTTTAAATACATTTTTTTTTGTCATGTGCTGTTGTTGCTGTTGTAAATATTCGCCTGGTCTTTGGTGTATAGATGTGAAATATCTCGATAGTTTTTTTATTTGAAATTAAAAAAAACGTTCTTTTAATTTTTAGATGTTTTTACTTAAAAGTTTGTGAGGAGTTTCTGTTTTAAATAAAATTGAATTCCTTTCTAGTTGGAGTAACTATCGTAAAAAAATTTAATATATTTTATTTCCATTTGTTTAAAGTTGATGTAGCCTATATAGTCAACGTTAGAAATTTTTCGGTGTAAAATTTTTTCCAACTATCATCTTTTTTCTTCACCTTTTTCATATATTTTAGAACATCTTGCATTGGCTTTAAAAAATGACAAACGCTTTAAAATGAAACTGATCCAGCAGTCCAGCTTAGGTGATTCTAGTTTTTTGTTAACCACTTTGCATCTCTTTCCTTTTTTATTGATAAACATTTAAAATCAAATGGTGGTTTTATAATAAAATTTTTATACTCATTATTGTTAAAAACATCCGCTACTTCTTTTTGTAATGAAAATCATTCGAAACCTTACTCGTCTATTAAAACCATTTTTTCATTCATATTACTTAATTTATAAGACTTTCCAGACTTTGTATTATTCGATCATCAGTAAAAATGCAGTAGCTGAGGTCCTTGCTTACTGTTTCATATTAAATTTCTATATCAATTGGGTCACTATGGAATAAAAGGAACTTTTATCTTAAACTTTACTGCATTTAGAAGTGCTTGAGATTCTTTCATATAATAGCTTTGTTGGAATCTTAGATACGAGTACATATAATATAGAATTGCATAACATTTATTTTTAATTTTTATGTAAAGATCATCATCATTTGGATATGAGACTGAATTTAAATGTACTTTTAAATTAGTTAAATCATAATGAGGAAACTTGTTTTCTTCTTGAATAGCGATCAACAGAAAACGAAATCGTTTTCTTACAATTTAGGTCTGGCCTCTCAACGGTTCCTCTAGTATACAAGATGACTTTCTATGTCAACATATCTGTCTACTCTTTGTCAGCGTTAAGGGACAATTAAATGTTAAAATTTTAATTCCTCAAATTGTGTTACTTCATACTGATAATATGTTTTCATTAATAATGTTTATCTTATGAAGGTTACTCGCCTATGGCTTTTATTTGATGTTCTAGATGATTTTTTTTTCATTTTATTAAATTTCAGCGTACTGTGTATATATTTCTGATATTTTTAAGTGCGTTTTAACAGGTAAGTCAGACAAAGTGTACGTATGAGTTGATCACTCAGCCTCTCTTTTTAATATTTTTTTTTTCTTTTAATGTATCACTACTATTTTTTCAGATTTTGCTACTTGAAAAAGAGAATATTTGTATAATCAGGTCCTGATAAGCTGATCTGAAAACCAGACCAGGTCCTGATAAGCTGATACCTGATCTAATAGCTGATACCTCTTATTTGCTAAACATGGATGAGAAAATTTTAAAACAGTTGGTGTTGACAAGAAATGTCTTGAAGAAAAAGTTTCGTAGTATAAAAACTGGTGAAATAGATATATGTGAACAACTAAGAGATACATTTAAACCTATAACAAAACCACTCAAAGAATTCATAAATAGTTCTAACAAAATTAAAAGAATTCCCATGAAAGAAGAAAGCAAAATGAAGACAGAAGTTGAAAATAATATAAGTTTAAAGTCTCAGAAGATTTCAGTCAAGATAGAGTCAAGTACACCAAAGAAACTAGCTGAAGGAACAATACTCGATAATACCATATTGTTTAATGATGTTAATAATGAGAATGATGATGACTATGATGAAGATGATTTCTACTCACAGACTTCCAATACTGATGACACTTATACTGACTTATCAGTCTTGGAAGGAAGAAATGAATTAGATACAAACTATGATCCACATAAAGATTTCAATAATAAATGGAAATTTGGTGATAGTAACCTCAAACTTAATGAAGATAAAATACAAGTTGGTGGTCAAATATGGGCTCTAATAGTACCTTTATTTTCTTTAATGATTGATAATAAAACATGGAAATACTATGAGAAATTTAATTTTGAAAACTATATAAAATATATAATTTCTACTAATACATGGATAGAGAATCATCATCATTCACTGACGGAGAATGATGTTATCAGTAAATTGTTTCTGGAAACTCAAATCGATAAACTATAGGACAACTTAATAAAATAGCTTAAGGAATTAATATAATTCAAGAATATATTAAAATGTAAATTGATGGAGTACAACGTGAAATACAATTAGAGATAGAAGATAGTTATAAAATTGAAAAACATATACTAAAAAGTAAATCATCTTTTAAAAAAACAAATTGAACAGCTGAACGATAAAATTTATAGATTGGAAAATGAACTACATGATAGTATAAATAGCTGAAAGTGCATCAAGTAGATCACAACACTCACCAAAAAATCTGTAAAACAACTTAATGCCTTCAAAAAGAAATTTAGTAAACGAACTCTATAATAAATCTCGAAAATTGTTTGTGCATTGCAGATATGTTATGAAAGGAATAGTTGATCTTTTATGGAGCTAATTTAGGTGAAATGGGAAACTATTCTACAGAAAATAGAAATTATTGATTATTGTAGACTGTAAATGATCCATTCACAAAGTTTCTATGGTCAATACCGTTGAAAATAAAAGTTGCACTCGAAAAAACCTACGTTGTGGAAAATGTTTTTGAAATGTTACAAGTACCAAAAAACTTACAAATGGATGATTGTAAAGAATTTTTTAATAGACACTGGAAAATTCATGCATAAGTAGAATATTAAATATTACTTAATATGAAAGCATCAATAGTAGAATGATTTAACAGATAATCCAAAGGAATTATGTGATGATGGTTCATATAAGTGTATTGAAATATACAAAGAATTACTTAATGTACTCGTATACAATATAAAAGTTCATCTCACTATTTAAATGTTTCCGATTAAAGTTAACTCAACAAATGAGAAAAAGCTGCTAAATATAATAATTTGAAGATGAACAAAATGTTGAAATTTAATGAAAGTAAAAAATAAAATTAAACAGGAGAAATCTAGTTTGGTTTGTATTTTTGAAGGAATGATTAGGAATGATAGGTCTTAAGAAAGATAATTAACTTAATATACTGGAAATTCTCTAAACTTGTTGGCCTGTATGAAATATTGTCAAAACTTAAGCGTTCAAAATGAATTACAACACAGTGTAGTATTCAGTAACACATAATATTATGACTTTTTATAGTGAAAATTGTACATTTTCCATTTCGAAAGCTCTAGCAAGCGAAATTTTAAAATATGCTCATGGGCTATTATAATAGATCTTCACTCTATTCATTTCTATAGCTATAAATCTTTAGAAAATATAGACAAACTATATAAATTGGACTTAGATTTCCAATCTTTAAGAATGTATATGTGTATGAATTAGTATCAAACAAACTTACTGAATAAATATAGACATCAACTGGAATCATGCTGAAGCATACATAAATTGTAAAATGCAATATAAGCAGACCTTACTTTATATCTGTATATGTATGAGTATTAAATAAATTTACAGAAAAAATATTGAAAGCATGCCGAGCATGCAAATTTAAAAGAATTCCTCACGTCATATAATTTTGTAAGTAAAGAAATATTATGATTCTATGTTAAATGAAATACATATGTATCTACTCTGTAAAAAATTCAGAAGAGTGAATTCTTAAATTCTAATAGTATAGATTTTTAATTGAAACACCACTACATGTCGGACTCTCACTTCACTATCGATAGAAGCATGCTAAGGCATGCATGCTAGCAAAATATATAAATCTGTTAGAAGGTGATGAGAAACTTGTTTCTAATTATTAATCTGTAGCCAGCAATTGTATCTGGATCGAACCAACTCATGAATGAAATGTATACAGATATGGTTGATGGTGATGAGGACCCTTTTTAAGTAAGAAATGATTACATCTGAATGTGATACAACCCAGCCTACGTCAACAATAACTTCAAGGGGATCAACCTCATGTAGAAAAACTCGATGTAAAAATTCTCTCAAACATAGATATTTTAATGATTCTGATACTATGAAAACACAGACGCTGAATTGATGGTGGAGGTAACTGAATTATTCGAGATAGATTTTCTAGAATAGTTGACTATTAAACATGTATTTCTTTGTAGATAAAGTAATTTCTCTATACATACATACATATATTTACGTATATGTATATATGAATACATTTAAAAATTATACAAATATTCTCTTTTTCAAGTAGTAAAATCTGAAAAAATAGTAGTGATACATTAAAAGAAAAAAAAATATTAAAAAGAGAGACTGAGTGATCAACTGATACGTACACTTTGTATGACAGGTAAATAAAGCGCACTTAAAAATATCAGAAATATATACGCTAAAATTTAATAAAATGAGAAAAAAAATCATCTAGAACATCAAATAAAAGTCATAGGCGAGTAACCTTCATAAGATAAACATATACCTTATTAATGAAAACATATTATCAGTATGAAGTAACACAATTTGAGGAATTAAAATTTTAACATTTAATTGTCCCTTAACGCTGAGAAAGAGTAGGCAGATTTGTTGACATAGAAAGTCATCTTGTATACTAGAGGAACCGTTGAGAGGCCAGACCTAAATTGTAAGAAAACGATTTCATTTTCTGTTGATCGCTATTCAAGAAGAAAACAAGCTTCCTCATTATGATTTAACTAATTTAAAAGTACATTTAAATTCAGTCCCATATCCAACTGATGATGATCTTAACATAAAAATTAAAAATAAACGTTATGCAATTCTATATTATATGTACTCGTACCTAAGATTCCAACAAAGCTATTATATGAAAGAATCTCAGGCACTTCCAAATGCACTAAAGTTTAAGATAAAAGTTCCTTTTATTCAATAGCGGTCCAATTGATATAGAAATTTAATATGAAACAGTAAGCAAGGACCTCAGCTACTGCATTTTTACTAATGATCGAATAATAGAAATTCCGGAAAGTCTTATAAATTAAGTAATATGAATGAAAAAATGGTTTTAATAGACGAGTAAGGTTTCGAATGATTTTCATTACAAAAAGAAGTAGCGGATGTTTTTAACAATAATGAGTATAACAATTTCATTATAAAACCACCATTTGATTTTAAATGTTTATCAATAAAAAAAGGAAAGAGAAGCAAAGTGGTTAACAAAAAACTATCATCACCTAAGCTTGATTGCTGGATCAGTTTCATTTTAAAGCGTTTGTCATTTTTTAAAGCCAATGCAAGATGTTCAAAAATATATGAAAACCGTGAAGAAAAAAGATGATAGTTGGAAAAAATTTTACACCGAAAAATTTCTAATGTTGACTATATAGGCTACATCAACTTTAAACAAATGGAAATAAAATATATTAAATATTTATACTATAGTTACTACAACTAGAGAGGAATTTAATTTTACTTAAAACAGAAACTCCTCACAAACTTTTAAGTAAATACATCTAAAAATTAAAAGAACGTTTTTTTAATTTCAAATAAAAAAACTATCGAGATATTTCACATCTATACACAAAAGACCAAGCGAATATTTACAACAGCACATGACAAAAAAAAATGTATTTAAACAGGGAGCCCCAGACTTATTTGTATGTACATACATACAAAGATAAAATCAATTTGTAAATCCATATGTACATATGTACACATATTATCAAATTTTTTACCCAAGCTCAAGTATTTATTGGATTTTAACAACCACACTTACATATCTACATCATGAAAACATACAAACCGTTCTCGAAGCTATTGACATTTGAAGACGAAAGTCGAAGAAGACAAATGTACTTAAATAAACAAACTTATCACAGACCAGTCAAACTCTATCGCGCATACACACATACACACACACAAAATCACCACGATCGTACGCAAGAATTTTGCAAAATCTGAAATTAATATTTATACAAATATAAACAAATTTCTGACCGACAGACTTTAACACTGAACAAATTTAAGCATGATAAAATATAAAGCTATCTCATCCTCCAATATGAAAAACATACTAGGATTAGGGAAGTTCAGATATATGATAATATTTTCTAGCAAAAAATTTTCATATGAGAAATAATTTATTTCTAGGCACATATAAATACTAGGGTGAGAAAATCACATACACAAACACATACTAAAATTCGTCTACGAAAAATTAAACCTATTTCAACAACGCCCCTCCCCTCACAAATCACAGTCAGCCTAAAGTTCTAACAGATATACATACACAAAATCTCAAGGTAACATACAATTTATCAATCTCAACAACCTAAATCACGATCAGCCTTAAACTCATATAGAGATACATACACACAAATACGGATACATATACATGAACACCTTCACCTCACCTCTCATTAATCATGATCAGCCCTAAACTCCTACAGATATACACACAAATTGCGCGGTTATATATTTCATGAACACTTCCCCCATCATAAATCACGATAAGCCTTAAGTTTCCTGCAGATATACATACACAAATTCTCAAGGTCACATACAATCGACCAATCTCAACAATCCAAATCACGATCAGCCTTAAACTTCTACATACATAAATGCACAAAAATTCCTACAGACATATAAACATCTAAATTCCTATAGATACATATTACAATAACACTCCGAATTCCCACGGTTACATATTACAAAACACCGTCACCTACCCAAATCACGGTCCGCCTTAAGGTCTCACAATCTAGACACACCCACAAATTTTCCTTCGGCATTAGGAAAAATCATTTTCATGATTTTCCTGTCGGCATTTGAAAAAAATAAAGATGTTATCCCGTCGGAATTAGAAAATCATATACATATGAAAGCTTCAAACCTATAAACCCCCTTAATGTATTCCCACAAACATACATACATATAAATTCCCACGGTAATAAAAAACCTGAGTTATTGAACCGCCCTTGTATGTAGTAATAAAAAAAACTCCTTATATAAACAAAAAACAGTTAATGTAAACAAAAAAACTCCTAATGTAAACAAAAAACACAATTTCACAAATTTAAAATTTTAATTACCCAAATTTTAAAATTTCAGAAAATTTTGCACTGAAATTTACAAATTTCATCAAAATTTCAGCAAAATTTCACAATTTTAATTGCGGTGGGACCGGTAGATCCCTACTACTTTTGACGATGACTTCTTCTAAGAAATGTAATAAAGTTTTTGGCAGGGACCGGAAATAAGAGTTATTTTTCAATTTTTGAAGAAATAAATCATACATAAATGAACATCGTGAAAACTTTTAATTACACCATCATGATTTTTTGGCGAAATGCATTCAACTTATTGCATGATTGTTATTTTTGATTTTTAAATGAAAAATAACAGTTATTTTTGATTTTTATATTTTTAAATGAAAAATAAAAGTTATTTTTGATTTTTATATGTTTAAATGAAAAATAAAAGTTATTTTTGATTTTTATATTTTTATATCAATAATAAAAATCAATTCAAACTCTTATTTATTTGTTGATGCCGTATGTATTATAATATGCTGCTTCATTCAAATTTCTATATGAATATAATATATTATGTGACTTATCCCTTATCAGCTATAAAAACATGAATGCATAGAAATAGCATATAAGTTTTGGCTGCCATTCAAGTCAGTGTTAAAGGTCGTTTTCAGGTGTTCAATTTTACCATTCATAATTGATTTTAAATGTTCCTCAGATAAATTATATCTCAAATCTCCCAATATTAATCTGAGTGCTGAAAATTACCTTTCTACACTGACTTGCGTGGCAGGTACAGAATGAACAATTAAAGCTAATTTTCGAAGCCATGGAAACACAAATTTTTTGCTCTCCCAATATTCCAATAAATTAGCAGAAGTATCGAAACGCTTTTCTTTGTAATTGTCTATTTCAAAATAAGCTTTGCGGACGCTGTCATTTATTGTCGTAGGAGTATCATCGTCGTCCGAAGACGAATAATTGATCTCCATTGACATTAAACCGTCTGCTAAAACAGATCGAGAGCTTGCAACGGAGCTTTCATCTATTACAAATAAGTTTTCTTCAACAGGTTGCGTACCGCAGGAAAATCGCTGAGTTTCAGTGTTATGCTAAATACAAATAAAAAAAAAAATTAAAAATATATTATAAATTATTTTAAATTTATTGTCTTAGCTCACCACTTTTACTAACTGGAGTACAATTTTCTTTAAATGATTTTTCGCAGAATTTATTTTGTCATGTGAAAACACACGCCTAAATCTGGGGTCTAAAAACAAGGCTGCATATACAGTGTCGCATTCAAGCAACTTTGTTTGCCTTTTTTCGACGTGATCCAGAAGTTGCCTGGTCATCTCTGTATTCAAGCCTTTTAGAGTAAAAATTAGCTCTAGCTAATTTTTATAAAAATCTCTGAACAGTAAATTAGATTAGACGTAACAAAGATTAATAAACATATTACCTATTTCACGAATTTTGAATTAATTTTTATTATTAATATAAAAATGAGTTCTCGTTGTACCTTCATAGTGAACAGACTTACATACATACTAAACAAAAAAAAAATCATACAAAAAAATATTCGTAGTACATATTAACTTTGATAAATAAGCCTTTTTTTTTGCTTTGCTAATATTTTTACATATAGAAATAACAAAAACAAAAAAAAAAACCGTAAACAAAAAAACACAGACAAAGTACCCTTGAAATAATTGCGAAGTGAGTTATAACGGCAGAAATGCCTATTTTACTGTGAGTTCTGATGCTCTCAATGATAACAATAAAAATAACAAATCTGATGATAGACTTACTGTGAGTTCTGAAGCTCTTAATAAAAACAATAAAAATAAAAAATCTGATGATAGACTTTCTCTAACGGCAAAGCCGCATTTTCGTCAGCGATCAACTTCGCTTTGTCCAATGCCATCTAGTGATTCGTTAACATTACCGTTGCCCAGTACCTCTACATTTAACTCATCAATATCAACCGCTTCGGGCTCGTGGTCATCACTTAACCCTGTTTTCACTATAGGTAAGAGTAGCCAAAAACCCAAGGTCCAAGTCGGAATGGACAGATATATAACTGAGGTAAAGCGCGGGCGAAGCCCAAAATCTTCTAAAATTTCATCTGCTCCAAAGATCTCTAGGGATAACAGCGCATCATCTACTAATCGCCAAAACCGTTTTAAAATATTGCAAGACGACAACGACAAACCCGCTGAATCTGCGAACAAAGCCTCCAAGCCGCCACCAATCTATTTAAGAGAAAAAAACTCAAACGCTCTTATTAAAAAATTAATTTCGGTAATTGGTGAGAATAAATTTCACATTGTTCCAATAAAACGTGGTAGCATTGATGAAACGAAAATTCAAATTTATAAAGAAAAAGATTTTCGCACAATGGTTTCGGAATTTGAAAAAAGTAAAACAAATTTCTACACATACCAGCTCAAGAGTGCTAAAGGTCTGCAGATCGTATTGAAGGGCATAGATTCCTATGTCGCTCCCGAAGAAATAAAAGATGCACTCGTCCTCCAGGGATTTAAGGTAAAAAATGTATCGAACATAATAAATAGGGAAAAGATCCCCCAACCTCTATTTCGAGTTGAACTGGAGCCAAATGATATAAAATTGAGAAAAAATGAGACGCACCCAATTTATAATCTAAAATATCTTTTATACCGAAAAATAACAGTTGAAGAACCACATAAGCGTTCTGGACCCGTACAGTGTCATAATTGTCAAGAATATGGCCATACTAAAACTTACTGCAATTTACCTACTGTTTGTGTTGTGTGCGGCGAATTACACGGCACTGCTAGTTGCAATAAGCCAAAAAATCAAAGTGATAAAAAATGCAGCAATTGTGGAGGTAATCACACCGCTAACTACAGAGGTTGTCCTGTGTACTCTTTCGTCAAACAGACTATGGGGCAAAAACCTAAATTAGCTCCAGCCCAATCAGCAAACGCTTTATCCGCCACTATTGCGCAAGTGAGCCAACCAGTTACTTCCCGTGTATCGTATGCCGATGCTGCTAAGACAAATTTTATTCCTACTCAAAATGTTTCACCACCAAATAATTCAACAAATACAAACTCAAGCTTTAATTTCAATCGCCTTGAAGCTACTATTGATAATCTGGTGCAAACTATAAATAATTTTACAACAAATATGACTAGCATGATGCAAGAAATGCTGCGAATGCAGAATACACTGCTTCAAGCATTAGTTACAAAACCATGAACACGTTAAAAATATGTTTCTGGAACGCAAACGGCATTCGCCAACATAAAAATGAACTTGAGCACTTCCTCACGGAAAAAAAATATTGATATAATGTTGGTCTCAGAGACTCATTTGACTTCGAGAAGTATTTTTAAAATTTCTGGCTACACCTTATATGATTCAAAGGACCCAAGAGGAAGAGCATGCGGTGGATCAGCAATTCTAATAAGGTCAAGACTCAAGCATTATATTATTGACAACATTTCTGAAGAACATCTACAAGCAACGAATATTTGTATTGAAAATTTTTGCACTAATTTTGTAATATCATCAATTTACTCCCCTCCCAGATTCGCAATTACTGAAGATCAATACAAGGATTTCTTCAAATCTCTTGGCCCTTGTTTCGTAGCAGCTGGGGACTATAATGCCAAACATACGTTCTGGGGTTCGCGTCTTATCACACCCAGAGGTCGAGCGTTGTTCAACACAATTTCAAAAATGGGCTTGGACGTCATTTCGAGTGGGGAGCCCACTTACTGGCCTACTGACATACAAAAAATTCCGGATGTTATAGATTTTGGCGTCATGAAAAATATTTCTAGGGATTTAATTCAAGTTGAAGCTTCTCTAGATCTCTCGTCCGACCACTCTCCCACGATCGTTTCAATTTGTAGCCCATTAAGAAGTGACTTACCTCATCCTTATGTGAAGATGATAAATCGTGTTAATTGGCTGGGATTCAAAAAATATCTTAGTACTCATTGCACAGAAAATATTACGCTAAGAACACCCGATGATATTGAATCTAATATTACCATCCTTAATGAAAATATTAAACAGGCTGCTGAACATGCCACTACCTCCCATCCGCAGACTGGGTTTAATAGAATTTATTCTACTGATATTGAACGTCTCGTGTGTGAAAAAAGAAGAGCTAGAAGGGAATGGCAACAGCAAAGATCACCTCAACATAAAACTAGGTTTAAAGAGTGCACTAAACGACTCCAAGAGTTGCTTGCATTTGAAAAAACTGCATCTCTTAAAAATTATCTGGAAGGTCTTGATGTCACACCAGCATCTAATTACTCTTTGTGGCGCGCTGCTAGAAAGCTTAAAACACCCGTCGAGTTTAAACCACCTCTGCGCACATCTACCGGAGATTGGGCAAGAAGCGACTGTGAAAAAGGTAAATTATTTGCTGAGCATTTAAAATCCGTATTTACCCCAAACTCATGTACTGGTGCTGTTGATTTGCCGAGTGTAGTTGCGCTACCCCCTCGACCCATAAAATTTAAGACGCGTGATGTACAAAAACTAATTGCTGAACTCAACCCGAAAAAAGCTCCGGGTATTGATGAAATTAGTAACCAGATGCTGATGAAGTTGCCTCGTATTGCAATTAGAATCCTGTTATTCATTTTTAATGCCATTTTACGTCTGGAATATTATCCAAACAGCTGGAAGCTTGCCAAGGTTAAAATGATTCCAAAGCCGGGCAAAGATCTTACCAAGGCCGAGTCATATAGGCCAATAAGTTTACTGTCAACAATCTCAAAGCTCTTTGAAAAGTTACTCATGATAAAATTGTCCCCAATTCTAACTGATAATGAGTGCATACCGGACCATCAATTTGGTTTTAGAAGTCAGCATAGCACCATTGAACAAACTCATAGATTGGTTCAATTTATACGAAAAACTTTTGAAGAAAAAAAGTATTGCTCTGCGCTGTTTGTTGACGTTTCTGAGGCATTTGATAAAGTGTGGCATGAAGGACTAATTTTAAAATTAAAGACTTACTTACCGATAAACATTCTAAATCTTTTGGAAAGTTACATTATTGCAAGGAAATTCACTGTTGTAGAAGGAGACTTTATGAGTATGCCTGAAACAATCTCATCCGGTGTGCCACAGGGGAGTATACTGGGGCCAGTTTTGTATTTGATTTATACTTGTGATATGCCTTTGAGCAGTAATATTCACACATCTACATTTGCCGATGATACAGCCTGCCTTAGTATGCACGAAAACCCTCACGAGGCTTCCCGATATCTTCAGCAACATATTACCCAGCTAGAACTATGGTTAAACAGGTTGAGAATAAAGGTAAACGAACAGAAGTGTGCTCAGGTAACATTTACCCTACGAAAAGAAACTTGTTCCCCCATTACAATCAATAATCAAATTGTTCCTCAAAATTTACAAGTGAAATACCTTGGTATACACCTTGATCGAAGGCTTACATGGAAACACCACATTGACTCTAAGCTAACGCAAATGAAACTTAAACTAACTCAGATACATTGGCTGATTGGTAGAAATTCAACCCTCAGTCTAGATTGTAAACTTTTGATATACAAGTCGCTTTTAAAACCTATATGGTGCTACGGAATTCAGCTATGGGGTACTGCTTCAGCTTCAAATATAGAAAAAATTCAACGAAGGCAATACAAAATTTTACGGATAATAACATCGGCTCCATGGTACATAAGAAATTCAAATTTACATCGTGATTTGAATATGCCACAAGTAACTGAAGAAATTGCAAAATACGCAGGCAAATATCTTACAAAACTCGAGTCTCATCCTAATCCGCTTGCTCGTAATATCTTGAATTTTACTGGTCACATCCGCTTAAAAAAGAGGGACACAAGGGCTGTAATACTCAACACTCCAGAAGAAACTGCTTGAAAATACTTTTGTTTTTGCTTATCACTACTTATGTATTATTAATAACTATCACTAAGTTTATGGCCGACACTGGTCGGGCCTAATTAATTATATTTAGATTTAAGATTTGAATAATTATTGTTAGTTCATATTTGAAGATACAATAAATAAATATATGTACTAAAAAAAAAAAAAAAAATTAATATAAAAATATAAAAATCAAAAATAACTTTTAGTATTGATATAAAAATATAAAAATCGAAAATAACTTTCATTTTTCATTTAAAAATATAAAAATCAAAAATAACTTTTATTTTTCATTTAAAATAATAAATATCAAAAATAACTCTTATTTCCTATCTAAAAATATAAAAATCAAAAATAACTCTTATTTCTTGATTTTTTTGATAAAAGTCATAACAGTTACGGTCCCTGGTTTTTGGAATTTCTTGATTAACATTATCCAACATTTTACTAGGAGGTGGATAAGATTTAGTTTCAACTATAGATGTTCGGATATCTTCTCTAATAATTACTGCTGCAGCTTCTACAATTCTTAGGCTTTCTGCTGCAGGAGCTATATTTTTACTTTCATACCAAGCTTTTGATAGAATATGAGCTTGTGCATCACGGAAAGAAATGATTGTGAAAGCTCCAAATTTCTTCGTAATTACGATATCGGTTAAGTACTTCTGTTGTAGTCTTGTAATGATAGTTTTATCATCTGACACATACCCTGTCAAGACATCTTTAAGCTCTTTTAGTGTGAATTGAGAAGTATTATTATTTTCGATGTAATTGGAAATCTCTAACATAGCTTCTGTAACTTGATTATCTACGAGTTATCTCAAGAGGCGATTATGCTGATGTTTTATTTGAAAAGTTTGTAAAGCAAGCAGCATGGTAATTCGCTTCAGCAGCGATAAAATCATACTGCAAAATTATACGACTTTTCAACAATTCTCCGAAATAATCCCCACGTTATTCTGCTTTTTTGATAACAGTATCTTTGAAATCAAGAGTTTTCACATTTTTTATCTTCCGCCTGTATTTTTCTCTTTTCTTTTTCTTTGCAGCCTCATCAGCAACTTCGCCACAAAATAAAATCAAACACTTCACCTCATTTTTTACGGAGTACTAATGGAGAAGTTATAGTTTCTCCTTCATCTTGTTTCCGTTTTGCTGCTTGGATACAGTTTTTACTAATGTAAACACTTCGGCACTTTTCATGCACTTTAACAGAAGTTACTGATTTTAAATAATCAAATTTTCCGTCGTTTCGTTCGACACTTGCAGTCCGTAGAGATTTCATACCGCGCACTACTTCAATAAGCGACTCACCTCCCGAATCTGACTTATTACGCAGAAAACACAAATCAGCTATAGTTCTTGAAATTGTACGTCCGTAGTTACTAAGATACGATTCAAACTGAAATAAAGAGAAGACGGTCGTAACTATACAATACAATTGAACATCTGTCCCTACTGGCTATAAATAGAAAGGTCCTTAGTGTATAATAGGGGCCCGTATAATTCCCAGGTATACTTTTTGACGTAGTGGAAGGATTTTAAAATTTACAGATTTTAAAGAAGATGCACTTAATTATTTTCTATTTAAAATGTCATTAGTGTAAATGCGAATATAATTATATTATGATTTA
This sequence comes from Nowickia ferox, assembly GCA_936439885.1. Taxonomy (NCBI): domain Eukaryota; kingdom Metazoa; phylum Arthropoda; class Insecta; order Diptera; family Tachinidae; genus Nowickia; species Nowickia ferox. The sequence continues at coordinate 56,398,811 of OW387023.1, forward strand.
AGTTTTTCCCTTTATTATTTTTTAATTTTAGGAAACGGTTATCAGTATTATTGAATATATATAAATTTAATGCCTGAAGAAAATGATAAAATATAATATAATAGTTAATAAAAATTGACAAATATTTATAATCATTGATTTATCGATAGTTCATCAACTACATATGGCGCGTTTTCGACCGGAGGCACCGGTTGACCTGAAGTGATCCTGTGACCGCGCGCTATCCGCCCTCTATCTCGAAAACGGCTCAAAGTATAAAAAAAATTTTAAACAAAATTTTTAGAGAATTTTGTATTCTACAATATTGATAATAAATAAAAATAGCAAAAAACCCATAGGAAATGAGATATTTACAAAAAAAGCGCAAAAAACTGATTTTGTGACCTTTTACCTTGAAATTTAATAGTTGCGTACACCCTACCATATGTAGGTTTTGAGACAACTTTTAGGGTGTCAATATACAAGTATTTACAGACTTACAACTGGGTATCTCGAATTCCGAGATTCTTACCTAATTTAAGTTTAAATGACTGGACTACGTATGGCTTTTGAAGTTTGAATGGTGCACAAAAGTACAATGGCCGTATTCGGAGTTTGATAGTCTTGCAGAATATCGTAGCTTTTCCTTGAAACGTGTGTGTATATTTTCCATATGTATTTACACAATACCATTAGCATCGAACCCCAAATATCGCCAATGTACTAACTTTACCATCCACATTTGGTCTATAAGCTTATATTTGTCATTGTTATTTGCTTGTTATTTCTCAAGAAAAGGGAACAAAGTGAATTTCTGTTTTTTTTAATATTTCATTTTTATTTAAAACATGTCAAAATTACTACGAATCAAAAAGAAAAATTAAGCTGAGTAGTTTTTTTTCTCCTATATAAAATTTCAAAACCAATTAAAAAACAAGTAAGAGTGCTATATTCGGCTGTGCCGAATCTTATATACCCTTCACAAATCATAAAATGTAGAGAAAAGACATGCGTGCATATGTACGTATGTATATACATATGTAGATACGTAGGCATGCGTAATTTTATGAGAAAACTTTCGTATCCATTACAAATTAAACTGCAATATTCAGCGCAAAACTGCATTTTAAATGCATCTTGCGGACAAAAGATTCCTTAACTGACGCTTGCCTTGTTAACATGGCTGTGTGTGCTCAACAGCGAACTTGTATAAATACATACTTTCAAATTTATCGGGCCTGTGCTGAAATCATGGTGATAGTGGGTTTTCATTGTATTTTAAGTTTTTTTCATTTATAATAGAATATTTTCTTCCAACTTCCAACGCTTTAAATCGTGCAATTTAAAAAAGCAATTATTTAGCTTTCATTAATTTTTTGAAATCACCGTGATTTGCCATGTCGTGATTTGCAGAACAGGCCCGTGTGAATTAAGTCAAGTGAAACTGAAATATAGGCACTATGCAGCAATATGCATGGGTATAAGGGTTAAAAAATTTGTGTTTTTATATATATACACACACAATATATTTTAGTTTATAAAACTTTTTTCATTTACTCTTCCGATAAATTTTTAAAATATATACATTGGAGCTACTCACTTCAAATAAAGTTTTTGTTACACCTTAATATAATGGCATAAATATCGCTCGTTTATAAAAAAAACTAGTTTATTTTAAACTTTAAAGTTTTCAATATACACACAACTTAATGGAAAATGATAATTTTATTTGTCTCTCGATAGTTAAGTATACAAGATATGGTATGAAATTTTTACACAATATGAATAACAATATGAGGATTTTGCATCATTAACCCAAAAATCCCATTTTTTGATATGTAATGTTTTTTTTAGAAAATGAGCGATATGTACATATGTAGCTTGTTAAGTTGCAAATAACCTACTAGCCTACTATGTTCCGTTGAAATTTCTTATAATACCTAAGACAATTTAAATTAGAAATAAAGTTTTTAAACATTACTGCTGCAGATCTACCAATGATTAGACATAAGCACCAATAAAATGCAGGAACACAAACTGGCTTTAGATATAAAAGTTAGCAATTTTTTTCTTTTTTTGAAAAACCAACACTTCTCCTTACGTAAGTTGATTTATCAATCGAATAATTAAGTTATTTTCGGAACCAGCAAAAGAAATAGTTAATGCATGGGTTCAATTCAGGTGCAAAATACAAGATTTTAACACAGGCGTGTCATTGACGGCCATGGGTTCACATTTAACAAAACTGCTCGTCATTGAAATGAGTGCTTAGAACACATGAAAGTTCCCTGATTCGATGACGTTTTTCACAAAACAAAAAAAAACATGGTCGCATCCAGGATACGAACCTTACTGTTAAGACTGTTAAGACACCCACTCTACCACCCAGCTACTGTATTCTTAATATGTGATGGAGATAAAACTTGTTTTATGACAATGTGTCAATGTATTGATTTAATTCTGTTTTTATATGCCTATTTCGGTGGATATTTATTTGAATGTATTAATTACCCAGTTATTACAATATTGAATTTTGAACACATTAATTTTTTTTTGCTGGGGAAAACATTAATAAATTTATCATTTGCAATGATAGGTATACATACGAGTACTTAGATACAAACATTCATGTAGGTATTACATATATACTTATTTACATATATACATATGTACATAAGCACCTACATATGTATGTATGTAATTAAACTAAGTTTTAGATCTTCAAAATAAGTGCAAAATGTGAATCAAACATTCGTTCTGAAAATAGAAGAACGTGAATTCATATTCTCATCTCAACTTTTATGTTTTTTTTCTACATATTAAAAAATATTTCTTTCATATACTACTACATACATATATGTATGTATGTATTTACATACATACATATGTATGTACATATATACTATAAAGGAGTTTTTCTGAAGAATTTTAGAAAATAATTATCCCTATTCTACATTTCGATTACGTCTCCGCATTCAGTTCCGTTACGATCGAAAATTGGTATTCTGCAGAAAAACGGAATCGAAAGAATAAGAAGAAGATAACAATGTTTACAAAATCAATTGTATCAATGTGGAAATGAAACAGCAGAATAAGCAAGTCTGTTATCATTTTCATAAGCAAATGTCAAATTTAATAAAAGTAGTTCTATGTATAATAAAGTTAATTGTTTATAAATTTAATAAAAGAAAAATATTGAAATAAAATAAAAAAAGAAAAAAATAAAAATAAGTTTTGCATAAATATGTATATATGTAAGTGTGTATAATCTAGTCAAGCTGAAATTAACTAAAAAAAGGTAGAAAATAAAAGTGTTGTGGTTAAATACATACATAACAAAGCACTCATATTCCAGTACAAAAAATGATAAATTAAAACAAAAAAACTTTAATAATAATTTGTATTTAAATCGTTTCTGAATTTTTTAATTTTGTACTTAAATTTTTTCACTTTTTTACTTAAAAACAAAAGTAGAAAAAACCTCCGTTAACAAAAAAAAACAACTGAGAGAAACGGAGCTCCGATCGTAATGCAGAATACATACAATCGAAAGAATCTGAGCGGAATCGAAACGCAGAATACCAAAATTGCCAGACGGAGAAAATTTCGATTCGAATCGAAACGCAGAATAGGGGTGAATAATAATATATATGCATGTATGTACATAAGTACCTTCATCATTAATTGAACTCAGCCAGTGAATTAATCCCTGCCGATTGCCTATATACAAACACCACCTTAATTAAGTAGAAGTACTTTTTACTAAATTTATTTAAAAAAAAATAACACATGAATGATAGAAAATAGCAACAACAAGCACCATCAAACAAACAATCTTGTCCACTTTAAAATATTTATAAGAAATCCATGATCTTTAGCAAGGGATTTACTTTTTTTTAACATATGTACATATAGATAAATACACAATACAGCCATTAGCAAAAGAATTACTTTTTTACTTGTGCATATTTATATATATACATATATGTACTCGAATGTATGTATCAGCATATCTTTAAAAAAATCCATAAGTTCCTAACATTACAACCAGTGTTGCTGGAAAATGTTGGTGAGAGAATGCTAAATCGGTCAAAAAATTCTGCTAAAATGTTCTATAGAAGAAAAGTATAATGCTAGGTTTAAATGTAGAAAAAATTATTGAAATAGCTTTGAATTTCATGTTTATACAAACTCATTAGTATTTACATTTACTTTTATAGGAAATGTTGCAATTAAGTTTAAAAGTTTTTAACGCACTAATAATCCGCAATGACAGCAAAACGCGTTTGGGATAGTTTCATTGTTGCCATTTTAGCATTTTCACTGCTAGATCTTGCATTTCCATTAGTTAAACAGCATTCAACTTGCAAAAAATTCTGCCAAATACTTTCTGGCAGAATTTGTTGAAAATATAAAATTTTAATTTCATAAAAAAAATCTTCTGTACGGAGGATTTTTCTCATAAATGTACATGTATTTATTGCAGGGTAAAGGTTCCTGATGATCTGCACTAGCAACAGTGAAATGCGCATATGATCCAGCTAACCCTTCAATAATCAATTTCAATGTACCTACGTCTTTCTAATAAACAAATATTTTACTGAATAAGTAAAATAATAATTTGAGATTATTAGTGCGTTAAAACTTTTTTAACGTTATTATAACATTTAAAAAAAAACACCAATTATTAATTATTTTATGTTTGTATGTGCTATAAAAATACATGTAAATACTAATGAGTTTGTATAAACATGAAATTCAAAGCTATTTCAATAATTTTTTCTACATTTAAATCTAGCATCATACTTTTCCTCTGTGGAACATTTTAGCAGAATTTTTTGACCGATTTAACATTCTCTCATCAGCATTTTCTGGCAACACTGATTAGTTTGCTACTTCAAGTGTAGATATGTATATGTATTTATAATTGTATGCATGTACAATGTGTACGCTAACCACTACTTTGATACAAAGCGAGCACGTTACTAACCAGCGGGAAAACTCAGAATATCTTCTTATTTCAGGCCTTATTAAATCAATTACTATTTTTATCTAACTGCTAAAGAATGCCTTATAGAAGGCCGCGACTCTTTTGCGTTAAAGCTAAGATACACATTCCACATTCCCTTCTATGAAAAGGGGGAAGAGAGTAAAATTTTTTGCGTGTATTTTTACCACACCAAAAGTAAAATCGATTAATTTGAAGATAGAATTGCTGGCAAAAGAGGCGAAATGGAAAGGCAAAAATGATATAAGAGTGGAATGGAGCGAGTAGACCTTGTACATCCAAAAGAAGGAGTACAAAGGCCTTCTAGAAGGTATCCTTGCTGTTTCTTTTTCCCGCTGGGTATAAATCATACAAGTATAAAATTGGTATTTGCAAACATGTGTATGTATGTACACATGCATATATGTACATATCGAAAGAAAAAATATAAACAAACTAGAAGTGTTCATGCAATTTCCTTGCAAATAATCTACGTGCGACAATGTTGCCGATTTTTTAATTGTAGGGGACGAATACATGTTTTGTAGTTGTACAATTGCAAATAGATATATAAGTACATCGATTCACACCGAGGTCAATATTGCGCTAATAAATATCTATACATAAATAATTGCAAGGCTTAATTTTTAAAACAATTGCCTTATTTATAAAAAATAGTTTATATTTTTAAGGGCGCAATTTTCATCACGTGTAGTATATATTATGTTCATGCAAAAATATGTGAAAATGAATCAGACTTTGGAGGTTTGTTTGATCCATCCGGCTCATTTCTTGCAGTTTGTAAGGCTGAGTGTACATCTGGCATTTCTTGTGTGCCATGTGCCAAAAAAGCGTAACCAGTAATTACTACGGAAAAACTGTTTGATTCAGACATGTATTTATTGATTTAAACTGTTTCCAATAATGTTGGATTTCATAAAATTGTCTACTAGTTATGCATGAAACTGTTCAACTTAATAAATATGTACATACGTATCTGAATCAAACATTTTTTCATTAGTAATTAGTGGTTACGCTTTTTTTACGCATGTATGGTACATGGCATACAGATGTAAACCCGGCCTAACATTCGTATAAATGTCTTCGAAAATTTTTGTTTAAATTACAAAGAAATCAAGAGCTGTAAAAATTAAGGGTTGGAAGCAGTAAAATTTTAAATAGCACTTCCATAAGTATTTAGGTACATATGTATGTATGTATGAATACCTGTCTGTGAATATAATTAATAAATAGTTATAAGTTAGTAAGCATAAGCTTTCGTTTTATTAAATCTTCGTTTCATAAATTTATACCTACACATACATACATACATATGTATGTATGTTATATATATAAATAATTGAATTTTGTAAAAACAATTTCACTCTAATTCAGTGCTAGTCGCTATAGTTTAATTTATACAACAATAAAACACAGAATTTTACCCTAAACCAAAAATTTATGCCTTGTCAGAGCTACATAAGTGCCATTTCAAATTTTACAAAACTTATATTAGGTATTTATGTACCTACCAAAAATAAAAAAGTACCTAAGTAATCGAACACAGTAATTTTAAACTCAAATACAAAATATCCCTGTGATTAAAGCATTTGTGTTTAAGCAGTTTTCGTACACACATATTGAAACATATTATGTTTATATAATCTATAGGAGTTTCACTACAAAGTTGAACTCAGATTATCAAGCCAGCCAATTAGATAGCTTTCCTATCCAACCTTTAATGTATTCACCCATAAGAAGACAGATTCAAATACAGCCATTCAAGCTTATTATGGGAGTATTTATAAGAAATACATGTGTTGAAATAATTGTTTAATTGTATCGCTGTGTGTACAAAGTGCCTAAATTTTATAAATATGTATGTACACACTTTAAAATTTTTTAATTAAATTGGGTGAACCTGGAATACATACATATATGTATGTGACCAAAATATGCATAAGTAGGTATAAGGGTTAAAAATGTGCATTTGTTTTTAATAAAACAACGCCAGATATCAGTAAATGAGTTAAAATTTTCAGCATGATTCCACCATGATTTTTCCATTCGAAAATCCCTTTCATTTGACAGCCATATCAAAAAAGTGTGAAAAATAGCGGTTTTGGCTACGGAATCTACACACGTTGATCCTGTCGTAGTAGTTATATTCTATATGTACCTATAAGTTCATAGTAAGTATGTACCAGAGAACAGATTGAATGCCTTATTTTGTTGCTTTGAATACAATCACAAAAAACGTGCATGTTGCTGTCAATACACAGCATTTAAAATAAGACAGTAAATGTCACAATCGAAAAAAATGAGTGGGACGAAATTTATTGCATGCATTGCTTGTTTTACATAAATGTTCACTAGTCTCTTCAAAAGCAACGAATACAAAGGGAGTGGTGCGAATGCTTTTGACTATCATTGAACACAATGTAGTTTTGTATAAAACGTATACTCCTACAAAGTATTCATAAAACATAATACATATGAGAAATGTATTTCAAATCGAATTTTATATGAAAAAATTTATTTATTTTGAATATGTATACATATTTCAGGGGTCCATTCTGATTTTTTGAAATATGTATGAGAAATTAGAAATTTTTGATACCAGCGTTTATTCTTTCCAAAATTTCCTCACACTGCATTTTCTTATTTACATACATATACATATGTAAGTATATGTAAATAAGTATATTATTGAAAATCAATCGAATGCTACGAAAGAAATCATTTATTTCGTGCTGCATCATATCATTTCACTGCTTGTATTATACGGCAGTGTAATAACAGTGAGTGTCAGAGCGAGCAATAAGAGCAATGTTATTTCATAACATTTTGTCGTTGTTGTCGAATGAAAGCATGGCAAAAACAACGAATTTATGAATAGTTAGCAAATGCGAATACTTTCATTCTAGTCTCTGGTATGTACCTATGTAGGTATATGTATTTTTTCCCACAATGTAACTTAATTTAATTTCTGTTCGAAAAAGTAGAAATCACAAATTGATTTTTATTTATTCTCGAAAAAATAAAAATCCGAAAATAATTATTTCTATAATTATTATTTCAGTAGGCTAAAGTTCGTATCTCTCTGTAAGCCAAATTACATGTGATTATTTTTAAGGAACGAAAAGTTAATTGTAAATATTCTGACAAACACTAGCAGAACGAAAGCACTAACAATTATTTCTGCTGGAAAAAAGAAAAATCAGAAGATAACATTATTTCTGCTTAAAAAATAAAAATTTAAATTTTAAAATCATTGGAGTTTAGAAAGATCTAGTTTAGAACAATTAAAATAGTGTGATTTTCCACGTTCTTTGATGTTTCCCTTCTATTCAGTTGCTTTTTTTTCTTTGAAAGTTCCGGAATAATTACTATTATTGGTCCCTGATTAATTTCTTTTTCAAAAATAGCTATAAAAAAAATTTCAATTAAGTTCGAAACTCAACTTACGAGTTTTAACAGGCTGACATCTTATTTATTAATCATGTTAGCCTTTAAATTTTATGCATTTTGTTACAAAATATATTCAGAAAACAATTAAGCAAATCAAACACATTCAAACAATCCTATCCCCTTTGAAATATTTATACAAAACCAATGATCTTTAACAAGCGCTTAATTACATAATACCGACATACATACATTAGCAAACGAATTTATACATATGTGTATGCATACTTTTGCATATTGAATATGCATACATATGTATGTATGTATGTATGTACATATGTATTTACAATAATACATACATATGTGCCCTAAGTATGAAAGTGGTCTAAGTCATATGCATTTCTGCATCGAAATATGAAATAAATCTCTAAAAAACTTTAATAAATATTAAATAAACTTCTATGAATCGACACTAGTACAACTATAAGTTAAAATGTTGCATAATATAAAAATATTTTTTAATTTCTTCAAATATAATCTATTAAATATCTCGATGAAAGAAATATATGACTTAAACCACTTTCATCATTAAGGGCACATACATACATATATTTTATACAGGGTGGGCCAAAAGTTACCATGGGGTTTAAAAGTTTAATAACTTTTTCGTTTATTAATTTTTTTAAATTTTTTTTTCTCAGATTATATAATATACAAAATGGAAAATTTTTTTACACTAAGTATGAAAAATAATGTCTCTTAAATGACCACCGTTTTCAGCTTCGCACTGATGGGCGATTATGATTATGAGTGATGAAGCTCATTTTCATTTGAATGGCTTTGTTAATAAGCAGAACTGTAGGTTCTGGGGTTCTGAAAATCCAAGAGCCATTCATAAACGCCAATTGCACCCCATTAGGTGTACAATATGGTGTGGGATCACATCTGAAAATATCATTGGGCCTTACTTCTTCGAGAATGAAGATGGAAGTGCTGTAACCGTAAATGGAGAGCGGTATCGGTTTATGATAGAAAATTTTTTACGTCTTGCTCTTGAAAACATACGTGGTATGTGGTTTCAGCAGGACGGAGCCACTGGCACTTTTAAGTCAAATTTTTGGAGAGCGAATAATTTCCAGAAATTCGGAAATAATTTGACCCAGCGCGATCGCCAGTTTTGACAGCACCCGACTATTTTCTTTGGGGTTATTTGAAGTAGCGAGTGTATGTGAACAAGCCAGAGACAATCCTTGAACTCAAGGCAAACATTGTTGCAGAAATTTTGGAAGATATTATGGAAAATGCTCTAAAACGAGCCCATCAGTGCGAAGCTGAAAACAGTGGTAATTTAAGAGACATTATTTTTCATACTTAGTGTAAAAAATTTTCCATTTTATATATTATATAATCTGAGAAAAAAATAAAAAAAAATTAATAAACGAAAAAGTTATTAAACTTTTAAACCCCAAGGTAACTTTTGGCCCACCCTGTATATTGTATGAACATGCATTCATTAGCACAATACTTTATTTCTATACAAACAAAAATTCCCAGTTCTTACCACAAACAACTTAATATTCTTCTTTCAATAGGTTTGCTAGCATAACTCTTATGCGTATACATATGTATTTATGTATGTACGAGTGAATGGTCCTCATGGTAGCGTATATTTATAGTATAAATAAATTAAATATAAATTTTATACATACATATCTACATGTAGGTTTTTGCATGAGGCTACTGATTGTTATACACATCTATTCATATCAGTGATGCCATTAGGATACGAAAGATAAATTTTTCGTATCTTTTGATGACTTCAGGTACCATGTGTAATCCCGACATTTTTTGTATCTTTTGAATTTGTACGCAAAATGTACAGAAAATGTGAACATCTATTTTTTTGAGGAAATATGAACATCTTTTTATTTTCAGGAAATTTTTTGATATAATCGCCTTAGCGAAAATTAATTTGTTTTGATAACTTCCAAAGATAGTTATGTACATATAATTAATTTTAAAGTTTTAAAATTACATGAATTATTCAAATATAAAAATGAATTTATATGATATCAGTTTCTTTACAATATTCATTAAATATGAAATAAAAATGTTATGTTAATAAATGTTAAACGTTAAAAATGGACTTCAAATTTTTTACAAAATTTATCTTTTTGGGAACAAATGTATCTTTTTGGAAACTAAAATGTATCTTTCTCGAAATTTCACTGGCAACACTGATTCATATGCATGCGTACGAAAAATATTGTGCCAAGCAAAAATAACATAAGGCAATGTCTATGTATTAGTGACAAAAAGGGGTTTAATACAAAACAATGCTTATTAAAGCAAATGTTTAAGTACAGTAAATATTAATTGAATTTAAGCAAGCTTCAGCGGCAGAGTGGCTAGTGATGTTAATAAGAAGTTTGGATATTCTTGGTTCTATGCACGGTAGTTTTTTATGAAATTTTAAAAATGTATGATAAAACCATATATTTTAAACTTCTATGAACCGATTATTTTTTTTTTTGCTGATTTTCATAAACAATTGTGCTAAGGCAAGTGCGGTCGTTTCAGTCCAACTCCGAGCTCTCTAACTTGTTTGGGAGCTTCAAAAAACGCGTTTCAAGCTACCCATATAAAATCCGTACAGACAGACGGAGAGACGGACACGTCTTTTTTTCATCTCCTATTCATAAGGAATCAGAATAACTAACTTTACGTGGCCGCAAATGAATATTGTAGAAGTTACAAAAATCTGGACAAACCTATATATACCCTTTACCATTTTTTGGTGAAGGGTATAATAAATTGGGTATTTTAATTGAAAATATTTTTTCAAAACAATGTGGCATACGATAAAAAACAGCTCGACTTTCACACATAAAAACAAAAGTTACATTATTTACATACAATTAATATGTAATAATTGTTAACCATTTAATTGTATTCTGAGTTAAGCTCTGTTGATAACACTTTCTTGATAAAGCAGTAAATTCAATTAATATAAACATATATTCAATTAAAATATTAATCAAAAATATTATTTTTTCTAAGCAATCACTTAATTGAAAAAAAATCAACAATAATTTTTTTATGGGAATAGAGGATTTTTCTCATAAATGTACATGTGTAGGATAAGGTCCAGCTAACCCCTCAATAATCAAATAAAAATACTAATAAGTAATAAACATGAAACTCAAAGCCATTTCAATAATTTTTTCTACATTTAAATATGGCATTATACTTTTCTTCTGTAGAACATTTTAGCAGAATTTTTTATACCGATTTAGCATTCTCTCATCATCATTTTCTGGCAACACTGCAATTGTGGTATGAAACCATTGATGTCAGTTTCATACCACAATTTAGCTAAAATCACACACATTATTATTCTCTTAGTCGTCAATGAGACCACAGAACATACAGAAGTGTCACGAAATAGAAGATAAGGGTATTTTTCTGTTTGTCTCGTTTTTCCTCAAATTTTGTCGGCATTTTTGTTTTGATTCTTCTTTCTAGTGCAATAAACCTACAACGCTTTTTGAATTGAAAAAATTCGTGTTTAGTGATCTTCCACATATGATTAAACTGTTAAGAAACCATTTTATTGACGACGGGTTCATCATTAACGGCAAAGAAGTTAAGAAGGATATTATTTTAAATCTTTTATCGCTTCAATCTAGTGACTTAAAAATCACAAACAAAATATCAGCACATTATCTAAGCGTTGCTGGAGCTGAAAGACAAAAAGTTTAACTGGCTACGAAGCTGTTCTCACATACAGTTGCTCAATCAATTACACGAGCAGCCAGTTTAGGATTTTTGAGTGATAATAATTGGAGTGAATGTAGTCAGTTCTTCAAATTAGTAATGAGATGTTTTATTTTAAAATATAATAAAATCATTATAAATTTTTTACTAGACGAATGACTGGTTTGATATAATGAATTCAAGGGTACCAAGACAGGATGCAAGAGAGCGATTACACGCATACGGCTTGCCACTTGGAATACAAAATGAGACGTTAAATAATATGTTGCATATGATGTTAGATATTCGTGCGATTGGCAAAAATACGCTCTTACCATTTCAAAAAGGTACACATACATTTAATTTAAACTTTAAAAAATGTATCTATTGTAAAACATTTCACAGGCATTATTCAATCAAATAACGCATTGAAGATGCTCCACGACGAACTAAAGAATCGTTATAATATAGAATACGTCTTAACGTATCGCCTAAATCAGGATATTCTTGAGAATTTTTTTGTGATAATAAGATCTAAGGGAGGTCTTCATGACCATCCCGATCGTCAAGAATTTAAATATAGACTTCGGTCATATATTTTGGGGTACAACGAAGGCATCTTGGGCAGTAATGCAAATGTAGAGATAGACAATACTCCCGATTTGGAGGACGTACATTATTCATTAACAGGTAAATTTAAACTAACAATTTAAAATCATACAGTTTTTAAAGTTTCGTTTGATTTTTTAAGGTAAAATACTTAAAAGTATTAATCCCAGCATAGAGCAAGACGATTTGCCGAAAGAAAATTATGAGAAGGAGGTGGAAAACCCGAATTATGATGGTTTGGATAATTTGGCCGGCTATATTTGCAACAAATTAAAAAACGAAGATCCCAGTCTCGTCGCTAAACCTGTAGAGGACTCGACATACTCATGGGATAGACATTTAAATGAAGGTGGGTTAAGTATTCCATCAAACACTTTAATGGAAACGTTAAAATCTTGTGATGCAATTTTTGTAAAACTAAATGGGAATAAGTTACTTGCTACAAAGGGATATTTAGAAAAGCACTTGGTGGAAGCAAATAAAAGCAAGTGAAGAAGTAAAAAGACTTTTTTTAGATGCAGAATATATTTTAGAATACGGTCTCTTAATGCAGAAATGTCCCAAAATATGAATAAGCGTAACAGAAAATTAAATAAAACAACAACGTAATATTAATAAAAAAAATATTGTATTTTTTTAATTTTATTTTTTTTTAACAAAAATAATAATTTGCCCCACTGTTATTTTTACATATTTTTTGATAGTCGTGACGTCACTTCACCTACCTGCGCAGAAGAATAAAACTTTGTGTGCGTGATGTCGTAATCTGTATTCTATCATTCTTGATTTTAGCTAGCACAATTGTGGTATGAAACTGACATCAATGTTGTAGAGCATGGCTGTCCATTTCACCAAACAGTGAAATAATAAATATTTGAAACAAACGCAGTTTAATAGTCCGTTGAAAAGAAATTAAAAGGTGCCTATGTGATAGAAAACAAAAAATAAGAAAAAAAATATATAAAAAAGTTGGCAGGACCCATATTTTCCAAGTTATGGGGCTCTGAACTTTTCGTAGGAAACTGTGAATAATCTCCAAAAAGAAAGTTTTAAATAGCTTATCTGATAGAAATGTTAAAAATATGAAGAAAAAATTGAATACAAAAATTTGCTGCAACCAGGGTTTAAATTGCTGACTTCAAAATAGCATCAGCACACAAATTTTGCTATGCTTCGAGCTATGCTATTTACATTGTATAAGCAGCAGCAATCAGCATCAGCACACAATGTAAAAAAAAACTATTTGCTAATGCTGTGCTGTGAAATGTTTGAAGCACAAGCAATCAGCAAAATGAAATTACTGAAAGGAACTGCTGATGTAAGCATCAGCAATAGTATTTTTTTGAAAAATTGCTGATGCTGACCATCAGCAATTTTATTTTTGTTTTTTTTTTGCTGATAGTGATTTGCTGTGCTGTGAAAGTTTGTCAGCATCAGCAATAAGCCAATTTTCAAAACTACGGTTTTTGCTGACTTCAGCATTGCTGAAGAATTTCAATTGTGTACAATATTAAAAAGGAAAGAAAGTGAATATGTATGGGTGGGAATATACACATACTACTTACATACATATGTATGTACATGTATGTTTGTATACTTACATATATTTTTGTTGTTGGTTTGAATAAGTATTTTTTATGAGGTGATGTGTACCTGCATATACATATGTGCTACATACAAATATACATATATGTACATATGTATGTAGAAATATATGTAGAGTAGAAATGGATGAATTTTTGATTGAAAAGTGATGTTTTTGTTGTGTATTTTGTTATTGTAGAAATTAATGTAGGTAGTAGGTATGTATGTATGTACATATGTATATATCAAAGTAAATGCACATGTATATACATACATATGTAGAGACGCATGATGACTTTTATTAAGATAAAAAAAAATTTTTGTGATATCTACATACTACATATTTAAGCATGTATTTACATATGTAAGTGTAAATATTTATTAATCATAATAAATAATTACCAAATTTGTGAATTGTTTGTATAGTTCACAAACTAGTATGTTAGAAACGTTAATCAGAATAGTGATAGAATATTTTCCACATACCACTTTTTTTCTTTCACTGTATCTATAAAGGATTTAACGCACCCGCTACGCATGTGTTATCGTCGCTGGCTCATTGACGACTAAATGAAAGAGCATAAAGGTAGAGGTCCATAGCTCGCTTTTTGTGCGTTACGCTTTCTATGCATATGTCAAAAAAGTAGAATCAATGCAATAGTATGTGACAAGTTACATTGCAAAAAGCGCAGAACGCGTAGGCACGTTCAAAGCAAAAAGTAGGTCTACTTTCTACTTTTGTGCGCGTTACAAGCACCATGAAAGAAAGTCAGCTGTTCTTGAATGCTAAATAATACTTTATTTCTTACGTTATCGATAAATATTATTTTGCCGTGGATAATTTTTTTCTTTTTTTTTAATAAAAAAAATTTCTTAGTAAAAAAAAAACTTGTTTAATAAAATATGTGAATATTTTCATTAATGCTATGTATTTTAATTAACTTTTCACCACACTTTTCTCAGTAACAAATTTTGCATAGTAGTTATCGATTACTTTTACGTACTGAGTTTCATCTCCGCTAAATCTGTATTAAATAGCTGCTTAGAAAAGTTATTGCTTTAAGGCCTCATTAGTTTTTACTTTTCGTTGTCGTTCTGTGCCGTTATTTTCCGTATAAAATATTTTGCAATTACTTTTTCTGTGCAAGGAATTAGCTGGCAACCTATAGAAATGATTTCAGTTGTATACAAAATATCACAACAAACAAATACATACACACTTTTGGCTGTCACTTAACGTTGAATTCTATTTTCTACAGATTTGTCCGCTACGGAACAGATCGAAACAGGAAAAACAAACCACACACACAGACTTTCAATTGAACAGAAACAAAACAGCTGATTCAGAACAGAACAGCACGTACAAACTAATTCTGCCTTAAGCCAATAATGTGCATACATTTATACGTAATTTTCAATTTACTTACATTAAAGTCAACAACAGCCGACAATCTGCTGGAATAGCCCTGGCCGAGTTCTTCTCAAGACTATCTTTTAAAATGTAAAATAATACTTTATTTCTTACGTTATCGATAAATATTATTTTGCAGTGGATAATTTTTTTCTTTTTTTTTCAATAAAAAAAATTTCTTAGTAAAAAAAACTTGTTTAATAAAATATGTGAATATTTTCATTAATGCGATGTATTTTAATTAACTTTTCACCACACTTTTCTCAGTAACAAATTTTGCATATTAGTTATCGATTACTTTTACGACAAATTCTTTTAAAAACTCGATTTCAGTCTCCATTTTTTCTTTATAAGTATTTATAAACAAACGCACACATCTGATCAAAACAAAAATAAAATGGCGCATGAAAAGCAGTGCATGTAACTCAACGCGAATAAAGTATAGAATGAAACAAGAGGATGAAACGCGTGTAAAGCATAACGCGCAAAAAGCGAGCTATGGACCTCTACCTTAAGAATGTGTGTGATTTTAGCTAGCACAATTGTGGTATTAAAGTTTAATTAATAAGTTTTAATAATTAAAACAATGATGTCTAAAAATATTTTGCAGCTGTATTGGTGAGAGAATTTTAAGTTCAAGTAAGCACAAAGATTTTATTTAAAATTGAATTAAAACAAATTTTTTTGTTTATCAAAAAGAAAATAGAGTGCAGTTCGTACTGAGATGGCTATTTGTTGACTAGCTAAAATTATACAGTTTTCAATACATTTTGCTGCTTTAAAATGTAACTTTTAAAAACAAAATATATTGAAAATTTTCAGACTTTATCAAATAAAGAAATAGTAGATTCCTTAATAAAAAAACCCATCGGTAAGCGGTCTACTTTACGTATCAATATATTTGGGCACTACGCTTAAAATTTCATGTTTTAAACTAAAATCCAATTTTCTTTCATTATTTTTTTCCCACTAACCCTCGCTTTAATTTTTCCTCATCATTATACCTAATCGTATTGATATTAAAAGAATAATAATGCCTCTAAATAACATTTTATAATGCCTCTTATATGTTTAATAACATAAAAACATTTTTCCTCATCATTATACCTAATCGTATTGATATTAAAAGAATAATAATGCCTCTAAATAACATTTTATAATGCCTCTTATATGTTTAATAACATAAAAACATTGGCATTATCAAAAACATTATATATCGAAAAGCATTTTCTTAAGTCTACCATATACTTTACGCACTGTATTTGAAAAATCTCAATACAGCCGCTACGTATGTTCACTCGTTGCTGTCTCATGAACGACTAAATTAAAGAGCATAAAATAAAATGATGTGTGGTTTCTAATGTATTGAGGTTGTGTGCTACCCACAAAATACAAAGCCAAATATTTTCTAATTGACTGTCAATTGTAAAAAAACTGTTTCAAACTTTATTTTAGTATACCACTGATAGCAACTTTTTTTTATTTTTACCAAATAAATATTTGTATTCTTATTTACAATTTTTGTCTTTCCCTACCAATAAACTTCTGAATATCGCTATGAAAAGCATCATAATGTCTTTTAATGACATATTCCTTTTTTTTCTTAAATCTTTTATAACACAAAAGGCATTGTATGTTACCAAATGCGTTATTTATAAAAAATGTTTTTCGCTTATCATAAATTAGAAAGGCAACACGTGTGTTTGCTGGATAAATATGCTTGAAAAAAATATGTAAGCATCCACGTCATGCGCATTCGTTCCTGTCTCGTCGACGACTTAAGGTAGAGGTCCATAGCTAGCTTTTTGCGCGTTACGCTTTCTATGCATCTGTCAAAAAAGTAGAATCAATGTAATAGTATGTGACAAATTACATTGCAAAAAGCGCAGAACGCGTAGGCGCGTTCAAAGCAAAAAGTAGGTCTACTTTCTACTTTTGTACGCGTTACAAGCACCATGAAAGAAAGTCAGCTGTTCTTGAATGCTCAAGATGTTAAATAATACTTTATTTCTTACGTTATCGATAAATATTACTTTGCCGTGGATAATTTTTTTCTTTTTCTTCAATAAAAAAAATTTCTTAGTAAAAAAACTTATAAAATATGTGAATATTTTCATTAAAGTGATGTATTTTAATTAACTTCTCACCACACTTTTCTCAGTAACAAATTTTGCATATTAGTGTCTTCTCCGCTAAATCTGTATTAAATAGCTGCTTAGAAAAGTTATTGCTTAAGCCAATAATGTGCATACATTTATATGTAATTTTCAATTTACTTACATTAAAGTCAACAACAGCCGACAATCTGCTGGAATAGCCCTGGCCGAGTTCTTCTCAAGACTATCTTTTAAAATGCCGAATAAATAGTCAAAGACATCTGCAGACATTCTTGTCGCGGTTCGAAATTGCTCAGGGTCAGAAGTTTTAATTTTTTAAATGTGGTTTAAAAAAACCCACTTAAATTCCGTTCTAAATACAACGGCCGTACACAAAACCTTTTCTTTTTTGAAATTGTTCATAGGCATTTTTTTAAGTATTTATAAACAAACGCACACAGCTGATCAAAATAAAAATAAAATGGCGCATGAAAAGCAGTGCATGTAACTCAACGCGAACAAAGTATAGAACGAAACAAGAGGATGAAACGCCTGTAAAGCATAACGCGCAAAAAGCGAGCTATGGACCTCTACCTTTAGCTGAAGGTCCATACCATTCGTTCAATGCGTTATTGCGTTCTAAGCATGTGTCAAAAAAGTAGAATCAGTTTAATTGTATGTGGCAAGTTACAGAGCGAAACGCATAGAATGTATAGACGCATAGGACGGATAAACTAGGTTTACTTTCTACTTTTGTATCCGTCGCATGCATCATTAAAAAAGGTCAGCTGTTTTTGATAGCCAAAGATGGCAAATTATATTATATTTTCAATGATATCGATAAAAACATACTTGGCTCATAAGACGTATTGCATGTAACTTGAACTTAGAATCGCAGAGAATGTACAGAAATGAATACAACGCATACGCATATAACGGATGGTATGGACCTTCAGCTTTAATTAAAGAAGGTAAGAATACGTGTGAATGTTTTCAGCACAATTGAAGAAAAGAAACTCGCATTAATGCTCTACAATAACAACAAAAGCTGTACACCAGACAAGGGCGTTTGTTTCTTAAGGTAGAGGTCCATAGCTCGCTTTTTGCGCGTTATACTTTCTATGCATCCGTCAAAAAAGTAGAATCAATGTAATAGTATGTGACAAGTTACATTGCAAAAAGCGCAGAACGCGTAGGCGCGTTCAAAGCAAAAAGTAGGTCTACTTTCTACTTTTGTACGCGTTACAAGCACCATGAAAGAAAGTCAACTGTTCTTGAATGCTAAAGATGTTAAATAATACTTTATTTCTTACGTTATCGATAAATATTTGCCGTGGATAATTTTTTTCTTTGTTTTCAATAAAAAAATTTCTTAGTAAAAAAAAACTTGTTTAATAAAATATGTGAATATTTTCATTAATGCGATATATTTTAATTAACTTTTCACCACACTTTTCTCAGAAACAAATTTTGCATATTAGTTATCGATTACTTTTACGTACTGAGTGTCATCTCCGCTACAATGACAACTAAATCAAAGTAAATTTATATCAAGTATATGCAACTATTCAGGTGATTCATTTTTTTCTCGTTTCGTGGCAATGCCTGAATGTCAAAAGTTGTTTACAATGTTCGTACGCCATTTTGTTTTCTTTTGCTTTGTTATACACAATTGTGTATACTGAAAACGTATGTGAAAAAGTTTAAAAAAATTTTTCCTTAAAAAATGTGTTACAAAACATTTACTTTGGTTTTGTCTATCCATACATATCCTTTTTGTTGTATGCAGATCTGGGACTATTGCATTAAATAAGCAAACGCATTGACCATTTTACCATACTAAACCAAATCAATGCAAATACAAATTTATTACATTAGCACTAACTTTGATAATATTAGTGCATTTTTTTTTCATTAAACTAAAATCCCTTCAAAGTAATTTATGAATATTGCATTGTTACTTTTATTTCACTATTTTTCACCACTTCACACATTATGAAAAGTATTATTGCATTATAGTGCAAAATACAACGTAAATGTGTACATATCTACATAAAAACATACGTACATACATACATAAATATGTAAATTTTTTCCTATGTACACCCAAGACGAAAAATCATATCACTACGTTTTTTATAATTTTTTCGAGAGATGTAATTATTCCAAGCGGTAGTATTTTTCGCTTATAAAATCACCATTTTTTAAGATATAACTACAATAAATGAAAACCTAAGTTCTGATCTTTTGTCAATTGCACGGTTTTCTATATAAGGTCGAGATGCAACGTACTTGAAATTTTTGAAACTTTTTAATTTTTTCAATTGGTTCTGAAATCTAGTTTGTATTTATATTGACAGTTTTCCTTTTCTTTAATTTGTACGTACATACTTATAAAGGTGCCCTCAATGAACTTTACTATATTTTTTATTTTATTATTTGTGCTATCTGATAAAATAGGTTAACGTTTTATTCAATATTACTGTGTACAATATTTGATAATGCAATAATATTGCATTACTTCATGATGACTAAGCACATCAATACAAAATCAGTGCATTTTTCGCCATGCTAATGCAATATTAATCCATTACTTTTAAGAGATTTTATTGAAGTGAAAAAAATAGTGCACTACAAGCATTAAATTTAAATTTGCAATAAAATTTTGGTTTTTCAATCAGTGCCTACGCAAAAGTGATGCAAGCTGCCCAGGTCTGGTTGTATTCATCTGTTTTTGACATTCATCCATTATTCTTACACAAACAAATCGCCTGTTGTTTTTGTACTTTCTTAGTTGTTGTATACCTGCATATACTTTATATAAATATACTTTGAACTAAATCTGTACACAAAAGTAAATAAATATACACATACATATATAAACAGAAATAATCAAACTCAAACACAGACAGTGCCAAGAAAATCTCAGCATGAAAATCCCATAATCATCCATTTGTAACAGGGTTGCCAAAATTTTTGGGTTTTCCCGGTTTTTAATTCACAAAATATGTCGGCCGCCACCATTACCATTCTACTTATAAAAACAGTGATGTTGCAATTCCGAACGATTTAAGTTCATTTGTTATAAAGAACAAACTATAACGTGAATATAAAGAATAGATTATTACTATGAAACTTTTGTTTAAATGTATATTTTTTAGCCACAAAATAATAAACAATCAGCTGTTCTTTACGTTTTATTGGATTTCATAATTTATTCTTTCGAGTACTTTGTGTGCAAACGTTTTTTTTTGGAGTAATTTCTTTATGTTTCAGTATTTACTCAGTTACTGGATTTTTCTGAAAATAAACTGTAGCTGTAGTATGAACATAGTCGTTTGTTGCTTATACATAGTTATACGTATTCGGTTTAGACTTAATGCGTGTGTTTGCGTAAGGGTATTGGTTTTTATATTTGACTGTACGAATTTCTAGTTGTTTGATTTTAAACGATAATTTTGTAAGTATGATTTAATTTGAGTTCTTAATTTCATATTATTAATAAAGATGAAAATCAAACATTAACCAATTGTTAATAACTTATGGATAATGACCCCATTTGTCCAATACATCGTCCTTCTTCGTCGAAGGTGGCCAGTGTTAAGCGTGAGAGTTTATTACACAGCACTCCATTTCCGCTATTTTGTATCGGATTTGGTTCTGAAAATTTAAATAAATATAAAAAATATGTTAGATTTTTACATATTGTTTTAACATTCAGGAGAACTAGCTACGATTCCTTAGTATGTACATTAGACTACCCAAATTGCAGAAGGTATTTATTCGCAATTCCACTGGCAATTTTCGACTGGTGGTTAAAAGTTACGTTTGTCCAAAAATTGCACCGATAACCTATTTTCACTATAAACACTTTTGACACCATAACTTTCGAAGTCTGTGTTTTTCGGAAAAAAAATTTGTCATATAATTTTTGTTCAAAATTAAAAGCCCCAGCTAAAAAGTATGTATGGGGTATATATGATATCCCATATACGGTTCGGATCCGAAAAATTAGTGTCTGTGTACATATATGAAAATATATCTGTGGCAATAAATAATAATGGCTTAAGTCGAAATTTCCTGTTTTGAGATATTAAGGGTTTTGTCTTAAAGAAATTTTGTGTGGTTTTTATATAAAATTTGTAGTCACCGAAAAAGATGCACATTTATTTAAAACAAAACTGTTATAGCTAATAAAACAGTGAATGTTTAAATATAATTTGAATTAATTTTCATAAAAACTTAAAATGTGTTTAAACACACTTTCATTTTTTCAGTGGCGAATTAAAATTATTATTAAATTACGTTGAAAGTACGGTAGCACAATAAGATTTACAAATATTATGGAAAGCTTTCCAAAGAACAGCTGTTCAATATAAATAAGAAAGTTGATTTATCAATTTGCAGAAAAGTGAAATAGCAAAAAACACATTTTATGATACAAAAATATCATCGGAATGAATTTTTCTATTTATATATTTCATGATATGAACATATGTGTTACATTTGTTGTATATTTGCGAAAATTAAACGAAATTCTTTTTAAAAAGACCACATGATGTTCATGTACATCCATTAAAAAAACACACACATGCACAAAACATATGGTATGTTTGTAAAACTTAACCAACACTAAAATGCAGAATGTTGGCTATTTAAGGTTCATTTAATTTTGGGGTGAAAAACAAAATTTTCTGTTTAAACGTGATTTAAAAATAAAATAGATATAATCATTGACTGATTTATTAGCCCTTAATCTTTTTAGTTAAGATGGTATGAAAAAATCCATTTACAGAAAAATAAAAACTTAAGTGAACTTAAGCTACTACACAGAGAAAACAGATTCGTTGAAACCGAATTTGTTGTCAATTGAATTTCGGCGGTTGCACTAACTATCGTAGAATTCTGGTATAACGACTGCAAATTTCTTGTGGTGCCACTATATTTTTAATTATTACCATTAACCCAATAGTTGCAACAGCAGATAAAATTGGTTAACAGTATGAAATTTGGACTAGAAGTTATGCTTTCTGCCGAAAATATGATTAGCAGGACTAATATATGATCATAATTGGTACCTGTAAAAGAAAAATTGGCTTTCCTTGCTGAAAAAAAATAAACAATAAACGCAAATAAAAACACACAATTTAAGAAATTTACTATTTGAAATATTGTCATAATTTAATTTTAAGTGAAATTTATTTGATGGTGGTGACAATAACCACACATTTTGAACAGTCACAAACCTTTTATCTTATGCTTAAACCTTAAAAACCCATTTGAGAATTCACAAATGATAATATATTTGAAAATCACAAAGGAATAAAATAAGCGTTGTATTATATATTTTAGCGTAAATATAGAAGAACAATTTTTTTAGTTGCAAATACCAATAATTAGTACTAAGTTAGTACTACTTACATCCAATTCATAATATTTTATTCGGTTCTGTTCATCATATCCGTTATTTAGTCATGACAAAGCATACGCACGGTTGATATAATCAATTTAATAATTGTCAGAATCATATGTTTATTTCAATTACGACCTTAACGTAATGAACATGGATTGTTTTTTAGATTAATAGAAAATTGAAAGCGTGAATTGAAATATAGTCTATTCAAATAATATTTTATTGGCCTAACCGTTTTCCAACCAATCTTTTTTCTGGGTGTATATTGTAAGGCAAAATATTTTTTATTGGTAGTAAGTCGAGAATTAAATTGGAAAATGCGCAAAACCTGAGAAAAAATAATTTTTTAAAAGCTGAGTTAAATATAAGATTGTTTATGAGGAATAATTTGAATATGCTGTTACTTATTGAACTTAAGAGTATACAAGGTTTAATGCTCAATCATTTTAATATTGATGTAGCTACCTTAAAAAAATTAAGCTGAGTTGAGATGTTATGGCTTATGTATTATTTTTCAAGAAGACTTAAGTTAAAATATAAATGCGTGTAGTTTTATTAATCATAAACTTTTATAATTGAAATTCAGCTGATAGATATTGAAGAAGAGAATAAGAATATGTAATAAAATAAAAAAAGCACTTATGTCAACTGAAGCCATTGTTATTTATTGTCACAGATATATCATACATTTTCATACATGTATGCGTAAATATTTCCTATGCAGTATGCAAAGTTCATACTGATGCAAAAAAGAGCACTGCTGTGCAATAAATTAAATTATTATAATTCAGTTTTTTAAGATTTTTAACAGGGAGGTTACATTTAATAAAACATTTGTTTTAACAAAATTATTAAATACAAACTAATAGGCTTTCCATTCATCATTTTAATAGAAAATCTGACTAAAAATTAATGCCATTTTAAAAGAAAAATAATCCGTTTTCATACTAATACTGGTTTTCAATAAATTTTTTTGCAGTAATATGAACTTTGTTGCATAAAACTATCTACAGGATTCCGTTATTTTCTATCAAATTAATAACTGAAACATCCTTTTGATTTATAAAATAGGGCCACAATATATAAAATCGTACAATAAGAAAAGTTGTTTTTAGTTACCAGTTTATGTTTTTAAACGTTGATGCTATACGTACAATACAACATATAACTACATATATATAACTTTCCATACTGTATGTATTTTCTAATAAATTTCCAATTCAACAGTGATAATAAAAAAACTTCAAAAAACCCCGATATGTCAAGAAAAGATGATCTTCTAAACGGCTTGACCGATTTTCTTTAAGCATAGCTTGGAACATTCTCGATCAAGGCACCTTTCAAAAAAAAAACTGAATCAAAATCGGTCCAGTCGGTTGTCTGTACGTGGATTCAACAGACACACTGATACACAGACACACACTATAAACTTATAACACCGATTTTTTTGGTCGGTGGTTAAAAAATAGTTACAAATGCCAGCTTTATTTAATGCGAAAACGATTTTATGTGAGATCATATGTATGCATAAATTTTGATATATGGATCCACTGTTACATGTACCTCTTACTGCTATGATTGTGAAGCCAACTAGCTCAAATCGGTATCTACAAGGCAGTTCCCGACTTACTAACACAGCCGATACACGAAAAAATATTTTGTTTTGAAAATTTCAGATTAAAATAAAATCAAATTCAACAAGTCGTTAACCTATTAAGATGTATAAATGAATTTTATAGATTTTCCCACTTTTATATGTAAGTTTATATAAACGTAATTTCATAAAAAAAATTTTTAGTAAGCTGACAGTTTTCTTATTTTTTTGTTGTTACTATTTATTTCTTTTTTTTTCGGAAATTTTTAATTATAAAAATTTTAAATTTTATAAAATTTTAGGACTGGTTTATTACAAAACTTCTTATTAACAAATTGGATATAAATTTCTATATGATTTGTTACATGAATTCTTTGTTCAAACTAATTTCCAATTTTAAATTTAACCTTATGGCCCTTAGTCAATTACAATCTTTAGTTATTAGCTATTTGTGTGTAAAATTTCATATGCTTTACAACATTAGTTTTGTTTTTCTGTTTTTTTTTGCTAGGCTTTATTATATAATTTTTTTAAAAACAATTTGTCATTTATTCATACGTTCTCTTATTTTAATTTTTCTTTAACTATGTGTGCTTGGTGTAGGTTATTTTACATGTGATTTATGATATTTTATTCCGTTGTGTATATAAAAACCTTGTGCTGCTTTGGTTTAATTTGTTTGCCCCTGACAAGAACATTTTGATTTTCTTCTAAACCTATAGGAACTGATCTATTCTTATTCAATTGGTCATTAGTGATTTTCTGATTGCTTTTAATAAGACCACGAATGTCCTGATTTACCTGATCACGGAAGTTAACCAATCGTTGGTAATTAAATCTTTCAGATCTATTGAAAAATATCTCGGAAGGCTTTTTTTATAATTTATATTTAGAGATCTAATAAAGTTTAATGTTGTAGGGGTAAGAAGCCCCTTTGATTATCCGAAACGATTATACGTGGTGCTGTAAAGTAGTGAAGGAGTTTGGGTTATTTAGCGCTTAAGTGAACAGCAGAATGATTTTTAATATGAAAGAATTTAGCAAACTTTGAAAATTTATCAATGAAATTTTTGAATTTAAACCCTTGAAGCTCGAAAATGTCCACATGCAAGATTTCACAAGGATACGTAGGGATAGGTGTTGGATGTATTGTGGTTTTAACGGGATGTCTTTGTACTTATTCAACCTGCATATATCGCAATTCTTTGTATAATTGTGAATAAGGGGGAAAATAATAATTTTCCAATATTTGCAAGCTGTTTTATTTCGGGTTACGATAAGCTCTCTTATGCTAATTTTCTATTATTTCACAAACCCTTTCTAGACTAGTGACATCCTCCACTACCCGTTGAGTGATTCCTAGCTTATATCAAACGAAATGATTTAAATAA
Source organism: Nowickia ferox (assembly GCA_936439885.1). Taxonomy (NCBI): domain Eukaryota; kingdom Metazoa; phylum Arthropoda; class Insecta; order Diptera; family Tachinidae; genus Nowickia; species Nowickia ferox. The sequence continues at coordinate 56,425,039 of OW387023.1, forward strand.
ACTCTATTTAGCAATGGGATAAAACATTGAGGAATTTTTATGCCATTCACACAGCTTGAATTAAGCACTCTTTTAGTGTTTGTGTCAAGGTTTGGGAAGAGATTTGATCTAAAATAGCATGATGCCTAGTAATCCGTGGATGTGGCTGTATGGTACTGTGTAACTCCTTGCCCTGCCGTATTATAATTTGTTTCTTAAAAACGTTTAGAGGAGCTTCCACATGAGGAATTAAGTCACTAGAATCTTGTTGGGCACTGTGTACTGTACCGTCATAATCGTCTTCATCCTGACCAGCTGTTATAGTTTCGGAATCACCTTCTGAGGCTGTAATTATTTCCTCATCATTGAGCAGAGATACTTGACTTAAGTTTGATTCCAGTCTAGATAATGCGTCGACCACAACATTCGATTTCCCAGGTTTATACACTAGTTCATAATTATATTCCTCAATTCTAGCTTTCCACTTCTTTAATTTGGCGTTATGATTCTGGTTCCCTAGAGCATAGGTAAGCGGTTGATGGTCAGTAAATATTTTTATTTTTTTGGCACCGTAAAAGTATGATCGTAAATTGTCTAAAGCCCAAACAATGGCCAACATTTATTTCTCGCATGATTTTCTTCAGCCGTTTTTACCGAACGGGAAATGAATGTAATGGGCTTATCGGTAGTCAAATTACAAGGACGGTCGAAGTCGGGAAATGCGAAAACTTCGGATGACACTAATAAGATTTTTAATTCGTTAAAAGCCTTCAATGCCTCCTCCATCAGTGTTATCGAAATTTTCTTAGACCTGTTAGCCTTAACCTGGGCTTTTTCGGCTCGTGTTAGATTGGTTAAGGGCTTGGCAACCTTTGCATAATCTCTGATAAACTTCCTATAATAGGAAGTTATACCGAGGAAACTTTTTAAGTCCTTCTTAGCTTAGCTTGAACCTTCTGGGGATCTGCTCGTATTCCATCTTCTGAGACAATATACCCCAAAAAGATACTTCCGTTTGGAGGAAATATGTTTTTTCCAGATTTACCTTGAGGCGAGATTACAATAGTTTCTCAAATATGGTTTCTACATTCTTTAAATGGTCATCAACAACACGACCACAGACAATGATGTGTTCTATATACACATAGCATATCTTCCCATTGTGCTCTTTTAAGACGTCGTCAAATCATTCTCTGGAAAATAGACGGCACATTTTTCAAACCAAAGGGTAAATGCAAAAATTCAAATTTGCCATTTAGAGTGGAAAATGCTGTTTTATGTATGTCAGAATCTTTCATTGGGATTTGATGGAATCCCGAAGTTAAATCCAACGTTATAGAATTGATGTCCGGTATTGGGTAGGAGTCAGAAATGGTTACCGCATTAAATCTTTTAAAGTCAACCACCATTCTACACTGTTTTTCTCCATTCTGCTTCGGTTTCTTTGGTACAACTCATATTGGAGAATTATAAGGGCTTCTTGAAGGTTTTATTATATTCTGAGCTAATCATTCCGAAATTTCTTCCTCCACAATAGGGCGCATATTCGCTGCGTAAGGATAACTTTTGGTGTAGATCGGCTCATCGGCCCTTATTTTAATCTCAGCTCGTATAGAGGTAGTGACCATTTCACCTGCTTAGAGTGGACCAAATAGTTCATAGTATCTATCAATTAAGTTTTTTAGTTTATGAGCTACCTTCCCTGGAAGGTTTTGTGATATAAAATTTATCTCGCGAGACAATTTCTCATTGAGAGGCAGAACCACACCCGTATTAAGGGTCAGGGTATTATTTTCCCTGTTGATAATAGCATCTAAGATTTAAAGTGTCGTCGCACGGTGGCTCAGAATCAATTTTTATCGGCCAAAACCTAAATTTTTTCTTGACATAGATTCGTAAAATGTTTACGCCATCAGAAAGGAAACATATCAAAACTATGCTAGCCAAAAAATTTGGTCAACATTTTCTCAGTAGTGGGCGTGGCATGCTGCTAAAAACAACAAATTTATGTTAATTAAAAAAAAACAAAAATTACTCATATTTTATTTGAAATAAATTACGATTCCTCGAAAACTATTATCCATAAAGGGCTGCGGTCTTTTTTGTTATGTTGGGGAAAACTGTTTGTTTTAAAGAAATGCTATGTGCACACCCTGTATAATTTGTAGTTGGAGTGCGATGTGAGAAATTTTAATCCTCCATATTTTCATAAAACTTGAAGTTTAGTAGTGTATAACTTCTAAAGATCAAAAGGGATCAAAAAACCGTAACCTTCCAGAGAAAGACGAGAGTGTCTTCTTTAATCCTATATAAGCTTTTGCACCCGCCACGACCCGCCTGTGAAACACTTTTTTTTTAATGAAAATAGTCAACAATTACAAAAAAAAATTTACCAAAATTGGTAGAAAATCTACCTTAGAAATCAGGTTGTTTAAAATAAATATATTTTAAACAAACAATATATTTAAATATATTTTAAACAAACAACAAAAAATATATAAATATATCTTATTATTTATTACACTATATCTAAAATACATGTTATAAAATTTATGTTAAAACATGAAATGTAACGATTAATCTGCAATCCATTGTGAATTATTGAATTTATCTTTAACGCCTAACTTCCGAGGTTTGTAAATGTAGTAAAAAAAAATCTACTTGTAAAATCAAGAAGAAAAAGGAGCTGAACCACTTTGAAAGAAACTGGCAAGCGGTGAGCATCTCGCTTTTTTTATAATAAATCTATGAATTTAAACTCAAACCACCCTTTTACTTTTCAAACTCCCTTATAATATCTCCACACCTTGAGAAATTATTGGCATTTAAATAGGGAAAGGATTTCTGGTCCTAAAAATAAAATAGATGCACAATCGAATAAAGATGCTTGTTTTGTAAAGATTTTTGTTTGAGGCTTTCAAACTTATTATGTTTGTATATTGTGATTCTAAATATAGTATTAAGAGTCTTACTATAAACATACGAAGTTTGTTAGCTAAAATCAAAAATGTTTTGGGTTGAAGTCTACTGATGAGTTCCAAAAAGCAGGAACGAAATGCATATAGGCAATCGCTTAACCATAAAAACAAGCAAAATTTTCAAATTAAATAAATAAAGACTTTATGTCAAATAAATATACTTCGGTATTTCATGTATGAAAATAAATGTTTTATTTTTCTTTTTGCCTTTTAATACTCTTATTGTTGCCCAATGTGGCAGCTAATTGTAAAAAGGTGGTGGAAAATAAAATAGATGCACAATCGAATAAAGATGCTTGTTTTGTAAAGATTTTTGTTTGAGGCTTTCAAACTTATTATGTTTGTATATTGTGATTCTCAATATAATATTAAGAGTCTTACGAAGTTTGTTAGCTAAAATCAAAAATGTTTTGGGTTGAAGTCTACTGATGAGTTCCAAAAAGCAGGAACGAAATGCATATAGGCAATCGCTTAACCATAAAAACAAGCAAAATTTTCAAATTAAATGCTTTATGTTATGATCTTAGTCTTAACCTAAATTCCACACAAACGGATAACTTACTCTATTACAAAAACTAGCACAAAAATGTTACTGCCCAAACAACACAAAAAAATTCTAACAATATGCTTCAAAATGTCTGAAAATATTGGCTGTTCACACAGAGAGAGATGTATATCCTAGCTAAAGAAAACAGTTATAAATTTATTTTTGTTTTGATTTGTTTGTACTTAAAGGCTCAATCAGAGGTGCCATAACCATAACCATAAAAAACAGCCGTTCGAACCAAACTAATGGGCAACACTGTATTTGATTATAGGTGACTCACCATAGCGCCATAACTCTCACCATAGAAACCAATTGAATTTTGGTTTGGTTATGGCTATGGCATTATGGCTATGTCACGTCTAATTTAAGCTTAAACCAGAGCACAAAAATAAACTAAACAAATTGTTTGATTTTGTTTTGTTTAATTCTTTGAAGCAGCGTTACCGTTGTAAGATTTTAAAACGTGGCACAAAAAGGGGATTTAAAAAAAAGCTGGCACGAAAAAGGGGATTTTAAGAAAAAAAGGGACAACCTTAAAAACAAGAAAAATTAAAATATAATGCTTTTTTGGCATTGGCACTTATTTACAAATGTAATAACACAATTTATTGACTTTACAGAAAATTTATTAGTTTAGTTAAGGGAAAAAGACCGTTTTTAGAAATTTTTAAGTTATTAAATGCATATTTCTTGAAACTGTATATACATACATATGTACTTTTGAATAGGTTCATCACTTGCAATTCAGTCTTTCAAATCCTTTGCTACAAACTTTAAGTAGATAACATGGAATGACAAGTTTAAACTTTCAGTCTGTTAGATAATTTACTTTATAATGATGCCAATTTAGAAAAAAACGCTCAGCGGAAGAACTAGTATGCAGAAAAGTAAGAATATAAGCAAATGTATGCTCATGAAACTTTCGCTATAATTTTTTTATTCGTTTCATTTCTATTTCATACAGATTAATAACTATGGAACAAAAACAATAAACACTCAATAGTTTAGAACGCAGTAAAATAATGTTGGTTTGCATACTTATACAAGAGCATATTAACATTTACAAATGTGAAACAGAACATGTGTTGAGTAAATCTCGATTAAGTTCATGCAAAAACAATATGCCATGATATAATTATACAAGGTACTTGCACAAGCCCAGCCTGTTGATGTATACAATGCAGAAACTTGTCAAACTTCGTTTACAAGCCGCAAAAATGTTAGTGTATGTGTGTGAATAAAATGATTACAGTGTTGCCAATGAATTTGCATGTGGCTGTGTCTCCAATTACACATTGAAGAAAATTACACTACACATCCTTTGTGTAGGTTAAAATTAAAACAAAATTAAACAAAAATAGAATTCAAAGTAGAATTACACACAGATTATACATGAATCCAATTATTGGCTTACACATGTGAGTAGAAATTACACACTCTGTATATTACACACATATTGGCAACACTGAATGACTATAATCATTCATGAATGCCGCGTCTGCAATTGTACTTTAGTTACGCTGTAATTGTTATTTTTAACAACAAAAGACATCTGTTTTTGACTAAATTCTGTTTGTTTCTACCAACAAAATGCGTGCGTTTCTTGGTGTTGCAATTTTGTTGTAGTCGTGCAAGTACCTTGTATAATTGTATCATGCAATATGCTTTTAAAGACCAGTGTTGCCAATTGTAGGAAAAGGGAAAATACTAGAATAATCGCCGAAAAGGGAGTTAAATAATTTGAACGAGCTCTAAATTAAATTCACTTTTTATTAGTGGGAGTGATCTGCAACTTCGGTAAAATATTTCCTTTAGATAAAAGTATTTAATTTTATACTATCTTTCGCTTTCACGAAATGCATTAAATGGTCACATAATTTTCTTTCTTTTAAATGCAATATTATTGTTGTTTAAAATTTCGTATTTTTAGATTAGAGTGATAATCAAATTTTTTGAGTTTTATTACAAATATTAATTTAAAAAATAATTTTTTTTATATTTTTGCTTGGAAGTATATAAATAGTTATTTTCACTTGGAAACGAGTACTTTTGTTGTGTTTTATTTAATTTTTGTCACACAACTAATAAACTATTATGAACTGGTTTAAGTTCTTATCTATTTAAAGAGTTCGTACAAAAAAATTTTAAATGTATTTTTTAACGTATTTGTTAAAAATGGGAGATGTGCCCTTTCCGAAATGGCGGATTCAATTATTTTTTTCGATCAGCGGTAAAAATCTACATATATAAATAAAAATAAATGTTGTTCGTTGGTAATTGCATCAGTTGAGAATGGCTGCACCGATTTCGAAAACTTTTTCTTTCTAATGATCGCCATGGGCCAACTTAGATTTTTACGGAAACAAAATTTTGCCCCGCCCACTTTCACGCCCATTTTTTTGATTTACCTAAATTCAGAAAACGGCTCCATCGATTTGACTAGATCTTCTTTCGAATGTTCGTAGTAATCCATTTAAGTTTTCATCGAAAGAAAAATTTGCTTCGCCCACTTCCACACCCACTTTTTTTGATTTACCTAAAATCATAAAACGGCTCCATCGATCTTCCACCAAAAATGCTTAATTCACCCGATTAACATTTTTTGAAATTTTTTGCTGGGCTTCATAACAAAGGATGAGATGAGAAAAAGCAGCATGAAACAAAAGTCGTTTCAATGAACAATCTCTTTGTGTTATCAGTATGAAGCGAAATATTTTCACTCACAGTATAATAAAAGCAAAAGTTTGTTCAGTATTAACATATTTATTCGAAGTTGGGCTTTAGTAAACAAACATTTCAGTAGTTTCATGGATGGAATTGTTCATGATACTCTATAGTATACAATTTTGATTATAAATGTTTCATCCAAGGAATTTGACAAATTGCTTTTTTCGTACCAATGTTACAGATTAAGATATTTTGAAAACTGCATCACAGTTTTCTTTATTCGCTTAGCTTTCTTTCTAACTCTTTTACAAAAACCTCAAGTTCGCTTATTATATTACTAGGGTTGTTATACGCCCTCTTTTTCCCGGACGCTGTCCTCTTTTTTTGGATATTTGTCCTCGGAAAAAAATTGCGTCCGAGAAAGTTCTACTTCTTAAGGGAATTTTTTCGTTTTTTCATTTTACATTGTAAAATTGTATTTATTAAAAACCATGATAAAAAGTGTTGCCAGAAAATTATGATGAGAGAATGCTAAATCGGTCAGAAAATTCTGCTAAAATGTTCTACAGAAGAAGAGTATAATGCCAGATTTAAATGTAGAAAAAATTATTGAAATGGCTTTGAATTTCATGTTTATACAAACTTATTAGTATTTGCAGGTATTTTTAGAGCACATACAAATATAAAATAGTCAATAATAGGTGTTTTTGGAAATGTTACAATTACGTTTTAAGTTTTTTTACGCACTATAATTCCAAAATATTATTGTACTCATTCAGTAAAATATTTGTTTAATTATAAATACATTGTAATTGATTATTGAGGGGTTAGCTGGATCCTATGTGCATTTCACTGTTGCTAGTGCAGATCATCAGGGAACCTTTAGCCTTCAACATGAGAAAAATCCTCTATACAGAAGATTTTTTTTTAACAAATTACAATTTTTTTTTTTCAACAAATTCTGCATCTAGCAGAATTTTTTGAAAGTTTAATGCTTTTTAACTAATGAAAATGCCAGATCTGGCAGTGAAAATGCCAAAATGGCAACAATGCTACACACTCAAATTTTATCGCAATGGTAGCTCCAGTGGCAGCAAAATTTGCACGCGAGTGAAAATTTGGCATTTGCATGCCATTGAATGTCAAAACGAAGAAAAGTGTTACCCTGTTAAGCATTTGATGCAAATTTATTGGATTACTGTGAAATTTAAATTATAGTTTTAACTTGTTAAATGTATTATTATGATTTATTTATTGCACTGAACATTAAAAATGCAATTTTATTTAATTATAGACCATTAATATTATCAACCAACCATTTCCCTCAAAAAAAATGGAGCAATTTTTTTACTTGAGAAATAATCAAATGTTCTCAAGTTTACTCTTCGGGGACATTTTTGCAATGAACTTGCACGTACACAACAATTGCATGCCACTAGTGGCATGAGTAATTGTAGCGTAAGGATAAGATATTTTAACCAAATAATGAAAGTTTATTTAAAGTCGTTAGACCTACCGTTAGAGATACTTGGTATCGGTTGAACTTTGGATTCTCAGAGGATGAAGAACTACTTTTTAATTAATTGTTGTGCTATAAACCTCTTTTGATACGTATAAACGACAGAACTATAAGTTTAAAAAAATGTTTCCAATATTTTAAATGACATTTTAAGTGCTATTTCTCTGCATTAATTTATGCAAATACTCTCAAATGTGTATATACTTATGTAAATAGTTCAATTTTAATGTAAGCATATCGATGGTGTTGGGTAAAAATATCCATATGCGAGATTGACCCTTTTCAAGCAACACCATCGATATGTATTAAATATTTTATTGGTAGTAATATTATTGGAAAAATTCAATTTCGTTTTATTATTAAGCCCTACTTTTTAAGCAAATGTCCGGGTTTTTTCCCTCTGCTGTCCTCTTTTTATGAACTACGCGATAACAACCCTATATATTACTAAAAACCGAAACAATATCAAAGTAGTTAGTGTCCTCAATCGATTTAATAAATACTGTATCTAAATAAATACTTTAATACAATCAGTTTTTAAACGCTTCTTTTAATGCTTGACACAATTTCACTACATAATTTTGAATAAAACAATTTTTTTTAAGTATATAAAAATTTTAATAGGACATATTATTTATTCGAAAGATATCCATAAGCTAACCACGCATGATAAAAAAAGATTTCGTATAAGCTTGCTTACATATCAATATATTAAAACAGCATAACTTTTATATAAATAAAACAGAAAGTACAAAAAATTATATCTTCATTCAGTAAAAAGTACCAAAAAGTGACAAAAATGTGAAAAAGTGTAAAATTTGGGTGCATTTTGTTGAGGTAGCAAAATTGTATCCAAGCAGTCGAAAAAGTGACAAATTGCTAATTTAGTAGCACCAACGGTAACGCTGCTTTGAAGTGAGAGAAAGAAATACAATAGGAACGATATCTCAATTGGTTTTTTGTTTTGAGTACTTTGTAAAAATATCGGTGTGACCAGATCCTAAAAATGTTTGCAGCTAAATTGACTTTAAAAAAATCTAAAAAATGCTAAAGAATAATTAAGATGCTAAAAAATAATGCTAAAATTTAATAATTCTTTTTTAGCAATAAATAATTAAATTAAGTCACAGACGGTTCTTGGAAAACATAAGCCTCTGCTCGCTTTTGTTTCGTTTATAAACAATAACGTTCAAAAAGTGGTGCTCATAAGAAAAATTTGAGGCTTTCATCTATTCCAATTTGAAGTAAACAGAGTTTTTTTTCGTATAACCAAAAACTCTTTTTTGTCACTCACATGTACACATTTTTCGTTCGTTATTTTTCAGATCATATACATTTATTCATTTTCGAAAAACAACCTTTCAGATCTTTGCTTGATTTCTTTAAGCCTGGCATAACTCAAACGTTTAGAAGCTAATTTGTTTGTTATTATGAAGCAATCGTTAAATTTAATATCACATACGAGGTTTGTTCAAAACGTATCGCGAATTTGGATTTTTTTGTGATGTTATGTTGGTACTGATGTCTCTCACTTATTCCGACAATTTCGGCCATTTTGAATGTGTTTTGGTTCCTCTTCGATTTTTAAAAAACCCAGAGTAGTAGGGAACTGGGCATCCGGCCCCAATTAAAATTTTCAAATTTTAATTATCCAAATTTTAAAATTGTTGGAAATTTGATACCTACGAGGGTGGTTCAATAAGTCCGTCCAATTTTTTGTTTACATAAGGAGTTTTTTGTTTACGTTAAGTGTTTTTTGTTTACATTAAATGTTTTTTTTGTTTACATTAGGCTTTTTTTGTTTATATTAAGTGTATGTATGTTTGTATGTATGTATGACCGTGGGAACTTGTGCGCGGAATATCTTGTGGGAATACATTAATGATGATTATTTTTTTCAAATACCGACGGCAAAACATGATTATTATTCCTAATACCGACGGGCAAACATGTTTATTTTTTTCAAATGCCGACGGGAAAATCATGGAAATGATTTTTCCTAATGCCGACGGAAAATTTGTGGGTGTGTCTAGCTGTAGGAATTGAAGTCTGATTTGCGTAGGTAAGGGTGTTTTGTAATATGTAATCGTGGGAATTCGGAGTGTTATTGTAATATGTATCTATAGGAATTTGGATGTTTATATGTCTGTAGGAATTTTTGTGCATTTATGTCTGTAGAAGTTTAAGGCTGATCGTGATTTGGATTGTTGAGATTGATCGATTGTATGTTACCTTGAGATTTTAAGTATTTATATCTGTAGGAAATTTAGGGCGTGATTTATGAGGGGCAAAGTGTTCATGTAATACGTATCCGTGAGAATCTGTATCTATGTATGTTTATAGGAGTTTAAAGCTGATCATGATTAATGATGAGAGGTGAGGTAAAGGTGTTCATGTATATGTATCCGTATTTGTATGTATGTATGTCTATATATGAGTTTAAGGCTGATCGTGATTTAGGTTGTTGAGATTGATAGATTGTATGTTACCTTGAGATTTTGTGTATTTATATCTGTAGGAAATTTAGGGCGTGATTTATGAGGGGCGAAGTGTTCATGTAATACGTATCCGTGGGAATCTATGTCTATGTATGTTTGTAGGAGTTTAAAGCTCATCATAATTAATGAGAGGTGAGGTGAAGGTGTTCATGTATATGTATCCGTATTTGTATGTATGTACAGATAGTAACAACTTTAGGCTGACTGTGATTTGTGAGGGGAGGGGCGTTATTGAAATAGGTTTAATTTTTCGTAGATGAATTTTAGTATGTGTTTGTGCATGTGATTTTATAACCCTAGTATTTATATGTACGTAGAAATAAATCATTTCTCATATGAACATTTTTTGCCAGAAAATATTATCATATATCTGAACTTCCCTAATCCTAGTGTGTTTTTCATATTGGAGGATGCGATTGCTTTATATTTTATTAAACTTAAATTTGTCCAGTGTTATAGTCTGTCGTTTAGAAATTTGTTTATATTTGTATAAATATTAATTTCAGATTTTGCAAAATTCTTGTGTACGATCGTGGCGATTTTGTGTGTGTATGTGTGTATGCGCGATAGAGTTTGACTGGTCTGTGATAAGTTTGTTTATTTAAGTACATTTGTCTTCTTCGACTTTCGTCTTCAAGCGTCAATAGCTTGGAGAACGGTTTGTAAGTTTTCATGATGTAGATATGTAAGTGTGATTATTAAAATCCAATAAATACTTGAGCATGGGTAAGAAATTTGATAATATGTGTACATATGTACATATGGATCTACAAATTGATTTAAGGTATGTATGTATGTACATACAAATAAGTCTGTGGCTGTTTAAGTACATTTGTTTTTTTTTGTCATGTGCGGTCTTTAATTGCTGTTGTAAATATTTGCCTGGTCTTTTGTGTATAGATATGAAATATCTCATTAGTTTTTTTTATTTGAAATTAAAAAACGTTCTTTGAATTTTTGGATGTATTTACTTACTTAAAAGTTTGTTAGGAGTTTTTGTTTTAAGTAAAATTGAATTCCTCTCTAGTTGTATATAGTAACTATAGTAGAAATATTTAATATATTTTATTTCCATTTGTTTAAAGTTGATATAGCCTATATAGTCACCGTTAGAAATTTTTCGGTGTAAAATTTTTTCCAACCATCGTCTTTTTTCTTCACCTTTTACATATGTATATTTTAGAACACTTTGCTTCTCTTTCCCTTTATACTGATAAACAATTAAAATCAAATGGTGGTTTTATAATGAAATTGTTATACTCATTATTGTTGAAAACATCCGCTACTTCTTTTTGTAATGAAAATCATTCGAATTAGTTTTGAAACCTTACACGTCTATTAAAACCATTTTTTTCATTCATATTACTTAATTTATAAGACTTTCCGGACTTTCTATTATTCAATCATCAGTAAAAATGCAGTAGCTGAGGTCCTTGCTTGCTGTTTCATATTAAATTTCTATATCAATTGACTCGCTTTTGAATAAATGGAACTTTTATCTTAAACTCTGATCATTGGCAGTACAAAGCTTTCTACTTTGTATCTCCTGGTGAAAAGGACTAGCTCGATTTTCTCTGGGTTCACTCAGAGTCCTTTACTGCTGGCCCAGGAGGATAGATCGGTCAACGCCGACTGCATGACTTCACTGATAGTGGGAAGAAACTTCTCGTTTCCAGTAAAACCACGTCATCCGCATATGCAAGTATCTTCATTCCGCTCCTGTCAAAACGCCTAAGAATTGCGTTCATTGTAAACAACCACAATAGAGGTGATAAAACTCCTCCCTGTGGTGTACCTCTTGTCACTAATTTTCGCAGTTTCCCCTTACTGTACTCGAGTTGATAATTCTGTTTATAAGCATGATAGCTATCCACTCCACTAGAAAGTTGTGAACCCAGGGTGTTTCTAGCGACTCCCTAATAGCCTCTATACTTATGTTGTTAAAGGCTCCCTCAATGTCTAAGAATGCAGCCAGTGTGTAATCAGTTTGAGATCGCCCTTGTACTTATTATACAACACCTTATGATTGTTCCAGTCTTCAATCCTCCCTAAGTTTCGCACTATTGAACAATCTTCTAACCGAGGACCTCAGATCTTTTAGATCTTTGGTCCACCACGAAGGCTGCCCTCTTTTGCTCCTGGAAAAGCAATGGACGGGTTTGTTCAAAACATTCCCTACAAGTGTAAGTGAAATATTCCACCTCCTCTTCCACTCCTCTTTGTGTATCCATACCCTGCGGAGTGACCCTTGCTCTAATATCAATAGTTGCCCTATAGGTATCCCAGTTAGTCTTTCTTGGATTCCTAAATAGGTCACGCCTTTTCCCTGCAAAATTAAGACTGAATGATATCCTACTGTGGTCTGAAAACATACAGTCTTTATCTACCATCCAGTTCTCTACCAGGTTCCTATTTCTGTTAGCTAGTGTTATGTCTATAACCTCTGCCCTATCCCTAAACGTGGGTACATTACCCTTGTTACAAATAAACATATTGCTAGAAGTAATAAAATCAAACACTAACTCAGCTCTTTTGTTAATGTTGCTGCTCCCCCACTGACTATGATGCGCATAAGCCTGGCAGCCGAGTACAAATGCAACTCCTCTCAACCTTGCATACTCAGTCAGCATCCGCACGCCAGTCCGCGGTGGATTAACAGCATCATAGGGCAAATAAACCGATGCAAGCACAATTTCTTGCTTACCCCTGGCCCTTCCAATAACGACTGTCAGGTCTTCGTTACTGAAAGAATTAACCAAAGTTAATCTTTGCTCATCCCTTGCTAAAACGCAAGTTCTTACCTTATCCTCTGTGACAGGTACATACAATGAGTAGGCCGTGACTCTTAATCCGCAAACCCTATTTTTATAAATCCAGGGTTCTTGGTTAAGAGCCACGTGTTCTTGCGACCTATTGAGGTATAATACTAGTTCGGCCGAGGCTGCCTCACTATGATGCAGGTCTATCTGCACAACCCGCAGCCTTCTTGGAATCATCCGACTTAGCAGATCTAAATCCAGTCCCCAATCCAAACTTCACAACACCCCTAACAACTGCAGCCTCTTTAGAGACTCCTGATCTACGGCAAACCGAAGATCTTTACCCGCGTTCTCTTTACAATCTATTGAGGGCAAAGGCTTCCATTGGTTTTTCCTGAGAGGCGAGTTCTGCGCTACCAGTACCGACAGTATGGTTTCCATTGATGTGGCAGGGGGTGGAAACCACGCTGTCACCACTGCCCAGAGAGGCCGATCTGAGGCTGAAATTACCTCCAGCTTCGCCTCCGGACGAAGGTTGACACACCTGCCAACTACGGTTTTGAGGAAATCAAATGATTTCTTATTACCGCAGTTGAGATGTTTGACACCCCTCGCCCAGTCCGCACCATGGAATTCCAATTTATCCTCCTTTTCTACCCCCGCTAGGCCGATTTCATCGATGAGCCTACCTTTAACCAGCTGCCACAGTTCAGGATTGATCCTACCATCCGGATCATTTCTATCTACGACAGCCGCCCGAAGGTCACCTTCCTGGCTCGTCGACTTCTTCACCTTCTTTGACGTAGTGGGTATATCATCGTCAGATCTCGTTCTCTTCGATGATTGTTTTCCCTAAGAGAGCCAGCTGTTTTGACAGCTTTCTCCTTACTACCTGACTGTGCCTTGTCAGCCTCAACCATAGAGGACCTGATCGCCTTGGCGAACAAGGCACTGCCAGACTTCTTTGCTTTCTTATTTTTGGAATTGGATGTGACCGTTGATACAGCCCCTTCACAATTGTGAGCTATAGCCTGGACTCCGTCGACACTCGCAACCTTCTTCAAAGGAGATGATCTACCCAGCAAAATACTAACAGGGCCGTAAATTCTTTCGAACTTCTTAACGTCTTGCCTGTGCTTCCTGACCAGATGTCTGTCCTTTGCCATATACAGCTTCGGATCTCTCTTGGCAGTATTTTCCAGAAAGTCTAGAGATTTCTTAGTGCATTAAATAAATCTCGAAAATTGTTTGTGCATTGCAGATATGTAATGAAAGGAATAGTTGATCTTTTATGGAGCTGATTTAGGTGAAATGGGAAACTATTCTACAGAAAATAGAAATTATTGATTATTGTAGACTGTAAATGATTCATTCACAAAGTTTATATGGTCAATACCATTGAAAATAAAAGTTGCACTCGAAAACACCTACGCTGTGCAAAATGTTTTTGAAATGTTACGGGTACCAAAAAACTTACAAATGGATGATTGTAAAGAATTTTTTAATAGACACTGGAAAATTCATGCATAAGTAGAAGATTAAACTTTAGTTAATATGAAAGCATCAATAGTTGAATGATTTAATAGATCATCCAAAGGAATTAAGTGTATTGAAATATACAAAGAATTACTTAATGTACCCGTATACAATATAAAAGTTCATCTCACTATTTAAATGTTTCCGATTAAAGTTAACTCAACAAATGAGAAAAAGCTGCTAAATATAATAATTTGAAGATGAACAAAATGTTGAAATTTAATGAAAGTAAAAAATAAAAATAAACAGGAAAAATCTAGTTTGGGTTGTATTTTTGAACGAATGATTAGGAATGATTGGTCTTAAGAAAGATAATTAACTTAATATACTAGAAATTCTCTAAACTTGTTGGCCTGTATGAAATATTGTGAAAACTTAAGCGTTCAAAATAAATTACAGCACAGTGTAATATTCAGTAACACATAATATTATCACTTTTTATAGTGAAAATTGTACATTTTCCATTTCGAAAGCTCTAGCAAGCGAAATTTTAAAATATGCTCATGGGCTATTATAATAGATCTTCACTCTATTCATTCCTATAGCTATCAAATCTTTAGAAAATATAGACAAACTACATAAATTGGACTTAGATTTCCAATCTTTAAGAATGTATATGTGTATGAATTAGTATCAAACAAACTTACTGAATAAATATGGACTTCAAGTGGAATCATGCTGAAGCATACATAAATTGTAAAATGCAATATAAGCAGATCTTACTTTATATCTGTATCTGTATGAGTATTAAATAAATTTACAGAAAAAATATTGAAAGCATGCCGAAGCATGCAAATTTAAAAGAATTCCTCACATCACATAATTTTGTAAGTAAAGAAATATTATGATTCTATTCTAAATGAAATACATAAATATGTATCTACTTTGTAAAAGAATAAAAAGAGCGAAATCGTAAATTCTAATAGTATAGATTTTTAACTGAAACACCACTACATCTCGGACGCTTGCGTCACTATGGACAAAAGCATGCTACGACGAGCATGTTAGAAAAATATAAAAACCTGATAGAAGGTGATGAGGACCTTTTTTAAGTAAGAAATCATAATATCTGAATCCGATACAACTCAAACTACATCACCAACAATAACTTCAAGGGATCAACCAGCAAATCTGATGTAGAAATATTTGAAGCAAAAATTCCTTCAAACGTAGATATTCCAATGTTTCTGACACTATATGAAACCACCTAGGCTGAATTCATGGTAGAGGTGACTGAGTTTTTGAAGATCGGTTTGGTGCAATACTTGTTTATTAAACATGTATTTCTTTGTATGTAAACTAGTTTCTACATACATACATTTACTCGCATATATGTGTGTAGATATGAATACATTTGCATATGTACACACTCACATATGTATATATTTTCATTAAAAATAATGGATTTAAAAATTATATTAATGTTCTCTATTTCAAGTAGTAAAATCAAAAAAAGTAGTTATACATCAGAAGAAAAAAATAAATAAAACAAGAGACTGACTGACCACCTAATATATAAAGCCTATCTCACATGAAAACAAAGCATACTTAAACATAGCAGAAATATGTATACAATACGCTAAACTTTAATACAATGAAAAAAAAAAAACATATCATCTAGAGCATCAAATAAAAAGCATAGACGATCACTCTTCATAAAATAAACATATAGCCTATTAATGTAAAGATAGTAAAATTATCAAGTAGTACAATTTGGGCAATTAAAATTTTAACATTTAATTACCCATAACGCCGACAAAGGACAGCCAGAAATTCCGGCATGCAAAGTCATCTTGTATAATAGAGGAACCGTCGAGAGGATAGACCTAAATTCACAGAAAACGACTTCGTTTTCTGTTGATCGCTTTTTAAGAAGAAAATAAGTTTGTTCATTATGATTTGACTAATTTAAAAGTACATTTAAATTTAGTCTCATATTCATATGATGATCTTAATATAAAATTAAAACATGAAAGTTATGCAGTTCTATATGATATGTATCTATATGATATGTATCTACGACTCGCATATGAAAGAATTTCAAGCGCTTGTAACTGCATCAGAGGACCGTTTTGGATTTTTTATGAATTTAAAAAAAAAATTTAATTTTTAGGCAAAAAAATATTTTTTTGCCTCCACAAATTTATTTTTAACTTCGAAAGTGTTGCACATATAGGAAAACGGTATATAAACAGATTACAGAAATTGTAATTCTTAATTTTTCTAAATTTGTTTCATCAAAATCGGACAAGTGAAAAAGAAAAAATTTAAAAGGTCATAAAAAAAAACTGACACATACGAACGCCAAACCCTTTGAGAGTTTTACTATACTGACCTAGTACCATCACCCTGACTTGGAATTTCTCACCCCCCAGACAATAATCCCAAAAATGTTCCACAGTGTTATTTATTAATTTTTTTTCTATGGGAGATGAGCGTAAAGTGGTCGGATCAGGTATATATTTAATAATATAATAATATTTATTTTTTGTGAAAATTGAGTTGACGCATTAAAAATCAAGGGGTTATGCCACTTTTTCAATACAAGTTGTATGGGAAGTAAGCGTAAAAGTGGGCGGATATTTTTCAAACTTCACACAAATAATTCTGAGTTTATAAAAATGCTATGTGCCAAAAAACAATGCCATAGGTCAAAATCTAATTTTCACTTTGTATGGGAGGTGGGCGTAAAAGTGGGCGGATTACTTTGATTTTTCCATTTTTTTCTTGATTCAAACAAACAATGCCTATGTGCCAGGTTTCATTGTCCTTCGACAACTTTTATTTTTAGCCGCTCGTTCTATGAACCCCAACCAATGTGCGGCGAGGCTTCCGATTAGCCGCAACAATTGACAATATTGGTTTGGCTGGTCAGGTTTAATAGCTAGTGCTCTTAAAACTCAATGAATTCTTTAGATGCAAACCTAATAACCCGATGAGAAAAGCGGCTCATGGCAGGGAGTATGATGTGTTTCATAACCAAGAAGCATTATAGGAAGCACAGGTAACTAAGGCTAATAGACAACAACGTAAAGGTCGCGCTGAACGTGTCCAACCTGGCAAATGCTACTTTAATACATGCTGATAAACAAAATCAGCAGGAAAATATACATACTTTAAGTTAATTTAATTATTATTATTCGAACTGCATTTGTTTCTATATTTAATGAATTGAACAAACTAATGTTCGTATCGCCTTTTAAGCCAAATTACATGTGATAATTATTAATGAACAAATAACATCAAAGTTATTTGTAAATATTCTGACAACACATAGTTGAACGGAACAGCACAGTGTTTGGTACACTGTGTGTGTTGTCAGTTGATGTAGATGGGATGTGATGGGAGTTTATATGTTTGTAGAAATTTTTGTGCATGTATGTCTGTAGAAGTTTAAGGCTTATCGTGATTTATGAGGGGCGAAGTGTTCATAAAATATACAACCGCGCAATTTGTGTGTATATCTGTAGGAGTTTAAGGCTGATCATGATTAATGAGAGGTGAGGTGAAGGTGTTCATGTATATGTATACGTATTTTAGTGTATGTATGTCTATATGAGTTTAAGGTTGATCGTGATTTAGGTTGTGAGATTGATAGATTGTATGTTACTTTGAGATTTTGTGTATGTATATCTGTAGGAACTTTAGGCTGACTGTGATTTGTGAGGGGAGGGGCGTTGTTGAAATAGGTTTAATTTTTCGTAGATGAATTTTAGTATGTGTGTATGTGATTTTCTCACCATAGTATTTATATGTAGGTAGAAATAAATTGTTTCTCATATGAACATTTTTTGCTAGAAAATATTATCATATATTTGAACTTCCCTAATCCTAGTATGTTTTCATATTGGAGGATGAGATTGCTTTATATTTTATCAAGCTTAAATTTGTCCAGTGTTAAAGTCTGTCGGTCAGAAATTTGTTTATATTAGTATAAATATTAATTTCAGATTTTGCAAAATTCTTGCGTACGATCGTGGTGATTTTGTGTGTGTGTATGTGTGTATGCGCGATAGAGTTTGACTGGTATGTAATAAGTTTGTTTATTTAAGTACATTTGTCTTCTTTGACTTTCGTCTTCAAGCGTCAATAGCTTGGAGAACGGTTTGTATGTTTTCATGATGTGGATATGTAAGTGTGATTGTTAAAATCCAATAAATACTTGAGCATGGGTAAGAAATTTGATAATATGTGTACATATGTACATATGGATCTACAAATTAATTTTATGTATGTATGTATGTACATACAAATAAGTCTGGGGCTACCTGTTTAAATACATTTTTTTTGTCATGTGCTGTAGTTGCTGTTGTAAATATTCGCCTGGTCTTTTGTGTATAGATGTGAAATTTCTCGATAGTTTTTTTATTTGAAATTAAAAAAACGTTCTTTTAATTTTTAGATGTATTTACTTAAAAGTTTGTGAGGAGTTTCTGTTTTAAGTAAAATTGAATTCCTCTCTAGTTGTAGTAACTATAGTAGAAATATTTAATATATTTTATTTCCATTTGTTTAAAATTGATGTAGCCTATATAGTGAACATTAGAAATTTTTCGGTGTAAAATTTTTTCCAACTATCATCTTTTTTCTTCACCTTTTTCATATATTTTCGAACATCTTACATTGGCTTTAAAAAATGACAAACGCTTTGAAATGATGATAGTTTTTTGTTAACCACTCTGCTTCTCTTTCATTTTTTATTGATAAACATTTAATATCAAATGGTGGTTTTATAATGAAATTGTTATACTCATTATTGTTAAAAACATCCGCTACTTCTTTTTGTAATGAAAATCATTCGAAACCTTACTCGTCTATTAAAACCATTTTTTCATTCATATTACTTAATTTATAAGACTTTCAGGACTTTCTATTATTCGATCATCAGTAAAAATGCAGTAGCTGAGGTCCTTGCTTAATTTTTCATATTAAATTTCTATATCATTTGGGCCGCTATTGAATAAAATGAACTTTTATCTTAAACTTTAGTGCATTTGGAAGTGCTTGAGATACGAGTACATATAATATAGAATTGCATAACGTTTATTTTTAATTTTTATGTTAAGATCATCATCATTTGGATATGAGACTGAATTTAAATGTACTTTTAAATTAGTTAAATCATAATGAGGAAACTTGTTTTCTTCTTGAATAGCGATCAACAGAAAACGAAATCGTTTTCTTACAATTTAGGTCTGGCCTCTCAACGGTTCCTCTAGTATACAAGATGACTTTCTATGTCAACATATCTGTCTACTCTTTGTCAGCGTTAAGGGATAATTAAATGTTAAAATTTTAATTCCTCAAATTGTGTTACTTCATACTGATAATATGTTTTCATTAATAAGGTATATGTTTATCTTCTGAAGGTTACTCGCCTATGGCTTTTATTTGATGTTCTAAATGATTTGTTTTTCTCATTTTATTAAATTTCAGCGTATTGTGTATATATTTCTGATATTTTTAAGTGCGCTTTATTTACCTGTCAGACAAAGTGTACGTATCAGTTGATCACTATATATTTTTTTTTCTCTTAATGTATCACTACTATTTTTTCAGATTTTACTACTTGAAAAAGAGAATATTTGTATAATTTTTAAATGTATTCATATATACATATAGGTAAATATATGTATGTATGTATAGAGAAATTACTTTATATACAAAGAAATTGTTGCAAATTACAAGAAAAATTTCAGTTAATCAATAAAACTCCAATTATTGTAGATTTGTTAAACTTTTATTTGTGTCTTCTAGAAAATTCAAGGTGGACTGTCCAAAGAAAAAGTTTGTAGACTTTTGTTATGGTTGTATATAATAGTACTTAAACTTAGAGTTACATTTTCTTGTATTAAATAATTCCTTTTTTAAGATTTTTCTCTATCAATTCTATAATCTCAAACATATCGGCGCCCTTTGAAAGCCTCAGGTTTCAAACATCTAAAAACAAAGGGCAGAGTTTGGCAATGGGACGTTTATATAATCCCTTTGAAGTTCTCACTGTGACAACTCTGACGAGTCCATCCGAGCCAGGGTGGATATCGGTAACTTTAGCAATTGACCAATGTGCTGGAGGTAGTTTGTCATCTTTAATTATGACTAAGTCGTCGATTTTTAAGATAGCAAGCTTATGCGACCATTTAGAACGCTGTTGCATTTCGCTCAGATATTGAATTGACCATTTTTTCCAAAAAGATTGAACAATTTTCTGCAAATGCTGCCATCGATCACAGTGACTTATTTTTACCGTAGTTAAGTCCTCGTCAGGTATTGAAGTCATTGGACGGAGTATTAAAAAATGGGCCGGTGTTAGAGGATCCAAATCTCCTTCGAATTTGCTACACAAGGGGCGCGAGTTCAAGCAAGCTTCTATCTGGCATAATACAGTATACATTTCTTCAAACGTAACTGAGGAATCAGCCAAAACTCGTTTTAAATGGTACTTAGTCGACTTTACGCCCGCCTCCCACATTCCACCGAAATGCGGGGCAAACGGTGGAGAAAAGTTCCACTGTATTTGTTGATCACACATTTCCCTCTGCAATTCATTTTGTGTTGTATCTTCATTATATATTGATATAGTTCTCGTAATTGTTGATTACATCCAACGAAATTCGTTTCGTTGTCTGAATAAATGTGCGATGGTTTTCCGCGTCTAGAAACGAATCTGCGCAATGATGCAATAAAGGCACCCGTCGATAGTTCTGTGACCAATTCAAGGTGGATTGCCTTAGTTGTTAAGCAAATGAAAATTGCTATCCAAGTTTTATACAGTTTCGAACCTCGACCTTTCCATGAACGGACTTGAATTGGACCTGCAAAGTCTACACCCGTATTAGTGAATGCCGACGTTTGTTGTAGGCGATACTGAGGCAATATACCCATTTGTTGACTATATGGAATAGCGCGGAATCTCATGCAAGTTACACATTTATATATGCATCGCTTCACAATACTTGTAACGTAAGGTATCCAATACTTCAATCCGATGAAGTACATCGTTTGTCGGTGTCCAGAGTGTAGATATCGCAAATGATAGTGACTCACTAGCAACTCAGTCAATTTATGGTTCCTTTCTAGTATCATAGGATGTTTCTGGTTATAAGAAATCCTAGCATTTTCAATTCTCCCTCCAACTCTCATTATACCACGTTCGTCTATAAAAGGATTCAATGTCGTTAATTGGTTGTTCTTAGTAAATTGTTTATTTGCTGATAAGGTACGTAGTTCCTGTAGATATATCTGCTGCTGGGCAGCTTTCACCAGTTGATACGATGCATCACGTAGCTCCAGAGTTGATAAAAAAGAATTTTTCCTCTTGGTTTTAAGAGTCATGCAGTTGTTTCTAAATCTTAAAATTAATGCAGTAATTCGAAGCAGTTTGTTATAACTAGAGTACAAATCAAATATATCATGTGGACGTTCTGTTGAAATATGGCAAACTATCTTCCTCTTCTCTTCCATATTTATGCCAGTAGGTGGACTAATATAAATATGTTGTTTACGTGGCAATAGTAACTCTATTGGGCCGTGCCACCAAATCTTGTTATTGATCAAGTCAGTTGCTGAGAGCCCGCGAGTTGCCAAATCTGCTGGGTTGTTTCGAGAAGATATATGACTCCATTGATGAGAAGGCATATTATGAATAATAAATGATGTACGATTTGCAACGAATGACTTCCATCGCACTGGGTGATCAGACAACCATGCTAGTACTACGGTTGAATCTGTCCAACCGAATAGTTCACATTTGCCAATATTCATCGCCTTTTGCACCTTAATCATCAGTTTAACCAACAAATGAGCACCACAAAGTTCTAGCCGTGGCAAAGATACTTGCTTGACAGGAGCCACCCTAGTCTTTGCTGTGATTAGTGTTGTGTATATTTGACCATCAGGATAAATTACTTTTAAGTATACAACAGCTGCATAGGCTAGCTCTGAGGAATCCGAAAATCCGTGCAATTCTATATTTTTTCCATTTTCAAACTTTATCCATCGTAAAATTCTTAACTCACTTATACGATTTATGTTGTCACGAAGCATACGCCATTGCTTCAGCAAATGTTCAGGTAATTGGTCATCCCAATCCAGTCCGTGTAACCACAATTTTTGCAAAAGTATCTTCATAGGAACAATGACAGGCGCTAACAAGCCAATAGGATCAAATATTTTTGCTACATCCGATAAAACGGATCTTTTAGTGATAGTATCAGTTATTGGCTTCAGATCTAAGGAGTATTTAAAAGTGTCAGTCGAGGTATCCCACAATAGCCCAAGAGTCTTTACAGTATTTGTTGCGTCAATAACTGTTTCGATAGAAGTATCTTTATCAGGTGGATCAATACTCCGAAGAAAGGCCTTTGAATTAGACGACCATTTTCGAAGATTAAATCCTGCATCTCGTAAGACCGAACATATACCATCCTTTAGTTGTGTTGCTACTTGTATATTTTCGGCACAGGACATGAAATCATCCACATAAAACTGTTCATTTATAGCTTCTGCGACTGTAGGGGAACTTGAAGCGTTGTCTAATGCTATCTGATGCAATGTTCGGATCGCCAGAAAAGGTGCCGATGCGATGCCGTATGTGACTGTATTTAAATGGTATTCGTTGACGGCTTCATTAGTTGTATCTCTCCATAAAATACGTTGGAATCGCCTATCATCGGGGTGTATGATCACCTGCCGATACATTTTCTCGATATCTGCTGACATTCCTATTTCAAATTTTCGAAATTTTAGCAAAATTGTAAAGAGATCATTTTGTATAGTTGGCCCAACAAGTAAATTTTCATTCAATGATTTTCCATTGGACGTCTGACATGAGGCGTCAAAAACCACTCGTAACCTTGTTGTTGTACTGCTAGGCTTTAAAACGGCATGATGTGGCATAAAATAACCATCTATTTCGTTGGCGTGATCTTCCAGTTCCATGTGCCTCAGTTCTAAATATTCATGCATGAAATTAGCATATTCCTGCCTTAAATTGGGTTTGTGTGTGAATCGATTTTCCATTGATTTAATTCTTTTTAACGCTGCTGTTCTTGACTCACCCAATTGAACCTTGTCGTCTTTAAATGGTAAACGCACCATTAATCTACCATTTTCCATTTTCCTATAATTTTGTTGATAGTGTATTTCCGCTGCCCTTTCTTCATCTGAAACTATTTTTTCTGCGGATGATACATCCTCAATCTCCCAAAATCTTTTCAGATTTTGATCTAAATCAATCATTGCATGTGCGGCGAAAATACTTTGTTTTATTAGAATTTCGACACTGCCCATTATTACCCATCCGAAGATTGTGTTAATGACGGTAGGTGAACCACTTGGATGTTGAATCTTTTCAGGTAATATACAACAGCTAAATATATCGGCGCCCATGATAATATCTATCTGGGCACATTTATTGAATCGAGGGTCTGCTAGCTTGAGATTTGAAAAATGTTTCAATTTCTGACTTTCAATGTTATGAGTAGGTAGATTTTTTGTCAGCGTAGGCAAACAATATGTTTGAGTTTTTATTGTCCTTTCAAATATAATGGAAACTATTTCCAAGTTGACCTTTCCTTTCGTATACGTGCCACGATTTGGACCAACGCCAAACATAAGGGTTTTATCGTATATACGTGCCAGACCAAGTCGTTGAAGGCAGGTCTCCGAAATCAGTGTAGCTTGAGCTCCAGAGTCCAAAAGTGCTCTGCATGGTTGTAATTGACCATACTCGTCGCGTACCATAACTATTGCTGTTGGTAATATGGTTCTAAACTCAGATGTTTGATTTAACGAATTCACAGAAAAAGTTGAATTTTGTGCTGTTACCGATTGTGCCAGATTAGATGCTTGTGCGAATATTTGTTGCTGCTCATCAGATTCTTTAGATGTAAAGTGCAGTAATGAATTATGCTTTGACCCGCAAACTCTGCACAATGATGACTTACAATTTAAAGCTAGGTGGTTAGTACGAAGACAATTAAAACATAAGTTGTGCTGTCGAACTAGTTTGAAACGTTCATCCACTGTCAAATCCTTAAATTTCTCACACTGGTATAAAAAAAGTCCTCCATCACAACAAACGCAATTCTGACTTGACGATGAGTAGACTAAAGATTGATTGCGTGGTCTGTTAGATATAGCAGTTTTTAGTGATAACTTGGCGCTGCTGCTTCGACAGCTTTCTAACTCATAAATTCTGCCCTCCAAAAATTTCAGAAATAATTCTACCTTCACATCTACAGCCATTCTCTTTTCCCGGCACCATAAAACTTGCGTTTCGGCATCTAATTTTCTTTCCAAATGAAAAATTATTATGGTATTCCAATGCTGGACAGGCTCTTTTAATACTTCAAGAGCATTAAGACTTTCATTTGTATTGTTATATACTCGTTTAGTTTCATCGGCTGAAGCCGCTTTCATACTGGGTTGATCAAAAAGTAGTTCTAAGTATGCTCTTTTAACATTTTCCGATTTATCATACTTATCATTCAAAATTTTTCAAGCTACCAAATAATTATCATTCGTCGGCTTTAAATGCTTAATTAAAGATAAAGCTTCTCCTTTAAGTTTGGTTTGAAGGTATTCTAGTTTTTCAACCGCTGATACCGTAGATCTGGAGTGAATAAGTGCCTCAAATAAGTCGTGAAATCTGATCCATTCTGTGTAAGTACCATCAAACTCTGGAATTTGTATTTGCGGTAATCTTGGTTCCTGTTGCGGATTGGATAAAGTTGACACATTGACAGGCGATGATTGGAATCTTTGGTCTGCTGTGAGTCTTTCTAATAATAAGCCAATAGAACTCTGAGAATTGGCCATTGCCTGAATAGCTTGAGCAACATCACTAGGAGATTCATTCTCAAAGACAGTCTGTTCTGCAGCCTGTTCATGTAGGCGAGATAAATATGCTGCCTTTGCAGCAAAGTATTTTGACTCTACCTCATCTCGGCCTAAGTCTTCAGTCCCTTGCTGTGCACTATCAGTGATCAATAAATCAATTTCATTTTGAATACTCTCATACTGAGCAACTAATTCTTCCAATTTATCAACTCTAACTTTTATATCCTCAATACTGGCATTCGAATTCAACCAAAAACCATGAATTCGAGTGATACTGCCCCTGACCACACGCCGCTTTGTTTTTAAATGCTTCATATTTGGAAAATTCTACTAAAAACTATAGTTTTCCGGGCTTTCTCTTTTTTAAAAATACAATTATGTATATTTACAGTAATTAGAAAGGCAAAGTAGTAGAAAAAATTCAAAATGATTTTTAAAATGAAAAAATATAAAAGGTTTTTAGAATAATAATAATAATAATATTCAATAATGTTCAATTCATTAATGGTTCGTGAATAAACTACAAGAAAAAAGTATAACAGTCTTGTCACAAAAAACTATAAATCAAATATGAATTCTGTTCCAATAAAAGCGCCCCAAAATAGGCATTACAATTACAATGTTATGTCCTTCAACAACGATAAAAATAACAAAACGCCCCAAAATAGGCTCTGTAGTTCGATGTGGATTCTATGTGAATGAATAAAATGTCTCCAATCAATTGGCCAGTCAGCTGTTCTGCTTACTGCACAATTGGGCTTCCAAGGGACTCTTTACAACAGCCTTCTACTTACAACCAAGTGTTTTGTTATCGCCAGAATGCCAGAGGTAATTCGTTTTTGTGAGCTCGATGCTCCAAATCGTGTATGTACATATACAAACTCTAATAATGTACTCCTGACGCATTCGCAGTTGCAACGCTATAGAATCACAAAATTTACATGCGTCTATTCCGTTCGACTGCAGAATTGATAGTGCTAGCTCTCTATTATTGTTGATTCGGTTCGAAAGTCCAAAAATATGTTGCAAATTACAAGAAAAATTTCAGTTAATCAATAAAACTCCAATTATTGTAGATTTGTTAAACTTTTATTTGTGTCTTCTAGAAAATTCAAGGTGGACTGTCCAAAGAAAAAGTTTGTAGACTTTTGTTATGGTTGTATATAATAGTACTTAAACTTAGAGTTATATTTTCTTGTATTAAATAATTCCTTTTTTAAGATTTTTCGTTATCAATTCTATAATCTCAAACAGAAATACATGTTTAGTAATCAACTATTCTAGAAAATCTATCTCAAATAATTCAGTTACCTCCACCATCAATTCACCGTCTGTGTTTTCAAAGTATCAGAATCATTAGAATATCTATGTTTGAGAGAATTTTTACATCGAGTTTTTCTACATGAGGTTTGCTGGTTGACCCCCTTGAAGTTATTGTTGACGTAGGCTGGGTTGTATCACATTCAGATGTAATCATTTCCTACTTAAAAAGGTCCTCATTACTATCAACTATATCTGTATACATTTCATTCATGAGTTGGGTTGATCCAGATACAATTGCTGTCTACAGATTAATGATTAGAAACAAGTTTCTCATCACCTTCTAACAGATTTATATATTTTGCTAGCATGCATGCCTTAGCATGCTTCAATCGATAGTGACGTGAGAGTCCGACATGTAGTAATGTTTCAAGTAAAATCTATACTATTAGAATTTAAGAATTCACTCTTCTGAATTTTTTACAGAGTAGATACATATGTATTTCATTTAGCATAGAATCATAATATTTCTTTACTTACAAAATTATATGATGTGAGGAATTCTTTTAAATTTGCATGCTTCGGCATGCTTTCAATATTTTTTCTGTAAATTTATTTAATACTCATACAGATACAGATATAAAGTAAGATCTGCTTATATTGCATTTTACAATTTATGTATGCTTCAGCATGATTCCAGTTGAAGTCCATATTTATTCAGTAAGTTTGTTTGATACTAATTCATACACATATACATTCTTAAAGATTGGAAATCTAAGTCCAATTTATGTAGTTTGTCTATATTTTCTAAAGATTTGATAGCTATAGAAATGAATAGAGTGAAGATCTATTATAATAGCCCATGAGCATATTTTAAAATTTCGCTTGCTAGAGCTTTCGAAATGGAAAATGTACAATTTTCACTATAAGAAGTGATAATATTATGTGTTACTGAATATTACACTGTGTTGTAATTTGTTTTGAACGCTTAAGTTTTCACAATATTTCATACGGGTCAACAAGTTTAGAGAATTTCCAGTATATTAAGTTAATTATCTTTCTTAAGACCTATCATTCCTAATCATTCGTTCAAAAATACAAACCAAACTAGATTTTTCCTGTTTAATTTTATTTTTTACTTTCATTAAATTTCAACATTTTGTTCATCTTCAAATTATTATTATTATATTCAAATTAATATATTTAGCAGCTTTTTCTCATTTGTTGAGTTAACTTTAATCGGAAACATTTAAATAGTGAGATGAGTACATTAAGTAATTCTTTGTATATTTCAATACACTTATATGAACCATCATCACATAATTCCTTTGGATGATCTATTAAATCATTCTACTATTGATGCTTTCATATTAAGTAATATTTAATATTCTACTTATGCATGAATTTTCCAGTGTCTATTAAAAAATTCTTTACAATCATCCATTTGTAAGTTTTTTGGTACTCGTAACATTTCAAAAACATTTTCCACAGGGTATTTTTTTTCGAGTGCAACTTTTATTTTCAGTGGTATTGACCAAAAAAAATTTTGTGAATGAATCATTTACAGTCTACAATAATCAATAATTTCTATTTTCTGTAGAATAGTTTCCCATTTCACCTAAATCAGCTCCATAAAAGATCAACTATTCCTTTCATTACATATCTGCAATGCACAAACAATTTTCGAGATTTATTATAGAGTTCGTTTAGTAAATTTCTTTTTGAAGACATTGAGTTGTTTTACAGATTTTTGGAGAGTGTTATGATCTATTTGATGCACTTTCAGCTATTTATACTATCATGTAGTTCATTTTCCAATCTATAAATTTTATCGTTCAGCTGTTCAATTTGTTTTTTTAAAAGATGATTTACTTTTTAGTATATCTTTTTCAATTTTATAACTATCTTCTATCTCCAATTGTATTTCACGTTGTACTCCATTAATTTACATTTTAATATATTCTTGAATTATATTAATTCCTTAAGCTATTTTATTAATTTGTCCTATAGTTGAGCGATTTGCGTTTCCGGAAGCAATTTACTGATAACATCATTCTCAGTCAGTGAATGATGATGGTTCTCTATCCATGTATTAGTAGAAATTATATATTTTATATAGTTTTCAAAATCAAATTTTTCATAGTATTTCCATGTTTTATTATCAATCATTAAAGAAAATAAAGCTACTATTAGAGCCCATATTTGACCACCAACTTTTATTTTATCTTCATTAAGTTTGAGGTTACTATCACCAAATTTCCATTCATTATTGAAATCTTTATGTGGATCATAGTTTGTATCTAATTCATTTCTTCCTTCCAAGACTGATAAGTCAGTATAAGTGTCATCGGTATTGGAAGTCTGTGAGAAGTCATCTTCATCATAGTCATCATCATTCTCATTATTAAAATCATTAAACAAGGTGGTATTATCGAATATTGTTCCTTCTGCTAGTTTCTTCGGTGTACTTGACTTTATCTTGACTTATGGTTTCTGAGACTTTAAACTTGTATTATTTTCAACTTCTGTCTTCATTTTACTTTCTTCTTTCATGGGAATTCTTTTAATTTTGTTAGAACTATTTATGAATTCTTTGAGTGGTTCTGTAATAGCTTTAAATGTATCTCTTAGTTGTTGTTCTACGAAGCTTTTTCTTCAAGACATTTCTTGTCAACACCAACTGTTTTAAAATTTTCTCATCCATGTTTAGCAAATAAGAGGTATCAGCTATTAGATCAGGTATCAGCTATCAGATCAGGTTATCAGGTAGCTGGGCTGGTTTTCAGATTAGCTTATCAGGACCTGGTCTGGTTTTCAGATCAGCTTATCAGGACCTAATCTGGTTTTCAGATCAGCTTATCAGGACCTGGTCTGGTTTTCAGGTCAGCTTATCAGGACCTGGTCTGGTTTTCACACCAGCTTATCAGGACCTGGTCTAGTTTTCAGATCAGCTTATCTGAGTCAGATTGGGTTATCAGTTTACAAGTAGCTGCCCATTTATAACATTTAGATGAATGCAGTTTAAGGTCAGATGAAAAACGAAAAAGTAAACTTTTATGTAATCCAATTCTCTTTTTTTCTATAACGATCATCATTTAATTCAATATCATTGCTTATAATCAAAATCCATATTTATCCTTCCAACATGTTTTATAATTGTCTCATCTTACTTAAACATTATAATTACATTATGATTATCTAGTATCAAATGTTTGGTGATTCTGGTATAAGTTTGACATCAGCAGAATGCATCAACATTCTTATCTCACTCCATACAAAAATATGTTTCTCACACGCAAGATCGTTAAATATCATATCGGAATTACTTTTAGCTTTGTTAGGAGAAATAACAGATTCAGTATCTGTAAATGTGTAATATCCCATGCCCTTAATTAATGAAATTATGTAATATCTTTAAATATCCATATTTGGGTTGATAGAGAGATTTTGAGTATTAATATGTAGATGTGTTAAAATTTTAGTCCATTAAGACTTTTTAGCAAGCCAATCATAACATATTATTTTTTATTTTATTTATTTTTTTTATAATTTGATAGACCAACTATTTTTGCGCAAATAGAATTTGGTAGAAGGAAACTATGACTTGTTTTTGAACTAACGTTTGCTGAATCATCAAAATTTCGTACCATCCTATTTTTAGGTTGTTTTGACTATGAGTATGCACCAATATTTATGAAATGTGTTTTATAAATATTGTCTCTTATTTAGAAAATATAAAATAATACAGCTTTATGAGACCAGAAAATATTTTCTGGTATCGTATAGCTATATTATTTTATTTTGTCTAAAAAGAGATAATGGTCCCTACTCATAGTCAAAACAAAGTATATTTTAAGAGTTTAAAACCAGTATTATCATAAAAAAATACTGATTTTAAACTCTTACAGTCTTATTTATAAAAATTATTAAGACCTTTTAAAGGTTTTTTTAAACAAATTTTCATAAAAAATTTTTCTTAAAAAGCCTTTATAAAGTTTTAATAATTTTTATAAATAAGGCTGTTAAAATATACTTTGTTTCACTAACCACATTTGTGTAACTAATTGCATTTCATAAATATTGACCTATACTTATAATCAAAACAAATAATAGTTTTATTTTGTTTTGATTGTGAGTATACATTATTATCTCTTATTAAAAAATTAAATAATATAGCTACACGATTTCAGAAAATATTTTCTGATATCGTATAGCTGTATTATTTTATTTTTTTATAATAATAGATAATATTTATAAAATGCATTTAATTACACAAACGTGATTAGTGAAACAACCTAAAAATAGGATGGTACGAAATTTTGATGATTCATCAAACGTTAGTTCAAAAACAAGTTATAAAATTTGGTAGAAGGGAACTATCAAATTTTGCGCAAAAATAGTTGGTCTGTCAAATTGTAAAAAAAAAATCAAATAATATGTTATGATTGATTTGCTAAAAAGTCTTAATGGACTAAAATTTTAAAACATCTACATATTAATACTCAAAATCTCTCTATCAACCCAAATATGGATACTTAAAGATATTACATAATTTCATTAATTAAAGGAATGGGATAATACACATTTACAGATACTGAATCTGTTATTTCTCCTAACAAAGCTAAAAGTAATTCCGATATGATATTTAACGATCTTGCGTGTGAGAAACATATTTTTGTATGGAGTGAGATAAGAATGTTGATGCATTCTGCTGATGTCAAACTTATACCAGAATCACCAAACATTTGATACTAGATAATCATAATGTAATTATAATGTTTAAGTAAGATGAGACAATTATAAAACATGTTGGAAGGATAAATATGGATTTTGATTATAAGCAATGATATTGAATTAAATGATGATCGTTATAGAAAAAAAGAGAATTGGATTACATAAAAGTTTACTTTTTCGTTTTTCATCTGACCTTAAACTGCATTCATCTAAATGTTATAAATGGGCAGCTACTTGTAAACTGATAACCCAATCTGACTCAGATAAGCTGATCTGAAAACTAGACCAGGTCCTGATAAGCTGGTGTGAAAACCAGACCAGGTCCTGATAAGCTGACCTGAAAACCAGACCAGGTCCTGATAAGCTGATCTGAAAACCAGATTAGGTCCTGATAAGCTGATCTGAAAACCAGACCAGGTCCTGATAAGCTAATCTGAAAACCAGCCCAGCTACCTGATAACCTGATCTGATAGCTGATACCTGATCTAATAGCTGATACCTCTAATTTGCTAAACATGGATGAGAAAATTTTAAAACAGTTGGTGTTGACAAGAAATGTCTTGAAGAAAAAGCTTCGTAGAACAACAACTAAGAGATACATTTAAACCTATTAGAGAACCACTCAAAGAATTCATAAATAGTTTTAACAAAATTAAAAGAATTCCCATGAAAGAAGAAAGTAAAATGAAGACAGAAGTTGAAAATAATACAAGTTTAAAGTCTCAGAAACCATAAGTCAAGATAAAGTCAAGTTCACCAAAGAAACTAGCAGAAGGAACAATATTCGATAATACCACCTTGTTTAATGATTTTAATAATGAGAATGATGATGACTATGATGAAGATGACTTCTCACAAACTTCCAATACCGATGACACTTATACTGACTTATCAGTCTTGGAAGGAAGAAATGAATTAGATACAAACTATGATCCACATAAAGATTTCAATAATGAATGGAAATTTGGTGATAGTAACCTCAAACTTAATGAAGATAAAATACAAGTTGGTGGTCAAATATGGGCTCTAATAGTAGCTTTATTTTCTTTAATGATTAATAATAAAACATGGAAATACTATGAGAAATTTGATTTTGAAAACTATATAAAATATGTAATTTCTACTAATATATGGATAGAGAATTATCATCATTCACTGACGGAGATTAATGTTATCAGTAAATTGTTTCTGGAAACTCAAATCGCTAAACTATAGGACAAATTAATAAAATAGCTTAAGGAATTAATATAATTCAAGAATATATTAAAATGTAAATTGATGGTGTACAACGTGAAATACAATTAGAGATAGAAGATAGTTATAAAATTGAAAAAGATATACTAAAAAGTAAATCATCTTTTAAAAAAACAAATTGAACAGCTGAACGATAAAATTTATAGATTGGAAAATTAACTACATGATAGTATAAATAGCTGAAAATGCATCAAGTAGATCATAACACTCTCCAAAAATCTGTCAAACATTAAATGTCTTCAAAAAGAAATTTAGTAAACGAACTCTATAATAAATCTCGAAAATTGTTTGTGCATTGCAGATATGTAATGAAAGGAATAGTTGATCTTTTATGGAGCTGATTTAGGTGAAATGGGAAACTATTCTACAGAAAATAGAAATTATTGATTATTGTAGACTGTAAATGATTCATTCACAAAATTTTTTTTGGTCAATACCATTGAAAATAAAAGTTGCACTCGAAAAAACCTACGCTGTGGAAAATGTTTTTGAAATGTTACGAGTACCAAAAAACTTACAAATGGATGATTGTAAAGAATTTTTTAATAGACACTGGAAAATTCATGTATAAGTAGAATATTAATTATTACTTAATATGAAAGCATCAATAGTAGAATGATTTAATAGATCATCCAAAGGAATTATGTGATGATGGTTCATATAAATGTATTGAAATATACAAAGAATTACTTAATGTACTCGTATATAATATAAAAGTTCATCTCACTATTTAAATGTTTCCGATTAAAGTTAACTCAACAAATGAGAAAAAGCTGCTAAATATAATAATTTGAAGATGAACAAAATGTTGAAATTTAATGAAAGTAAAAAATAAAAATAAACAGGAAAAATCTAGTTTGGGTTGTATTTTTGAACGAATGATTAGGAATGATTGGTCTTAAGAAAGATAATTAACTTAATATACTAGAAATTCTCTAAACTTGTTGGCCTGTATGAAATATTGTGAAAACTTAAGCGTTCAAAATAAATTACAGCACAGTGTAATATTCAGTAACACATAATATTATCACTTTTTATAGTGAAAATTGTACATTTTCCATTTCGAAAGCTCTAGCAAGCGAAATTTTAAAATATGCTCATGGGCTATTATAATAGATCTTCACTCTATTCATTCCTATAGCTATCAAATCTTTAGAAAATATAGACAAACTACATAAATTGGACTTAGATTTCCAATCTTTAAGAATGTATATGTGTATGAATTAGTATCAAACAAACTTACTGAATAAATATGGACTTCAACTGGAATCATGCTGAAGCATGCATAAATTGTAAAATGCAATATAAGCAGATCTTACTTTATATCTGTATCTGTATGAGTATTAAATAAATTTACAGAAAAAATATTGAAAGCATGCCGAAGCATGCAAATTTAAAAGAATTCCTCACGTCATATAATTTTGTAAGTAAAGAAATATTATGATTCTATGCTAAATGAAATACATATGTATCTACTCTGTAATAAATTCAGAAGAGTGAATTCTTAAATTCTAATAGTATAGATTTTTAATTGAAACACCACTACATGTCGGACTCTCACGTCACTATCGATAGAAGCATGCTAAGGCATGCATGCTAGCAAAATATATAAATCTGTTAGAAGGTGATGAGAAACTTGTTTCTAATTATTAATCTGTAGACAGCAATTGTATCTGGATCAAACCAACTCATGAATGAAATGTATACAGATATGGTTGATGGTGATGAGGACCTTTTTTAAGTAAGAAATGATTACATCTGAATGTGATACAACCCAGCCTATGTCAACAGTAACTTCAAGGGGGTCAACCAGCAAACCTCATGTAGAAAAACTCGATGTAAAAATTCTCTCAAACATATGTAGATATTCTAATGATTCTGATACTTTGAGAACAAAGACGGTGAATTGATGGTGGAGGTAACTGAATTATTTGAGATAGATTTTCTAGAATAGTTGATTATTAAACATGTATTTCTTTGTAGATAAAGTAATTTTTCTATACATACATACATATATTTACCTATATGTATATATGAATACATTTAAAAATTATATAAATATTCTCTTTTTCAAGTAGTAAAATCTGAAAAAAATAGTAGTGATACATTAAAAGAAAAAAAAATATATAGTGATCAACTGATACGTACACTTTGTCTGACAGGTAAATAAAGCGCACTTAAAAATATCAGAAATATATACACAATACGCTGAAATTTAATAAAATGAGAAAAAAAAATCATTTAGAACATCAAATAAAAGCCATAGGCGAGTAACCTTCAGAAGATAAACATATACCTTATTAATGAAAACATATTATCAGTATGAAGTAACACAATTTGAGGAATTAAAATTTTAACATTTAATTATCCCTTAACGCTGACAAAGAGTAGACAGATATGTTGACATAGAAAGTCATCTTGTATACTAGA
Source organism: Nowickia ferox (assembly GCA_936439885.1). Classification (NCBI taxonomy): domain Eukaryota; kingdom Metazoa; phylum Arthropoda; class Insecta; order Diptera; family Tachinidae; genus Nowickia; species Nowickia ferox. The sequence goes on from OW387023.1 coordinate 56,460,042, forward strand.
GGAACCGTTGAGAGGCCAGACCTAAATTGTAAGAAAAACGATTTCGTTTTCTGTTGATCGCTATTCAAGAAGAAAACAAGTTTCCTCATTATGATTTAACTAATTTAAAAGTACATTTAAATTCAGTCTCATATCCAAATGATGATGATCTTAACATAAAAATTAAAAATAAACGTTATGCAATTCTATATTATATGTACTCATATCTCAAGCACTTCCAAATGCACTAAAGTTTAAGATAAAAATTCTTTTTATTCAATAGCGGCCCAATTGATATAGAAATTTAATATGAAACAGTAAGCAAGGACCTCAGCTACTGCATTCTTACTGATGATCCAATAATAGAAAGTCTGGAAAGTCTTATAAATTAAGTAATATGAATGAAAAAATGGTTTTAATAGACGAGTAAGGTTTCGAATGATTTTCATTACAAAAAGAAGTAGCGGATGTTTTTAACAATAATGAGTATAACAATTTCATTATAAAACCACCATTTGATATTAAATGTTTATCAATAAAAAATGAAAGAGAAGCAAAGTGGTTAACAAAAAACTATCATCATTTCAAAGCGTTTGTCATTTTTTAAAGCCAATGTAAGATGTTCTAAAATATATGAAAAAGGTGAAGAAAAAAGATGATAGTTGGAAAAAATTTTACACCGAAAAATTTCTAACGTTGACTATATAGGCTACATCAACATTAAACAAATGGAAATAAAATATATTAAATATTTCTACTATAGTTACTACAACTAGAGAGGAATTCAATTTTACTTAAAACAGAAACTCCTCACAAACTTTTAAGTAAATACATCTAAAAATTAAAAGAACGTTTTTTTAATTTCAAATAAAAAAACTATCGAGATATTTCACATCTATACACAAAAGACCAGGCGAATATTTACAACAGCACATGACAAAAAAAATGTTATTGTTCGAACTTTCATTTTATTAATATATATTTATGATTTAATCAGGCTAAAGTTCGTATCGCTTTGTAAGCCAAATTACATGTGATAATTATTAATGAACAAATAACATCAAAGTTAGTTGTAAATATTCTGACAATACATAGTTGAACGGAACAGCCAGCCGTTTTCAAACAAATTCACATATTCCATTTGCAGAAAAGTTTCGTATATAAGGCAGAAATCTACATCAACTGACACCACACACAGTGGACCAAACACAGAAGAACGCTGATGATGAAGGTTTAGTGGCCTTCGAAAACGGCTGGCTGTTCCGTTCAACTATGTGTTGTCAGAATATTTACAACTAACTTTGATGTTATTTGTTCATTAATAATTATCACATGTAATTTGGCTTACAAAGCGATACGAACTTTAGCCTGATTAAATCATAAATAAAAAAAAATGTATTTAAACAGGTAGCCCCAGACTTATTTGTATGTACATACATACATACATAAAATCAATTTGTAGATCCATATGTACATATGTACATATGTACACATATTATCAAATTTCTTACCCATGCTCAAGTATTTATTGGATTTTAACAATCACACTTACATATCCACATCATGAAAACATACAAACCGTTCTCCAAGCTATTGACGCTTGAAGACGAAAGTCGAAGAAGACAAATGTACTTAAATAAACAAACTTATCAGAGACCAGTCAAACTCTATCGCGCATACACACATACACACACACAAAATCACCACGATCGTACATAAGAATTTTGCAAAATCTGAAATTAATATTTATACAAATATAAACAAATTTCTGACCGACAGACTTTAACACGATAAATTTAAGCTTGATAAAATATAAAGCAATCTCATACTCCAATATGAAAAACATACTAGGATTAGGGAAGTTCAGATATATGATAATATTTTCTAGCAAAAAATGTTCATATGAGAAACAATTTATTTCTACGTACATATAAATACTATGGTGAGAAAATCACATACGCACACACATACTAAAATTCATCACCGAAAAATTAAACCTATTTCAACAACGCCCCTCCCCTCACAAATCACAGTCAGCCTAAAGTTCTTACAGATATACATACACAAAATATCAAGGTAACATACAATCTATCAATCTCATAACCTAAATCACGATCAGCCTTAAACTCATATAGACATACATACACACAAATACGTATACATATACATGAACACCTTCACCTCACCTCTCATTAATCATGATCAGCCTTAAACTCCTACATATATAAACACAAATTGCGCGGTTATATTACATGAACACTTCGCCCTTCATAAATCACGATCAGCCTTAAACTTCTACAGAAATACATGCACAAAAATTTCTACAAACATATAAACTCCCAAATTCATATAGATACATATTACAATAACACCCCCCGCCTACCACAAATCAACGACTTAAACTACATATACATACATACATACACACATAGGCACATTCTATCTATATATCACAACAACACCCTCCCCCCCCCCCACCCCTCAAATCACAATCAGCCTTAAACTCCTACGAACATACATATACACAGATTCTCACGGATACGTATTACATGAACACTCTCACCTTACCTTTGATAAATCACAGACAGCCTTAAACTCTTACAAACATACTTACATACATACATACATACATGTACACATATTCCCATGTATACATATTACAACAACTCCCCACCCTCCACCAGTCGATCTACCTCAAATACATCCCGCGCCCTCACAAGCACAGCTTAGTTTAAATTCCAACAAGCATAAACGTCACCGAATTCCCGCGGTTACATATTACAAAACACCCTCACCTACGCAAATCACGGTCAGCCTTAAGGTCTCACAATCTAGACAAACCCCGTCCTCCACCAATCACAGCCAGACTTCAATTCCTACAGCTAGACACACCCCGCCCTCCACCAATCACAGCCAGACTTCAATTCCTACAGCTAGACGCACCCACAAATTTTCCGTCGGCATTATGAAAAATCATTTCCATGACTTACCCGTCGGCATTTGAAAAAAATAAACATGTTTTCCCGTCGGCATTTGAAAAAAAATAAACATGTTTTCCCGTCGGCATTCGAAAAAAATAAACATGTTTTCCCGTCGGCATTTGAAAAAAATAAAGATGTTATCCCGTCGGCATTAGAAAATCATATACATATAAAAGCTTGAAACCTTTAAACCCCCTTAATGTATACCCACAAACATACATACATATAAATTCCCACGGTCATAAGAAACCTGACTTATTGAACCGCCCTCGTATGTAGTAATAAAAAAAAACTCCATATATAAACAAAAAACAGTTAATGTAAACAAAAAAAACTCCTAATGTAAACAAAAAACACAATTTAAAATTTTAATTACCCAAATTTTAAAATTTCAGAAAATATTGCACTGAAATTTACAAATTTCAGCAAAATTTCACAATTTTAATCGGCGCCAGGACGCCCAATCCCCTACTACTAGTCGCTTGCTTAATATGTATAATGTAGAAACAATTTCTTTCTTTCTTAAGCGTATACTCACCCCAATTTGTAGTAACAAAATCTTAAAAGAAGAAGTTATATGTCCATTTTTGGAATTGTTTTCTTATTTTGATGTTTAATGTTTTTAGTATCTGTATAAATGTATGTATGTATTTGTAAATCATCAAAATTGGAATATTTACTAATATAAAATAACTTTAGATTTATAATAATTACAATTAAAAAATAAGGATTTTATGAGTAAATATATTTTTTTATTGTAATTTTATTCGAAGAAATTAATATTCATTTAATTATGCCATCAAAGTCTAAAGTTGTTTTCTCTGCGAACATTCTTCCTTCTTAAATGCATTTCTTATCACTTTAGATTTTTAGGGATCGAATAAAGTTTTTGCAACAGCTATATTTTATTCAGATTCTTCTTGGTTTTCTTGTTGTCGTTCATATGTAAATAAAATAAAAAATATGTATTATTAAAATTGTATATTTAGTTTGTATCTCTTTTGAAAAATATTCTGTAGATGTATTGCTTTTCATTTATTGAAAAGTTATTTCTTTTTTGTATCAAGTACTTGTACAATACGACAGAAAACGAACACATTTGAATTCAAATTAATTCGAACATTTCTTTTTTCGCGACTTATTAACTTGTGTTATGGTACATTGGATATAACCATCATCATCTTTTCCAATTTACAAAATTCCACCCTTTGAATTCACTTTATATGTGTGTACACATTTGTCTTATTTGTGCTAAGTACTTGTAAAAAAGAACACAAACCGAAAACATTTGAATTCCAATTGATCCGACTACTTTTTTTAAAGCGATTTGTTAACCGACGTATTTGTACATTGGACAAGAACATCACTCTTCCTTCCAATGTACAAAATACCACGCAAACGATTAACTTTACGTTGACACATATCACTTATTTTTGTTAAGAACTTGTAAAAAACACAAAAGGAACAGAACACTTGGAACCCAATAGATCGGAACACTACATTTTTGTATGACTTGTTAACCTGTGGCATTGTACATTGGAAAAGAACATCATTGTCCCTTCCAATGCACAAGATTCCACACATACACTTCACTTTATCTGTACACATCAGCAAGGACAAGAGCATCATTGCTCCTTCCAATGTACAAAGTAATACTCATAAAATCCACTTTACATGTGCACAATCACGAAAATTTAGTATTACGGATTTGTACAGAACACAAACCAAACATATTTGGAATGCACTTCATATTAACCCTTCTTTTCTTCGCGACATGTTAACCAAAGAATTTGTACACTGGACATAAACATCATTGGTCCCTTCCAATGTACAAATTTCCACACACATAATTCATCACTTTTCACATAAGAAGTCATATAAATTACATACTTTTAGTGAGTTCTTTCGTGAACAAATACAGCTTCTCTCCTGCAGGACAATCCAAGGCACATATGTGGCTCCTAGAAAATCAATAATATGTTATTAAAACTACTATAAAAAACTAATAAATGATAAATAAATACTTACATTTTCACATTTGATGTATGATGCCCGCGGTAAATTGATGTTTTTCATTATTTTTGTTTGTTTTTTTTTCCACTTTTCTCACTGTTGGTAATATGTGGACAAAATAGTCTTTTGAATTTTGTCCAAAAATTACCAACTTTGGCTAGGAATTTGGCGCAATATCACTTTTTCTCCACTTTGCGCCAAATCCTGCCAAGAAATTTTATTTTAGTAAACATTAAAATAATTAAACGTCAAAACTGCATACTTGGTGCGATAGAGAGAAATATAGAAAAATTCTCCAATGTTGCTATCTCTATCGCAACATGTACGCAGTCGTGTCGAGTCTAACATAAAATTAAAAAGCAAAAGATTTTGGGATACTCCTTTGTATAGGAGAATAATTAACAAAAATAATCAGCTTCAAGAAGCTGCAACAATAAAATCTACAGAAGAAGCTGCAACATTAACATCTACAGAAGAAGCTACAACATTAAAGTCTAGAGAAGAAGCTGGAACATCAACACCAACAACAGACTATCATCATCTTTTAGAGGGTGATGAGGATGTCTTTTTACACATCAAGGAACCTGTAAATATCACGGAGGTAATAGTTTTACCACCGATGGATATAACATCATACTTATTGCTCCACGATGGGCAAGATGATATACTTTTAGATGCATTAAGAAGTGTTGAAAATACGTCTTAAGATAATGTTTCTAAAATATTTGTTTTCTTATTTTTTTTATTAAATAAATGAGCATGTTTTTTTTCTTTCTTTTAAATAAATATTTTTTTATCTAAGCTTTTTGAAAATTACAATTTTTACATTTACTGACATAATATATGTTATAATAGAATTTCATTAGTAGGTTTGCTTCTACCTGTATTCTCATAGTTGGTCTTCTTTTGTATGAACATAAACAAGTGTCTTGTCCGCAAGTTTCATTCTCATTAGACCATGAACAATCTTCATAATGCTCTCCAAATTTATTTTTAGTTGTTTTTAAGTTATTTGCTTCTACGAGATATGATTGAATATTAATCAGTTTATATCTATTTTCGTTGGAAACAATGTGTGGACATCTTTTTAAAAATTCATGATAATATCGTTGAGTAACATCCTTACAAATAAGTGTGACTGAGTATGTAGACAAAATATTTGTGAGTAAACAATAATGTTATTACACTTAACATTTATATAAATTACAATTATTTTTAGTTTATGTATTATTTTTAGTTTATGTATATCTATAACTACAATTATTTTTAGTTTATGTATTATTTTTAGTTTATGTATATCTATAACTATTAGTCCATTAAACTAACTAAAAATAAAGTTATACAAGTTTTCTAATTTCGTTTGTTAGCGGATTATATTCAAATACTTTATCATGAATAATTAAACAATACGCAGATGTATTAGGTGATATATTTTTTAAAGTTTTCAGTTCAATTCTAATATCGATTGGTCCAGTTTTAACTGATTCATTTTGATGTGTAACATCCATTACAGTTATTGGCGCCATAGTTTTGAAGTTTTCTGGTGTTAGTAATGGTTGGGTGTTGCGTGAATAATTACTTTGTTGAAATTTTAAGTACATTTCATATAGAATACAAAACGATTTCTGTCAAAATTAAGATTTAGATCATCATAAGGATATGTATCGGAGTTAATATGTACTTTTACATCACTTAAATCACAATATTGAAACGTGTTGTCATTATTTCGAAGACCTAACAATAATGAATGAAGGATAATAATACATATCCCAACTTCTAAAACATATACTTAATGGATGACGGTTGTTTATTGTTTTAAATATCTGTAATTTGTATGCATCAGCAAGTTGAATGTGTGATACTTTCCAAGTTATATTTAAAATTGTTAATTTGGTTTTTTCAGTTGATAGTTGAGATTTAAAAACTTGTTTATCATCTTTAGATCGTAAAAGAATCAATTCATGCTTAGAATTATCTATCATTTTGTAATTTTAGTGGTACACAAAAATTTAAATATCCATTTTCGGATATTTAATACCATCATTGTTAAATGGTGACCATTCTGCATTTAATAGACTATCACTTTCAAATTTATTCAACGACACGTAGTTTTTTAATTCTGTTGCAATACTCAAATGACACGTGCGATCAATTTCTATACCATTAATTTCACAACGAATTTCATCAAATAGTTGTGCCATACAATTGTTTAAGAGACATATCGATGTAGAAACTGTTGAATCTTCCTTTGTTGCAAGACCTTCGATATACAGAAAACTTTCACTTGGTAAAACATACAAATCTTGATTTTGAATTGATATACGAATTTCATCACTATTTTTAAATGACTTTAAATATGGTGTGTAACTGTGGTACTCTTTCTTGATAATTGAATTATCCAGTTGAGGCTTTTGCAATATATTAATTATACTACTCATTTGTTTCTTTTCCTTGTTTGTAACTATGTAAATAATTTTAATATTTTAATTTAAATCCGAAATTTCTTAAAAAATCCTGATTAGTTTTATTTAAAACGTTAGCTTTTTGAGGCTCCCGATGTTTATTATTTTTATAATATTGTATTTTTAACTTTTTGCAAAAATTTGATGATGGTGATTGAATAAATGTTAAATCATTGGATAGATCACTTTTGTTGTATATTATCATTATTTCACAGGCTTTAAATGTAAGCATATTGTTATTTTTTCACCACGAAAGTTTATTAAGTTTCCGTCTTGGTCAACAACTTTCAACTTTCAAAATTAAATTATTTATTGTTCTTGAGTTTACAGGTAAATATATTACATTGATCGGAGTCTCTGTTAGTTTATATCCACGACTAACGCTAAATGAAAACTGATGTAAAATATGTGTAGACATGTTGTTTATATACGAACCACAATATTACATTCAACGATTACTGTATTAATTTGTTTATATCTATCGTTTTATCGGAGTAATGTTCTATTCCAGGTGCTAGTACTTTTCTACTAAAGCCAAATAATGATCCAATTGAGGATATTTTATTAAAATGAATTCAATCAGAAGTGGTTTCTATACATGTTTGTAGTGTATTATAATTTGCTCGTATATCAAGAGAACCGTTTGGATTCATATCATGATATTTATTTTTGAATATTTCAGCTATATCAGTTAATTCATATGATCCAACTGGAACTTCTATTTCATGATTTCCAATATGAAATAAATTGTTTTCAACATCAACATTTGGAATTGAATGATATGTATCAAAACTTATTAAGCCGCAAACATAATTTTCATTTAGTTCAATTGGTGGAAAATAGTATGCGACAAGATGCGAAGAGTCTCCGCTTAAAGTTAATGTAATTGACATTTTAGTGGTTCATGAATGATTAAATTAATTACAAAATTTTTCACAGTTTTTATTATTACTCATTATTTATATTAATCCAAGAGTCATGTTCTGAAGAAAAACCAAGCCATTTAACATAAATTTAATTCCTTTTCCTTTTCAAAACCTTTTCATCCAAATAAGTTTCTGGAAATCTAGTTTTCATTAATTCAGACTCATAAAACCCAAATTTAATTTCATGTCCTTGATAGTCTTTTAATATATATGTATTTGGATTAGTATTTTTTATTGTTTTAACAATAAATACTTCAGTAGTCCAATTTGGTGTATAACTTTTTTCAAATATATGTTTATATTTATTTATTCTAACAATATCATTCACTTTGAGCTTTGGTTTTTTTAAATACTTTTAAATTGTTGTAAGCTGTATCCAATAAAATTTTTTCATTTGATGAATTTACTTCATTGGGCAACATTTTTATTGTTCTGTGCTAAGTATTATTATATTTTTGTACAAGGCTCTTATATATGTTTATCCATCTATATGTTCCTTGATAACTTAACTCCCTTCACATCATTCCTTTAAAAGTTCTGTTCACAGAATATGAACCAGAATCCCCACTTGTGAGTTAAGCAAAATCGCCGTAACAGCTGATGCATTTTTGGCAGAAGGAAGAAAAAAAATAAGCTTTTTGCGCGTATAAAAAGCAATGGCTATACATAGCATTTTGGAACATATGATTGTGAAGAAATACAAAATAAAATTTTTTAAGTGAATTGTTTTACAGCCATTTACAATAAAATTTGAATAATTGTGCAATATGGCTGTGATTTTTGTGTTTAAAATGGTTTAATCAAAAACCAGTCGTGTTCCTCAACTACTGACTGTAAATTTAAGCCTACATAACGTGAAAAAGTTATATATTTGTACAAACAAGTGAAAGAGTTTTCATTGCCACAAAATAAATTTAATTTAAATACATCTTTTACGCTTAATGCGATTTAAATACAATAAATTTTGATGTAACCGGTAATAAACCTATTCGTATTACGTGTTATCAATGATATCTGCCAATGCGTCGCTCTGGAATTGCTAGTTTTCATAATGAATTTGGATAAGGACACCGAAAACAAAGCCATTTGTGATACGCGGAAGTTCACTGTTGTGGACCCAGACTTCATGAGTGTGCCCGAATCAATCTCATCCGGTGTGCCACAGGGAAGTATACTGGGGCCAGTTTTGTATTTGATTTATACTTGTGATATGCCTGTGAGCAGTAACATCCACACATCTACACTTGCCGATGCTACAGCCTGCCTTAGTATGCACGAAAACTCTCACAACGCATCTCAATATCTTCAGGAACATATTACCCAACTGGAACTATGGCTAAACTTATGGAGAATAAAGGTAACCGAACAGAAGTGTGGTCAGGTAACATTTACCCTACGAAAAGATACTTGTTCCCCCATTAGAATAAATAATCAAATTGTTCCTCAACACTTACATGTGAATTACTTTCGTATACGTCTTGACCGACGGCTTACATGGAAACACCACATTGAATCTAAGCTAATACAAATAAACTAAACTTAAAATTAATTAAAATTAATATTAACTCAGGTACATTGGCTGATTGGTAGAAATTCCACGCTGAGTCTAGATTGTAAACTTTTGATATACAAGTCGCTCTGGTGCTACGGAATACACCTATGGGGCACTGCTTCAGCTTCCAGTATAGAGAGAATCCAACGAAGGCAAATCAAGATTCTAAGACTAATAACATCGGCTCCATGGTACATCAAAAATTCAAATTTACATCGTGATTTAAATATGCCACTAGTGACTGAAGAAATTAAAAAATACGCAGGCAAATACTTAACAAAACTCGAGTCTCATCCTAATCCACTTGCTCGTAACATCTTGAATTTTACTGGACACATCCGCTTAAAAAAGAGGGACACCATGGCTCTAATACTGAACACTCCATATGAAACAGCTTGAAAATATTTTTGTGCTTAATACGATACTTATGTATTATTGATTACTATCACTAAGTTTATGCCTGACACTGGTTGGGCCTAATTATTATATCTAGATTTAAGATTTGATACTTATTGTTAGTTCATTTTTTGAAGATACAATAAATAAATATACGCATAAAAAAATAAAATTTATGATACTTTTCCTGGAAGGTTAATATTGATAATATTAATCTAAATGGCAAGGTTTTGCATATTTAAGAAGATGCAGCAAATAAAGGAATATCTAAAGTCGTGCATATTGAGTAGTGAGAAAAAATACCTGCGTAAATTCTTCCATCACAATATGTGCGTCATATAGGCGGTATGGGCATGCAACAACTTGGCCAAGTATTCTCGAATAATGCCGCTGGTGGCTTCTTTGTGTCTACCACAGGACCCGACCAACGTTTCTTGGGTCCTCAACTGTGTACACAAATGCGCTTCTACTATCACTTGTCAACAAGCTATTGTGTCACGGACCGGTTGACACGGCGCACATTGGTTTAAGATTGTCCGAAATTCATTTTTTTCATGTTCACCGATTTGGATAATTTTTTGGTATTTTGTTGTCAGATATCTGAATATTATGATTCCTTAATATTAGGCTGATATATTTATTATTTGTTTGAACAGACACGCTCGAAGTTCGTATATGTTCGCTTGTTTAAAATGGCAAGCCAATTTACTGTATATTCAATCTTTTGGTACAATCACAGTAAATTTATCATTTGACTTTGTTGTATATTTTCGTTAATGACAATTGCCATAGATGAGATTTGCATTAAAAAAAGTTGGAAAAAGTGCCATATAAAAATTTTCGTAGACCAAAATATAAACAACATCAAAATTTCAATGTTCATCAACTTCAGTGGACTGCATCTTTTTAGCGCTGTTTAACGAAAGATGGCAAATTACAGCCTCAGCTAAAGTTAAAAAAAAATTCAGCTGCTCCTACCTGATCCTTTAAAAAAAACAGTAAAAACTATTAAGTGATAAAGTAACAAAACATGAATTTTCGTTCATGCTTGTTGTTGTAGCCATAATTCTTTACTGTTTAAAATTATTACATAATGTAATATACATACTAGTCAATAGTGTTAATTGTTATATATTTCATTGTTGAATAAAAGAAGGTGAAGCAAGGTAGAGCTGGCAAACTATCGATAGTCACGCCATTCGATATTTTCGATAGTTTGTTGGAAAACTATCGATAGTATCGAGTTATTTTATTATTTTAATAATTTTGTTTAAACGGTAACCACTTTGTTCGGTCTCTGAATCACGATAGCAAATCATACCGTTCACACGACGCATTCTTGATTCGTTTTGATAGTTCTTTTTGAGTTATACAGATGGATAAAAAAAATTAGGTTAAAATTATAAATATTTAATTTTATGTTTAATTTTATTATAATTTTTTAATTTTAAGCGTGCATCTATTTTTTGTTTTGTTTTATGTTTACAACTGCATATATATGTACATATGTAATATTTTTGTTTTGATAGCCAATTCAGACAAATTAGCGGCAATTTGTTATCAAAAGATTCAGCAAGATTCAGAAACAAAATTGTTTATAGTTCAATCAATATTCACGTAAATAGTGAATGAGAGAGCAAACCTCGATATTTGCTATACGTGTGAACATGCTATAAGAATGTTAAATTCCATTTTTTAATACATATGGTTCATTTATTTAAACAACGTCACACACAACTCAAAAAAGTAGTTTTGGAAAAAATGACTTTAGTTTGCAATTTACATACAACTCAGTGGAGTTACTAATTGAGGGATATGTACTTACATGGATTTTCAATAAAAGAAAACTAATATGTGAAATTTTATCGAGTTTATTACCGATTTGGTAATAATTTTTTTCAACCATAGTATCGGTATCGAGAAAAAATTATCGATAGTCTAATAGAAACCAAACTATCGATACTATCGATACTATCGATAGTTTGCCAGCTCTAAGGAAGGAATGGCCACAACAAACGATCGCAATACGGCAAGAAGGTTTTTCGAAAATCCAGCCAAAACTTTAGACTTAATTGGCATAAAAGAAGAATTAATACATAGATTTAAAGTTATTTTGGCCGCAATAAATTGTATCGCAGCGATCGACACTAACAAATTTCATATATATTGCACGGATACTGCCAAGTTGTTTGTTGATCTCTATGGCTGGTACTACATGCCTGTAACTATGCATGAGATTCTGGTTCATGGTAGCAAAATTATAGCAGAAGCTATTCTGCCAATAGGTATATCTCTATCTAAAAGCTCTTATTCAATTATTTGATTTTTATTTTTTAAATTTTAATAGATTATTTGTATCAGGTATGCTCTCCGAGGAGGCTCAGGAAGCGAGGAATAAAGACTATAGAGCCTATAGATTACATCATTCTCGAAGAATTGGACGTGTAGCCGCTAATGAAGACGTAATGCATAATCTTTTATTGTCTTCAGACCCATTTATAAATAGATTTCGCTCAAAGCTGCAAATCAAAAAATTGGAGTACGATAATGATGTTAAAAAATTATTAAAAGACTATGCTTAAATTACTTATTCAGGTTTTTTCTATTGGAGATGGGCGTAAAAGTGGGCGGATTTTCAGGAGCCCATTCTAAAATTATAGTATTTATTTTTTGTGAAAATTCAATTGATGCATTAAAAATCAAGGGAGTTATGCCACTTTTTCAATACAAGTTGTATGGGAAGTAAGCGTAAAAGTGGGCAGATATTTTTCAAACTTCACACAAATGATTCTGAGTGTATTAAAATGCTATGTGACAAAAGACAATGCCATAGGTGAAAATCTAATTTTCACTTTGTGTGGAAGGTGGTGAGAGAAGCGGCTCATGACAGGGAGTATGACGTGTTTCATAACCAACAAGCATTATAGGAAGCACAGGTAACTAAGGCTAATACACAACAACGTAAGGGTCGCGCTGAACGTGTCCAACCTGGCAAATGCTACAATTGATTCACAAGGTATTAACATAGGTACATACTTTAATACATGCTGATAAACAAACTCAACAGGAAAATATACATACTTTAGTATTTATATTTGTATTTTAGCTAAAAGCCGAGAAGAAGGTGTTAGAAATGGATAATATGATTTCGGAACTAAAAGATGCAATGGATAAATTACATAGTAGAGAAACTGGTTACTAATATGATAGGGAATACAATTGCCAACAGTTGAAATGGATTAAAGGTAAGCGTTTTCAGTGAAATCACATTTAAACTTTATTATAGCATTTTTTCTAATCTTTAGCTCCTATGCAATTGTTACGTTCAACAAGTAAAATATAATCAAAATATAAGACGACTACACTACAACATTTCAAGCTTAGATACAAAGCGGAAGCAACAGTTATTGTAGAGTTACTACCTTTTTGTGAAACTTTTTGATTTCTTTTTTTGTGTTATTTTGAGCTTCTGTTCTAATTTCAATACAATTTGTAAATGTTTTTTCAACAAAAGAGTATCAACTCAAAACACAACAAAATTTAAGTATACAAATGTAAAATAAAACTATAAAGTTATAAAAATAAATAGTAAACTGTAATTTCATTTCTTTTATGTTTTAAGCACTAACAATTTGAACACTTCTGTAACCTGTTAACACTAAACTTGAAGCACTTTACATATACATATACATATAATTAACACAAGACTTTACCCTGCAGAAAACATGGGGTTAAGTGTCCCCAAGTCACCACTTTTGTCGACTATATTGGTGACATTGTCAAACAAGAGTCTACATATTACCACTGTTTTTGATGCGTAGAAAATATTTTGTCATATATACACAACTATGCTTCTTCTTAATGTTTTATTGATTTGTTGAAAATACAGGTGGCTTCAAGTAAAATTCAAGTTTTTATGAGAATTAGTTTACGTATTGATTTCGTAAACAAATAAAAAAAATTTATTAAAAAATAATTCAAAAAAACAAATCAAAAGAAATTGCAAAAGACAAATAAAAAGCAATCCATTTTGTAATTATAAAAATAAAAATATTTTAAAATGAAATAATTGTGGAAATTTTTGTGAGCCTGTAGAAGATTTTGTGGGATCAGTTAAAAAGTCCAGTTTAGAAAGTCCAGATTCATATTTAAGTGTTTGATTTTAATAATTCGACGGAAATTGAATTTTTCATTTATATTTAATACAAACAGCAAACTAAATCCTTACTTGCTTTTTTTTACTCCCTTTTTTATGTATTTTTTTTATTAAAACAAAAATTTTTAATGAAATATTCAGTTTTATTATCATTAGAATTACTAAAATGTACTAGTGACTATCTCTTTCCAATGTCTCGATATGTTCCCAAAAAAATACCTACTCAGTAGTACCAACGTCAGTAGTTGCTTTTCAATGACACGTACATGCTAAATGTCTATAGCAAAAAGCGTTGTCTGGGGTACAATTCGTCAAGGCAAGGGTATATCAGCGATCCCCACACACATACATTCATACTTACGTTTGTGTTGGTTGTTTGTTTTTGAGCGTAATTTATTTTCCGCTCATTCTACCAGGGTTACCAATATTTATTTGTTTCTGAGCCTGTAATAATTCGAAAAAATACACAAAAAACGCCACATATGTATATTAAAAATAAAATTCAATTTGTTATTTTTATTTGAACTCAAATAAAAACTTAACGTCTTATGCAAAAAGAAAAAAAATTATAACGAATTTTTTAAAACGAAAAGACATTGAAAAATTTCGTGTGTGTTGTGTTTTGTAATTTATCTTTTTCCCTTAAAATATGTCAACGTTTAGCGTTTTCGTTTTACAAAGTAAGTTATTTTCGGAAACAATAAATACATTTTGATGCGTGATTATAAATTTTTATAGAAATACTAAATATTATCATATAATGATAGGGAGGAATTTGTTTTAATTCTAAGAAAACCATTTACAGAAACTTTATGAAAAATTGCCAAAAATCTCAGGCATTTCTACAAAAAATTTTTGATTGCGCATCACAGTGCGTTGGCATAGTAAGCACTCAGCTTTACCGAAGTAATTTTCGGTAAAGAAAAAAGCGTTATCCCACTCTAATTTAAACATTTTGTTCATTTTTGTCTAGTTAGAAACAACTATACAACCTGCTCACATGAATAGTCGAAGATAAAAATGGTAACCCTGTTTACAGAAAATAAGCGACTGCACAACCTACGCATATGAATGATCAAAAAAGACTAAATGTTTTTTTTAATGAAAATACAAATTATCTTTTATTGCTCTCTTTATTATTATGAGAGCATTCGCACGCGTGCGCGGTATTGAAGATCGCTGCTTTATATTATATTTATCTTTTTTTTCTTTAAACCTGTTTCTTAGTTTTTTAATAATTAAATTGGATTATTTTTTTTCAGTCATGTTACTGGTGGAAACGGTTAGCCACTCAAGATGGCGACTTCTATTCTTAATCGTGGCAGGATTTTTTTTTGTCACAAACGTATTCAATGTTTCCTTATTGTTTTATTTACTTCTTACCGTCCTGGACGAGATTTTCAATCTCTAGGGGTATTTCCGTCTTATCGGAGTGTTCCTGTACTTTTTCTTTTCCTATTGAATAAAATTTATATCATAATCGGTATTGTATTTTTCCTCACTTGACTAATAAATCTTCTACTTTTAGGCCTATTCACCTTTTTTATACACAATTTAATACTTTTGCTCACTTTTAATATTAACTTCCTCAATTCTATTTGGTAATTTCAAACTTTTCACTGATCTGTTCGATCTGATCGCTTCGCTTACTTTTTTGCTAATGCACTCCTTGCTTAAAAATAACAAAAAAAAATTCATATTCCAGAATTTTTCCATAATTTACATTAATTTCCCCGTGCTTACAAAATACACACAAAAATTCCATTTGTCAAAACATAAAACATCGACATAACATGGTGCCATTTTGTTTTGCAGGTATTTATGAATGGGTACCATACATTTATTTTTATCCCTGTTTTAATTCACAATAGACACATTCATAGTATTTTACACATTTGGCATACACCAGAAATATCACCACATTTATACACAGCACATTGCCAAGAAGACGCTCACACATAATGTTTCACAATTCAATCATTTCCAAGCATTCCATAAATTCATACAGTTTAGCCATACCATAGAAGATACTCCCACACAATAGACTACAACATAAAACCATTATTTACTTGGTACCGTCCGCCAATACACCAAAATCTTATTACGAACACTGGGCACAAACATCTCTAAACTGTGGCGTGGAATGAGCCATTGCATTATTATGGGTGCGCTGACCCGACGTGTGCCACTATCATATGTCCCGTACGCAACAATACTCTGTTGCAACTGAGTGTACGATGGTACAAACGGTGTGCGTCTGATGTACATATATACTTTCGTACGTATGTACACAGCGACCAAAACGTGGGGAACTCCCACACCCTGAATGTCTCAAGCCGGGCCACTAGCTACGTCCTACTGTGCATAAGTATTTTTGTATGTTATTTTTATTGTGGGAATTCGATATATTCATTATTATGCTTTTCTTTAGCATCATTGTATTATTTCCATGCATAAGGAGAAAAACAGTATCGTATCATTAATCGCCTGAACCATATACAGAATGTCTGCGAACAACCCCGGCGACACATTTGTCATAGTCCACCTTACTTATTATTATTATTCGACTGTAAGTATCATATTGTAAGAAAAAACAATCTCTTTCATTACTACCCCTAACCATGTGGATAACCCTCCTAACGTGTTCTATGTGTCCTTTCTCTTCCTATTTATCATCGCCTGTACATAGGGTGTAGAGCTTTGGGTTTTGGTCAGTTATTGTTTTCAATTGGCATTTTTACATGACATTTGAGATATTTGCGACATAATTTCGCATTTACATTGTTTTTAAAATCTGATAAAGCAAGTTTTTCCATTACAATTTTTGACCAGGTGTAAATTTTACCACCCGAGCTCTCCTGTTGTATCTACTGGCACTCTTTTGGTAAGCATTGTTGAGGTTGTACCTAATACTCTCGTGAATTAGTTCTATTTTTCCAATTGTACCTAAATCAGTAATGATATGGTGCGACAACGATTTTAGTTTTCTAGCCAACCTGTAGTCCGCTCCATTAGAATAAATATTATTGCCAAATAGGGCGAAAAATGGTGTCACTCCCGTAGCCGAGTGAACTTATGTTCGCATTGCGAACTCTATTTTGGGAAGATACAGGTCCCAGTCCCGATGGTCCTTTTCTAAATAAGCCCTAATAGCTGCCAATGCGGATTTTTTTACCCTTTTAGCCGCGTTTGCCTGCGTTGAATAAAAAGCTGTTTTCAGTTGCGTTATGCCGTACGTTCTTATCATATCTGTAAACGTCTTGGATACAAACTGTCCATTATCGCTGTGGACTATTTTCGGTACACCAAATTTCTGAAAAACTTCTTGTACCGGGAAGCTGACCACATTTTTGGCAGTTGCTTCTTTCATGGCTTTAAAAAAAATTTGAGAAATGTTCGACTACCATGAAAATGTAGAAATTTCCCCTTTTGATCTGGGATATTTACCCAAAAAATCTACATATATTTTCTAAAATGGTATGTCTGTTTGTACTTCGTCCCCTATAGTCGGCATAGTACGCTGATTCACTGACTTCGTCTCTTTGCACACTTGGCAATTACGAATATAATTTTTGAGTTGTCATTCTAGGCCAATAATAGTGTCGTTGTAACCTGTCCAGGGTTTTTCGCATGCCGCCATGTGCCGCTGTCATGTGCCTTTTCTATTAGCAGGTGGGTGATATCATGGGGAATCCATAACTTCCGCACTTATTCGCTCACACCATCGATACTATCAAACATTGTTTTTTTATATATTTTTTCGTCATCTACGCGTAAATCAGGTAGCTTTGATTGATTCTGTCGGACGTTTTGAATCAACTCTAAATAATCTTTAAATTCAAAAGCTCTTGTTTCGAAGTGGAAAAATCTGTCATCAACTATGTATGCCACTACACTCTCTGCTCCTTTTCGGTGTTCGATCACGAAGTCGTATGCCTGCAGCTGTAGTGCCCATATGGCTAAGCGAACACTAAGATCTTTTACTGACATAAGCCACTTCAGATTCGCGTGGTCTATGATGACTGTGAAATTCATCATTTCGACGTATAGCCTGAAACGTTAAACTTCTAAGACAGCTGCAAGGCATTCTTTTTCGGTGACCGAAAAGTTCTTCTGTGATGCCCTAAGCTTCTGGCTGTAAAATGCAATTGGATTTTCTTCGCCTTTTGCATTTTTTGAAGCAATTCTGCTCTTACTCTGTACTCTGACGCATCACATTGGATATCGAACGATAAGCTGAAGTCGGGGTGGCGTAACACAGGTGCCATTAGGGCTGCTGAGATGAAGGTAAAATCTTTTATGAACCGCCTGTACCACCCAGCAGCTCCTAAAAAACGTCTTACATCTCTAGGCGAATTCGGCAACGATATCTGTTGAATCACTTTGACCTATTTAGGGTCCGTCCTCAACACGCCGCCCCTATAATAAAGCCTAAGTATTTAAGTTCCCTAAAACAAAACATCGATTTTTTCAGCCCTATCGTTAAGATTGCATTCTTTAGGCATTCTACCACTTGTTCAATAGTTTCAAATGGGTCGAAAATTCCTCAGAAATTATTAAGAGGTCATCCAGGTAAATGAAAACATTTGGTTTTAGCATCGCAGGTATCACCCTGTCCATTAGCGTACATAAACGATGCACCAAAGGCACCAAGCGAAACAGATACAGCGGTCGAACTGGAACTGTAAACGCTGTATATGGCTTTGATTCTTCTTCTAATTCGATTTGCCAAAAGGCATACTTCAGGTCGACGCTTCTTATGTAATGCGTTTGGTCTATGTGACCGTTACCACATTTAACTTTCTCGCGTCAATGTAAAAGCGATTTTTCCCTGGCTTGCGGACCACGGTAGTTCTGTTGGACCATGGGCTATCACTTTCCCCAATGACGTTTGAACTAAACATATTATCTTTTTCTGAATATCTATTTCCTGAACTGCGAGTGAAATCGGGTAGTGTTTGCTCTTAATCGGATTGGTACCTGTAACAAATTTAATTTGGTGCTTTTCGATATGTGTGCATCCTAATCCTTTTTCCACAAGTAAAGGAAATTTCTCTACGACCTCATCCAATTGTTGTTGTTGTACCGGTTTCAAAATGTGTTTATTTATTTTATGTGTACTAAATTCGTCATGTAGACTTTTTGCAGTTTCTAAATTAATTTGGGCTGACAATACTTGAGGGGCAATATCGAACGCCTGCCAAAAATTTATACCTAAGTACAACTCTTGGTCTAATTTCAGACATAAATAAAATGTAATATTTTATATATTACATATATTTTTTCCTTTATATTCTAGTTGGCTTTTTCCTAAAACTCGATGCTGTTGGCTTTTTGGAGTGCATACATTGATATTAATCGGGGTAATATTTACTTTACAATTTTTACCTAAGAGGCTGACAGATGTGCCTGAATCTAACAGTCCTTGTATAACTTTCCCATTTAGCCCAACTTCCGCATATGGTCTTGGATCTAAAGTTTGCGCTAAAGTGTTTTACTGCTCCGACCACTAACCGGAGTTTCCGCTTCCTGTTTACAAAGTCAGTTCTTAGTTTAAAAATATGTTGAAATTTATTTGAAATTAGACCAGGTTTTTTCTTTACTAAAGTTTCACCACCATTTATTTGTAAAACTTTTATAGACTGATTCGCGCTGGCTATACAATTACTGTCTTTTTCGCATGTCACTGCTTGATTTGTATTGTTTGGTTGGTTTTCGTGAGTTGGTGAGTCCTTTGAGTCCTGATTGTTGTTGCTAAACATACGTTGTCTAACTTTTTGTAATTTTCCTCTCTCACTGCTTAGCGTAAAACAAGAAAATTCGGGGACTAAGGGAGACTTATTAAGCGTAACTTTGGTGTTGTTCTCCTGGACCGCGGATCCCTAATTACCTGATTACCTCCGCGCACCTCAGCGAATTTTCCCTCTCTTGCGAGCATTGAGGACAGTTGGGAGTAATTATGTTGGGTCGACCACACTTATAAAACATAGATTTCTTTGACTCGAACACCCTTTGAACTAGTGCCCCTTTTGCTGGCAATTCCAACAAATTTGTTGGCTGTTAAGTGCTGCTACTTCGGTCAGTAGTTCTTCCTCATCTTTTTCAACACTGACAAAAGATTCACTCACATACATTGGTGCTCTGTTAGGCTGCGGTTGTATACTGCGGTTGACATTTCGCTTCTATGCACTCCATGCGGAGATATTCGACGGAACTAACAGCCATCGGGTACACAATTCGGACTATCCCCTCCCTCAAGTTGCATTTAGTTATTTTTACTATTTTCCCTTCTGCTTCTTTTTAATTTCCGCGACCTTGTCAAAACTTTTTTCTCAACACTACTGGGTGGTTTTGTTCTGCCATAAAATTTGGAGCTTACAACTACCACTTGCTAGTGGCAATTCAAAAAAATTAGCAATGCAAACCATTTGTTACTCTTGATTAACGAAAACCTGCATTTAATTCAAAATTTGGTGCAAAATATAAAACAAAAACTCATACAAAAAATTATTTGGCGGTAAGTTGGCAAAAATCTTTACATATAATGTTTACGTACTTAACAAATTTAAAATTGCAATACTTAAATAAAAACAGGCATAGATTAATTTAACGATACTAGGACGACATAAATTGTACTACGCTTACTAAAACAAGCATACATACAAAATTCGCTCTCAGCCTAATTATACTTATGCAGATCACAAATAAAAATTTTAAGGAAAACAATTATTTACGAAATACTCGGGTTTGGCTATGAAGATGTCTGGCTATATGACGTGTTTAGTATATATTTTAAAATTTACAATTATAAGCACTCCTTTTGGGGTCTCCCTCATTATTTTCTCATCAAACACTAAAAACAATGACAACTAACAAATGCTATTTGGCTATCACCAGATCCTATAATATTAATTTTAAAATTTCAAGACTCAGAGCGGATAAAAAAAACATTCAATATAGGACTGGCCACAACCCCTTTTCTAACTAACATACAACAGTAGAACTGTGTCATTTATGAACGAACGAGTACAATTGAACGAATTAGTAAAATGAACGAAGTGAGCCAGTCACAGTACTGACAAAAAGTACAATTAAACGAAATGAACGAACGAGCACACTTGGGTGTTTTTGTTTGGTTTTAGTTTTGCTTTTTCGTTATTCATGTGAGATTTTTGTCACATTCTCGTTTTCTTGTGCCTTTTTGCGTGCTTTTAGTAACAGTATGACCATTATGAAATTAATAAAATTGCCATTAATATTTCTTAAGTTTTTGGAACATGTTTTTTTAAATTGATATACATTCTTAGATGCTATAAACAGGTTATTTTTATTCTTTTTATGTGGGTCTTTTGGCAACATGAATCTTTTATGATTTCTTATTCCTAAGAATATAAGATACTTTAATATTGTAAAAAATTTTAACTGCTGTTTTTTTGTTTCTTATATTTTCTGTTGTTTGTTTCGATTACTTTGCTAAACAATTCATAACAAACTCACTGCATTTGTCCCTTTTATTTGACGAATCAAATGTTTGTTTGTTTGTTTTTATTTCGTTCTATTTCTTAAAAAGAGCGGATGAACAAACTCGTTCTTTTTAAGAAAATGACCGAAAATGAGCGGTCACTTGAATGAACGATTTGGCACAGCTCTATACAACAGACCTACATACATATAGGAGCGGCTACACTAGTCATATTAGGGATTGAAATTAAATTTTGCTTTCAAATTGTTAAAGTAGTACACGCCTTTGAGCACCTGCTCTTAGATCGGATACTTGATACTTTACTTCGATTTATCCTTTAGTAAGCTCTGAAAACGGAAACTACAAAAAAACAAATTAAAACAATTATATAACACTTAACATGTCCACTGGGATTTCTTTTTTATATTGTATTCCCAAGCTAACATAAAAAAGTGTTAAATGTACTCGTTTAACAAAAAACAACGTATGCTAATTTGAAAATTTAAATCTGCACAACAAATCCTACTTTTTATATAGCATTCACGGCCAATCGGATCTATAGGGTAGAACATCTAGTTTTCTACAAAACCCTCACTTAATTTCTTGTCAATTGGGCTATTTGATAATCATTAGCGGTGTTATTGTAAAACAAATGCACTTTAATGACCTGTACACCTTATATATCATTTAGAATTTGCATTTTGCTTGGACGCCATATTGTTACGTGTCGCTCTTACTGCTGTAATTGTGAAGCCAACTAGTTCAATGTGGTATCCACAGGGCCGGTGCAAACCCACTAACACAGCCGAGACACGAACAAGTATTTTATTTTGAAACACAAAAATACTAATTTTTAAAACACTACTTAACTGGAATCATTTTGGGAGAGAGAACTAGGTGGATGTTCCCTGCCTGGGACTCTCAACTTCCTGATACTATTTATTTAGTCCCCCAATTCCCATAAAACCTTTTCCTACATATCCTCTCCCGAATAGAACAATTCACTCCATAGACATATTAGTTACAATATACAAAATAAATTATATATCTTTAGTAAATTACGTCTTATAAATACAATGCAGTAAAAAAAACTGGCAAATGGCTTAACTTAGCTCGCTATAATCTCTTAAAATTTAATTTTAATTTGAATCACAAAAAATCTTAAATCGCCTATATCAGGCTAAATGTTATATAAATTTTTCTTATTTTTCTTTTCTGTATTTGTATCTTGTGTTTTAATATCTTGTTCTTATATTTTTCTTTTAAATGTAAATATTAAATCGAAGTGTGTTTCTTTACTTTAGAAGTATTAAAAACAACTATTTTGTTGATATGTAGCTTAAATGATTTATGTTATGATCTTAAATGATTTATGTTATGGTCTTAACCTAAATTCCACACTAACGGATAACTTACTCTATTACAAAAACTAGCACAAAACTGTTACTGCTCAAACAACACCAAAAAAAATTCTAAAAGCATGCTTCAAAATGTCTAAATATAGTAGATGCTCACACAACAGAGATTTCTTTATTAGGCCCGACCAGTGTCGGACATAAACTAGTCATAGTAGCTAATAATACATACGAGTCGTGCAAAGCAAAAAAATAAAAGTATGGGTGTGTTCGTAAATGCATCACTGATCTGCATCATAAGTGCTAACTTTTATTTAAAATGCAATTCAAGTTCGCTGATAATTTGTTTTAGT
The DNA here is from genome assembly GCA_936439885.1 of Nowickia ferox. Lineage (NCBI taxonomy): Eukaryota > Metazoa > Arthropoda > Insecta > Diptera > Tachinidae > Nowickia > Nowickia ferox. The sequence continues at coordinate 56,483,677 of OW387023.1, forward strand.
AGTAATGATGTTTGTATACCATATTTGATATTTATTTATGCGTTATCTACTTCAGTGAACAAGTTTAGAACATTTAAATTTCCATTTGCAGCGCAGTGACGCATTTACGAACACACCCTATTTTCACGCAGTTTCGTCTGGAGTGTTAAGTATTAGAGCCTTTGTATCCCTGTTTTTTAAGCGGATGTGTCCAGTGAAGTTCAAAATATTACGAGCAAGCGGATTAGGGTGTGACTCGAGTTTTGTTAAATATTTGCCAGCGCATTTTGGAATTTCTTCAGTCACTTGTGGTATATTTAAATGACAATGTAAATTTAAATTTCTTACGTACCATGGAGCCGATGTTATTAACCGTAAAATTTTGTTTTACCTTCGTTGGATTTTCTCTACATGCGAAGCTGAAGCAGTGCTCCATAGCTGTATTCCGTAGCACCATATAAGTTTCAAAAGCGACTTGTATATCAAAAGTTTACAATTTAGAGCCAGGGTGGAATTTCTACCAATCAGCCAATGTAACTGAGTTAACTTTAGTTTCATTTGTGTTAGCTTAGAGTCAATGTGTTGTTTCCATGTGAGCCGTCGGTCAAGGTGAATACCAATGTATTTCATGTGTGAGTGTTGAGGAACAATTTGATTATTGATTTTAATGGGGGAACAAGTATCTTTTCGTAGGGTAAATATTACCTGAGCGCACTTCTGTTCGTTTACTTTTATTCTCCATAAGTTCAACCATATTTCCAGCTGGCTACTATTCTCATTGAGATTGCGGGATGCTTCAGAAGTGTTTTCCTGCATACGCATACAGGTTGTATAATCGGCAAATGTAGAAGTATAGATGTTACTGCTCACAGGCATATCATAAGTATAAATCAAATTCAAAACTGACCCCAGTATACTCCCCTGTGGCACACCGGATGAGATTGATTCGGGCACACTCATAAAGTCTTCTTCCACAACAGTGAACTTCCGGGCAAGAATATAACTTTGCAAAAGATTAAGAATGTTTATTGGTAGATATGTCTTCAATTTTAAAATTAAGCCTTCATGCCACACTTTATCAAATGCTCAGCGTCAATAAACAGGGCAGAACAATACTTCTTTTCTTCAAATTTTCTTCTTATGAATTAAACCAATATATGTGTTTGTGCAATTATGCTTTTTAAGCGATGCAATTCTTTCAGATGCAAGCAAATCTTGGGGTCATTTAGTGTACTTTTTAAACCTGATTTTATTTTGGGGTGATCTGTCATGTTGCCATTCCCTTCAAGCTCTTCTTTTTCACATACAAGACGTTCACTATCCGTAGAATAAATTCTATTAAACCCAGTCCGCGTGTGGGAGGTAGTAGCATTTTCAGCAGCCTGCTTAATATTTTCGTTAAGATTAGCAATGTTAGATTCAATATCATTGGATGTTCTTAGCGTTATGTATTCCGTGCAATGACTACTGAGAAATTTTTTGAATCTCGGCCAATTAACACGATTGATTATCTTGACACATGGGTAAGGTAAATCACTTTTTAGTGGGTTACATATTGTAAAGATAAAGGAAGAGTGATGAAAGGAGAGATCTAGAGAAGCTTCAACATGAACTAAATCCCTATAAATATTTTTCATGATTCCAAAATTTATAGCATCCGGAATTTTTTGTACGTCTGTAGGCCACTAAGTGGGCTCCCCACTCTTCTTCTAGGTGTAATAAAGCGCGAACCCCAGAACGTATATTTTGCCTTGTAGCCTCCAGCTGCTACGAAACAAGGCCCAATAGATTTTTAGAAATCTTCGTATTGATCCTCAGTGATTGAGAATCTTGAAGGGGAGTAAATTGATGTTGCTTGTAGGAGTTCTTCACAAATGTTGTCAAGAATATACTCCTTGAGTCTCGAATTTATTAGAATTGCTGATCCACCGCATGGTCTTTCTCTCGGGTCCTTTTTATTATAAAATCTGTAGCCATTCATTTTTAAAAGGCTTGAAATGAGTCTCAGAATCCAATATTATATTAATATTTTTTCGCGTAAGGAAGTGCTCGAGTTAATTTTTGTGTTGGCGAATGCCGTTTGCGTTCCAGAAACAAATTTTAACGTGTTCATGGCTTGTTAATTAATGCTTGAAGCAGAGTATGCTGCATTCGCAGCATTTCTTTCATCATGCTAGTCATATTTGTAGTAAAGTTGTTTATAGTTTGCACCAAATTATCAATAGTGGCTTAAGGCGACTGAAATTAAAGCTTGTGCTAGCATTTGTTGAATTATTAGTGGGGACACTTTCTGCGTGAGAAAAGAATTTGTCTTAAAAGCATCGGCATATGATGCACTTGAAGTACTTGGTTGGCTCTTTGGAGGAAAGTTGGCGGACAAAGCATTTGCTGGTTGAGCTGGATTTAATTTAGATTTTTGTCCCTTTTTCTGTTTAACGAAAGAATATACAGGACATCCTCTGCAGTTAGTAACATTTTTTCAGCTTGATCTTTTGGCTTCGTACAGCTAGCAGAACCGTGCAATTCACCACAGATTACACAAACTGTAGGTCATTTGCAGTAAGTTTTTATGTGGCCATATTCTTCGCAATTATGCCCTCTAATAGCATCTGTAAGCTTTAAGCACTTTTAAGTTGGTATTTGTAAAAATTTGTTTTATTTTTATTTTTTAGTTTACTAACAACTTTTCGGAAATCTTTTTCATCATATACTTGGGTTTTAGTTTCATAAATATTACCTCGTTTTAGTTAATTTTAATTACTATTGTTCGAACCTTATTTATTTCTTCATTTATGATTTTTTCAGGCTAAAGTTTGTATCGCTTTTTAAGCCAAATTACATGTGATAATTATTAATGAACAAATAGCACCAAAGTTAGTTGTAAATATTCTGACGAACACGTAGTAGAACGTAACAACCGCCTGCTTTCAAAGGCCACTACACCTTCCTCATCAGTGTTCTTTGCATTTGGTCGACTGTGAGTGGTGTCAGTTGATGGAGATTTCTGCTTTATATACGCAATTTTTATTGCAAATGGAATATGTGAATTGTTTTGATTCATCGTATTAATATTTGCTGAAAGCTTTTTTGTAATGAAAACTCATTTTTAATATCTCTAAATTTACAACAGTCTTGCTATTGTCATTTGTTCTTTACTAATTATGCACATGTTAATTAATTTACTTATTTTTGTTCTACATAAGATTAACTTTTTTGGTTTGATACTATAAGTATATATTTATTTAGTTTTGAGCCACAGGCCCATGACTATTTATTTTAGTTAATTTTAATTATTATTGTTTGAACTTCATTTTTTTCTATATATATGATTTGATCAGGCTAAAGTTAGTATCGCTTTTTAAGCCAAATTACTTCGAATGACGTGAAAAGTATTTTCACCAATGGCTGACAATAGTTTTTTTTAGAAGCGCATTAGAATTCTATTCTCTCAGATAGATAGCTGGTGGCTTAAAAGAATTTTGCGATGATGCAGCGGGCTTGTAGTTATTGTCTTGCAATAACGTAAAATGATTTTGACGATTAGCAGATGAAATTTTAGAAGAATTTGGGATTCGCCTACGCTTTACCACGGTTATAAATCTGTCCATTCCGACTTGGACCTTGGGTTTTGTGCTACTGTTTTCTGTAGTGATAACTTTGTTAAGTGATGTACACGAGCCCGAAGGGGATGATATCGCTGACTTATATGAAGAACTAGTAGGCAACTGTAATGTTAACGAATCACTAGCTGGCATTGGACAAAGCGAAGTTGATCGCTGACGAAAAAATGGCTTTGCCCTTAGAAAAAGACTATCATCAGATTTTTTATTGTTAACATTAAGAGCTTCAGCACTGACAGTAAATTAGGCATTTCTGCCGTTAGATCTCGCTTCACAATTTTTGTTTATGAGGTACTCATAGAGAGTATTCCTCAATGTCACTTTGTTTGCGGTTTTTTAATTGTTTTTGTTGTTTCTGACTATGTAAAAAAAATATTAGCAATATTTGCTTTGTAGGTGTTGCTAGACTGTGGGAATTTAAGGCTGATAAATCAGTCTCTGACTCATCTCTAGCTGTTGCCCATGCATCCAAGGCTATTGCACCTTAAACCAATAAAAAAAACGGGACATCACACACAAATATCACAGATGTATCACAGGGTATATGCTACGGGAAGGGTAGGTCAATCATAGTCCTATATTTTCAGTCTATACGGGTATTTCAGGTACTTGAAGCAGATTTATCACAGATTTAAAGAAAACTTTACTATATCTAAAGAAATGGGACGACACAACATAAATTCGGTGTATAATATAAAAAAATATATGTTGTCCTACGTCCTATTATTGCACGGAAGGTTTGAGTAAAATCCTTTCATAATTTACTTTATGACTAGAAGCTCATACCTTAATAACTTTAACATGATAAATTCCAATTGTTTTGTTCATATTTTCTTTTATTTGTTCCCTTATTAATTTCATTCGCTATTTTGGCTCAGCTAAAATACGGTGATCCGTTATTGACTGAAGTTTGCGCCCCAATTTGTATTCGGTTTCGCTCGAGTACATATGAAATCCGAATAGTGCGAAGAAAGGTGTGAAACCGATGGCACTGTGAAGTGAATTTCTTAAGGCGCAAGCTATCTTGGTAAGGTACAGATCCCAATCCCGATGATCGTCCTTTAAATATGATCTTATAGCGGCTAATATTCTCTGATTAACTCGCTCAGAGGCGTTACTGCTTGGCTGATACACTGGGGCTTTTATATGTTGTATATTATATGTGCTTAGCATATTCTGAAAAGCTTTCGAAGCAATTTGTGCACCGTTGTCTATGTGAACAATTTCAGGGACACCAAATTTGTGGAATATTTCCTGAATTAGGAATCCGATTACGTTTCCTGCCATGGCTTCTTTCATGGCCTTGATAAAGAAATGTCGATCAGTAATCACTTGGTCCCCTATTTCAGGTAGAAAATTTTGGTTGCTTGGTTTAGCTTCCTTACATGTTTGACAGTTGCGTATATATGATTTCACCTGAGTGGGTAATTTTGGCCAATAACAGAATCTCCTAAGGTGTTCTGGAGTGAGCCTTCTCAATTATGGGCTGAGTAATATTTGGTGGAATCCAAATTTTCCAATTACATTCCGATTCATTGCCCCTATGAAAATTTGTCCTTTTATAAATTATCTCATCTTCGACTTTTAAATCCGGCAAACTTTCTCTATTTTCATTAATATGCCAAATTAAATCCAGGTATTCCTCGCTCTGGAATTCTGTAGTTTCAAAATCAAATAGGTCTTCTAAATTTAATTCTTTTACCTTGCTATCATCTATTTCATAATTTGGGGCTAGCGTTGTCAGTAACTATCGTGAAAGGCATTATCTTTTTACCGCCATCACAGCCGCTAAACACTCCTTTTCAGCTACAGTGTAATTTTTTTGATACTTATTTAGGTTTCTTCCTTTTTCTTCCTTTTTATCATTTAACTGGTATAGGACCGCTCCAATTCTGTAATCAAACGCATCACACTGTATCCAAAACCGTTTGGTGAAGTCTGCGTGCCTTAATACTGGAGCTGAGGTCAATGATTCTTTTAACTGTTCAAAGGCTTGTATGGCTTCAGGGCTCATTTCAAATTTGTTTGATTTTTTTAGTCTGTCGGTTAATGGAACCGATATGCATTTCGCGGGCTAATTTAGGCACTCTAATTTCTTTAATGGCCCGTACTTTGTCAGGATCTGTTCTAAGACTTCCCCTGCTAATAATAAAGCCGAGATATTTCAATTGTTGGAAACAAAATTTAGATTTCTTTTGGCCTATAGTTAGGTTGGCTTTCTTTAAACACAGTGCCACTTCTTCCAATAATTTCAAATGTTTTTCAAAACTATCTGAAATCACCAAGAGGTCATCTAAGTATATAAAAACGTTATCTTTAAGTTTTTGCGGCATGACTTTACCCATTAGTCTGCAAAGGCGTTGAGCCGCATTGCACAGACCGAAAGGCATGACTGGAAATTGGTAGAGCGGCCGACCTGCTACGGTAAATGCGGTGTAAAGTTTACACTCTTCCTCGAACTCAATTTGCCAAAATGCAAATTTTAAGTCGATGCTGCTTATGAAGTAGGTCTTATCGATTCGGCTCAGAATTCCCTCTATATTTTGAAGGGGGTAGGCGTCTTTTATTTGTATTTTATTTAGTTTCCTGGCGTTGAGGCAGAACCTGTTTTTGTCTTGTTTTCTAACCACAGCTGTCCTGTTCGACCCTCGCTTTCTTCAATGACATTCATCTCAAGCATAGCATCTACTTCCCTATACACTATTTCTTGCATTGCTAGAGACAGTGGGTAATGACGTTCTTTGAAAGGGACTGCACCCTCTATTAATTTTATGGAATGCTTTTTCAAATGAGTACAACATAAACCGTTGTTTTTCATAAGTTGGGAATAAATCTTTAACTCTTTCTAAATTTTTTTTTTTTTTGCTTAGAATCTAGAACGTGCTGACTAGACTTATGGTCTTCCACTTTTAAGTCCCCTTGCAAATTATCTGCGTTTATTTCATCACCCTTAAATACTTCAGAAGCTAATTTGAATGTAGACCATAAATCTACTCCTAGATATGCTTCCTAAATCTGGACATAGAACGAATACTATTGTTCTTGTCTCATCTTTAGAAGTAGTTTCCAATACTATTTTTCCTAGCAATATGTGTTTCTTTAACGCTGCTGTCGAAACCACAGAAAATACTGGTTTGAAACTTATTCCTAATTCATCCACTAACTCTCTGCAATTCTTGCCTAATAAGCTCCAGTATCCAATAATTCTTTTACATAAACATTTCCTATTTTAATATTTGCAAAAGCACGCGGATCGCCTATCTTGCTTACTGAATGAATCGCCTCTAATGCCAGTTTTCTCGCTTTTTTCATTCTTAAATTTTTTTTCTTAACTTTAATATTTTATTTCAAATGATTTTCTCAAAACCTATCTCATCATTAAAAATTATATCTCGTTTTTTCTTAAATTATGTTCGCGCTCTTTGATTGAATATGTGTGTCTCATTTGGGGGATAAATTTATTAAACTTCCTAACTGTTTTTATTAAATTTATATTTTTCTTTGTTTCTATTTTGGCGCTGAATGTGGGTTCTCCTTGGCGCGGTGGCTCCCCACTGTTCCCTCGCCCCTGCAAAAATATTTGGCCTTGCAATTCGCACAATTCGGGGACTTAACTTCCGGCATACCGCATCCATAACAAAATATTGACCTTTCTTCGAATGTGCAATAATAAAATACGTGCCCCTTTTGCCGACAATTCCAGCATTCAAGAGAATTTTTTCGGACTTGATCATACTCCTTATTTACTCCTATAGCTGCTATCTCATCATAATGCTCGGGTTGATGTTCATCTTCATCTATTTGTTTATCAAAGATTTCATTTACATGCCTATGGTATCGATTTAATGGTGCTGAGGGTGGTAAGGCTCTCGCAGCTTTCCCGGAGAATCTTTTCGGAGAACACGTCAATACCTTCTCCATGCATTTGCTTTCTCTCCACCATATCGCTCATTAATTCGAAACTCGACCTGGTGGACTGGTATTGTTTCAATAAAGCTTCTTTCAAGGTGGGTCATCCTGTAACTAGGTTGGTCTGTACAAACAACCAATACCATTTTTCGGCCACTCCTTTCACCAGTAAATGGAAATTGTCCAGTACTTCATCCCGTGCAACTCCATATTGCCTTTGCAAACGTTCTACTCGGAATATAAAGTCTTCCACCGCCAATTTGTTGGCATTACCATCAAATTCGAGGCCCCATTTGTCGATCCTCATTTTGTAATTATTATGAGAATGTGTACAGTCGATATTACCTAGAGACATTCTCGAAGAGTTGACTGAACTCTTTGCGGAAAGATTTGTAGTATGGTAATTACTATCACCATTTTTCTTATACTTGGCACTATTTCATCTAATATTTTCTTGTTTTACTGTTGGGTATGCTGGATAACTATACTAAATTTTCCGACCGTGGCCGTCAATTCTGATATCTGCCTTTTTATGTCATTTATTTGTAATAAACTATTATTTTCTACGTTCCTAGCTGCCTCACTACTATTTTGGTTAGATTCCCTTTCTCCATAACACCTTATCTCTATATTAGCAGCTGCACTCGTAGATGGTTTACATGCGTTATTTGACTGCGATTTATCGTGAATCTGCGGGTATGTATTTCCTGTACTTGGATTCATTTTTAATTATCTACCAGCACTAACTTTCCTACTAGGTGTATTAGACTTGTATGTCTTACCAAATGCACAAGGCGTGGACCTATTTAAATGAAACTGTACCTCTCTGTTTCTTTTTCTACTCCGGGTACAAATAGGACTAACGGACATTCCGTGCGAATCTGCTCTACTTTTACTGCGACTTTCTGTTAGTTTCAGACACGTACTTGCGATAAGCAAGTGTTAATTTGGCCTGTTAACCTAATAAAATAATTGTTAAAAAAAATTTTAATTTTTTTCTCGTTTGACGCATTTAATCCCTAAAACATTTCTAAGCTTCGGCGCTCCACAACAAAACTACCAATTCGATATCAAAGCTAATATATATATATATATATATATATATATATATATATATATATATATATATATATATATATATATATATATATATATATATATATATATGCTAATAATATTTACTAATAATTCAAAATCAAAACAAAACTTAATGTTGTAAAACAAACTTAAACTGTTAACTAGATTTGGCGTATTATTACAAATGTATCTTTTTATTTTTACTTTCTTTATGGGTTTGGCATGAAGGCAATAAGCGGCTGTCGATAAGTATTTATTAAAAGCGATTTTAGGTATTATTTATGGTACGTTAGACTAATTATTAATAATAAAAAGGAGTTTGGATAAGCCTCACATACTATCATTCTTCTTGTTACGCTTACTAATGAGCTATCCGAGGCCTCTTTGGTGATGCTCGGTACTACGGACCCTGTGTACTATAACAAGAAAAAAATTATTCCACAGGCGGATACCGACGCTATCTACCTTTCTAATATAAGCTGAAACTAATATTATTAATAACATATAACATAGGAAAATTACAATAATACAATTAAACAATATTAAGTACATACTAACATGCTAAGCTATTAATGTTCATTCCTAATTGGATCTAACGAGGTCAGCACTTCTCTAACCTATTAAAACTCTTATCACTTGGTACTAACTGTGCAATACATTTCATTCCAGTGCTACTCAACAGATAATAGTTCCAACCGCTAGACCATACTTCGCTTGATGGGCTATTATAATACTCTATTGGTCTATTTTATTTTACATGCTTTGTTGTAACTCCATGTTATTCGAATATGGGTAAACTCTACTTTCGCGTTATGTCTTCCACATGGTTTTTTCTTTTGGGCGACATTTATGATGCAGCCGCAAGTACCAGTGAGGTTTCCGACTAGCTCTTTCTATCGGTAAACATATCTCATGGGGTCCAACCCTCTCACTGGGTACACTGGTCATAAAACAAATAAATAAACAAGAAACCAATAAACAATTTTTATTGTAATCTCAAATACGTTCGATTTCAATAATACCTTTTTATCTGGGCAGATGTTGAGCCCAATTATGCCCTCCCAACCATGTCACAAATTGATCCATAAACACACGTATTTTGTTGTGACCCTATGCCGTCTTATCGCTTCATCTTTACTTTACCTTCATGCCACAAACCCTTTTGAATTTACTTTTAGCACACCATTGTGTTTTTCTTTTCTTTAAAGGTTATTTTTAATTTTTTTTTTCATGCTTATATTTATTTATTGTATCTTCAAAAAATGAACTACCAATAAGTATTCAAATCCTAAATCTAGATATAATAATTAGGCCCAACCAGTGTCAGGCATCAACTTAGTGATAGTAATCAATAATACATAAATATCGTATTAAGCACAAAAATATTTTCGGTTTATATCGACTGTTGAGTATTAGAGCCATAGTGTCCCTCTTTTTAAGCGGATGTATCCAGTAAAATTCAAGATGTTACGAGCAAGTGGATTAGGATGAGACTCGAGTTTTTTTAAGTATTTGCCTGCTTATTTTTAATTTCTTCAGTCAATAGTGGCAAATTTAAATCACGATGTAAATTTAAATGTTTGATGTACCATGGAGCCGATGTTATTAGTCTTAAAATCTTGTTTTGCCTTCGTTGATATCTCTCTATACTGGAAGCTGAAGCAGTGCCGCATAGCTGTATTCCATAGCACCATATAGGTTTCGAGAGCGAATTGTATATCAAAAGTTTACAATCTAGACTCAGCGTGGAATTTCTACCAATCAGACAATGTACTTGAGTTCATTTTAGTTTCATTTGTATTAGCTTAGATACAATATGGTGTTTCCATGTAAACTGTCGGTCAAGGTGTACACAAAGGTATTTCACATCTAAGTGTTGAGGAACAATTTGATTATTTATTCAAATGGGGGAACAAGTATCTTTTCGTAGGGTAAATGTTATCTGAGCACACTTCTGTTCGTTTACTTTTATTCTCCATAACTTTAGCCATAGTTCCAGCTGGATAATATGTTCCTGAAGATATCGAGATGCCTCGTGAGAGTTTTCGTGCATACTAAGGCAGGCTGTATCATCGGCAAGTGTAGATGTGTGGATGTTACTGCTCACAAGCATATCACAAGTATAAATCAAATAAAAAACCTGCCCCAGTATACTCGCCTGTGGCACACCGGATGAGATTGATTCGGGCACAATCATGAAGTCTCCTTCCACAACAGTGAACTTTCGGGCAAGAATATAACTTTGTAAAAGATGAAGAATGTTTATTGGTAGATATGTCTTCAATTTTAAAATTAGGCCTTCATGCCACACTTTATCAAATGCCTGAGAAACATCAATAAAAAGGGCAGAACAATATTTCTTTTCTTCAAATGTTCTTCTTATAAATTAAACCAATCTATGCGTTCAATGGTGCTATGCTAACTTTTAAAACCAAATTGATGATCCGGTATGCATCAGTTAGAATTGGGGTCAATTTTATCATGAGTAGCTTATTGGCCTGTATGACTCAGCCTTGGTAAGATCTTTGTCCGGCTTTGGTATCATTTTGACCTTGGCAACCTTCCAGTGGTGTGGATTAGTGTTGAGCGATATTGTGATTTTTTAATAATGTTGCTCCTTGTGAACTTGATTTCTAAATCACTGTTCTTTTAAATTTTTACAAAATCTAATAAGAAGAGAAGGAGTTAAAATAAACAGCGACTGTGATCACGGTTTAACACATTTCAGGTCTTCTGCTTTAAAATTATGAATAAGTATTTGTATTTTGATTAATACTAATAAGAAGTGCAACAACAACAAACAATTAGCAATCAACCCCATCCAAATATTGAGAATTGTAGTATTGCAAATACAAAAATGTGAGAGCTATACTTAGTTGCAAGAAAAGACGATTTGACACGATTTGATAACATATTCTCGACAAACGTAAAATCGCTCATCTCTAGTGTGGATAATACTCCAGTCGTAAAATGGCATTAAACATAAATAACGTGATTCTAATTGCAATACGAAGCAACTTTATGAACATGTGATTACTAATTTCATCAATACCCGGAGCTTTCTTTGGGTGGAGTTCAGCAATTAGTTTTTGTACCTCATGCATCTTAAATTTTAAGGCTCGAGGGGGTAGAGCAACTACACACGGCAACTCAACAACTCCAGTGCATGTGTTTGGGGTATTTTAAATGTCCAGCAAATATGTTACCTTTTTCAGTATCACATCTTGCCCAACCTCCGGTAGAAGTGTGCAGAGCTGATTTAAACTCAACGGCTGTTTTAAGCTTTGTGGCAGCGCGCCACAAAGAGTAATTAGATGCTGGTGTGACATCGAGGTTTTCCAGATAATTTTTATGAGATGCAGTTCTTTCAGATGCAAGCAACTCTTGGAGTTGTATAGTGCACTCCTAAAACCTGATTTTATGTTGTGGTGATGTGTGTTGTTGCCATTCCTTTCTAGCTCTTCTTTTTACACATACGAGAAGTTCAATATCCGTAGAATAAATTCTGTTAGACCCAGTCTGCGGGTGGGAGGTAGTAGCATATTCAGCAGCCTGCTTAATATTTTCGTTAAGATTAGCAATGTTAGATTCAATATCATCGGGTGTTCTTAGCGTAATATTTTCTGTGCAATGACTACTAAGATATTTTTTGAATCTCAGCCAATTAACACGATTGACCATCTTCACATATGGATGAGGTAAATCACTTCTTAGTGGATTACAGATTGTAACGATAGTGGGAGAGTGATCGGAGGAGAGATCCATGGAAGCTCCGACATTAACTAAATCCCTAGAAATATTTTTTATGACTCCAAAATCTATAACGTGCGAAACTTTTTGTATGTCTGTAGGCCAGTAAGTGGGCGCTCCACTCGAAATGACGTCCAAGCCCATTTTTGAAATTGTGTTGAACAACGCTCTTCCTCTAGGTGTAATAAGGCGTGAACCCCAGAACGTATGTTTTGCATTGTTGTCTCCAGCTGCTGCGAAACAAGGCCCAAGAGATTTGTAGAAATCCTCGTATTCATCCTCAGTGATTGCGAATCTTGGAGGGAAGTAAATTGATGATATAACGAAATTTTTACAAAAATGTTCAACACAAATATTAGTTGCTTGTAAATGTTCTGCACAGATGTTATCAAGAATATAGTGCTTGAGTCTTGACTTTATTAAAATTGCTGATCCACCGCATGCTCTTCCTCTGGGGTCCTTAGTATCATATAAGGTGGAGCCATTCATTTTAAATAAGCTTCTCGAAGTCAAATGAGTCTCGGAAACCAACATTACATCAATATTTTTTTCCGAAAGAAAAGTCCTTGAGCTCATTTTTGTGTTGGCGAATTCCGTTTGCGTTCGAGAAACATATTTTTATCGTGTCCATGGCTTGTTAATTAATGTTTGAAGCAGAGTATTCTGCATTCGCAGCATCATGGTAGTCATATTTGTAGTAAAGTTGTTTATAGTTTGCATAAGATTATCAATAGTGGCTTCAAGGCGACTGAAATTAAAGCTTGTGTTAGCATTTGTTGAATTATTTGGTGGGGACACTTTCGGCGTGAGAAAAGAATTTGTTTTAACAGCAACGGCATGTGATGCACCTGAAGTACTTGGTTGGCTCATTGGAGGAAAATTGGCGGAGAAAGCGTTTGCTGATTGAGCTGGAGATAATTTAGGTTTTTATCCCATAGTCTGTTTAACGACAGAATATACAGGTCATCCGCTGTAGTTAGCAGTGTGATTACGTCCACAGTTACTACATTTTTTCAGCTTGATCTTTTGGCTTCGTACAGCTAACAGAAACTTGCAATTCACTGCAGATAACTGTAGGTAATTTGCAGTAAGTTTTTGTGAGGCCACGATTACGTGGCTCTTCAACTCTGATTTTTTGGTGTAAGAGAAACTTTACGCTATAAATTGGATGGGTTTAATTTTTTTCAATTGTATGTCATTCGGCTCCAGTTCGATCCGAAATAGGGGTTGGGGGACTGATTTTTCTCTGTTAATTATATTAGTAACATTTTTAACCTTAAATCCTTTGTCGATAAGAGCACATTTTACGTCTTCGGGGTCAACATATGCATCTATGCCCTTTAACACTATTTGGAGGCCTTTAGCACTTTTAAGTTGGTAAGTGTAAAAATTTGTTTTGTTTTTTTCAAATTCACTAATAATTTTTCGGAAAACTTTTTCATCATATATTCGGATCTTAGTTTCATCAATATTACCTCGTTTAATTGGAATGATGTGAAAAGTATTTTCACCAATGGCCGACAATAGTTTTTTAGAAGTGCGTTAGAGTTTTTTTCTCTCAGATAGATAGGTGGTGGCTTCAAAGACTTTTGCGATGATGCAGGGGGCTTGTCGCTATTGTCTTGCAATAATGAAAACCGATTTTGACGATTAGTAGATGATGCGCTGTTATCCCTAGACATCTTTGGAGCAGATGAAATTTTAAAAGAATTTGCCTTCGCCCACGCTTTACTACAGTTATATATCTGTCCATTCCGACTTGGACCTTGGGTTTTGAGCTACTGTTATCAATAGTGATAACTTGGTTAAGAGACGAGCACGAGCCCGGAGTACATAATGTCGCTGGCTTAAATGATGAAGTACTAGGAAACTGTGGCATTGGACAAAGCGAAGTTGATCGCTGACGAAAAAGTGGCTTTGCCGTTAGAAAAAACTATCATCAGATTTTTTATTTTTATTGTTAACATTGAGAGCTTCAGAACTCACAGTAAAATATGCATTTCTGCCGTTAGAACTCACTTCACAATTTTTTGTTTTTGACGTACTCATGTAGAGTATTCCTCAAGGGCACTTTGCGGTTTTTGTTTATTTTTATTTTTTTGTTTCTTGCTATATAAAAAAAATATCAGCAATAGTTGCTTTGCTTATTTATCAAAGTTAATATGTATTACGGTTATTATGAATTACGAATATTTTTTGTATTTGTTTGATTTTTTGTTTGTTTAGTATGTATGTACATATGTATATGAAAAAAAAAATGCGCTAAGATGTTTGTTCACTATGAAGGTTCAACGAGAACTCGTTATAATTAATATTTTCTTTATTTTAATACAAATGTTTTTCCTAGCCAATGTTGGGATTATACGATACTTATGCTAAAACACACTAATATAAATTATTCATAAAGAGAAATATATATTAAATTATTTTTTCAGTTTTAACTGACTACTTACAAATACACATAAATTATTTTTACATCTGCCTATATATTATAAATTTCCTTTCCTTTTGTTTAATAGCGTAGGCTTATACTGCGTTGCGTTCGCTCTAGACGATTTGTTTTATTGCACCCTATTTTTTCACCAGATAAGATCAATTAAAATGAAAAGCTTCCTTTTATTTTGCCTCTATTTTTTTTATATAGATATACTTTTTTATTGCTTTACTTTATTCAATTTTACCCTAAAGGAGCTCTCTGTGGCTAATACTATTTCTTTAAGAGTTAATTTAGGAAGGCTATCAAAGGTTTTAATTGGTAGTCATGAGACTACCTATCTGGTTACCACTTTATATTTCCTGTTTTACTTTGGTAAGTTCTCTATTTAATCTATTTTTCGACTGCCCTCTATGAGAGAATAGCCGACCCACGCTGCAGGATAAACCTAGGTAGACTTTTAGGCAAATGTAAAAAAAACTATACATATTAATCTTACGGCCTGTCCCACGATGTCACTCGAAATCGATCGACAACTTGTGTTGTAAGCAACATCATCAGAAAATTTGTTGTTGTTTTCAAGTATTCGATCGAACGATTTCTAGTGACATCGTGGGACAGACCGTTAATACATACAAAAAAACAATATTTGGATTAAAAAAATTAAAAAATCTTATGGGGTTATAATTGAGTTGTGGAATTTGCATGAAGATGTGGAATTTGTATGAATATGTGGAATTTATGTACCCAACATTAATTTTAAAGAAAAATCGACAACAAAAATTAGTTGTATATATATATAGCACATAATGTAATGGATTAATTACTGAGGCGGTTTTATTTTCCTTCTAGTGGTTTACTCTATTGGTTATCGTTAACCTGTTTCTTTCCTGCCTTCTCTTTTAATAATTTTGGTATTAATTTGGGTTACCTGGCTATTTTGTACTTTTGCATGGGAGATCGCTTTTCGCCTTTAAGTGTCTTCGGCTTGCCCTTGTACACAGCTTTACATCTCCACTGCTTCTTTTGTTTTTCAACAGGCAATTTCACATATATCTATATAGCTAGCTGTAATTTTTATAAATAAAACAACTTCCTTTTTTTATTTTTTTCGCACATCTAATTTAATTTGATTATCTTACGTTTGATTTAATTAAAAGTTGATGTACTACGATTTTAATTTCACTTTAAGTTTTCCCTTTATGATTTTTATTTTTTTGTATATTTGTATTTAATTCCTCTTGGATTATCCACTTTATTCAACGGTGCACACCTTACGGCTACTTTCTTGATATTAAACTTCTTCAGTTATTTCTTTATCATTATGGTGACATTTTCTTCCTCTAAAATTTTCCAATTTTCCCAATACTTTTTTTCTTCATTTTTTCTAGAATTTTCCTTGATCAGGTACATAAACTGTTTTTTTTTTGTTTTATAAAAACATTTCTTTTCTTTAAATTTTCACATTTTCTATCATTCTTACTCAAGTATATTTTTATCCTTACACAAATTCCTTCCCCCTATTCCTATTCATTTTCCTCTCCTTCATCATTATAATCCTTACAGGATTTTCCGCTTACCAGGGTATCATAAAATTTAGATTGCTATTATTTTCCTATTATGTTTGTTTTTGTTTTCCATAGGTGACTATTTTTTTGTTGTATCTTACACGCTCCTGACTGAAAACAACATCCGTGGTTTTCTTTTCTGGCTTTTTCTAATTGATTATTGACATGTGTATTAAAATATAAAAACTTATCCATATACATAACTTCCTAGGTATTTAACGACATCCTTGGAAATGATTTTTTTCTCTTGTAGATTTGATTTAATTCCAAATTTTTCCAATGAGTTTTTACATTCAAGTTACATTTGTTTACTGGCGAGCTGAATAAGATACATTCACGTATTTTTCAACTATGTTATAGAGACTTTGCAAGCTTCCATTAATTTTTTCTATACTATTATCGGATTGATATATAATAATATCGTCAGCAAATCCAATTATATTTTCAATGCTGTTTAGAAGATCATGTATATATAAGAACAAAACAAGAGCATTAACAGTTCCTTGTTGAAAAACATTATTCAATTTAAATGTACGTGAAGTAATCTTATCATTGATGTGCAGTACAAATTGTCTATTACTCAACATTTCGTATAAAAGAAATACCAAATGTGAAGGGAATTTGAAGTTTAATAACTTGTATATCAAGGCACCATATGTTATCAACTGCCTTCTCAAAATCTATAAGGCATACACCAGTGCAATATTTTTTATTTAAGCTCCAATTTACATTCGAAGCTAATAAATTAATTGCATGTACCGTGCTGTGCTTATATTTAAAGCCGAATTGCTTTTCACATAAAATTTTTTTATTTTCCATGTTCCTAACTATGATATTATTCGTACATATTTCGAAAACCTTACTTATGTTTGGAAGCAAACAAATTGGTCTGAAATTGTTTGGGTCACTATTATATTTTTCTCTTTTCGGTTTTATTACTACCTTCGCACATTTCCACGAATCTGGGAAGTATGCATTATTAAGCATATTATTAAAAAGTGTCAGGTATTCATAAATCAGTAACGTTGGAATTCTTTTTAAAATTATATTTGGTATGTTATCAATACCAGAGGACAATCTCGTGTTATGAAGTAATCACTAGCGTCGGGTTGATATAAATCATTTGCTTTTTTGCGTTCATTAAACAATATTAATCTTCACTCTGTTCACTCTGGTACGTACGACCATTATTTAAGAATGAAGAGAAGCAATTGTAGACATGCATATGGATGTTATTTCGTGGGTCAATATTTTTTGTTGCATAAATTGACTCGAAATATGATCCAGTGACATTTAGTATGTGTTCATAGTGTCTTATTATGAATTTCTCAGAAGTTAAATCCTTTTCCAATGTATTAGGGTCGATGTTGGCTCTGCCTAATATATCTGTATTATCTATAGAAATTTTTAAAATTGGTGTTGAATTGTTTCTTCAACTCAGACAACATATCAGAAGAATTTTTAGTACTCAATTTTGAGAGTTTTCGCCTGTAAAACTCATTAATAGAGTTCCTAAAATTATCTAGTAGAAGTTTTTTAACTAATTTCAACCTGGTTTTTGTAAAGTGAAGGCCATTTGTTGGGAGTCTTCGCTCAAATCGATTATGTCTTTTAATGGCTGACAGTAATTAGCTTTTTTCAGACTGTAAGTTTTTGATAATTGGGGTGATAATATGCTGAAGGTTATCTCTACTCTCATATTTTGGAACAGTTAAAAATTTTATTGATTCTGTCTAAATGAAAATTAATTTCCTCATTTGTTAAATTTCTATCATTTGGTATTAATATATCCGTAGGCAGTGCATCAGTTACTACTTTAACAAATTGTGTCTATTTTGTTTTCCTATAATTAAACAAATACTCAGAGTCTGCTGTCAAAAACAGAAAGGGCTCCATACTAGAATTTTTTGCAACTTGCATTTGCAGAGCATTGTGATCACTGTCATAATCTAATGTCTTTAGACAATTTGTAGTTTCGGTTTCATTGTAAACATATATTCGGTTGTCTACTAAACACAAGTTCAAATATGAAGCGCTTCGCGGGTATGACGGCGAGATAGTAGCATACAAAGCGCATTTAAATCTAACTTCATTTTCATTTAACTAATTTGCAAGTGAAATTCCCTTCGGATTGTTTACCGCATTTCCCCAACTAGTATGTTTGCAATTTAAGTCTCCCGCCATTATATACAAATTATTTTCGTGGTCTAGCTGCAAAATTTCGAAAAGATGTTGTAGTTCAATGCGTAAATACTCCCAGACGGATAATATGCAGATATAATATAAACATTTTTGTTTGATTTTTATAACACATGTCTCTAGGAATTTAAACGAACTAACTCTTTCATTGTTATACTCTTTAAATTTTAAATCGTCTCTTATGAGAATGCCAATACCGCCTCCTCTCAAATATGTTTCTGGAACGCAAACATAAAAATGAACTTTCGCACTTTCTTTCGGAAAAAAATATTGATGTAATGTTGGTTTCTGAGACTCATTTGACTTCGAGTAGCCTTTTTAAAATTAATGGGTATACGTTATATGATACTAAGGACCGGAGAGGAAGTGCATGCGGTGGATCAGCAATTTTAATAAAGTCAAGACTCAAGCACTATATTCTTGATAACATCTGTGCATAAAAAATGCAGCAATTGTGGAGGTAATCACACCGCTAACTACAGAGGTTGTCCTGTGTACTCTTTCGTCAAACAGACTATGGGGCAAAAACCTAAATTAGCTCCAGCCCAATCAGCAAACGCTTTATCCGCCACTATTGCGCAAGTGAGCCAACCAGTTACTTCCCGTGTATCGTATGCCGATGCTGCTAAGACAAATTTTATTCCTACTCAAAATGTTTCACCACCAAATAATTCAACAAATACAAACTCAAGCTTTAATTTCAATCGCCTTGAAGCTACTATTGATAATCTGGTGCAAACTATAAATAATTTTACAACAAATATGACTAGCATGATGCAAGAAATGCTGCGAATGCAGAATACACTGCTTCAGGCATTAGTTAAAAAACCATGAACACGTTAAAAATATGTTTCTGGAACGCAAACGGCATTCGCCAACATAAAAATGAACTTGAGCACTTCCTCACGGAAAAAAAATATTGATATAATGTTGGTCTCAGAGACTCATTTGACTTCGAGAAGTATTTTTAAAATTTCTGGCTACACCTTATATGATTCAAAGGACCCAAGAGGAAGAGCATGCGGTGGATCAGCAATTCTAATAAGGTCAAGACTCAAGCATTATATTATTGACAACATTTCTGAAGAACATCTACAAGCAACGAATATTTGTATTGAAAATTTTTGCACTAATTTTGTAATATCATCAATTTACTCCCCTCCCAGATTCGCAATTACTGAAGATCAATACAAGGATTTCTTCAAATCTCTTGGCCCTTGTTTCGTAGCAGCTGGGGACTATAATGCCAAACATACGTTCTGGGGTTCGCGTCTTATCACACCCAGAGGTCGAGCGTTGTTCAACACAATTTCAAAAATGGGCTTGGACGTCATTTCGAGTGGGGAGCCCACTTACTGGCCTACTGACATACAAAAAATGCCGGATGTTATAGATTTTGGCGTCATGAAAAATATTTCTAGAGATTTAGTTCATGTTGAAGCTTCTCTAGATCTCTCCTCCGATCACTCTCCCACTATCGTTACAATCTGTAATCCACTAAGAAGTGATTTACCTCATCCATATGTGAAGATGGTCAATCGTGTTAATTGGCTGAGATTCAAAAAATATCTTAGTAGTCATTGCACAGAAAACATAACGCTAAGTACATCCGATGATATTGAATCTAACATTGCGAATCTTAACGGAAATATTAAACAGGCTGCTGAACATGCTACTACCTCCCACCCGCAGACTGGGTTTAATAGAATTTATTCTACGGATATTGAACGTCTCGTAAGTGAAAAAAGAAGAGCTAGAAGGGAATGGCAGCAACACAGATCACCCCAACATAAAATCAGGTTTAAAGAGTGCACTAAACGACTCCAAGAGTTGCTTGCATCTGAAAAAACTGCATCTCTTAAAAATTATCTGGAAGGTCTTGATGTTACACCAGCATCTAATTATTCTTTGTGGCGCGCTGCGAGGAAGCTTAAAACACCCGTTGAGTTTAAACCACCCCTGCGCACTTCTACCGGAGGTTGGGCAAGAAACGATACTGAAAAAGGTAACATATTTGCTGAGCATTTAAAAACCGTATTTACCCCAAACACATATATGGGTGTTGCTGATTTGCCATGTGTAGTTGCTCTACCCCCTCGTCCCTTAAAGTTTAAGATGCGTGATGTACAAAAACTAATTGCTGAACTCAACCCAAAAAAAGCTCCGGGTATTGATGAAATTAGTAATAAGATGCTGATGAAGTTGCCTCGTATTGCAATTAGAATTCTGCTATTCATTTTAAATGCCATTTTAAGACTGGAGTATTATCCACACAGCTGGAAGCTTGCCAAGGTCAAAATGATTCCAAAGCCGGGCAAAGATCTTACCAAGGCTGAGTCATACAGGCCAATAAGTTTACTGTCAACAATGTCAAAGCTCTTCGAAAAGCTACTCATGATAAAATTGTCCCCAATTCTAACTGATAATGCGTGCATACCGGTTCATCAATTTTGTTTTAGACGTCAGCATAGCACCATTGCACAAACGCATAGATTGGTTCAATTTATAAGAAGAACATTTGAAGAAAAGAAATATTGTTCTGCCCTCTTGATTGATGTTTCTCAGGCATTTGATAAAGTGTGGCATGACGACCTAATTTTACAATTGAAGATATATCTACCAATAAACATTCTTAATCTTTTACAAAGTTATATTCTTGCCCGGAAGTTTACTGTTGTGGAAGGAGATTTCATGAGTGTGCCCGAATCAATCTCATCCGGTGTGCCACACGGGAGTACTGGGGTCAGTTTTGTATTTGACTTATACTTGTGATATGCCTGTGAGCAGTACCATCTACACATGTACAATTGCCGATTGATTGACTACAACGTGAAATAAAATTAAAGAAAGAAGACAATTATAAAATTGACAAAGTATTCTTAAAATTAAATCATCTTTTAAAGAAGAGAATTTTTTAATAAACACTTTGGAAAATTCATTTATAAATATAAGAATAAATATTACTCAATATGAAAGCATCAATAGTAGAACGATTTAATAGATCATTAAAAGGAATGATATGGAAAGAATTAAGCAATAATGGTTCCTATAAGTGTATTGAAATTAACACAGATTTACTTAATGTACGAGTATACAATGGAAAAGTTCATCTCACCATTAAAATGTTTCCGATTAAAGTTAACTCAGCAAATGAAAAAAAGATGCTAAATACAGTATACAGTAATTTTAAGATGTACAAAATGTTAAAATTTAATGAAAATAAAATTAAAACGGAAAAATCAATTTTGTCTTGTTTTTCGCAGGATTGATAAGGAATGTTAGGTCTTAGGAAAGATAATTAACTTAATGTACTGGAATTCTCTAAACTTGTTGGTCTGTATGGAATATTGTAAAAACTTCAAAACAAAATACAAAACAGTGTAATATTCAGCAACACATCATATTATCACTTTTTACAGTGAAAGTTATACATTTCCCATTTCGAAAGCTCCAGCATGCAAAATTTTAAAATATAAAAGTGGTCTTATTAAAATAGATCATCACTATATTCATTTCTATATTTCTCTATCAGATATTTAGAAAATATAGATAAACTACGGAAATTGGACTTTGAAATCGAATCTTTAAGAATGTACCTGTGTATGCATGAGTATCTAACAAACTTACGGAATAAATATGGAGTTCATGCTGAAGCATGTATAAATTGTAAAATGTAATCTAAGCAGATCTTACTTTGTATCCGTATCTGAATGAGTATCAAACAGATTTACAGAAAGAATATTGAAAGCATGCCGAAGCATGCATAATTTAAGAAATTTCCTCACGTCATACAATTTTGTAAGCAAAGAAGTTTCATAAGTAAGAAATCATAACATCTGAATCCGATACAACCCAGCCTATGTCACAAACAATAAGGGTGTCAATCAGCAAACCTCATGTAGAAATATTTGAGGCAAAAATTAACTCCAACTAAGATATTTCAATGTTTCTGATACTTTATGAAAACACCGACGGTAGCCACTAGTAATTTAAAAAAATGCAACCAACATGCTGAAAATTCCCGTGACGTCATCGCTTAAGCTTATTTCTAAATACATACATACGAGTATATTCGCATATATGTAGATATGTGTATACATTTACATATGTACACACACACATGTACATATTTTCAATAAAAATAATGCATTTAAAAATTAAATGAATGTTCTCTTTTTCAAGTAGTAGAAGAAAAAATAAATAAACCAAGAGACTGACTGACCAACTGACACATACGAGTACAGCCCGACTGACATGCAGACAAAAAACACTTAAACATAGCAGAAATATATATACAATACGCTGAACTTTAATAAAATGAGAAAAAAATCATAACATCTAGAGTATCAAAAAAAGGCATAGACGATTACCCTTCATAAGATAATGTAAACATAGTATCAGTATCAAGTAACACAATATGGGCAATTAAAATTTTAAAATTTTTAGACCTAAACGAAGTTGTTTTCTGTTGATCGCTTTTCAATAAGAAAATAAGTTTGTTCATTGTGATTGGACTAGTTTAAAAAAACATTTAAATTCAGTCTAATATCCATACGATGATCGTTACATAAAAATTATAAATGGACGTTTTGCAGTTCTATATGGTATGCATCTAAGATTCCAACAAAGCTACTATAAGAAAGATTCTCAAGCGTTTCTAACTGCATCAGAATTTAAGATAAAAGCTCCTATTATTCAGTAGCGGACCAATTGATATAGAAATTTAATTTGAAACAGCAAGCAAAGACCTCAGCTACTACATTTTTATTGATGATTGAATAATAGAAAGTTCGGAGTCTTATAAATTAACTAATATGGATGAAAAATTTGTTTTAATAGACGTCCAAGGATTCAAAGCTAATTCGAATGATTTCATCGCAAAAGAAGTAGCGGATGTTTTCAACAATAATGACTATAACAATTTCACCATAAAAACTCTTTTTTGGTGCTACTAAAGCCCCGTTCAGACTATTATACAAGTATTAATACTTTCATCACATTTTACGATACAGAAATCTAAATACATTCGTTGCGACTGTCAAAAAATCTAATGTAAAATCACATATTGTGTTCAGACCATCACACTTCAAATAAAATGTGTAATACAAGCAGAAAACAAAAAAGCTGTTCAATGAAATTGTCTGTGCTATTCATTGACTAGCGGTGGCAAAGCGGCTTCATGTAGGCGGGGACGTGCCGGCACTTGAAAAAATTCAGCAGTTAAAAATATTCTGTGTAAAAACAGACAAAATTTAAGAAAATATATTACAAAAACGTTAAAAAATTACGTCAACGAACTATACTTCTATACGATTCACTTATTCCAAATTTTGAGCCGATATACATATGACAGAACATTACATCAATGACGACACGCTATCGGCAGCGAAACAACCGAATTGGAAATTTGGTTTGTGTGAAAATGCAACCCTGATCTAATGAAAAGTATTATCGTTTAGAAAATTTTCTAAAAACGAAAAAGTCTTATGGGATGTCAAAATTTTTATCGTATTATTTGCCACTTTGTTCACATTTTGCGTTCAGACTATCACACTTGCACGTATTATTTGAATTTTTGAGAAGTATAAATACAAAGAATAATAGTCTGAACGCGGCTTAAAGAAGCAATTCGCCACTTTTTCCACTGCCTGGATACTATTGTGCTACCTTTACATAATGCACCTAAATTTGATACTTTTTCTGCTTTTTGCCACTTTCTGATACTTTTTACTGAATGAAGATATACTTTTTCGTACTTTCGGTTTTATTAATATAAAAGTTATAATGTTTTAATATATTGATATGTAAGTAAGCTTAGTTTATGCATATCTTTCGAATAATTAATATGCCTTCGCTTGCTTATACTAGTATTCATATACCTCTGTCTGTATGGATATGTATTGTAATAGGTTGTTATTTTTAAATAAAAATTTTTATTTAATTTATTTAATTTATTTTTATTTAATTTATTTTTATTTAATTTATTTTTATTTAATTTACTTTAAATAAAATATAAAGATTATTTCCTGAGCTCTGCTAGGAGCTCTAGGAATGTTGTTTTATGATTCTTTTTTAAAATAAAAATACATTGTCTTATATACTAGTTATGAGAATAAAGCTTAACCTATCTTAACATAAGAGGGAAAAGAAAAAGTATATGCTTAATAAGCAAATTGTTCCCTTTAGTTTCCCACGGTAGGCGTGCGGCGTGTGTCTCATAAGAAATTTGGAAAACATGGATTTTGTATTGTTTATATTTATTATATAAACACATGTGGTTATTAATTATGATTCATTCAAGTGCATTATGATGCAGCCTTTGATCAGACTGGCGAGTGTCAAATAGCATCTGTACAAAATACATATTTAAGTTGCAGTCTGTCAAATGCATTTATCTAACACTTCATGCGGCGGTATTTGCCCGATTGCATGAGTGTCAAATGTCCAGTGCACAAAAATAATTTCAATGCCATTGGATGTTATGTATGTTGCGGTCAAGTTGACTTTAAATATTTACTACGCAATGTTAGTCGTAGTGATAGTTAGAACACGCTACACCTCCACCTTTTATAAGGATGTTCATATAACGTTAGTTTTATGGACATTCTTTTACACATAAAAAAAATATTTTTGAAGTATAATTAAATATTTAAATCTTATTGTAAAATATTAGGTTTTATTGGTAATGCGCATACCGTTTTAATTATTTAATATTATATAATTTAAGTCTATTCTTATGAACTATTTGTGTTTTATTTGTTTTCTTATCAAATATAGTTACGTTATTTCTTAAGTCTATTTTCTTAATTTTGTAAGGTCCTTTATATTGTATTTCTAACTTATGACCTGCTTCATTTTTCAGTAATACTAGATCTCCTATTTTAAAGTTATAATCAATTATATCCCTATCATAGTTTGATTTTTGCTTAAGTTTATTTCTATCTAATAATTGTTGGGCCCTCTTATATGCTACTTCTAATCTAAATTTTGTTTCTTTGGCATAGTCCTCTATATTATATAGTGGTTCTACTTTATCTACATTGAAAATCTGAAAACTTTTAGGAGTTTTTGCAAAGACTAACTCATAAGGACAATAATTATGAATTGTTGAAGGTGTAGTATTAAAACAATAAGCAAAATATTTTAGCCATTCGTCCCAATCATATTTGTCTATAGATATATAGGAACGTACATATTCATTGAAAGTTCTATGACTTCTTTCTATTGTGCCTACTGTTTGGTGGTGATGAGCTGTCGAAGTTAATTTTTCAATTTTTAGTAGATTACAAAGTTCTGTTAATATCGAATTCTTATATTCTGTTCCCATGTCCGAAATGAACGTCTTCATTGGACCATAGGTAAGTATAAAATTTTCAAATATTGCCTTAGCGATTGTTTTAGCGCTTTTGTCTCTTATTGGTATAGTAACTAAATATTTAGTTAAATCACATATTATTGTGATTGCGTATTCATTTCCAATTAATGATTTTGGAAATGGCCCTATTGTGTCTACCACTACCGTGTCAAATGGTTTTGTTGGCGTTGGTGTCACAGTCATTGGACTTTTGTTATGTTTTAAAGTTTTAGCAGTTTGACATTTATGACATGTTTTTACGTATTTAGATATGTCCTTGGACATATTTTTCCAATAGTAATATCTTTTTATTTTTTCTAATGTTCTATATATTCCGCAATGTTCTCCTTCTATGGGATCATCGTGGTATTTCAGCATAATTTCAAGAATTGCCTTGGCATTCTTATTATTTAATTGGGTCACCTCATTTAGTAGCGCTACTATTATATTTTTTAAATATTTATTGCCCATTTCTTTAAAATCATTTATTGAGATAAATTCGAAAATTTTCTCTGTAGGTGACACTTATAATTTGTGAATATTGTATTTACCGGCCACTTTTTCGAGCCTAGGGAAAAATTGTCCTAAGTCAAGATTCCCTTTAGTAAATAAATCATTAATTTGTACATGTGCAATTATTGATTTTCCTCTTTTGATATAACATCTTCCGGGAATAATCTTTAGTTTGCAATATTTTCTGACGTCAGTATTATTTAATGGTACAAATATATTGGGCTTATTATTATTTTTATTTATGCTATGCTGATTATTTATTTTATTACTATTTTGGTTGTCATAGGTCATCGATCTGGTCGAGACTCTTAATACGGATAACATTTTTTGATTCATTTCTTTAAGGTCTGTTATGGTAATTCGCGATAAAGCGTCAGCAACATAGTTATCTTTTCTGATAAAATCCATGCCAATGATTCCATCGCATGGTATCGGAAAATTATTATCTACTACCTGGAAGTAATGTGGTATTAAAAATTTTTTAAATTTTAAATCGCAAAATGTATTTCCAATCGATTTGATGTTACCCTGTCCTATTCCACTTAAAGTTGTTGTTTTATTAGTGTTAATTTGGTTTTGTTTAAAGAATTTTGATTTTATTAATGAAATGTCTGCTCCCGTGTCTACTAAGAGTGTGAGCGAAGTATTGGTATTGTCTAATTGAATATGTATAAAGAAGCTCAAGTTTAGATTTAGATGGTAAATTTTTACTGATTTGATCCTAGGGGAATTTCGGAGTTTTCCGAATTGTTTTCATTTGATTCTGTTGCTCTTACGTAGTTATTGTTCCTACGATTATTATTAAATCTTTGTCGGTTTCTGTAATAATTGCTATTATTATTATTGTTATTATTATAGTATTTGTTATTATTTCTACGTGGGTAATTATTTCTTCCACGTGATTGTGTGTTATTACTACGGAAACTGTTTCCAGATTTGTACTTTTGTACATATTACAAAATGGTATTTTGCTGACCTGTGGCGTCTGTACAACTATTGACAAATTTACTAATAGCATCGTTCATGCTATTGAATTGAACTGCTTCCATGATAAGCTTAACTTTATCTTTGGTGCAGTTTTTAGTTAATGCCTTTACGGCAGTTTGTGTGGAATACTTTGTGGCTAGGTCGCATGACAATCCATCTGAAATGTATGCGGATTCTATTGCCTTGGTTAAATTTTCTATTTCACTGCAATAAGCGTTAGCAGTTTTATTGTTTTGTTTTATATTTAAAATTTTTGCTGTTAATACTTCCACAGACTCTCCCTTCACGTTATTTTTTAGTATGTTTATTATTTCTGATATAGTTGATTCATTGCTGATTAGATTTCTTGCAGTTCCCTTTAATTTTGTTTTTATTAGTGATACTGCAACTGCTTCGTGAGTACCCTTTATTGAATCCACTAAGGACAAGGAGTCAACAAAGGATCGTAAATTTTCTGATTTTCCATCAAAGTCTATAATCAGCTTTGATGCTGTGTTCAAAAAGTCCACTACAGTTTGAGTCATTTTTTATTCAGTTATAGGCACATAAATATTAAATATTACACTTTCGTGTATTGAATTTGGTAGTTCGATTTGTATCGATTTTTTATCAGCTAATTTTGAAATTCTGCTTGTTAAATCAAGGAAAAATGCGTCTGCTGCTCTTTGATGAGCTACTGTTAGTCTATTGTAATAAACATTAAATAAAACTCTTATTTCTTCTAATTTTGTAAGAATACCTTGAAAATGATGAATAATTGTTTCATTTTTAATTGGTCTATCAATATTGACACACTTATATGACTGTTCTAAATCTTCTTTTATAATTCGTGCCTTATTCAAAATATCTTTCCATTCCATCAGCAAATTAAAAAATTGCTAAAAAGTCTAATTTGGTTATATTTTGTCTAAATCGTTTGCTTTACTGAAGTACTTTTTTCTTAGAGCTCTTTTATGTGACAAATATATTTTAAGCAATAAGTTTATTGCTGAAATTATTACTAATATTAGCATTAGTAACCATAATGAATTTATTTCTGACTTATGATCAATGATTTCCAAATTGGTAATCACGTTAGCATTGGGTTTTTCCATTTTTGATTCTGTTTTACCCATATTTAAAATTTATTTATTTTACTGAATTATTGGTGCTTATAATTTTCTTTTTCTATGCGTTCTGACCACCTTATTGCACGAACTGTCATTTCCTCTACATGAGTATTGTTTAAGACATCGTCCTCAATTGGGACACCTGGCATTCCTATCATTTTCCAAATTTGTCCTAAATATTCTACTTGTTGTTCCAATGAAATTCCTTCTTCTTCAAAAATAACATTAATATGTTTTTTGGTTTGTTTTCTATTTATGTTTTCCATTATAATGGCCTTACAAAATTAATTACATTAAAAAAATTAATTACAAAAGTACCATTTAAAATTTATTTATGTTAATATATAATAGTATTGAGGATAAGTTAATAAAAAAAATATGTAATTATAATGTTTGTCAACTGCGGTTAACGCCTACTGACCTAAGAGTTCACCGCAATTAGTGCACTTCTTTATTTATTTTTAATGTATATGGTTTTACTCTTTCTTGTTTTTTGTTAGTTGAAGTTGGATGAGCCGGTTCAGCTCATCAATTCTTACCCAGATTTTGGTAGAGTCTGACCATGTTGGTGGTGGATCTCTATTGACTTCTCGGATGAGAAGTGCCTTCTGTCTTTTTATTCGGCAGAGGTATCCTCCCCTGCGTTTTACTTTTTTTGTTACTGGCACCGTAATCTCTTCTGTTTGTTTCCGTTGTGTTCTCTTCTTGTATTCCTCTATTGTAAGGGGCTGTGGTCCTGGTTTTCCCATGCTGGTTTTAGTAGATATGTTGTCTCAAATTGTAATGTTAATGATTCGTAAACATTCCATAAGCTATTTATTCTGCCTTTTGGCCAGGCGGACTTCTTCCACTGGCAGATCGTTTTTGGCTGATCTGTCAGGACCTCAAAATTATTTCCGGGTGCTAAAAGTAGCACTCGCAGGAATTGGCAGGATCGCCATGTAATAGGTTGTTATTTTTAAATAAAAATTTTTATTTAATTTATTTAATTTATTTTTATTTAATTAATTTTTGTTTAATTTACTTTAAATAAAATATAAAGATTATTTCCTGAGCTCTGCTAGGAGCTCTAGGAATGTTGTTTTATGATTCTTTTTTAAAATAAAAATACATTGTCTTATATACTAGTTATGAGAATAAAGCTTAACCTATCTTAACATGAGAGGGAAAAGAAAAGGTATATGCTTAATAAGCAAATTGTTCCCTTTAGTTTCCCACGGTAGGCGTGCGGCGTGTGTCTCATAAGAAATTTGGAAAACATGGATTTTGTATTGTTTATATTTATTATATAAACACATGTGGTTATTAATTATGATTCATTCAAGTGCATTATGATGCAGCCTTTGATCAGACTGGCGAGTGTCAAATAGCATCTGTACAAAATACATATTTACGTTGCAGTCTGTCAAATGCATTTATCTAACACTTCATGCAGCGGTATTTGCCCGATTGCATGAGTGTCAAATGTCCAGTGCACAAAAATAATTTCAATGCCATTGGATGTTATGTATGTTGCGGTCAAGTTGACTTTAAATGTTTACTACGCAATGTTAGTCGTAGTGATAGTTAGAACACGCTACAGTATATATAAATACATACATATTTATGTATGTATGTGCAATGTACATACACATATTAATACAAAAATCCTATTAAACATTTTATATAAAGGGGATTTTCATAGAGTTTTTAATATCAATGAAACGGACGTTATTGGAAAAAATTTTATGAAATTAATGTTTAAATATGATTTCTGTCAAGTGGCCGCCACGGCTGGCGCGTAAAAAAATTTTTCGCAGCAATCGCGGACGTATTTCGCCTATAACTCTTCGAAAGTTGATTTCCAGGTGTTCAATTGTTTGTGGTTTATTGACTTAGACAAATGACTTAACATAACCCTAAACAAAATAGTTCAATGGGGTTAAATCACACAATCTTGGTGGCTAATTATTTAGGCCCTTACACAGAAAAAAAAAGATTTGTAAATACAATTAATTTATTTGTGAATACAATTAAAATATTATTTAAAAAGGCACCTACAACGATTTTTGTAAATACAGACACACAAAAAAACAAAATTAACTCAATTATTTCCAATTAAAATGATTGAGTTATTGACAATTGAGTTGTTAACGAAAAACAAAAATTTTTAATGAATTTGTTTTTCAAATTCTAATGTGTGTTTTTTGTTAGTTTTTTTTAATTTTTATTTAGAATTTGGTTTCTTGTTAAATTCTAAAGTTATTTATTTTTCCACACAACCTTCGAAACTAAAAGTGTGTGGGATAAGTCGAACCGGCAATCTCTTGACTAATAGACTAACCTGCTTACCACTCAGCTAAAGAGCAAATCGTTTTGATTATGCAAATAATGAATACTCGCAAACATGATTTCTATGTTTCTTCTACATGTGCGCTTTACGTTTATATAATTTAAAAATAACTTTGTTGAGTGAAAAAAAACAATCCACGACGTTTTCCAGCTTCTTGTCGGAATTTACACGTATACAACACGAGCAATCAAAAAATACAACAACAATAGCACATGACCGCGTTGGGTCAATCAACAAGCAAGATAAACACCAACACAAAGAAATTAAATTAAATGATATTTTAAAATGCGCCGTATTGTTAAATATTGTATTAAATTAATGACAAATATTGTTGAAATTAAAATTTTTTTCAATAACATGGTTTTGTTGAACATAATTCTTGTCTTTTTTTTTCTCTGTATGTGAAATTATTTTTTATAGACATTTTCTTTGAGTAAATCAATTGCAACGCCCGCTGGTGGCATGTGGATCCGTCCTGTTGGAACCACATATCAGCAAGATTAATGCCACGTAATTGAGGTGCGAAAAAATTTCCAATCATTCCTATACCGTTCACCATTGACAATAACATTCTGACCATCATCGTTTTTGAAGACATATGGGCCAATGACTCCGCCAGCCCATAAAGCGCACTAAACAGTAATTTTATGTGGATATAATGATGCTTCGACAAAACCAGAATTATGTATGCCATAAAATGGAAGAAGTGCACGATGAATTTGACGAATAAAACAATTATTTTGATTAAAAATTTCAACAATTTGCTCTGTGTAAGTCGCGTTGCTCTGGTGTAAGTCGATTCATAATTAAATTTCAAAGCAAACTAAGCAAAAAGCAACTATCAGCTGTTAAATGGGTGCTTAAATAAAGCAGTGATGCCAACTCAATGCTGTGACACTCTAAAAAACACCCTTTACTTCAAAAACTTGTTTCAGTCAAAATTATGTTGTGACATTTTGTCAAGAATTAATAGAACCGATAAATGACTGATTGTCCTAAAATATAATATAATAAGTGAACTTAATTATTTTGTGAAAGCTTTAAAGTTACGCGTATATAAAGCTAAGCAATTAAATACAGCTGTGAAGCAATTTTCAAAATATCTTGAATGAAATGCTGGTACGAAGAAAGCAATTTCTCAAATTTCTTTGATAATAATTTATAATCAAAATTGTATACATTTGCTTCATATATATTTAGTTTGCTGCAGACATTGGCATCATTAGAAAATAAATTATCTAACAGACTCAAAAAAATGCAATGTACAAAAAATATTCAAAATTGTCTTGTGGCTATCTCTTGAGAATTCAATATTCAGATATTTATAAAAAGTTAAATAAATTTTCTCTGAAGTAAAAAGCTGAGTTAGTTTTTTTTTGTAAATAAGTGCCAATGCTAAAAAAGCATTAAAAATATATCTACATATATCTTCAGAACATTGAAATATTTTTTTATTATAAGCACAGATTATATGAATTATTTTTACATTTTGGGGTTCTATTTTATCATAAAAACCTGATTTTTATTTTCGATGTTTTTAAAAATAAGCAGATTTGTTTTAGTTTTTCTTGTTTTTAAGGTTGCCCCTTTTATTCTTAAAATCCCCTTTTAATGCCACCTTTTTTTAAAACTTTTTGAAATTTTACAACTGTAACGCTGATTAAATGTTTATCAATAAAAAAAAGTAAAAAGAAGCATACTCGCTAACAAAAAAATAAAACTATCATCACCTAAGTTAGACTGCTAGATCAGTTTCATTTCAAAATGTTTGGCAACTTTTAAAAGTCAAATACTTACAACAACAACAAAAGACCGCACATGACAAAAAAACGTATTTAAACAGGGAGCTAAACACTTATTTGTATGTATATACATACATACATAAAATTAATTTGTAGATATGTAAAATTTCTTACCCATGCTCAAGTATTTATTAGATCTTGACAATCACACTTACATATCTACATCGTGAAAATATGCAAACCGCCCACTAAGCACACACACATAAATTCCCAACGTCGATATGGAAATCAATTTATTTCTACGTACATATAAATACTAGCGTGAGAAAATCACATACACATACATACTAGAATTCATCTACGAAAAATTCAAACTATTTCAACAATACCCCACCCCTCACAAATCACGATCAGACTTCAATTCCTACAGAGATATATCCACAAATTCCCACGGTCGTACACATTCAATCGATCAATCTAAACAACTCAAGTCACCTACAGACATACATACACACAAATTCCTTCAGATGTGTAAACACACAACTACCCTTAATCAAGGACAGCATTGAAATTTTACAGACATACATACCCACAAACTCCTACAGATGTACAAATATACAAATTCCTACAGATACATATTACAACAACACCCTCACCTACCTACTCCTACAGACATACATACACACACGCACATACACCCAACCCATCTGAGGGAATTCTAGATAGAAACCCTTAAAAGACTTGTGATTCCACACCGCTGAAAAGCATTAAGACCAAGTCCAGCACGGTCTTAATTATGGTATTTCTGGACATACGAGTATGAATTGTTAGAACCCTGGGCTGGTGGTTGTGGTATTCTGGGACCTGAGTATGTAGGAGTGAAATTTTAGAGAAATGGCTCTCAGGTTAATGCCACAACTGCCTCCGTCCTATTAAAACTTGGCAAGTCTCAAAGTACGTTTGAAGTTCGTCATAATTAAGTTGTTGGTGCAGGTTCGGATGTTATTCCCCGGTTAGCACGGATCTGGCTCTGGCGAGAAGATCCATAAGACCTTTTCGTCAACCCTCGCATGGACCTCACTGCTTGCAAAGGGACTTGGAATAAAAATAGAGGTAATAGACATGATGAGTTAAATATGGTAGATAGCGAAAACCCATTTGTGAGGAAGTCGGTGATCATGAGATCACCCCCTTCAGGAGTTAGAAGTGGAGATAATCTCTTTTCCAATAGCGTTGCTAATAGTAGTGAGGAAAGCAGCAGCAGTTTGGGGAAATTAGGAGATAAAATTTCGAAGTTGTTAGACTTCTTAAAGTCGCGTTCGAACGTGCATAAAGATATTGTGACGATGTCCCGAGAGATACAGGCGTTGTATATGCAAGTGGCGGATGAGCTGAGCAGCAGACCTGTTAGTGACAAGAAGTCACAAATTCATAAGGAAACGCAGACGGAAGAACCGTCAAGGCCAACCTTTGTGCTAAACGCAACCCCAAAGCGCAAAAGAGATTCAAGCACTCTTAGCCCAAAGGGGAACAAATCTAAGAAGAAGAAAGGTGTAACCCCCAATAAGTCGGCTAAGAATAGCGGAAATAATATACCCAGTGAGGCAGGCAGTAGTACGGCTGGTTAAAGTCCATAGCAGAGTTAGAAATAAAAAGAAGACAGTAAGACCAGATGCTTTGGTAATTAAAACGTGTGGGGATGCTTTCTATGCTGATATCCTCAGACAAGTGAAGAAAGACCCAAAGTTGAATAATCTGGGCCAAAATGTGAAGAACATAAGGAAGACTGGTAAGGGTGAATTGTTGTTGGAGTTGAATAAACCCGCGCATCAGGATACAAGTGAGTTCAGGTCGACAGTAGAATCGGTACTAGGTGAGGTCGCCGAAGTAAGGGCATTATCCCATGAGGTTAGAGTCGAGATTAGGGATATAGATGAGGTAACCTCTAAGGAGGACGTTTATGAAGCCCTCATAAAAGCATCCGACGATTTGAAATCTCTGCAGCCTGCTGCAATTAAATCGTTAAGGAGAGCGTACGGAGGAACACAAACTGCAACCATTGGCGTAAGTGCTGCCATAGTTAGCCGTCTTGTGCAGATGGCGAAGATACGCATCGGTTGGGTCGTCTGCCGAATATGCGAAAAGACAACGCCGATAAGGTGCTATAAATGCCTAGATTATGGACATAGAGCCGCAAATTGTAAGGGGAAGGACCTTCCTAATAATTGCTTACGGTGTGGCGAAACCGGCCACAAAATTGGAACGTGCTCCAATAAACCATCGTGTTTGCTTTGTAGGAATGGAACAGACACCGCTAGTGACCATGTCACCGGATGTGTAGTTTGTCCGTACTACAAAAAAGCGCTACAGAAACTTAAGGTTTAAAACAAAACTTAAGGCATCAAAATGCGTATATTACAGTTAAATCTCAACCATTGCCAGGCAGCTCAAGAGCTTCTTAAGCAAAGCGTTCGAGATTTAAATGTAGACGTCGCTGTGCTGAGTGAGCCATATAGGACCATGGGATCTGTAAATTGGGTTTCTGATAACACGGATACATCGGCGATATGGAACACCAGCACCTTAACACTACGGGATAGAATAACATCACAATGTGGGTATGCCCGAGCCACTATCTCTGGTATCACATTATACAGCTGCTATATTCCCCCTAGGTATTCTATAGAGGACTTTCGAAGCATAGTTGATAATATAGTAACAGATGCAGCTACCAAAAACCCAGTCATAATAGCAGGTGACTTTAATGCGTGGGCTGTTGAATGGGGCTGCCCCTTGACGAATGCAAGAGGTAGAGTGCTCTTGGAAGCCTTTTCTGCGTTGAGTGTTGTACTCATGAATAATGGAGTTGAACTAACTTTCAGACGAGGTGATACTAGTTCGGTAATTGACATTACGTTTGCCAGTAGC
Source organism: Nowickia ferox (assembly GCA_936439885.1). NCBI lineage: Eukaryota > Metazoa > Arthropoda > Insecta > Diptera > Tachinidae > Nowickia > Nowickia ferox. Next base: position 56,519,178 of record OW387023.1, read on the forward strand.
AGCATCACAAGCCAGGTGAACTGGAGATTATCTGACATTTATAATCATAGCGATCATAGCGCTATAATCATAGATATACAAGATGAACAGCACGAGGCTTGACAGGCTGGAAGGTAAATACCTTTGATAAGGATATCTTTGCAGCTTGTATGGAGAACATGCAACTGAATGGTTCGGCTGAAGATATGGCAGAACAATTAGTAAGCCATATCACGAGTGCGTGTAATGTAAGCATGACGAAGCGTAAAAGGTCACTAAATAAGCCTCCAGTTTACTGGTGGAATGATGAAATTGCTAGGTTGCGTTCGGAGTGCATAAGCTCCCGAAGGCAGTATACAAGAACGCGAGGTAGTCTAGAGAACAGTGTACACCATCAAATATATAAGGATAAAAGGAAAGCGTTGAAGATTGCAATACGTAGGAGTAAGGGCAGATGTTTCCTTAATATATGTGAGGAAGTAGATGGTAATCCTTGGGGCCTTGCATATAAACTGGTAACCAAGAGACTTAAATGTCTTGGTCCATCGCCGCCAAGAGAGGAGCCTATCCTCAGGGGAATTGTAGATCATCTCTTACCCCAACAGGAAATTCCTACGTGGCAATACAGCTATTCCGCTTGATTTTCCGATATTCCTCCGGTTACGATTTCCGAGATAGAAGGCGCTGTCTCAAAATTTAAAGACAAGAAGGCACCAGGCTTAGATTGTATTCCAAATATGGTGCTAAAAGAAGCTGTCAAACTCCACCCTGAGTACTTTTTGAAGGTAATAAGCGCATGCATGAGCCAGGGAATTTTTCCAACATTGTGGAAAAGACAAAAGCTGGTACTGTTACCTAAGGATAATAAGCCGCTAGACGACTCCTCCTCTTATCGTCCACTGTGTATGATAGATACGAGTGGGAAACTGCTAAAAAGTATAATCTGTAGAAGATTGGAAGGCTGTGTTGAAGCTAAGAATGGTTTATCAAATAACCAATATGGCTTCAGGAAAGCAAGATCAACAGTGGATGCTATCAAGGTTGTAGTAGAAACTGCTGCTAGGGCTATCCAAGGAGAGAAGTGGAGAAATGGATCTAAGGAGTATTGTGTAGTCGTAACCCTACACGTAAAGAACGCCTTCAACACGGCAAACTGGGGACGTATTGTTGAAGCCTTAGCAAGATTAGACATCCCAGGATATTTACTAGCAATTATACAGGATTATTTCCGAAATAGAGAGCTAGTTTATGATACCGATAAAGGTACTAGGAGACGCTAGATAATTGGCGGGGTGCCTCAAGGATCAGTACTTGGCCCACTACTGTGGAACGTCATGTACGATGGAGAATTAAGGTTAAATCTACCTGAGAAGGCAAAGATAGTTGGATTCGCAGACGACATAGCGTAAGTATGTGAAGCAAAAGAGTTACTAGAGGCGGAAACCAAATGCCAGTATTCAGATCGTTAGGTCTTGGCTCAGGTCAATGGGTCTAGCTCTAGCTGACCATAAAACAGAGGCGGTTCTGATTAGTAGTCGGAAAAGTAGGGAAACCATTAGGCTTAATATTGGTACGTGTAGCATAGAATCCAGGGAATGTCTAAAATACCTTGGAGTCATGATTGACACACGTCTATCTTTTCATGAGCACTTTAAGTATATAGGTGCCAGAGCATCGAAGACCTGCTCAGCTCTATCCCGGATCATGCCGAATACAAGAGGTCCAAAATATCTGCAGAGGAAATTGATCTCTAGTGTAGTTAAAAGCATTATCCTATATGCATCCCCTATATGGTCAGGTTCAATGAGATATTCTACGTATGTGAATCTGATATCCCCTGTGTATAGGCTGGCCGCCCTGCGAGTATGTAGCGCATTCCGAACTGTGTCCGACGAGCCAGCTTTTGTCATTGCCGGTTTGATGCCCATCGAATTAGAGGCGATATCGGACAGTACGGATGGTGTGACAGATTTGTGCCTACGTAAGTGGCAGGCACGATGGACAGCGACTGATAAGGGAAAATGGACTTACTCACTGATACCTGACATCAGTACATGGTTATCAAGAAAGCACGGTGACTTGAACTACTATATTACACAGTTTTTGACTGGACATGGTTGCTTCAGGTCGTACTTGTACCGTTTCGGACATGACAGTATTCCGTTTTGTCCGAGCTGTGATGGTAATGTCGTGGAAGATGCCGAACATGTGTTCTTCATCTGTCCACGATTTGATAGTAGAAGAGAGTGCTTAGAAGTAGATTTAGGGCGTAGAATTAGGCCGGACAACATAGTTCCAACCATGTTGGAATCTTTGTATAACTGGACGAGTGTATGTAATTTTGCAAAATTCGTTCTATTAGAACTTCGTAGGTTAGAACAGATTCGCAGAAGAATCTCTTTAGGTTAGATTAGGTCTAGGACCTATTCCCACCCCGTGATGTAAAGCCTTGCGGCAGTACCACGGGTAAGGTTTGGGTCAGTGTAAAATGGTGTTTTAGCGTGTTAAAGTCTCGCACTCCTGGCAAGCACCATGAATGCCAGGGTCTTTCGATGATTTTATCCCATTCATCCCATGAATAAAAAAAAAAACCCAACCCATCTATCATAACAACACCCTCACCTACCCCAAATCGAGGATAGCCTTAAACTCCTACAGACATACATACACACATATTCTCACGAATACGTATTACATGAACTCCCTCACCTAAACCAATAAACAAATTCTCACGGTTACATATTACATGAAAACCTCGCCTCTCGTAAATCACGATCAGCCTTAAATTCCCACAGACATACATACATACATACATATACCCAATCGATCTATCTCAACTAAACCCTGCTCTTCTCTAATCGTAGCCTGTCCTAAATTCCTACAAATAGGTACATCCACAAAATCCCACAGACATACATACATACAATCGATCTACCTCAAATACACCCCACCCCCTACCAATCACAGCTTGGTTCAAATTCCAACAGACAGATACGCCCATAAATTTCCACTGTTATATGTTACAACAACACCCTCACCTATCCAAATCATGGTCAGCCTTAAATTCCCACAGTCTAGTAAGAACTACATTAGCATTAGCAAAAATAACTTTCACATTTTTCCGTCGGCATTAGGAAAAAATTATGAAGTTTTCCCATTGGCATAAGTAAAAATTATTTTCATAATTTTCCCCGTCCGCATTAGAAAATCATATAGAAATAAATACTTCAAACCTATAAACACCCTTATAGTATAGGGGCTATTAGAGAGTCGCTGGAGACAATTAGAGTTCACAACTTTCTAGTGGAGTGGATATTTATCATGCTTAGCAGCAGAATCATAAACTCGAGTATGGGAAGGGGAAAACTGTGGTTGTTGGCAAGGAACGCAATTGTTAGGCGTTGTGACTGGAGCAAACGGAATATAGTTGCATATGCGGATGACGTGGTTTTACTGGTAACGGGAAAGTTTCTTCCCAGTACAGTGAAGTCATTCAGTCTGTGTTGGGCGATGTATCCTCCTGGGCCAGCAGTAAGGGACTGGGAGTCAACCCAGAGAAAACCAACCTAGTCCTGCTTAACAGGGCTATAAGTTGTGGAGCTGAGACTAGCAGGGGGAGCGAAATACTTGGGTGTTTTCCTAGACAGCAAGCTTTCTTGGAAAAGGAACACGCAGGAAAGGCTAAAGAAGGGGCTCAATGCATACTATGCATGCAGAAACTCCATAGGAATGAGCTGGAGTCTGCAAATGAAGATAATAAACTGGATTTACACATCGGTTGTCAGTCCGGTTATTTCCTATGGTTGTGTGGTATGGTAAGGCATTGAGGAAGGAAAGTAACAGGAGATTATTAGCTAAATTTCACAGGTGTGCCTCGCTGGACATCACAGGTACTCAGAGGAGCACACCTCAGGCTGCCTTGGACATGATTCTTCATCTGCTTGCTATAGAGGGCTGTGTAGTGGGAACGACCACTATAAGTCTCCGTAGACTTGTAGAAACAAGTTTGGTGAGGATAGGAATAACAGGTCAGAAATCAAGCGGTCTTAAATGAGATCATTTTATGTGATCAGGGATCCATAACCCCTGGGTTTACGGTCTAAGAGGTAGGCTAGATCGATTTTAGTGGAACACTCTCACTGGTAATTCTTGATTTGACCCAATAGTCCTTCTATTGGGTCAAATCCGATAAGGGACGTGCGGTCTTTACAGTACAGAAGGATCAAAAATGGGGGAATTCACAGGTGCTGGTGTCTATATCGTGGGAACTAACATTCGTAGCTATTTCAGACTGCCGAATGAATGCAGCGTTTTTCAGGCTGAGATCTGGGCAATCATCAGGGTCACGGAACTGATGGCCAAGAATGTAGCAGAAGGTGGGAAGGTAACCCTCTACGTCAACAGCCAGGCAGCACTAAAAGCTTTTAAGGGACACAATGTCAAATCGAAAGTTGTTATTGACTGTAATAGAGCCCTTAACTTGCTTATGGATAAATAAAGTGTCAGACTATATTGGGTTCCTGGCCACAGCAGTGTTAAGGGAAATGAAATTGTTGATGAGCTGGCAAGAATAGGGTCGGCGTTAGATAAGGGAATGTGTAACGGATCGTTCAAATTACCGATAGATCATTACTTTAGGGAACTCAGTAAGTAGGTAAAAGCAGGACCAACCGTTCATGGTGAAGTAGGGAGGATTATAGAGTTTCGAGGGCTATGTGACCAAAACTTGACTCAGGAAGATCCAAACTGCTACTGAACATGAATTGGAAGGCGATGCGAATCGTGATAGGCGCGTTGACTGGTCACTGCTTGGTCAGAGCAAGAACCAGCATTTGGCAAACTGGCACTCCAGATTTCTGTAGGATGTGCAGGGATGAAGAGAAACCAGAAACAATTGAACATATTATCTGTCACTGTCCGAAGCTGCAACGTCATAGGCTTAGATGGGTGAGCAGGCCTTTCTATCAGGAGCTTCATCATGGGAATTCAGTGGCTTAATGGCGGATATGAGGTCACTTCTGGGTACAGCAGCACCCTTCCTAACCTAACCTAATACTAGTCGTTACTAAAAATCGCAACGACAAGTGCAAAGTCATTCAAAACAATATCGTTGTGAAATTTTCTTGTAGAATGCAAATCCTATATTGAAAGTCATCGATAATCTTTGATAATGACAACAGAAATAACAATTAGAACTAGAAAAGGCAAAACAATATCGTATTTTTCATGTTGACAACTGGAATAAGGGTGATTAAGTTAAGCTATCATCTAAACAAATTAGAAGTTCAACTAATATCAACGTTGAAAAAAGAACTCAATAATCAACATGTTTTCTTACTTTACACTTGCTACATTGGCTGACTTTTTCCCGCTCGAATTGTAGTTGTAAGAAGTATGTAAGGAAAACAAATATGAAAAACAACAACAGCTAGTCATTGCTGTCACAAGAATATATTGTTGCCCCACAAGTATTTTTGATCGGGTGCTGTCAAATTTATAATTTCTTTTCTGTTGGAAATGTTTAATTTTTCAATTTTAATGAATTTTAAAGAAACATGTTAAATATTAATTTTGGAAAAATGTGCGATAAAAGCATCAAAACTTAATGTTAAAGATAATGCAATAAGTTTTATGAAATATCAAGTTACACATCTAAAAACGTTAAAAATCAGTGTAATATATTTGGAATATAAGTGTAAGGGCACAAAAAAACCAACAATATGTTATACATAAATAATTTAATTTCAAATAATTTAAGTTTACAAATACCTGAAAAAGTGGCTTTCTATAGTTTTTTGATTTTTGAACTTGAATCATTCTGAATTTGCAAAAAATAACATTTCAAAATTGGTGTAACTCTTAAAATAATAAACAGAATTTAATTAATCAGTAACAATTTCTTAATCGGGCTTAAGTTCAGTATATTCTATTCTTATCGAATAAAATATTTTTATTAATTAATGTGGTTTTCAAAAAAAGAAAAGAAAAATTAAGCTAGACTTTTTAGCTGGGGGTAATACCGATATTTTGCTGTGCAGCCACGCACTTCATCAGCACCCGTGTCTATCTACTGGGGTAGAGATTGTTATTAACATCAGTTATTTAACGCAAATTTTCAATGAAATGGAATATGAGAAATTATTATATTGGGTATACAATTATTGATTTACCTTTGGTAAATACATTTGTAGGTATCACTTTTAATTTTCTGTCTTTCTTTTTTCATTTTTTATTCAGGTTAGCACGAAGTTATATCACTCTACCTAAGTATGTTTAACTATTCTTGCTTATCTTTTGCGATCATCACATTAATTATTTTTACTTATTCGATGTACCGTCGGTACATACCTGTAAGTATTATTGTAGTGGATATTATGTTACACTGTTTTTGCTTTCTATAGCTGATTTTACTTTCCATTATAGGGAACTGTGATTGCCAAGTGAACATATATTTGTTACGTGCCCATGATGATTTAAGTGAGACGTTTTAAATTTTAATTGAACTAGAATGATTTTTAATCAGGAATAATTTTTTAATCGGGCTTAAGTTCAGTATATTAAATTCTTATCGAATGAAATATTTTTATTAATTAATGTGATTTAAAAAAAAAAAGAAGAGAAGAAACATTAAACTAGACTTTTTAGCTGGGGGAAATACCAATATTTGTCTGTGCAGCCACGCACTTCATCAGCACCCATGTCTATCTACTGGGGTAGACATTGTTAAATTAAAATTTAAAATGTCTCACTTCGAATTGAATTAAGGTTAATCTAAAATTTTTTGGTATTTACATTTTCAAAATTTAACAATGTGGCAATACTGGTCAATAAGGCAGATCTGGAAAAGTATAAGCTTCCAAATTAATTTTGTTTATTCTAAAATTTGTTTCTTTAAGCCACCCTATGCTTGCTTGTGTATCTCTTTAAAATTACTTATGAATGTCATAACATCAACAATTTTACTTTCAATACACAATTTCATTTCATTTCCTGTATTTTCTGTAATAAACTTTTTGTCGGGTACACAACTTTGTAATTCATTCATAAAGATATACTGGACATACATGTCGAGGATACGCAAAACATGGCAAAACTCCAGCAGAGTAACACAAATTCCCATTGCTCGCGAAAGTACTCTATTTGAATACGATCTTTTACAACTAATGTTGCACTTACCATCATGGCATTGATCTGATGAATTCCCCTCTAATTTTCTTTTTCTCATTTTTTCGGCAAAGCAAGATATTAAGGCATCAATCATTGGCGCTTGTTTAGAGAATATTTGTGTTAATTTTGATATCTGTATTCCATTCTCGACATAATCAAACTAAAATTTAAAAGGAAATAGTTTCAAAAACTATAAATTTTAACATATTCACATAATTGAAAGTCAAATTACCTGAAGAAATATGCACGCTTGACAATCACGGTTGTCGGTGGCACTGGGCTTAGCTAAGTCCCAGGAGAGATCTTCATATCGTAATCCGAGAAGAAGAGTCTAAAAAAGATTTAGTTTCATTCGGTGATTATTAATATTCAAAATCAATTATCGAATTAAAATAATTTTCTTGGGTATGAATAAATAATAAAATATGGAGGATGATATAAAACTAGAGATGTTTTTTTTTTTACTCACGACACGCACGCTCACGCAGAATATATTTTACTCACGTTTTTTCACGCAAATAATCTTGAAAATTCTCACGATTACATACGCTCACGAATAAAATATTCTTAGTGCCATTATTACAACTTGCCGATAGTTAAAGGCAGGATTTTGTCTACCGGATAAAAACCGTTGCATTATTACAAATTCTATTTTTTTGTTATTATTATTTAAAATAATAATATTTAATGGGTAAAAAAATAATAAATCAAGGTTTTATAATGTTAAGCCATATATCCGTCCGACAAAATCTTGCCTTTAACTATCGGCAAGTTGTAATAATGGCCCTTAATCATACAAGATTGGTTAACAACTTATCACGAAAAACTATAGAATTCAATTTGTATGTTTTTTGCGTTGCAAATAGCGTTGTCAACTCGATGCTTTTCGCACCGTTTTTTGTGCTTTTTGAAATTTTCGAAGTGAATTTTGAAGTTAGTGCTCAATGCTTTATTAAATGAATTTTCGGTGCTTTTTGTTTCGAGGTGGTGTCACTAAGCCAAAACTTCAAAGAAAAATTTCCTTACGCAGCTAAAAAAAAATTTTATGATTCATATATTTTTAATATATGAATGTACATAAATTTATATGAATATGTACATGGCAAAACTATTATATATGAATTGATATATGGAAGAATATATAAAATGTATTATAATATATGAGCTCATATATAGAAATATAATTCTAAAGCTCTTAATATGTGCATCCATATATAGAAATAAAATGTATGCATACATGATATCTCACATAAGATCGTATTTTCAATAAAAAAAAGCTTGCATTTTATTTACCCGATCTTTTACTCTCTTTTTTATCACTGGTGAATTGTAAATCTATTAGAAAATACATGCGGTATACAAAGTTTATATGCGTAGAGCATATAAACTTTAAAAAAATAAAAACTCTTGTAGCAAAAAATACCATTCTTGTACGATTTTATACATTATTGTCCTATTTAATAAATCAAATAATCAAAAGGATAATTCAGTCATTAATTTGATAGGAGATTACGGAATACTCTAGATTTTTTTAAGAATAAAAGTTCATGTTACTGCAAAAAATTTAATTGAAAACTGTGTGCGAGTATGAAAACGGACTATTTTCTCTTTTATAAGTAAAAAAAAAAGTTTTTAATCTCGTTTCTTAAATTTAATTTTATGTACAAACATGAGTTTTGTATTTTTTATATAATCGATTCAGCTTTTTTCTTAAAATGATGAATAAAATGTATTTTAGTTCATTTTTAATTACCTACATTTCCAAATTTCAATAATTTAAATTATTGCACATTAGTGCGCTTTTTTGAATGAATAGAGTATGAATATGAATTTCGCATACTGTATAGAGAATATATACACATACATGTATGAAAATGTGAATATATATTATCATATATGTCCATATACCCTCATTTTTCTGATCCGAAACATATATGGGATATCATATATGCTCCATAAATTTTTTTTAGCGGGTAGTAACAAAAAAAACAATTCTTGTACGATTTTATACATTGTGACTAGTGTTGTCAATTATTCGTGTTTTATATTTGTTCGAATGAAATTTCTTGATTTTTTTCTTGTTCGAACGGAAGAATAATTTTGAATTTTTGTTCGAATATTCGAATGAACAAAGAATAAAAAAATGTATTCGAATAATTTTAAAAACGTTTGCAAAAGCGACACGTATGTGTTGAGTTAAATTTTTTTTATTAACAAACAAATAATAATTCATTACACAGAAAAAAATAGACAAGAATTATGTTCAACAAAACCATGTTATTGAAAAAAAATTTTAATTTCAACAATATTTGTCATTAATTTAATACAATATTTAACAATACCGCTCATTTTAAAATATCATTTAATTTAATTTCTTTGTGTTGGTGTTTATCTTGCTTGTTGATTGCCCCAACGCGGTCATGTGCTATTGGTGTTGTATTTTTTGATTGCTCGTCTTGTATACGTGTGAATTCCGACAAGAAGCCGGAAAACGTCGTGGATTGTTTTTTTTTTCACTCAACAAAATTATTTTTAAATTATATCAACCCAAAGCGCACATGTAGAAGAAACATAGAAATCATGTTTGCGTGTATTCATTATTTGCATAATCAAAACGATTTGCTCTTTAGCTGAGTGGTATGTCCATATTTACATTATGCAAGTCTTATTGCTAAGCTGATTAGTTTGTTAGGAAAGAGATACGAGGGGAAAATAAACTTTACTGTTCTCCTCGTCTCTCTCTCCGTCAAACTAATCAGCTTAGCAATAAGACTTGCATAGTGTAAATATGGACTAAGCACGTTAGTCTATTAGTCAAGAGATTGCCGGTTCGACTCATCCCAAACACATTTAGTTTCGAAGGTTGTGTGGAAAAATAAATAACTTTAAAATTTAACAAGAAACCAAATTCTAGATAAAAATTAAAAAAAACTAACAAAAAATACACATTAAAATTTGAAAAACAAATTCATTAAAAATTTTTGTTTTTCGTTAACAACTCAATTGTCAATAACACAATCATTTTAATTGGAAATAATTGAGTTGATTTTGTTATCAGATGTTACAAATGTGTCTTTGTATTTACAAAAATCGTTGTAGGTGCCTTTTTAAATAATATTTTAATTGTATTCACAAATAAATTAACTGTATTTACAAATCTTTTTTTTTATGTGTACACAAGAAAAACAAATAGTCTTAATAACAAACTTAGAAATATTATTAAAAACTAAAAGGAAATTAGTTAAAAAGTTACGTTTTTATACACATTTACAAAATTTAAAAAAAAGTCTTTTAAAAACAGCAGATAATCCCACTTTTAAGCTTGTAGAAAGTTCTTTTTTAACTTTTGATAAAAGAACAAGTAGAAAAATATCTTTCGCAAATTGTTGATCCGTTAAGAAAGGATTATGTGTGCTTTTCTTTGATATTTCCAAATAATAATATTTTATTGATACAATTTTTTAAATCAGGTAATAAAATATTCTCAGTTACTTCGGAAATTTCATCTAATACTTCATTGTACTTGAGATTATTTGCGAAATTTTTATTACAAAATAATCGTGAAATCAAAGTATTTGCGTATCCTTTTTTCGCTTGCAAAAAAAGCATATTTTAAAAAGTTGTTATAGTAAAGCTTAGGAATAATAATATTTATTTATTTATAACAATAACCAACCGAGCCGATAGGGCTTTTGATTAGATCTGTAGAAAAGCAGTTATTTTTTTAAACTCTTTACCAGGAATTGTAAGACACTTTCTTATTCCATTAAAGAGGCATTATCTTTTCAAAGCAAGAAACAAAAGACGCGTTTAGCGAACATATATATATCTGTGGCAAAAAAAGTGTTTAATTCGAGATAAGCTTATTTTGAGTTAATAGTACCTCGGTAATCTGCATATTCGAAAGTAGCCCTGGTCAAAATCTAATTAATTTGTGTGATTTTTCAGAAAGTTATAGCACTATGACTTTCGCTTATCTTTTTTAGACTTCTAATCTCATTTAGAATAATAGTTTAATTTAGGTTATACTTTGGTATATTTCAACTTACAGTATTTAGAACGGTGTTTGCTTAAAATGTTTTAGGGGAATTTCCCAATATAACTGTAAAAGAAATAAATTTCTGAAAATCGACTTAAGCACTTTTTCCTTATTGCCACATATTCGACCAAAAATATTCGAATAATTTTTTATTCTAAATAGAAAATTTTTGTTCGTTTGAACGAAAATGAAAAAGGTTGTTCGAATAATTTTTGTTCGAATGCCAACACTAATTGTGACCCTATTTAATAAATCAAATAATCAAAAGGATAATTCAGTTATTAATTTGACAGAAAATAAGGGTATACTCTAAATATTTTCAAGAAACAATGTTCATATTACTGCAAAAAATTACATTGAAAACTAGTGTGAGTATGAAAATGGACTATTTTCTCTTTTATAAGTAAATGCACTAGTTTTTAATCTGATTTATTAAATTAAATTTTATGTACAAATATGAGTTTTGTGTTTTTTAAATAATCGATTCAGCTTTTCTCTTAAAATGATGAATAAAATGTAATGATGAATGATGAATAATTAGTAAAGAACAAACGACAATGGCAAGACTGTTGTAAATTTAAAGATGGTAAAAATAAGCTTTCATTACAAAAAAAATCTTTCAGCAAATTGTAATACGATGAATCAAAACAATTCACATATTCCATTTGCAAAAAAGTTGCATATATAAAGCAGAAATCGACATCAACTGACAGCACCAAACATAAAAGAACGCTGATGAGGAAGGTTTAGTGGCCTTCGAAAACAGCCGGTTGTTCCGTTCAAATATGTGTTTGTCAGAATCTTTACAACTAACTTTGGTGTTATTTGTTCATTAATAATTATCACATGTAATATGGCTTACAAAGCGATACGAACTTTAGCCTGATCAAATCATGAATATAGAAATGTCTTTTAGTTCGTTTTTAATTATCTGTCCAAATTTTAATAATTTAAATTATTGCACATTAGTGCACTTTTTTGAATCAAGGGAGTATGAATGTGAACTTTGCATACTGTATAGGAAATATATATACATACCTGTATGGAAATGTATGAATATATACTATCATATATGTCCATATACCCTAATTTTTCGGATCCGAACCATATATGGGATATCATATATGCTCCATACATATTTTTTAGCTGGGTACGTATTTTTTTCTAGGATGTCTATAATTTAAAACCAAAAGCTCTTAAGTTAAATGGAGCATCTCAAAAAATTCTACTAAGATTTTAAAAGGCTTGGTTGAATAAATACGTGCCATATTACCCTCAAACTATAACATTTTAAGCATAATTGAGGCTATCAACACAGAAGTGGTGTAACCCACATTCGATTTTCGGTTGCTGTTCTGGTCGTTACCAACTATCAAACAAAATTAGAGTAAATCGCATTTTGGTATTCTAGGGAAAATGGAGCTGAACAATCGTTTTTGCACAGGTCATAATATTGCAAAGTAATAAATCAATTAAATAATTAAAAAGAGCAATTGTTTCAAAAACTAGATGTGCGTTACACCACTTCTGCGCTGGTGGCCTCAATTAATGTAAACAGTGTTTTGCCCAATATAGTCTAATAGCGAAATTTTGTCTAGTCTAGGAAAATTTTGTCTATATATACATATGTATAGACAATGGATGGAGAACGATTCACTTAATGCAGTGGGAAAATATTGAGTCCACTATCGAGCGATTCAGTGGATATGAACTCGTTTGAGGCATTATCAAAAATTGCATTCCCATCAAACTTCTGTTATTTCCATATTTAAATGCAGAAGCTGATCGGTTTTTTTACGTCTATGACTTTATTTAAGTCTAAACAACGTAACAGTATGTTCTTGGTTAACGCTTTTCATTATATAAAAAAATGGCCTGAAACAAGAAAATTGTGTTGTGAATAGAGCTGCCGGTTTTGGTTATTTATAACCAAAATTGGTAACTATTTTCCCAATGTCGAATTGGTTTTACATTTTGGTTACTTTTTTTGCTAAAATAATAATACTGGCAAATCTCGGTATAACGAATCTCGCTTTTACGAAAATCCGATAAAACGAACGTCCAGATTTTTTACATTAACAACCTTATACAGCGAATAATATCTTAATTTTATACTGGATGTGACGAATGATAAAGAAAAAATCACAAAATAAAAACCAAAAACTTGCTAGAACACATTTCTAACATTTAGTTCTTCTTTATATAGCGAGTGTTTTGATAAATGTATGCTCTGTATAACGAACAGCAAAAAAAATTAAACAAAATCTACAGCAGCAGTGTAAATGCAAAAAATGTGATACCGTTAGTTGGTATTTGGTTGCTTATTTGAAAACAAATTGCCCTCATTCTTTTTATTGTATTGTATCATGTCTACAATTATAATAATTAAAATAACACTTAAAAAAAACTTTGCGATATAACGAATTTTTCGGTATAACGAATAGGCCTGACATTATATCGATCGTTACAGAGGGATTTGCCTGTACATACATAAAATATTTTTTTATATATAACTTGATCAACTTGCAAATCACTTTTTTTATTATTAACTTTGTTAATTAGATTGCCTTTGCTGCACAACACTTTTGACATATTTTTTATTTCGATCAAAGTTTATTATCTTTGTCACATAGTTCAGCTGCAGTCGAAAGAATGTTTACAAAGCATAATTTAATAAAAACCAAATTTTGTAAGCCTAGATCTTGTCTTGTGGATTACTCCAAATTTGACTAAACTCGAGAGATTCGTTTGTTTCTTGACAAAAATATGTTTCATTAGTTTTCTATGTAATCGCAATGGAAGACATAATTGTTTATCCAACCGTATATAATATGTATACCTTTACTATTATATATATCAGTCTTAAAATGTATACATAAATACGACATGAAATATGAAAATTTACGTATTATTATTAATTTACTTGTTATATTTATGCATACATATTAAGAATGATATAATGGCAAAGGTATACATATTAGTAGTAGGAAATTGTGGGTACGGCCCCAATTAAAATTTTAAAATTTGTGTGAAATTTTAAAATTTGGGTAATTAAAATTTGAAATTTGAGAAATTGTGTTTTCGCTGCGCTTTGATGTTTTTTTGTTTACATTAACTGTTTTTTGTTTACATTAGTTGTGTGAACGGGTGATTTTTTTTTGGTGACATTAATTGCGTGTGAACGAGAGATTTTTTTTATGGTAATGGATTAAAAATAATGATTTTTCCAAATGCCTGTATATATGTATGTACGAGTATGTATATATGGAAGTATATATGTACAGGCAAATCCCTGTATAACGAACGATATAATATCAAGCCCATTCGCTATACCGAAAAATTCGTTATATCGCAAAGTGTTTTTTCAAGTGTTATTTTAATTATTATTATTGTAGACATGATACAATACAATAAAAAGAATGATGGCAATTTGTTTTGTCTGGTTTTTCTTTTGCAATTTTTTCTTCATCATTCGTTATATCCAGTATAAAGTTAGGATATTATTCGCTATATAAGGTTGTTTATATAAAAAAGCTGAACGTTCGTTTTATCGGATTTTCGTTAAAGCGACATTCGTTATACCAAGATTTGCCTGTTATATGTATATATATGTATGTATGTATGTATGTATGTATGTATATATGTATGTATGTATGATTTTCTCACGTTAATAAATTATTTATCATGGCAACAAGTAGTATGAATAAGGGGTTTCTAGATAGAAATGTGCAAAGGAAAAATGTGCATACCTTAACCCTTTAACGGTCGATGGGGTTAAATTCGACCCCATGATATTTTGTGTTATGAGGCGGCAGCGTGTTCGGTTTTGCTTAAAGTGAAGTCGTGGTGGGGGTTCGGTTTTGCTTAAAGTGAAGTCGTGGTGGGGGTTCGGTTTTGCTTAAAGTGAAGTCGTCGTGGGGGGTTCGGTTTTGCTTAAAGTGAAGTCGTGGTGGGGGGTTCGGTTTTGCTTAAAGTGAAGTCGTGGTGGGGGGTTCGGTTTTGCTTAAAGTGAAGTCGTGGTGGGGGGTTCGGTTTTGCTTAAAGTGAAGTCGTGGTGGGGGGTTCGGTTTTGCTTAAAGTGAAGTCGTGGTGGGGGGTTCGGTTTTGCTTAAAGTGAAGTCGTGGTGGATGTTATTTTTGTTGAAGTGAAGTCGTAACATTTAATGTGTTCGTTAGAGGGTTAATACAATATGAATTAAACTGCATTAGGGCGGTTTACGAAAGTCTGTGATTTTTTTGCTAGTATTTAATAAATAAAATTTATTTACTGCGGTATATATTAATATCCCTAATACTACTCGTATTTGTTATCAGTATAAAATGTTAACCACATTATTTAAAAACAAAACATTTATTTATTTTTAGTGTTAATCATATACCTACATACTTATAAAACATATGTATATTAGCAACAATTCTATATTTTTGTAGACTAAATAATTTACAATTACACATAACACTCGAATCAGCCGTAATATGTTTCAATTTAAAACAATTTTCTAAATGAACACCATGAACTGATGAATCTACTAACTCCAAATCTTCATATAAAGGTATGATTTCTAGGAAATTTTCCATATATCTGATGAGATCTCCCGGAATATATCCTCTATAATAGTTTAGAAAATTTTCTACTTCAACTCTCAATTCAAATTCAACAAATAATTTCGGCTTCCGTTTTATCAGTGTCGTCGACGACATTTAAGATTCATATTGTTTCTTTAGTGTATCTTGAGCTAGAACGATAACAAAAAAAATAATATTTAGATTTAATAATAATAAAATAAATAAAAAAACTATTTACCAAAAATTACCTGTTGCATCTGCATGTATATTCAGCTCGTAATATTCATTGCTGCTGCTACCTTTGCTACCTTTTCTATCTTTAGTAAGATAGTAGGTATTGCGCTGGAATTCTTCTATACTATCATCGTCTAGAGTTTCGTTGAATATACCAGGTAGGTATATGTATTTGGTGTTTTCCACCAAACAACGTACTTTTTTCCCATAAGGCGTCTGGACACGCTCCATTTTTGTAATTTTATATTTATATTCAAAAAGCATCTCCTTTATGGGGAGAATGCTTTTTGTTTGGTTTTTTTTGAAAATTGATTTTAGGTGTGCTTCCATTTCTGTACTTAACTTGAATAGTAATTAAAGAAAAACTAGATGGGGGGTGGGTTTTTATATAAAATTATGAGAAGTAATTTTATAGCTTATCATTCTTTTCAATAAAATTTTAAAACAATGTTTCTGATGCGGTTTTTATATAAAATTATGAGAAGTAATTTTATAGCTTATCATTCTTTTCAATAAAATTTTAAAACAATGTTTCTGATGCGGTTTGTCCGTTGTTTATAAAGTTTCTATTTAATTAAAAGGTGTGAGAAAATTTTAAAAAGTTTCTGTTGCGGTTTTTCCGTTTTTTTTATAAAGTTTCTATTTAATCAAATGTGAAAGAAATTTTAATGTATGCAGAGTTTTGTTGATATAAATATATATGATTTTAATTTTAAAAGGCTTCTGTTTAAAATGTTTCTTCTATTTCATCATCATCATCGTCATCTTCTTCTTCTTCAGTACTATCATACAAGTTGTTGTAGAATACATATTGCTTCTTCTTTTTAATGATTAGAGTATATAATCCATTCACTTCTTTAACTTTCTTTAAAATGTGTGGATTTGCGTTTAGATAATCCATCTGATTTTTAGTAATAATCAGAAATCGTTTAGGTAAATAAATATGATATTCTTTATTTACAAGACATCTTATACTTTCACCATATTTTGTATCTACTCGTTCTATCTTGTTGATTTCATATGCAGTATTTTCTTCCATATCCTTTAAAGGTAAGTATATAATATTAGGATTTTGAAACAATTTTCTTAAACTTGCTCTCATTATTTTGCTTTTAACTTTTCACCGTAAAACGAATTTTCAAACTGATTCTTTATATTCAATAATTGATACTATAAGGTGTTTTTAGATATTTTAATAACTTCTTATCAATTGCGGTTAAGCATAAATATTAAAAAAGTATACGTATGTATGTATGTAATAATATATAAACAGCTGGTGTTTTAATCTTATTGTATCCAAGTTTGTGTTATATATATATATATACGTTATTTATAATGAGAGATTTAGTTGAATTAAAAAACTTTGTTAAATATGTATTGGGGTCAATTTTTAAAAACTGGTGATAAATATTGTACTTGTCATGCACAGTGGAAAACTTTTCAAATAGTAAATGCAGTAGTTTTGGATATTATAATGCAGGTGTTCCTAACCGCAGAAGGAGGGACAAGAACTCAAATTTTTTCTCTTAATAGAGGACAAGAAATGTCAACAAATATTCCAATATTTCATTTTAGTCACAATCAACATATAAAAATTGAGGTTATCGGTGGTATGATATCACTAGTTGGAACAGTCTATGAGGGTGGTTTTAAAGATATAAATGTACACTCATACAAACCATCGTGCGTTTATAGTGAAATAGAGGCTATTGTTTTCAGAGATACAAATAAACTATATAATAGTAAGACTGATATCCACTCATTGAATAAAAATCAACAAAAACCTCTTCTCCTTCAAAAAATAGTTAATGATAGTAAAGTTAAGAAAGGTGGTAGTAACGTTGGTGGCGACTCAGTTGATAAATCATTTGAATACGATGATTATTAAATTAGTATATAAATATGAGAAACAATTCTTATCATCTCATTTAAAAATATATCGCTAACTTAAGAACACATCTATTAAAAAGAAAAACTAAAATGAAAAATATTTTTATCATATTTTTTTCATATATCTATATCATACAAGTGTTTTCAGCTTCATTACCTATTGATTTGAGTGAAAATGAACTTAAAAATACAGAATTTGCTATAAAATTACCGAATAATGATACTGTGAGCATACAACTAAATTTCAAACGTTTAAAGTATAGTAATGATTTAAATAAAAACATCGAGTTAACAACAAAAGCAGAAAATAAATCAAACGAAGAACAAGAAGACTCCCCACCGCCTATAAGTCAACCTTTTACTGTTGAACAAGCTATTGAAACATTTAGGCAAGATTTAGTAAAAAAAGAAAAAAATATTGCAGGAATAATTGAAAGTTCGGCTCCATTTTATAGACATTTTCAACTTCAATACAAAGATAATATAAAATTGAGAATCCGTTGTACATATGACAGCAATTACTTGAAACGTCGATTAAATATTTCATGCTTCGAATACCGTCAAGTTGAATACGAGAGAATTTTAAGTAATGGTGAAATTGAGGTGGCTTCTGAGGATGATACAACGTACCGATCCGATGTTACATTAATCAACATTCAAGATTACACACATGATTTGGATATGGAAATAATATAAATTAGCTGATATGATGAAATACATTTACTATTAGTTAGTTAGTATAAACTTTGATGTTAATGTGATAGGAGGTTTTATTTAACATAAGTAAAAAAAGTTAAAATAAGAAAATAATGAATAACGAGTTTTATTCGAAAATTTTACATAAATTCATGAAGGAAGAAAAGCTTTTGTGTTATGATCATGAGATTATTTTGAAAAAATTAAAAGCTCAATTCGATGAATATGCATTTTATAAGAAAAGTAAATCAAAATTTGGATATCATTATAACAATTGTGTGTGGTCCAACGATGAAACAACTTGTGGACCTGATACCTGTAAATGTTCCCTTATCGATAACAGTTGGGATCAAGCATTATATATAATGAATTTTTATTATAATTTAAAAGCATAGACTTTATCAACAGTTCTATAGTCATCGTTGTCACTTAATTAGTACTAAACAATGTCGGAGGAGAGAATTTTAGTTGTAGACGTACAAGGTTTTTATCTCAACAATAAATTCATTGTAAAAGAACTGAGTATTTCAATTGACGACTCACAAGTTCAAACATTTATTATTAAACCACCTTTTCCATATTCATCGTTGACAACAAAAGAAAAAGCTTTAATTGACTGGCTTTATAATCATCATCATGGATTAAAATGGAAAGATGGTGATTCAACCTTATCAAATATTATGAACTATTATATTACACATGTTAAAGATAAAAATTTTATTTGTTATGCTAAAGGATTAGAAAAAATTAAGTGGATTCAAAATATTTTTGAGGATAAAATTTATTTTTATAACCTAGACGATCTAAATTGCCCAAA
The DNA here is from genome assembly GCA_936439885.1 of Nowickia ferox. NCBI lineage: Eukaryota > Metazoa > Arthropoda > Insecta > Diptera > Tachinidae > Nowickia > Nowickia ferox. The sequence goes on from OW387023.1 coordinate 56,538,566, forward strand.
TTTAAAAACATTATATCAAAATGATAAATCTGTGAATGTTTGTTGTTATCATAGAAAATATTGTATATGTGCTCAAAAAAATTTAATACTCTTAAGAAAGTTTATTAAATCAAATATTAATAAAGAAAACATAAAATTATAAAAGACATTTTTTTTTTATTTATTATTTAACACTTAAATCAGGTAAAATAATCATCAAACATCAGTTCATTCTGAATACTTGAAATGTCAATAACAATATCTTTAAACGGAAACACTTCAACTCTGGTTGGAGAATATTTTCCTCCAATTGAACTCCCTACAAAATATGTTTGTGGACTTATTGATTTTGTAACATTCAATTCCATACCCAATGTAGATGTTCACAACAATTTGTTTCATATCGGAAATCATATTATTACTATTCCAGTTGGTTCATACGAACTTGAAGATATTGATTTTTTCCTAAACTCAAGCTTAAGAGATATCGATGAATCAATTTATCTAATAATTGAAGCTAACAATAACACACTTAAAACTGAAATAACCTCATCAATGGATATAGATTTTTCACAACCAAACAGTATAGGAAAGTTACTTGGATTTAGTAAAAGAAAACTAGAAGTAAATTCAACTTACTATTATAATACTAATCAAAATCTTAAAAATGATAAATCTTTGGAAGTGATGATTGTAGATGTTAATTCATTGAATACTTTTTTTTTTGAATCTGATTTACCTGCACATATTACGGATGTTAATACAATACGCATTGAAAGCAACTTAACAACCGGTTCATTTATTAATAATACTTCGAATCATGCTATTCATGAATTTCCTCTTGATGTTCCTCCAGGATATAAAATAAACGAAAAACCTCGAAATGTTATTTATTTACCCGTCAACTGTCAACAAATAAACAACATAACGATTAGAATCTTAAATCAAGACGGTGAACTTATAAATTTTAGAGGAGAAAAAATCACTCTTAGACTCCACTTCAAACCAGAATAATGATCATTTACAATAAAAACATAGTGCAAAGAGGATTTCCATTCAATACCGCACCAACTCACATTCGAGAAAGTATAAAAAATAAAAAACTGTTGTCCTCATCTAATACAGAATACTTAAAATCGTTGGGATTTAATCTTCAACAATGAATGAAATACTAAATGTTCTTCAAAAACCTATGTATGATGAGAGTATTGTAAAAAGGGAATATCATAGTTACTCTCCATATCTAAAATCATTTAACAACAACGATGAGATTCGTATACCAATTCAAAATCAGGATCTCTTCGTCTTACCAAGTGAGAGTATGATTTACATTCATGGTTTTATAGTAAAGAAGGAAGCAACCAAAGAGGTTCCAGCTATAGATGTGAAATTAAAAAACAACTTTGCTTCATATTTGTTTGATGAAATTCGTTACGAAATTAATGGTTTTGAAGTTGATCGTACACGTAAACTTGGAATTTCATCCACCATGAAAAATTTTGTATCGTTGAATAAGGCTGAAAGTGCTACACTTAAAAACGCTGGTTGGTGTCTTAACGAAACTTTTGTTTTAGAAAAAAGTCATTTTAGCTGTTGTATACCTCTGAAAATGTTGATGGGGTTTGCTGAAGATTATAACAAAATACTATTAAATTCGAAACATGAGCTTATCCTTCAACGTTCTACATCCGATGAGAGATCATATTATTCTGCAAATGCAACTGATCAGTTGAAATTAACAATTCTGGATATAACATGGAAAATGCCACACATTCAACTATCGGACTTTGCAAAATTGGAAATGTTTAAGATAATCAACAGCAAACATTCTATACCAATTGCGTTTAGAAGTTGGGACTGTCATGTAAATCCTGTTTTACCAAAGAGTACAAAGGTTTTATGGAATGTAAAGCTTTCTCCACAAAACGAAAGACCACGATTTCTTATAATTGGTTTACAAAAAGAGAAAAGTAAAGAACAAGGAAATATATTTGACCATTGTAATATCTCTAATTTAAAAGTATATCTAAACTCAGAGTCATATCCATATGATGATTTAAATAATCGTTTCGAAATGGGTCAGTATTCTGTTCTATATAATATGTATGCAAAATTTCAACAAAACTTTTACATGCGAGAACCTGAACCATTATTAAATGTTGATGAATATAAGACTTATGCACCGCTTATTGTTGTTGATGTTTCACATCAAAATGAGGCTGTTAAAATAGGACCTATTGATGTACGAATTGAATTTGATACTGAAGCAAACAAACTAATTCCAGATAATACATCAGCATACTGTTTAGTTATTCATGATCGTTTAATCGAATACTCACCTCTAACAAGCGAAATTAGAAAAATTATTATTTTATTTTGAAATTTTTTTAATAAATGAAATAATATGTTTATTTATAAATAAAACAAATTCTTAATCAATATATTTTATTAAAACATTTATAGTTTCTTTTTAGTTTAGCTTCGAAAACAAAAATTTTAAACATAAATGCCCGCAATTTATTGTATTAAAATTTTGATATCTATCATAATTATAACTTATGTTTTTTCCTAAATATTTTATTAATTGTTTCGGTGGTTGCAAGTTACCAAAGCTATCAAAATATTCAATTTGATTGTTGTTTTTCCAGTACGCTACCCAATGTGTGCCAGATCCCTTTGAAGTATCCAGATTAATTATTCCACATTCTTTTTTAAATAATGTACTTGGAAGAGTGTTGCACATAAACACACCTCTAAAATTTGGAATATGTTTTGCATATTTTCTCAAGTCTACATCAGAAAGGGCTCTTTTAGGTAGCTTCATTAAAAATTTTGTTGATAAGGCTTTAAATATAATCCAAAACCTTTTTTATATGGTTTTAAGAATATGCCTTTTCCCATCGCAATGGCTTCCATTGTATTATTGTGTCGGTTTGCTTCAGTCAGCTGTTCCTTTCCATTTTTAGCTGCATTGATTGCTTTTGTAATACCAGATACACCACCAGCTAAACCACCAAGTGCACCCAGTGCAGCAAATATAGGGGCAAGTGGAAGAAAACCTCCAGATTTTGGTAGCGGTATTATTCGAGGTGTTTTTATTAACGATTTTTTCTTCCCCTTGAAAATATTGTTTACAACTTTTCGTGAAATCTTTATAGCATCTTTCAAGTTTTCACTTTTCTTTATATTCTTTCTTGCACTTTTCAATGCATGTGTAAATAGTTTGTGGGTATTTACTGGAGACGACTTTTTAATTTTACTAATTACGTTACCCATACCGAATTTTGTTTTTGCTTTCATTGCAGTAGCAACAAACCAAGCGTTTGATTTTTCACCCAAACTACTATCGCTTGCTTTGACCCTTTGCCAAGCCTTTTCAGTTAAAATTCTATCAGCAATATGTCTTTTCTCTAAATCTTTATTGTTTGAGTATGCTATATCGTGCTCTCTGCAAGCAGTATCCAATGGATTGATTCCTTGATCACCTCTAGCTAAACGTTTCTTTAATTTTGTACCAGGTCCGCAAAAGTGATAACCGGGAAGTTTATTAATTATTTTATTTAGAAAACCTTTATCAATGAAGGATGGATGACGATTGAATATCTTTTTATAAATGATTGTCATATCTATTGATACTTTGTCGATTAAAGATTAAAATCAAATTGATTGAAAACAAATAAAAGAGACTGGTTTATATATTATGTTATCATTAGATTTCAGAATGCGCTTTTTTAAACAACATAAAAGGATTCACGTAAAGAATATCGAATCAAAGTTCGATTCATCAAATAAAATTCGTCATAGCTCATTACTACCGAATTCTATTCGAGCTCTTATTGTAGGTCCATCAAATTGTGGAAAAACAAATGTGATGATCAGTCTTATTGAAAGTCCTCATGGATTGAAATTTAAAAATATTTACTTATATTCAAAGTCAACACAACAACCGAAATAGAAGTACTTAGAAAGTCTAATTAAACCTATCAAGGAGATAAATTTTTCATCATTTTCCAATAATGATGATGTTCTATCGCCAGACGAAGTTAAACCAAATTCAGTATTTATATTCGACGATATAGCTTGTGAGAAACAAAATCATGTACGTTCTTACTTCTGTATGGGCCGTCATAAGGATATTGATAGTTTTTATTTATATACCAAAACACTTGATTCGCGATAATGCAAATATGATTATAATTTTTAAACAGGATGTAATGAATATTAAGCATATTTACAATGATCATGTTGGTTCTGATATGACTTTAAAAACATTTCATAGGTTATGTGCCGAGTGTTCGAAAGAAAAATATGGTTTTCTAGTTATTAACAAAGATGATCCTATGAATAATGGTCGATATAGAAAAGGTTTCGATATATTTATAAATCTATAAAAGAAACATTACAGATATTTTAAAATCAGTACAAGATTAATTATTAAACTAATAGCTTCTCAACTATTAAACCGCTAACTGCTAAACTGATCTGTTTTGAATCTGTTTCTAATTCAATCTATAAATATAAACACAAATCTAGTTAATAATCTTATTAAAACTCGCAATATTTTAAAAAAGAAATATAGGAATATTTTGCTTGGAGAAATTGCAAATGATGAATTGTTGGAAAAGACATTGAAACCAATATCAAAACCATTAAAAGAATTAGTTCAATCAACTAATAATAATAATAATAATTATAACACCATTATAAAACATGAAAAATATCCGGATAACTCTTTTAAACATGATCTTGAGAATAATAAAGTTGCCTTCAGTACACCATATAAAAAGAGTAAGCTTGATTATAACACGTTTTCTCCAAACTTTAATAACAAGAAAATCGAGAAAAGTTCAAACACGTTTCAATCATTTGATGATGAAAATGATCATGATGATGACCATGATGATGATGATGATGATAATAATGATAATGTTGATAATGAGGATGATAACAATGATGATGATAACACCATTGCAATACATCCCAATAAAAGTATTCAATATAATTTATCAAAAGTTAACTTAAATATATATGATAAAACCTATGGTCCTCATAAGGATAAAAATCAAATATGGAGACTGGGTAATGAACCCATCACTTTCAATTCAACCAATATTACTGTAGGTAATTTAAAATGGCCCTTCACATCAGGCTTATATGAATTGTTAGTTTATAAGAAACCAATCAGTTATAATAAAACAGATTTAAATAATTATAAACAAATATTGGAGATGACTAATGTCCATAAACGAAATAACAGTATTAATGGTCAAATTAAAGGAAATCGTTCAATTAAATATACAACGATTATTAAAAACCTATTTAAACAACAACAGAAAATTCATAAGGGAAAAGGTTTAATGAAATTGAATAGAAAAAAGCATAATTATGTTTATTGGGATGATCCTAATGAATTGGTTGATAGATTGCGTCTTTTGATTTCATCAACAACAGCTGGTCACTCAAATCATAATAATGAAATTGTATCAATTATTGAGGAATTGAGAGAAGCAAAAATTATTATATAAATAGACTTAAAAATGTTTAACAATTCATATTCATAAAATGCCTATCGATAAGTTTGGACATTATATTGAAAAATCTGCAAGATACCAAAATCAACATTTCAAGATTCATTTGGATAGTGATCGTAATTTCAACTTTAACTTGCGGAGAATAAAAAATATTGCTAGTCCTGTATTGGAAAACGATGCTGTAAACAAAATTTACATGAAAAGTTATTTAAGTGAAATAAAGAAACAACTGGATACAATGTATATGGAGAGAATTAAGGAAATGGAGGATCGTTTTAACGAAATAATACATCAACAAAACGTGTTGACTACAGAAAAATTTGATAATGTAGAAACACGTTTAAGTAAATTAATACATGATCAAAGTATAATACCAAATAATCTCAATCAATCACTAAAAGAAATGAGATCATTATTTAATTACAAAATTGATTCAGTTGAAGAACGTCTAAATGAAAAACGAAGCTCATTACAAACCATTTAAACATAGATATATAAATCGTTTTGATTTAAATTCAATATCAGCAGCATTTAAATTGATGTAATCTAAGATAGACGTTAGAAATGGAGCGACAAGAAGTGGTTCAGGAGCTTCATAAGCAAGCACGTAGAAATTTCATTCGACGTCGAGTGGTGATCAAGGGAATTGATGATCTTTGGCAAGCAGATCTTGTTGAAATGGGTGTTTACTCAAAATATAACAAAGGCTATAGATTTATTTTAACAGTTATAGATACATTTTCAAAGTTTGCTTGGGCTGTACCCGTAAAATCTAAAAGTAGTGAATATATAACCAATGCTATACAATCTATTTTTTCGCTAAAGAGAATTCCAAAAAACTTGCAAACAGATAATTGTAAAGAATTCTATAATAAAATATTTCAAAACTTGATGATAAAACATAATATCAACCACTATTCTACATATAGTATCATGAAAGCGTCCATTGTAGAACGATTTAATAGAACTCTAAAAGGAATGATGTGGAAAAATTTTAGTCTACAAGGAAATTATCAATGGATACATATATGCAAGGATTTAATTAATCAATATAATAATAAAAAGCATAGAACAATTGGAATGACGCCAAAGTCTGTTAACACAGAAAATGAAAGTTCTATACTAAAACAAGTCTATAATCATCCCAAAATATATAAATTTGGTAAACTAAAAGTTGGAGATCACGTTCGAATTAGCAAATATAAACATATTTTTTCAAAAGGATATACTCCAAACTGGACAACTGAAATTTTTAAAATTCGTACTTTACAGAACACAAACCCCATTACTTATTTATTGGAAGACTATCAAAGGAATCCGATTGTTGGTGGATTCTATGAACATGAACTATTAAAGACACATTTTCCAAATACATACTTGATTGAAAATGTTATTAAAACTAAGGGGCACCAGGCGTACGTAAAATGGTTGGGATTTTCCAATCAACATAATTCTTGGATCAATAAAGATGAACTTCAATAATATTATATATACTTCAATATGAGATTTATTTTTATTATATTATAAAATTCTCAAAAAAATAAAATAATATATAAAAAAGTTTTGTTTTGATTTTTTTTTTATTTCTAAACGATTAAATTTTATATTAACTTAGTTGAGTAAGGTTAAGAACAAGCACGATTAAATTTTATTCACACAAAAACAAATTGTGGTTACTTGTGTTTAAAATTCCTATTCAATAGATAACTATAGTTTAAAGTAAAAACAAACTAAAATATTTTAATGATATTCTTTATTTATTTATTTATTTATTGTTTTTTCACGTTATATATATTCACTTATAATCTAAAATCACTTAATACTATTGTACAATATTATCACTTGAAGAAGATGTTAATACATTTTCATTGGGATATGATGATGATGATGATGGTTGTTGACTATTTATTGCATAATGTCCCCATGCATATGTATTAATACTATTATCTCTAATAAATTGCTTATCATCTAAACAACTTAATGCTAATTTACTAATGTGTTGAGTATATATTTCATGAATCTTTGATCTAAATACATACATAGAATCATAGTACATTTTTTTTTTCAAATAAACATTTTCTAAAGTCATTAATCGTTAGTCTATTGGTTACGCATTTTTTAACTCCTTTAATTTTTTTAATTTCTTTTTCCTCTTCATCAATTTTAATTGAATACATTTTAGCGCGTAAACCAATGAACTCTTTAATTATTTTACCATTACATTCATCCTTCATCATTCCTAAAACCTTTTTGTTTAACAAGGGTATATTAAAAACATTATCTTTCGGATAAGCAGACGTATCAAACTGTAAGATGATATCATCTAGAATATCCTTATATAGATCATATGTCTTAATATCGTAAACAAAGGAATCAGTATCTATATAATTCAGATAAATATTTTCCTGATATTTAGGTTTCATGTATTCATAATGTAAATATAAATTGGTTTATTATATTCCGTTCGCACTCGACTCATTTCAATGACAATCATTTCTTCTTGAATCTTAAGTAAACTATTGAAATTTGGCTTAGCTATAAGAGCTCTAGCTCCCAACCTCTTACCTCTACTCTCCCATGAACAAACTATTTTAACATCTTTTCTCTTAGCTACATTTTCCATTGTTTTACCGTATACCGCATTATTTAAAAGTTTAAAAAAATTTTTTTCAAATTCATTTTCGGCATTGGTTCTATGATCATTATTTAAATCAATATACCTTTTCAACCAATCCGACTGATTGAATTTAAGAATTCTATGAATTTTCTTTAGAATAAGACCATGTTTAATACATTGTTTAAGATTTCTATAGTGTATTACATATTTTGTTTTATCATTTAAATCCGTTATTAATTTAGACTGTTTCATATGTTCTTTTTTTTTATTTTCTGCACAAAATGGGAAATCATTGTGATGATCGTGTATGGTGGATGGATATTCTAAATCCACTTCCAATATATACCCTAATGGTGAATCATCTTCCACAGCATTAAAATTAAATTTTTCAATGTTTTCAACCCATTCAAAATTTTTATAAGGAAGGTACTGCGACATGACATAACCGTATAAATTGTTTACATCTACATAAATAAGATAATTCGATTCTTTAGTAGAATCATAATCACTTACATATTTATTGTTAGCTACAGAATGTCGTTTACAACATTGAACAATTCCTCCCCTAATACCACGTGTAACAAAATTATACATGTTAATGTCAGTTAATAGTTCTAACTCTATTCTTGTTTTTTTCAACATTGCATCCCAAGATAATCCAGGAACAGTATAATATTGGCATGGATCTAAATTATAAATGTTTTTGCAAACTTTACGGAAATTTTCAAAAACATCACATAGTAATAAAACATCTACTTTCAAGTATAATAGTAAATAGTCCAAGAGAGTCGTACATCTAAATGTATTCCATACCTTTTCAGCATGTTTATAATTATCCTCACTACACGCTTCATCAGTTAGTTTATTAAAGAAGAGAGAACGAGGTGGTAATTGTGTTTCCATGAGACGATTCTTTGAATCCAAATAATCATAGGGAAAGACACCTTTACGTTTCATTAAATCAAATTCATTATCATTTAAACAAACCGATTTTATAGTTTTCAAATCATCATCAGACAAGAAACCTGCAAGTTGATCTAAACTTGATGCTATAAAACGATATGAATCGAGAAAACGTAGCTCAATAGTATCTTTTTCACTCACCCTAATTCTCTTCGATACGGATACATACAATTCCTTATTTAAAGGAATGATTTTTATATCACCTGCTACTGATGAAAGTTCTCTTATAAATAAATGACAATCATATGCCGAAAGGTTTTGAAAAAATATAGGGATAAAATTTCCAATTTGATACTCTAATTTACATATATTATGTGCAGGACCTCTATAATCACCTGTTAGATGACAATGGTCAGTTACTTTATCTCCAATAGATATGATTTCACCGCATATATGACAATTCATATCTTCATCTTGTCTTTTTTGTTGTATAAACGTTAAAGGTTTCATTGGTATTACTACACTCAAATAGTTACTATAAATATATAATGCGTCCTCGACTAAACTTTTAAAAAAATGTGTTGATGCATTTTCACCACTATAAATTCTATGTATATCTAAACTAGAATTATAGGAACATTTTATATAATAACTAAATGCAAATGGAATATGCTTTTGTACTGAATTAATATTAGCTGAGTTTTGAATATCAACTGATTCCAGAATACATTCGAAATCTGCATAAACTACAAACGGAACATCTAGTTGGTTTTTATGATTCTTAAATTTAAGTATAGAATTTTTATCGGTTGGCATTATAGTTACAATTTTGTTGCATTCCTCCTTATGTTTCTTTAAAGATGATTCTTTGTGAAAGTGTATGAGGCATGTATTACAAATATACACCTTATTTTTATGTTTTGTAAATTGACTTCTTAATAATCTATAATTAAAGAAATATAAAAGGAAACATTTTTTTAATTAGTTTAATTTCACTTTGAGTATAAATTTAAATAACGATAAACATACCTTGATATATTTTTTATCCAGACATAATGGAATCGTTCTTCATCTTCCATCAATAATAAATTTATATGTTTACTTTTTTCTTCTTGAGAGAAATAATATGGTCCCACAACATCATAAACTTCTAAATACGTATCTTTTTCAAAAGATCTTTCCAGACCAAAGACATTTATGTTTATTCCCGGGTTGTTGTCTTCAAACTGCTGTATTTTGTTGACAGATAGCGGGAAATTTAAATTTTTAAAATTTAATAATATATTATTTTCCAGGACTATAATATCATCTTGAATGTTGGTTATGTTATACGAAGAACAAATTACACTATTATTTTCTATTGGATATAGCGCTGATATTATAGCCCACTTAAAACAGTATACGTCATTGTTTTGTATATTAATACAAGCTTTTTTTTTGATATGTATGTTGGTAAAGAAATATACTGTGAACCTTTTATACATGCATATTTATTAATATTAACATCAAGGTGATTAATTTTTGTTAACGCAAAACCACTATCACGTTCTTGGAAGTCATCCATTTTTTGCATAATTATTTCACATTTATTTGCATAAAATCTTTCAATATCATTCATATGGTTAGTTAAAGACAAAATATACATTTTTGTTTGATGTAGTATTATAGTAATTATGGGTTCTTCATCGTCTTTCATCTTCATATATTCACAGAGTAATTCGAAATTAAATTTTAAACTTGTATGTTTTTGTAGATGATCTTTCAAAACACATGCTACATTATCCTTTATGTTATTGAAAAACAATTCGGGATTTAGATTATCCATATTGTTGTTTTTAAACCGAAATGTAGTAATACGGTTTTTGAAACAAGCATCTAAACACTTTATATTATTGATTTCATCAACAATTTTTAAACAATTATCTTTATGTTTGTTTGTGCGTTGATGATATATCCACAGTTTCCTTACTACATCTTCTTTACACTCCTTACAGTGTATAATTTCTTTCTTTTGATTATTTTGATGCTCTATTAAGTGGATATGTTTAAGATAATCTTGCTTACTTGAAAAATTAATGTTGCAAGTCGTACACCTTAATGAATAACCTTGATGATGATGCATCCTGATATGTCTATTTAATGAAAAGTTGCGGCTGTACACTTTTCCACAGATATCACAAATAAAGTTGCCACCCATTTTAATTTGATTTATTTTATTAATTTTTTTTTGTGAATAAATAACTAAAAGTATAATCACACCTTAGAGTTTAGTACAACAATGAATATATTTTATTAATTTGATTTTATTTTATTACCACTACAATTAATTAAATAATGTGGTTAACATTTTATACTGATAACAAATAGTATTAGGGAGATTAATATATACCGCAGTAAATGAATTTTATTTATTAAATACTAGTGTTTTGTTTTTAAATAATGTGGTTAACATTTTATACTGATAACAAATACGAGTAGTATTAGGGATATTAATATATACCGCAGTAAATGAATTTTATTTATTAAATACTAGCAAAAAAATCACAGACTTTCGTAAACCGCCCTAATGCAGTTTAATTCATATTGTATTAACCCTCTAACGAACACATTAAATGTTACGACTTCACTTCAACAAAAATAACATCCACCACGACTTCACTTTAAGCAAAACCGAACCCCCCACCACGACTTCACTTTAAGCAAAACCGAACCCCCCACCACGACTTCACTTTAAGCAAAACCGAACCCCCCACCACGACTTCACTTTAAGCAAAACCGAACCCCCCACCACGACTTCACTTTAAGCAAAACCGAACCCCCCACAACGACTTCACTTTAAGCAAAACCGAACCCCCCACCACGACTTCACTTTAAGCAAAACCGAACCCCCCAACACGACTTCACTTTAAGCAAAACCGAACCCCCCACCACGACTTCACTTTAAGCAAAACCGAACCCCCACCACGACTTCACTTTAAGCAAAACCGAACACGCTACCGCCTCATAACACAAAATATCATGGGGTCGAATTTAACCCCATCGACCGTTAAAGGGTTAAGGTATGCACATTTTTCCTTTGCACATTTCTATCTAGAAACCCCTTATTCATACTACTGCAACATTTTATGGTATAAAATGTTCTCATAAAGTGTGTTTTTTTTAGAGGTATAGAACTTCGAATTGAAATAAAACACAAGAAAATCGTTTTAATGTCCATCAATTTGGCTTTATTGGAAGGATAATTTTATGCCATTAACGTTTAAATATGATTTCGGGCATGTGGCCGCCGCGGCTGGCTCGAATAAAGCCAATTCTACAGGTCCAATTTTCAAGTTGATGGACAAAGCTCCAATTGCTGTGCACGGTGGCGAATCGATTCATTCGGGTCCTCTTCAACACTTTGCTCTACAGCGGCAATTGTTTCTTCGGTGCGCACTGTTCGACGTCTCTGCGGATGCGTATTATCACATAGAGTAAACGTAGTGCGAAAACGATCCATGGTTAACCGACTTAATTGCTCTGTCGACCATAAATGGACGGAGCTTGCGGTAAACTTCGCGAACTGAACCATTAGTTCCGAAATAAATTTGCACGATTTGCAAGCGTTGTTCTTTTGTCAACCTGTTCATGATGAAATGGCAAATCAAACTAAATATTAATCACTTGACAGCTGACAAAATGGCCGCCAGTTAAAAAAGTGATGCCAACTTAAAGTTCTATACCTCAATAAAAAACACCCTATATATGTGAACGCCCTAATGCTTGTGTGTGGGGGGTCGACTTTGTCTGCCCTTGATAAGTTTATATTTTGTTTATTTGTTTAAGAAATATTTATTTCATAACATTATGAAATTCTTGAATATGTATGTATGTACATATCTATATATGTATGTAAATGTGTAACCGTGGGAATTTGTGCATGGAATATTTTGTGGCTCTGTAGAACACACACGTAATACATATTTGTATACATTTATATTTTGAAACGCAGTCGTTTCTATGACTACGATTATTTTAAAGCAGATGATTTTCAACTATGTACAGTCATCAACAGAGAAACAAAAAGTAGAAATTTGCAAATAAGCAAAAAAGTTAACTTCTCCTCCCCACTTTCTTCTATTCCTTTTATGTAGTTTGTATTTGAAATAAGAAAACACTTAAATTTTTTTATTTTGTATACATTTATTGTTTACAATTTGATGAAACTTTATAATAATACATACATTCATATATTTTTAAGTATAAATATTTTAAAAATTTCAAAAGTTCATTTAAAGCAAGATATTTCTTTTGTGAGTAAAATAACATTTCTTAATGCGCAAACACCAAAATTATGATAAATACAATAAAAATAATCTGGATACTTATTTTCAATTTGTTTAAAATTGATGCAGCCTATATCCTCAACGTTAGAAATTTTTTGTTGTAACATTTTTTCCAACCATCGTCTTTTTTCTTCACCTTTTACATATATTTTAGAACATCTTGCTTTGGCTTTTAAAAAATGACAAACGCTTTCAAATGAAACTGATCCAGAACTCCAGCTTAGGTGATGATAGTTTTTTGTTAACCACTTTGCTTCTCTTTGCTTTTTTATTGATAACCATTTAAAATCAAATGGTGGTTTTATAATGAAATTGTTATATTCATTATTGTTCAAAATAATCGCTACTTCTTTTGCGATGAAATCATTTGAATTAGTTTTGAAACCTTGCACGTCTATAAAAATTATGTTATTTACCATATTACTTAATTTATAAGACTTTTCGAATTGATGGGTATATATTCTATTACACGTTCATGAATAAGAATGCAGTAAGCTGATGTCTTTGCCGCAGTATTAGTAGCTGTCTCAAATTCAATTTTTATATCAATCGGGCCATTATTGAGTGATTCATTCTGATGACTGACATCTACTACAATAATAGGAGCTTTCGTCTTAAATTCTGATGCAGTTAGAAGCGGTTGAGATTCTTTCAAATAGTAGCTTTGGAATCTTAGATATATATCATATAGAATTGCATAACGTTCATTTTTAAATTTTATGTTTATTCAGTCTGAGACTGAATTTAAAGAGACATCGTCAATTTTATTCCATCCAGCATTTTGTATTACATTGCTCTCTGTTGGTGATAGAGAAACAAAGTTTTTTATGGTGCTCGTGGCTCCTAAATATCTTGTATGATCAATTTCAATTCCATTGAGCTCATAGCGAATTTCATCAAATAGATATGCTACAAAGTTTATTTTTAATTTAAAGTTCTCTGAAAAAAAGAAGATTTAAGGGTATTATCATCGGCAACAAACCCCTCTACATAAATGTAGCTCTCACTGGGTAGCACGTACAAATCTTGATTTTGTATTGTTGTAAGATTGCAAGTATGGTACATGTGTATGATAGTCCTTTTTTATTATATTCTCATCATAGAAGGGTTTATCTAAGACATCTATTCTTTAACTTATTTTGTCTTCAATTTAAAATTCAAGGACTTTAGACGATTTTTATCTGATGTTGTTAGTGATTTCTGTTGAACTGGTCACTTTAATGTTGTTATTTTAGTTGTTACTGCTTTATTTTTCAATGTATTTGTGTTGTATATTATCATTATTTAGTTGGGCTTAAATATATTCGTATTGTAATTTCCTCTCCTCGGAAATTAATTAAATCACCGTGCTCATCAACTACGGTAAATAGATGAGATTTTTTGGGACATCATCTATTTTATAGGCTGTAGGCACAGTAATCGGAGATTTATGAAGTGTATGCGATTTGGAGTTATTCATATATGTATTATTAATAGCAATACTACTTTCAATTCGCAAGAGATTCACTTTAAAAATATTGACTGGAATATCTGAGTAATAATATTTGTTTGGTGTTAGGATTTTGCTATTGAATCCTAAAAGTTTTCCAATTGTATTATCATTATTAAAATATACAGGATCTTTGGAACTATTAAATTTAACTTGCATTATATTGTTATTGGCTTCAATGCAAATCTTATTTTCTGGACAGAGTCTTTTGTATTACTCTTGTATAAAATCTACAATATCATTCAATTCATAAGATCCAATTGGTATTTCAATTTTATGTTCCCCTATATGAAACATATTGTTATAGATGTCTACATTTGGAATACTGTTGTATGAATGAAAATCACTTAGAGCACACTCACCATGTAATTCAATAGGAGGAAAGTAACTAGCAGATAACTCTGACGAGTTAGAGCTCAGAGCAAGTGTTATTGACATTATAACTGTCTGATTACAAATAAATAAAGTTTAGTACAACATATGGTTTATAAGTATGATTTCCATATTTATTTAATTTTCTTATTTTAAAATTAACATTAGTTTCTTAATATTACTGCTATTGTTCTTGTTGGTGGTGTTCAGCTATAATATTTCATCTTTACTTATCCAAGAATTGTGTTGATTAGAAAATCCCAGCCAATTCACGTATGCCTCCTTTCCTTTAGTTTCAAGAACCTTTTCAACTAGATATGTATTTGGGTACCTAGTTTTCAAAAGTTCTTTAGTATAGAATCCACCTCCCAAGATAATCTTATAATATGTATGTTGCAGGATTTGTATTTTGAACTCTTGTAATTGTAAAAATTTCTGTGGTTCAATTTGGAGTATAACCTTTTTCAAATGTATGCTTATACGTACATGATCTCCACATTAAATTTCGACATTTTGTACATCTTCAAATGACTGTATACTGGTATTTAGTAGCTTTTGCTCATTTGTTGAGTTGACTTTAATCTGAGACATTTTAATGGTGCGATGAACTTTTCTATTGTATGCATTCCCAATTCAAAAATATTTTCCATTGCCTTGGTTGTTTCGAGTGCAATTTTAGTTTTTAGTGGTACCGCCCATGCAAATTTTGAGAATAATAAAATCGATCATTCTGTTTTCTGTAGAATAGTTCCCCATTTCAACTAAATCAGCTTGCCAAAGATCATCTATTCCTTTCATTATAACTCTACGACGCATAAAACCTTTTCGAGCTTGCTTATGCAGTTCGTTTACTAAATTTCTTTTTGAAGACATTAAGTTGTTTTACAGATTTTTTGGAGAGTGTTGATCTACTTGATGCACTTTCAGCTATTGATACGAAAATGTAATTTTACAATCTATAAATTTTCTCATTAAGCTGTTCAATTTGTTCTTCAAAAGAAGATTTAATTTTTAGAATGCCTTTTTGAATTTTATAAATGTCTTCTATCTCTAATTTTATTTCGCGTTGCAGCTCCTCTATTTGCATTTGAATATCTTCCCGAATAATATTGTTGTCTTCCTTAAAGTATGTTAATAATTTCTCTCCTAGTTTTTCGATTTGAGTTTGCAGAAACATTTTATTGATAACATCGTTTTCCTCCAGAGCTTTGGAAACATTTTTGATCCTTTTGTTTTGTATATCAATGTTGTTGTTCGTATCCACAAAGATCCCCAGCAGTTTAGATGAGTTTTTCAAAGAAATTCTGCTGCTAGTATCGTTTAAATAATGTCCAAATTTATAAACAGACATACATACTTTATATACATATGTAGACACTTTATTAAAGGTAATGTATTATATTTGCTTCATGTACTTCTTCAATAATTGATACAATCTCGTTATTGTGATTAGTATGACCTGCACCTTGTGATGCAAGCAGTAGTCGAAGACGATCTACTAACTCATTTAAATCGACCGAGTATATATAGTTTGGCTTATGGGCGTTAAATTCCATCATTCCATCACCTAAATAACTACCTTTTGGCTTAGATCCTGTTGATTCGGCTAAATTCTTTTGATTTTTCTCGTCAATAAATTTCTTAATAATATGTTTATATTTATATCCTCTAGTACCCTTAATTTGACCGTCAGTTTTATAGACTCTTCTATATGCATTAGTAGTAGTTAAAATCTTTTTATAGATTTCGAGTTAAAATTTATCATACTTTTTGGGTGTTTTATGAAACATTAGAGAAAATAGTCCGGGTGTTAGAGGCCATATTTGACCACCAACTTGTATTTTATCTTCATTCAATTTGAGGATAGTATTGCCAAATTTCCATTCATTATTGAAATCTTTATGTGGACCATAGTTTGTATCTAATTCATTTCTCGCTTCCAAGACTGAGAAGTCAGTATGAGTGTCATCGCTATTGGAAGTCTGTGAGTAAAATTCATCTTCATCATCGTCATCATCATTTTCATTATTAGCATTATTAAACAAGATGGTATTATCAAATATTGATCCTTCTGCAAGTTTCTTTGGTGTACTTGTCTCTAGATTGACTGATGGTTTCTGAGACTTTAAACTTTCATTATTTTCAACTTCTGTCTTCATTTTACTTTCTTCTTGTATTGGAATTCTTTCAATATTTTTAGAACTATTTATTAATTCTTTGAGAGGTTCTGTTATAGGTTTAAATGTATCTCTCAATTGTTCATATGTATCTATTTCTCCACTTTTTATACTACGAAGCTTTTTCTTCAAGACATTTCTTGTCGACACCAACTGCTTTAAGAATTTTTCTTCCACGTTTGCTAACAGCAAATAGTAGATCAGCTATCAGCTATTACATCAGGTATCAGCTATTAGATCAGATTATCAGGTATCAGATCAGCTTATCAGGTAACAGATCAGGTTATAGAAAACAGATGCATGAATTTTAAAGTTAGATTAATAACTAAAGGTAATCTTTTATGAGTAGCTATTTATATAGTTATGAAATAGTCAAATTGCTTTCTGTAGCGACCATCGTTTAATTTACTATCTTTGCTTATCATCAAAAATCCATATTTATCCTTCCAACATTCTCGACAAATTTCTTAGAACTTTTCATAGCTCATATCACTGGCAACATGATCCCTATAAACGTGCTTCATATTTGTCTCATCTTGTTTAAACATTATTCTTTCTAACATTTGCATTGTCTCTTATTAGATGCTTGGGAATTCTCATTCAAAAATATGTACGTATATTATGCTGCTTCACACATGCAACATCATCAAATAACAGAATTGAATTAAATTTAGCTTCGTCATGTGGAACAATTGATTCATAATCGCTGAATGTATAATATCCCATACCTTTAATTGGTGAAATTTATTTCTTCAGGTATACATATTTAGGTTGATAAAGAGATTTTGAGTATAAATAGATGTTTTCAATCTTGAGTCCATTAGGACTTTCTAGCAAGCCAATCATAACATTAGTCTTTCCACAATTTGATGGTCCCACTATTAGAGGACGAATAGAATTTGGTAAGTGAGGGCTATGCTTTATTTTTGAACTGATGTTCGCTGAATCATCAATATTACGAACTAAAATATTTTTATGTTTTTTTAGTAACTGCCTTTTTGTAACTAAATACATTTCATAAATATTACCTCTTATGTAGAAAGATTAGACAACATGGTTATACGATATCAGAAAACGTTTAGTCGTTTTTAGTATAATAGACAAAATAATAAACTCTCTACTTAGGCGATATGATTTAATATCATCATCTGTTAAAGTATTATATCGTTTAGGCAGGAACATTATATGTTTATCCATTTCAACTTTTAGTGTTGGTCCATATTTTGTTGTTACACGTATTACATTTCGAATAGTATATTTCATGGATGTGTCAAGCTCCTTTACGTGGATTAAGGTTTTGTTGTTTAGAGAATTAAATTTTGAGATTAGATTTGTTGTGGAGTCAATTTTTTTATTTAGTTCTTCTCACTTTGAATGTTTAACTGGAAATGATGTTAAAAGTAGCGATGATGACTTCAAGAAGGCTAATCGAAAATAATTATGGTGAAATAGTGAATAAGTGGGGGATAGTGATAGAGAGAAAGAGGTAGTTATAGAGAGAAAAGGGATATAGAGAGAAAAAGTGCTAAAAAGAAGTATGGAATAGAGATGCTAGTATAGATATTTTAAAGATCAGGAGATGCTACTTTCAAAATTTAGTGAGCAAATTAGTATCAAAGGGGCCTTGAAACAATCATCATCATTTATTCATCAGCAAATAAGAAAATGAGTCAAATAAGAAGAACTTTAAATCAATTCATATCAGACTTTGATAACTTCAGGCTATATGAACATTTCGAGCTGATAAAATTTTTTCAAAATATGTTGGAGGAAAATGAAGAATATGGCATAATGGAAGATGAAGACAACACAGAGGGGCATTTTGGAAACTGCCCATGGTACGATCTGAACTGTGAAGAAGGACGAGACACCTGTAGGTGGGCTATATATTTTTTTTACGAAAAGCTATTTCAGAAAATTTAATAGTTTCATACTATGAAATGTTTCCATCATTGTAATTAAAATAAAATAAAATTAAAATGTAATAGTAAAATATTCCTTGTTTTGCATTATTTTTTTCTTAAGGATAACTAGGAATCATCTTTTCGATTAGAGAATAATAGAAACTTGTGTGTAGTGAAAAATTCAAGGACTTATCCGAAAATCTAAATTTTTTGTCTTTATGAAATATTAAATGAAATTTAATGGAGTTTCATAATATTGTGAAATTAAATTTTTCTTGTGCAGAACCTCTCAAGGAAACTTTAACAAGACTGTGCATGATTAAGTGAAATATAAACAAAACCAAAATAATGTAAGCAAACATTTGCAAATAAGCAAAAACAAAAATTTTTTGATCCAACTAAGTACAAGAAGTAGAGAAACAAAATACATGCATATAAAAATTTAGACACTTGTTGTTAAAATTTCTATTTAGTAAATTTAATGTCGATTTCTTTTCTGAAAAAAATATGTTACACTATATGTATGTAACATTTTTAAATGTTACCTAGAATCACTCAAAGTGCTACATTTTATATTACTACAATCGAACAAAATTAGCTGCTTTTATTTACAACAGTTACATTTTATCATTAATGTACTTCATAAGCGATTTTAAGGCTATTCAAGAGGTTTTTCGCACACTATTATGATTTTTAAACACACATTAACATCACTAATTACGTCTAAAAATATCAAAACAGTCACAATATTTAAATAAATATTTATTTATTTTAATTTTTATAATAATAATTTTTATATTTTGTATTTAAGAAACCTTCTCTCGAAATTATAAGCATGACATGCAAAATAAATCCTTCGTTACCACAGTTAGAAAAAAGGTTAGTATGTACACCTAAAATAAAGTGAGGGTAAAATGTGTAACATATTTACATGTTTTTCATGCAACATATTCAGAAAAGAAATTGAAAATTTTCCCACAGTTGTATTTTTTGTACAAACGAACACAGAAATGTAAAACATGTAACATATATGCAACATATTTGTCAGAAAAGAAATCACTATAAGTTGCAATAAAAAAACCATTTACATATTTCATTCTTTTTTCAATATTTTATTTCATTTTTTCAATATTTTATTTCAAAGGGGCCTTGAAACAATCATCACCATTTATTCATCAGCAAATAAGAAAATGAGTCAAATAAGAAGAACTTTAAATCAATTCATATCAGACTTTGATAACTTCAGGCTATATGACCATTTCGAGCTGATAAATTTTTTTCAAAATATGTTGGAGGAAAATGAAGAATATGGCATAATGGAAGATGAAGACAACACAGAGGGGCATTTTGGAAACTGCCCATGGTACGATCTGAACTGTGAAGAAGGACGAGACACCTGTAGGTGTGCTATATATTTTTGACGAAAAGCTATTTTAGAAAATTTAATATTTTCATACTATGAAATGTTTCCATCATTGTAATTAAAATAAAATAAAATTAAAATGTAATAGTAAAATATTCCTTGTTTTGCATTATTTTTTTCTTAAGGATAACTAGGAATCATCTTTTCGATTAGAGAATAATAGAAACTTGTGTGTAGTGAAAAATTCAAGGACTTATCCGAAAATCTAAATTTTTTGTCTTTATGAAATATTAAATGAAATTTAATGGAGTTTCATAATATTGTGAAATTAAATTTTTCTTGTGCAGAACCTCTCAAGGAAACTTTAACAAGACTGTGCATGATTAAGTGAAATATAAACAAAACCAAAATAATGTAAGCAAACATTTGCAAATAAGCAAAAACAAAAATTTTTTGATCCAACTAAGTACAAGAAGTAGAGAAACAAAATACATGCATATAAAAATTTAGACACTTGTTGTTAAAATTTCTATTTAGTAAATTTAATGTCGATTTCTTTTCTGAAAAAAATATGTTACACTATATGTATGTAACATTTTTAAATGTTACCTAGAATCACTCAAAGTGCTACATTTTATATTACTACAATCGAACAAAATTAGCTGCTTTTATTTACAACAGTTACATTTTATCATTAATGTACTTCATAAGCGATTTTAAGGCTATTCAAGAGGTTTTTCGCACACTATTATGATTTTTAAACACACATTAACATCACTAATTACGTCTAAAAATATCAAAACAGTCACAATATTTAAATAAATATTTATTTATTTTAATTTTTATAATAATAATTTTTATATTTTGTATTTAAGAAACCTTCTCTCGAAATTATAAGCATGACATGCAAAATAAATCCTTCGTTACCACAGTTAGAAAAAAGGTTAGTATGTACACCTAAAATAAAGTGAGGGTAAAATGTGTAACATATTTACATGTTTTTCATGCAACATATTCAGAAAAGAAATTGAAAATTTTCCCACAGTTGTATTTTTTGTACAAACGAACACAGAAATGTAAAACATGTAACATATATGCAACATATTTGTCAGAAAAGAAATCACTATAAGTTGCAATAAAAAAACCATTTACATATTTCATTCTTTTTTCAATATTTTATTTCATTTTTTCAATATTTTATTTCAAAGGGGCCTTGAAACAATCATCACCATTTATTCATCAGCAAATAAGAAAATGAGTCAAATAAGAAGAACTTTAAATCAATTCATATCAGACTTTGATAACTTCAGGCTATATGACCATTTCGAGCTGATAAATTTTTTTCAAAATATGTTGGAGGAAAATGAAGAATATGGCATAATGGAAGATGAAGACAACACAGAGGGGCATTTTGGAAACTGCCCATGGTACGATCTGAACTGTGAAGAAGGACGAGACACCTGTAGGTGTGCTATATATTTTTGACGAAAAGCTATTTTAGAAAATTTAATATTTTCATACTATGAAATGTTTCCATCATTGTAATTAAAATAAAATAAAATTAAAATGTAATAGTAAAATATTCCTTGTTTTGCATTATTTTTTTCAAAAGGATAACTAGGAATAATCTTTTAATTTTTTCTTAAAAAATTCTTATGTACATCACTTTTTGACTTATTTTTACAATAAAATATTTCTTCTTAATAACTAATATTTTATGTACAATGATTTTAACAATAGTAGAATTTTTCTTAACAACTAACATTTTATGTACATTAATTTTTAATTAATTTTATCCGTTTTATTGCATTTGAGCAATCTCTTCCAGCAACATGTCAAGTTAGTTTCCTTAATACGAAAATGATACCATGCATATGTAATGTTATTAGATCCTATTTTTCTTTTATCGTCTCCATAACTTAAGACTACTTTATTTAGCTGACTAGTATATATTTGATGTAACTTAGATTTGAATGTTAACATATTATCATATACATTAGATTTATTAAATATATAATTTTTATACGAGGCTAAACTATATTTATCTAATATTGCTCACTTTACCCCCTTCGATTTTTTAATGTCACTTTGGTTTTGTACACTAAATGAGTACATCTTTGAACGCAGTCCAACAAATTCTGTCATTATTTTACCGCAATTTTCATCCTTCATCATACTTAGAACTTTTTTTATTAACTAGTGGAAAATTATAAATATTGTCTGCAGGATAGTCCGATGTATCTAAAAGTTGTTCTATGTCATTCTTTATGTCAGCATAAAAGTCGTCCATTTTTATTGTATAGATAAAAGAGTCTATGTCCATATAGTTTAATGAGAGTTTTGTCTTGAACTTAGGTTGCATCTACCCGGCATGGTACTTATACATTTTCCATTTGGAAAGCTCCAGTACGCAAAATCCTAAGTAAATTGGTTTATTGTAGTGTGTATTGACTCTATTCATTTCGATAGATCTTCGGAAAATATAGATAAACTATGAAAGTTGGGTTTGGATATCCAATCTGGTGCCCCCAAATGGTTCCAATTTGTTTTGTTCCAATTTTTGACAATTTTAACATCTCTCCTCTTGTCCACATTTTTCATGGTTTTACCATACACTGCTTTATTGAGTAGTTTGAAGAAGTTTTTTTCAAAAGCATTTTAGCAGTGTCTCTATGTCTGGTATTTAGGTCAATATAACCTTGTAACCATGGATCTTGTTTAAATGCTAGAATACGATTGTTTTTTTTTAAACTAAGCTATATTCTAAGCATTGTTTCAGCACTCACGTATGATTGCTATTTAAAGAAATCGGTTATCAACTTGTTATACTTCGCTTGCATAACTTTTTTATTTTCAGCGCAAAAAGGAAGGTCATTATGCAAATCATGTAGGTGGGAAGGATAATGCAAAGTGACTCATATAAGAGTCTGATTTATTGTCAGCTGTGCTTTTTGGCTTCAAACTCAGCTCATCATGCGACAACCATCTGAACCCACCATAAGGAAGATATTCCGACATCGCCCAACCGTAGAGGTAGTTTGCGTCTAATAGCCTTATTCATAAAAAATATTTCAGGTTTATTAAGCTCTTATTTGACATATTTCTATGGGAAATTTGTCAAATAAACCTCGAATAAATCTAAAATATTTTTTATGAATTAGACCATAAGTATACAAGAAATTCTGAAGGCTTTTCTTTATCAAAATCTTGCAAATACTTATTATTTGACTTTGAATATCTTTGACTACACTGTACAATTCCCCCACGTATACATTTTTTCATCAAATTGTATATGTGTATGTCCCTCAATAATTCTAATTAAATTTTGTATATTTTAACATTGCAACCCAATAAATGTCCAGGAGCTATATAAGATTGACATGAAGTTCCATGCAATCTTTCATTTTTTTGCAATTCCATACCTTTTCAGCATGTGCGTATTCCTGTAAAGAACACTCTCTATTGTTTAGCTTATTAAATCACTGTGAAAAGGAAGCTGATATTCATCTAGTTTTTGGAATGAGTTTAGGTACTCATACGGAAAAATACCATTTTTTAATGAGATGAAACTCTTTTTCTGACTGAAATAAGGATCTTATAGTGCTGAAATCAGTATCTGACAAATTGCAAGCCAATGATTCCAATGTCTCAGCCATAAGGCGTACTGTATCAATAAATCTTACTTCAAGGTTATGACCATCGCTCATTTTAGTAAATTGGGAGAGTGGTAAATAAAGCTCCTTATTGAATTAAAAATTATACAAATTTTTGTGAGGCATCTTTCCCTGTATATACTCTTAACTTATCTAACTTTTTGTCATGGGACACTTAATATAAAAACTAAATGCACAAGGAGTGTGCTTTTTAATTAAACTAGTTTTGTTACTTACGATATCATTTACATCCTCCAAGATGCACTTAAAGTCTGCATTTACCACGAAGGGCACATCCATTTTTCTTTGATGCCCCTTAAACTGCAGAATAGTATCCGCACCTGATGGCATAGTAGTTACTATTTTGCCGCACTCTGCTTTATGATTAGACATGACGTTCTCGCTATGAGTATACTGCAGCTGTTGCAGAAAATTAATTTATGCAAATCCTGTGTTATTTGATTCTTCAAAAGTCTGTGAATAATAAAAAATAAAAATAGAAAAAAGTTTATAAATAAAACGTACATATTTTATAAAAAGTATATTTATCCTTAAAATAAAGTTTTGTATAATTTTTTAACTTACTTTGATATGTTCTTTATCAAAATGTAGTGATGACCTACAGCATTCTCTAAAAGCAACAAGTTGACATGGTTCATTTTCTCGTCTTTGGTCACGTAATACGAACCAATGACCTGATTTGCTGCCTAATCGTACCCAAGCACATTCACACTTATTGTTGGGTTATTCACCTCGAACTCTTTGATTTTGTTTATAGCTAATGGGAACCTTAAATTTTTAAAATTTAGGGCTACACCATTTCGCGTATAAATCATTACAGCAACAATGTCATGGGTGCTATAAGAACTGCAACGTTTTGGCTGATCATATTTCGTAGTATCCATTGCAGCAATCAGGCACCACTTGAAGCAATATGCATCATTGTTTTCTATAGAGATGCAAGAAAATCTTCTTACTAATTTTTCTGGAGTCGATACCCAATTTGAACCTTTAACGAGAGATGCTTTATTCTACTTCTATTTCATCATCGCTATCCGGTAAATTTATATCCATAGCATCGTTCAATAAAGTCCCTCCGAGGATATCTAGTCCTTGTTGTTGAGGCTGTTGTTCTTGTTGATGTTGTTGTTGTTGTTGCTGTTGATGATGGTAAGTAAGAGGTTGCTATTGCATCAAATTAGAATACTGCTTCAATTAATTATCTCCTATAAGGGGATTATAAGTGTAGCTTGGATATTCATATTGCTGATATTGTATGGGTACTCCTGTACCCAAAAACTTATTATTCTATGACATTGCTGTAGGGTAACAGTTAGGTATAGCGTATTGCTGATAACTCATTGGTAGTTGATATTGGGGGTACTGAAGAGAAGGTTGTTGCTGTTGATGATGATGAAAAGTGTTTAGCTGCTGCTTCTGATTTTGAAGAGATGTCTGTGCTTGCTCTTGATTTGTGCGCCCGCTTACCACCTCTTGATTCAGCACAATATGGTTTTAAGATGGTCCAAAACGGACTTTTGGTATTTCTAAACCTTGTTACATATGTTACAGTTATACCCCGAAGAACTCATTTTTGATTGAATCACTGAATCACTATTTTAATTTAATTTTTTTAATTCAAATTGCTTCAAACTTATAAAAGCGGAAGTATAAAGGAGTGGTAATGATGTTTGTAAATATAATAAAGTACTGATATGATGATTAGAAAAGTTGGCGTATTTATAAAAAATTAGTAGCAGTAGCGCTGCTTACTTGCAAATTTCTACTTTTTGTTTCTCTTCTGATGACTGTACTTAGTTGAAAATCCTCTGCTCTAAAATAATCGTAGTCAAAAAAATGACTGCGTTGCAAAATATAAATGTATAGAAATATTGCGTCTGTATTCTACAGAGCCACAAAATATGCCATGCACAAATTCCCACGGTCACACATGCATATACATATATATACATACATACACATTCAAGAATTTCATATTGTTAAGAAATAAATATTTCTTAAACAAATAAACAAAATATAAGCTTATCAGACAAACTCGACCTCCACATACAAGCATTAGGGGGTTCACATATATGAGAACAATTTATACAATAAAATGTTGGCATGATAAATAATTTATTAACGTGAGAAAATCATACATACATATATACATACATACATACATACATATTTGTATACATATATACATACATATATACATGTATACATATATATATATATACATATGTATATATATATAAAATATATAAAATCATTTTCATGATTTTCCCGTCGTCATTAGGAAAATTTAATTTTCACTAAGGTAAAATGTTTTTCAATATGTAATAACTCACCCACTCAATAAATCCAGAACCAACGAATAGGAACTCAATTCAATTAGTTTTATTAATTTTACAATTTATTAAATATTTTTCTAAACCAAAATATCTATTTTTTTGACAATCTAAATATTCTGTGCCCATCCGACCAGCTCGCACACTATGTTAATAATAATAATAATAAATTCAAATCATTCAACCAACGACAGACCTTTTAAAACCAAAACAACTCAATCGACAGCATTGCCAGATCTCCACATCCCTCCAATGTTTTTTAGCTTCAGCGTCAATCTCGGGTTGGGGTTCTCGCGTTCCTTGTGTGTCTCCACCGCCTCTGCCAAGGAATCGAATGTTGCCGAATCACCCTCGCTAGGCTCCTGCATTGTTGGCAATCTCTTCAAGTGGCTAACGTTACGCCTATACACTTTATTATCATTTCCTCGGACAAGGACATCGTTCCCTTTCCGCTCAACAACCTCAAATTCATCTGGTCCAAATGCCGGTGTCAGTTTATTTGGAAAAATAACATTCTGCAGTAATACTTTGTCTCCAACCTTAATATTAATGTCTTTCGCCCCACGATCTTTATCAGCCTTCTGCCTTCCCTTTTCTTTATTAACGGTATCCATGTCCCTAGCCTCCGCATCTAAAATATTCTCGTTGACATCAAGGATCGATGGTATTCTGTCTCTCAAACGTCGAGTTCCGTTCGGGCGAAAAATATTTATTCAACTCTTCCACCAGGATTTCGTACACATCTTTCCCCTCAGCTACATCTCCAGGCTCTATAAGAGCTCCAGGAATACTGTACGCCACTTCTTGGAGTTGTGTACCACCCAAATATAATAATTTATTCTTTTTCTTCTTTGCGTCCTTGATTTCTTCCGCTTCAAGATATATGGAAAATGAACGAAGCCATTTTTCCCATTCTGAGCGAAGAAGCGCCTTATCTATGGCATCGCAAAGAAAAAGTGGTATGCTTGCCCCACTCATTGCCATTCTCTCCTCGCAATCAAATGCAAATCAATTCCAAATATTCTACTAATTCCAATCAAATGAAATTCGACTAATTCCAATATACATACATACAATTTAATGTAATTCCTCTTGTTGCCCTTGCAACGTTTTAACGATTTAACGTCCCGTCTTATCTGCAATTAAATGCAAAACAATTAATTGTTTTTTCCATCTTTTTCTGTTTTACCAACATTGTGCAATATCATGCTGTCAAACGACATAAATCTATGTATATGATACATATGTATATACATACGTGTATATTCATGCACCTCATTTCCATTTCCAATAAAACATAATTTACCTCAGTCGCCATTGTAATAACTCACCCACTCAATAAATCCAGAACCAACGAATAGGAACTCAATTCAATTAGTTTTATTAATTTTACAATTTATTAAATATTTTTCTAAACCAAAATATCTATTTTTTTGATAATCTAAATATTCTGTGCCCATCCGACCAGCTCGCACACTATGTTAATAATAATAATAATAAATTCAAATCATTCAACCAACGACAGACCTTTTAAAACCAAAACAACTCAATCGACAGCATTGCCAGATCTCCACACAATATATAATTTTATAAAACTTTTTTTATTGGAATAAATTGTGTCAGAAAAATTTGAAAATGTTTAGAAAATCTCCTCTCCTGCTTACATTTATGTGGTGGATGTCAAGACTTTCTTACAAGTTACTAACAACACGTTTATTTATAATAAGAGACCAACAAATTCTAAAAAAAGAGCGCGCAATTTTTTTGCTACATCCAAAAATTAGATTTTTTGCAAAAAAAATGCTAAGTTTGGACCAATGCTGGATTTAGGGTGCACCATCACAAACATATAAAATTTATTTCCCAGTCTTTTTTAATAGCTCTTCTCTTAAGCTTATAGTACACAGCATGTTAAATACCACATGTGCATGTGACTCTGACGTCACAAAAATGTTTAATATGTTCGTTGCATGTAGCCACTTGCTACATGCCGTAAAATTTTGTTAGTACACGAAATGTGTTTTTGTCCCAAAATAAAAATGTGAAATATGTATGTAGCAGAACCGAACACATTTGCAAAGGCAGCACATGGGTAAGCATGTGACTGGCTACATGTATGCTACTAGTACACGGCATGCATCATATGTAAGCGTTTTACGTATCAGAATGTGCGAAAACTATGAATATGTATGTTTATGCTGCTTTCTAGTCATACAATCGTTTAATTACAAATTTTTAAAATGTAAAAGAGGAAGTGCACTGCTATTGTTATTTTGGCTTTTTATATGTATTTTAAATGATGAAAACGATGACGAATATCATAAAAAAACTAAAGGCGGGTACGTAATGCGTGGATGACAAATTGGTTAAAAAGGCAATGCGGAAGGGTATTGTGCAAAATTAATGCACGAATTGAATGCTGCAGAGCCTAATCTACATACATACATACATATACGAGTATGTAAGTATATATCGCGGGTTCATGCGTATGACAGCAGACCAGTTTGGTTATTTGCTGCATTTGGTGACATCATACAATACATACATACATATGTATGTACATACATATGAACATAGTTATGTATGTCGATATCCGTGCTGAATTTTTCAATTTCGAATTTTCGAATCATCTTCATTGATTATAACAAAGTTATAATTATCACACATATTTTTTATCAAAATATATAAAAAAATCAAATAAATAAACAAACAGCACAAACTCATTAAAATAACATCAGCTTCTTACAGCTGTCAGTGTTGCCACTGTTATATGTATATACATGGCTGTCAGCAATAAAATAGAAACAATAATAGTATGTTCACACGGTACCTGCTTCACTCTCTATTCATGCTTCACACCCTAATCACGAGTGAATCTACTTGCTGCGCCATACAAAATTATGAGAGCGAATCACGTAGATTCAATATGAATCAACTTGCGAAGCACGTAAAATTGGTATCTTCTCTAACTTTTATCGCAGTTTATCGCCAGTTTAACTGAACTAGCTATCAAAACAAAATAGGTATATGTGCATGTGGGTGTTTGTAAACAAATCAAAACAAACCAAAAAAAATAAAGATGTGAGTTTAAAATAAATGAATTTAATTTAGTTAGTATAAAAAGGAAAAATAAGAAGAAAATATAGGGATGTCTTCAAAAACAAGATTTTGAATGAGTTGAATATATGTAAGTATGTATGCTTATATGTATGTAAGTATATACTCGTACGTGCGTATGATACGTATATATGTGTGAATATACATAAAAAATGCCTCACGAACAGTGATACCAACTTTTTCAGAGCAAAAAGCACTAAATGCAATAAGTATATTTGTATGCACATAGCTATATTTTTATTTAATTATTTTCAATACAGAGAAAGCCGACATGGCCAACTATATAGGTATTGCATGAGTAAAAATTAGAAACTTAAGTTCACTGCAATTTTAAATTTACTACATTTCATAAGTTTTTGCAATAATTTCAATTAGTAGCTATGTTTCAATTTTGCGTATACATAAGCAGAATATGAGAACGAAAATAATTCAAGTTCATTTGGCAAGACACTCCAAATATGGTGTATTATGTTAACAAAAGAGTGATCAACGAGAGACATACGGCCTAAAGGAACAGATATTTCAGAAACAACTGAATTTTATTTACAGAATAAAAATTTCAATTAAAATTTTATTTGTACACTTTTATATAACTGCCTAAATTAAATCATTCCGTATAGACGAAATATCAAAACACTTGAATAAAATTTACGTGGAAATGTTTTAGGATTTTGGTCGATATCGATTCCCTTAATTTGCTACTGGGGGTACATTGTAACTCGAATCGAAATAAAATGCGTCCTGCTTATAATTAGCATACAAGTTGAAAGAATTTTCCTTTGTTTCAAATTGCAGAGTACACTTAAATATATACATGTATATGTATTTATGTGTATGTATATGCGTATAAATATGTAAAAACTATTTATGTATGGATGTGCATATATAAATATACAATGTATGTATTAATATACTCGGTTATGGAGAAAGTCGTTTCATCTTTTTCTTCTGGCAATAAAACTGTTTTAATAAGTTAATTAGATGTTTTAGGCGTTTCATCTGAATTCATTGTTACATGAACATGGTTCAGTATGAACATAAGTCTTTTCTTTTTAGACCGTATTTTATATGAATTAAACAATTTGATGTATTAAAAATCATTATTGTATTTCTAACTTACTTTTAAAATAGTTATTAGCGCTAAAAGTTATTTCCACCTCAGCATTTGAACATGGTAATGTTAATAGTCCTAGAGCAAATATTGACAATTTAGAAATAGATTATCATTAGTTGAATTTCTATAATTATAAACTTCAATCCAAAATTGCTCAGTTTTGAGTTAATTTTTCTATTTATGTAGCCTTAAATATTTGCTACTTCTTTCTATTTCTTCAACTTCACCATCCCAGCAAAAGTTGCCGCTTCCCAGAAGAGTTTTTGTAAGCCAGCTAGAAGCAATACATTCAGCTTCCAAAAAGCCATTAATATTTTGCCTTACTAAATCTTTTCGCAGAAGTAATAATGTATACATAGTTCTTGTGTACTCAGATGCAAAACTTACTGGTTTACATTTTTTATTTTTTTCCAGTTTATTAGTCCCCTTTTACAATTGAGAAATTGAAAGGCAGACAGACGAAATTTGTAGGCGAGGGGTTGAAGAGGTAGAGTGTGTAGTACACGACCCTCTGTACTGGAAAATTTTTGTTTCTCTTTTCTACTTTTCGTATTTTATTCTTGTTGCTTCACATGATTTTTGTCCTTTCAGTGGCTGTATGCATACGTGATATGTATCAAGGCATATGTATGTAATTATGTGTAAGTGTATGTAAGTAGCAAACGCCAAGAAGTAAACAAATTATAAATTTTCTGTCTATCTATTAATTTCGCGATTGTAAAAGGTTTGGGTAAGTTCAAAAGAGAACGAGCAAAATGTCTGCTTTTCAGAAGCATTTTTCGTTATCAAGAAAGCACGACATTGCTTCTCTCAGTTCTTAGCGCTTCCAAGCAGAATTCTGTTGCTGGGATTATTGTAATTAAGTTATTTTATAGCGTGTATGGTATCCTCTGTAATTTGTAGAAATATGTATGTTCTTTTTTCTCACTGTGGAGGATAAAGTTTTTCTTCCTCCGTATTTCACCCATCTGAATTAACATTCTGCAAAGGAAACTTTGCGTATCTAAAAGGAGTGCAGATAGTTTTTGAAAAGTGAAAAACTCTTATTTGGTGTTTTTATAAATTTAGTAAGTATATTAGTAATGGGGACCTGAGTCCAAGTTTGGGAATCCAAAACCGGGAAAAATTAAAAACGATGGCAACCCTGATACAAATTGGGGATTTTGGGTATTTTTATACTGAGATTTCGTTAGGCTGGTTGTGTGTGTGAGTTTGATTCTTTCTATGTATGTATGTATGTATATATGTACTTGTGTGTACAGCTTTTGTCATTGTAGAGAAACGTTGTGCTTACAGTAGATGGATGCATCTGTGAGTGTTTGTATATGTGTATGTATGTGTGAGTGCATATGTGTGCGTTTTTGTATTTACTTGTATGTTTGCCAGTATCCACTACTTTTGTTGTAGTTAGAGACAAACATTATACCCTGTAGGAAATGTTGATGTTGAAAATGCACTGACTCCCTTTTGACTTTGTAATGCTTTGTGCTATAGACATAAACTAGACATAGTGACTACTTAGTTCTTATGGGAAAATGGAGACATACCAACCAGACAGTTAGTTACTGGTACATTTCTATAATTTAGGTACATACAAATGTATGCATATTGACAAGTTGTTGACAATTCCACCACAAAGACTTCATACCTGTTTCCTCTCTATCTTTTATGCTGACGGATAAAAGAAAACGTATTATACAGGGTGGGCCAAAAGTTACCTTGGGGTTTAAAAGTTTAATAACTTTTTCGTTTATTAATTTTTTTTTATTTTTTTCTCAGATTATATAATATATAAAATGGAAAATTTTTTACACTAAGTATGAAAAATAATGTCTCTTAAATTACCACTGTTTTCAGCTTCGCACTGATGGGCTCGTTTTAGAGCATTTTCCATAATATCTTCCAAAATTTCTGCAACAATGTTTGCCTTGAGTTCAAGGATTATCTCTGGCTTGTTCACATACACTCGCTACTTCAAATAACCCCAAAGAAAATGGTCGGGTACTGTCAAAACTGGCGATCGCGCTGGGCCAAATTATTTCCGAATTTCTGGAAATTATTCGCTCTCCAAAAATTTGACTTAAAAGTGCCATTGTGTCTCGGGCAGTGCGAGCAGTGGCTCCGTCCTGCTGAAACCACATACCAGGTCTGTTTTCAAGAGCAGGACGTAAAAAATTTTCTATCATAAACCGATACCGCTCTCCATTTACGGTTACAGCACTTCCATCTTCATTCTCGAAGAAGTAAGGCCCAATGATAGTTTCAGATGTGATCCCACACCATATTGTACACCTAATGGGGTGCAATTGGCGTTTATGAATGGATTTTCAGAACCTACAGTTCTGCTTATTAACAAAGCCTTTCAAATGAAAATGAGCTTCATCACTCATAATCATAATCGCCCATCAGTGCGAAGCTGAAAACGGTGGTCATTTAAGAGACATTATTTTTCATACTTAGTGTAAAAAATTTTTCCATTTTGTATATTATATATTCTGAGAAAAAAAAAATTAAAAAAATTAATAAACGAAAAAGTTATTAAACTTTTAAGCCCCATGGTAACTTTTGGCCCACCCTGTACTACAATTGTCACTCGAATTTTAGTGTTGACACAAAGGCACTTGGTCCCAGTCTGACTGCAGGATAGTAACAAGGGATCTGTGTGTTTGTGTGTATGTAGTGATCGTTATTTGATTGACTTTGGTTTGCTCCTCTGGGTTTTCGTTGCTTTGCGTATGTATGATTATTATTGTATGTATACATTTATTTTTGAGGTCTCTGGGGAAATAATATAAAAGCTGTAGGTAGTGGCAACCCTGATAGATGTTTGGAATGGAGGGGGATAGGGAATGCATTTGGTATTGTATGTATGCATGTTTATGTTGTTGGATTAATGTATGTGATCGAATCTATTTTTGCTTTGAAGAATATCATTGCTTGTGTGAATTACATCAACACTTCTTCATACATATTTACATATATGTGTATATATGTTTTCTACGCTATTGGCATTGCTATTCTTATGGAGATAGAAAAATATTGTGTTGGCATAGGTTTTACGTGTACAAGTGCATTTCAGATATTAAATATTTTAAGTCCCAGCAGGTTGACAAGCAGAGTTTTATGAATAGGGGTAATTATATTTTTATTTTAGTATATTTTACTTTAGCAAAAAATTATAGAAGGACCTGCACTCAAGTGCCGCGATTCTCATATGAATTGTGGGGATGTGTGTATGTGTGTGTGTGTGTGTATACGAATTTCACCATATGTCGTAATACCATCAGAGAAATTAGATTTGATGACTACTACGCGATTCTCATGTAACGTATATAAGTAGAAAAAATTATGTATATTGGCATCAGTTACTTTGATATCTCAATAAGTCACAACCTATTTTCCAAACCAAATTTTTAAAGCGTTTGAAAACAATAAAAAAAAACTACAAAAGTGTTAAAACTAATTATTGTTTGATAAACAAGTTTATAGTGTATAAAGAAGAAAAAAATAATAATTAAATAAATTGTTTATAAATAAAATAATTAAATAAATTGTTTATAAATAAAATAATTAAATAAATTGTTTATAAATAAAATAATTAAATAAATTGTATATAAATAAAATAATTAAATAAATTATAAGCAAATAAATAAAAATAATTAAATAAAATGAATACCACAAGTTGTCCCATCTACAATAAAGTCTTTATGACTCAAACAAAAGTAAATAATCATATAGAAACGCACACCTATGCTAGCCAGTCGAAGGCTATGTTGGGAACTAGTAAGCTAAATATTAAAAACAAATTTTGTTTTTTTTCATGCGTTTATTTATTTATTGTATCTTCAAAAAATTAACTAACAATAAGTTTTTAAATCTTAAATCTAGATATAATAATTAGGCCCAACCAGTGTCAGACATAAACTTAGTGATAGTAATCAATAATACATAAATATCGTATTAAGCACAAAAATATTTTCAAGCTGTTTCATCTGGAGTGTTGAGTACTAGAGCCATAGTGTCCCTCTTTTTTAAACGGATGTGTCCAGTAAAATTCAAGATGTTACGAGCAAGTGGATTAGGATGAGACTCGAGTTTTGTTAAGTATTTGCCTGCGTATTTTTTTTAATTTCTTCAGTCACTAGTGGCATATTTAAATCACGATGTAAATTTGAATTTTGGATGTACCATGGAGCCGATGTTATTAGTCTTAAAATCTTGTTTTGCCTTCGTTGGATTCTCTCTATATTGGAAGCTGAAGCAGTACCCCATAGCTGTATTCCGTAGCACCATATGGGTTTCAAAAGCGACTTGTATATTAAAAGTTTACAATCTAGACTGAGTGTTGAATCAGCAATGTATCTGAGTTAATTTAAGTTTCATTTGTGTTAGCTTTGAGTCAATATGGTGTTTCCATGTAAGCCGTCGATCAAGGTGTATACCAAGGTATTTTACATGTGAATGTTGAGGAACAACTTGATTGTTAATTCGAATTGGGGAACAAGTATCTCTTCGCAGGGTAAATGTTAGCTGAACACACTTTTGTTCGTTAACTTTAATTCTCCATAAAAAAAAAACAAATATTGTGAGCATTGTGATGAGATGATTCCATCAAATGGTTGTATGGCTCACGTCAGAACCATAAAACACAAAAACAGCTGTCAGCAAGAACAGATTAACGATTTTCTCACTAGAAGAATAAGTAACTTCAATGGGAGGATCGAGACATATATCCTCCTCAACAAAAATGTGGGTGTCTTGTTTCCGGAGGAGGTTCTCGCATCTGCAAAGAGTTCCATAGTAAAACAACTTAATGAACGTAGTAGAATACATACTACGTTTAAATTTAATATGGAGCTCACATGTGATCATATGAAAATGGTGAATGATCAGATCAATGTTAGCCAACTTGTACACATCTCAAAGATGATGTTGGTGACCCTCTCTGATGACATGAGATTTACAAAAAACAGGCCGATGAGCTTAGAGCCAAAATGGAAGAATTTCAAGAGAGGGATAGCGGATGGACCTTGATTTCAATAAATTCCCTTGAAGTTAATATGAACAAAGCGTCCATAATAAGAGGATCGAATTTTATTTCTCTCCCAAGAAATATTGCAGCCAAGCATGCATGCATAAATATCGAGAACTCTGATGTTTATTGCTTTAAATTGTGTCTCATTGCGGCTTTGTACAAAAATAGCGGTCTGAATACTAAACAAATGAAAAACTTTAAAAACTATAATATAACAAACATTTCTGATGAGAATATTAAATTAGGAGCAATTGTGTTAAATTTTGAAGGCCTAGAGTTTCCACTCCCATTGAAGCAGATAAAACAATTCGAAAATCAAAATGATCTGAGCATCAATGTATTTAGCCATAATGGCACATCGCTTATAGGACCATACTACATAACAAGAGGAGAAAAACACATTCATATTAATCTCTTATTGCTCCAGTCCAATGAAAACTTCCACTATGTACTCATCAAGGATATATCAAAGTAAGTTTCATTTGTGCATTTATGAAAAATCTGCTTTCATCTCTATTTAAAAAGTTACTTTTTATTGTTATATTTATTTATATCGTATTGGTATTTTCTATATTTTCTTCAGACTCCTTCGTTCCAGCATAACATCACACAGAAGTAAGATCATAATATGCAACACCTGCCTATATCAAACACATGATGATTATGTGTATAATCATCATAAAAATGTTTGTCATCAGAATGCCAGCAGATGAATCTATTATCAAGTTTAAGAATTACTACAAACAGTTAGATGTACCATTTGTAATCTACGCGGACTTTGAGTCTATTTTAGAAAAAGTTGATGATGCTGTAAGTAAAAGCACCACAAATGTACAGAAACATCATTCTTGTGCATTCGGTTATTTTATTAATTGTAGTTTCAAGAGAGAAAATAATTTATATAGACATTATTTTGGTGAAGATTCGGCGAATATATTTATCAAAAAAATTGTTGAAGATTGTAGATATTAATTTAAATTATTTACTTAAAGTTAAGAAAATGTTCATAACTTCAATAGAAATAGATCAATATAATAATACAAAAGATTGTCATATATGTAAGAAAATATTAAATAACGATAAAGTTAGAGATCATTGTCATCTTACAGGCAATTATCGTGGGGCAGCTCATAGCGAATGTAATTTCAATTATAAAACACCTCAGTTTATACCGGTTATCTTGCATAATCTTTCCGCATATGATATACACCTCTTTTTCAAAGAACTTTCTTCTATAAAATATTCTACAATAAAAGTGATTCCCCAGAACACAGAGAGTTATATTTCTCTTTCAATTTTCATCAGATTAGATGAAAAATATGGATTCGAAAAAAGATTTATAGACTCGTTTAGATTTATGGCTTCGAGTTTAGATACGTTAGCGAAAAATCTTGATAGCAATGATTTTAATACTATTCGGTCATGTTTCGTTGATGAAGCTCATTTCAACCTGATTAGAAGAAAAGGTGTATTTCCGTGCTCTTACATGGATTCCATGACTAAGTTTAAGGAAATTAAACTCCCTAATAGAGAAGAGTTCTTCAATATTCTAACGAATGAAGAATGTGATGTAGTCCAGTATGAACATGCTCAAAACATATGGAGAGAGTTTAACTGTAAAACCCTCCTTGACTATACTGAACTCTACAGACAGACATTCGTCTTCTAACCGACGTGTTTGAAAATTTTAAAAATATTTGTAGAGATATATACGATTTGGACACCTGCCACTATTATACAGCACCAGGCTTATCTTGGGATGCAATGTTGAAAACCACAGAAGTTTCACTGGAACAGTTCACAGATTCTGAAATGTATATGTTTATGCAAAACGGAATTAGAGGTGGACTAGTTAAATGCTCGCAAAGATATTCGAAGGCGAATAACAATTATTTGGAAGATTTTGATGCATCAAAACCATCAGAATTTCATGTATATTTAGACGCTAACAACTTGTATGGTTGGGCGATGTCGGAATATCTTCCTTGCGGTGAATTTGAGTGGGTATGTGATACTGATTTTGATGTTAAAAAATTTCTGATACTGCAGAGTATGGGTACATTGTGGAAGTGGATATAGATTATCCCGATTCAGTGCATGATCTACATAATGATTTGCCATTTTACCCTCAAAACAAGCACGTGGGGGGATAATGATATTAGTTTGAATTTTGATACGTCAGAATATCCTATAGATAATAGTTGATGTGATTTAGATCTAAACAAAAACATTTCAGCCGATAATTGTGGATTCGAATAAGCAACTTTTGTAATCATTAATGGACAACTTTTTAATTAAAGACATTTTGACCCCTTTTGATTTTTTAACAGCTTCCGAGCGAAGAGTCGACAGAGAATACATTTTTGCTCTTAAACCAACAAACTTTGTCATTATATCCCCATTGTTTTCATCTTTCATCATTCCCAAAACCTTCTTATTGAGTAGCGGCAAACGAAATTGATTATCTATAGGATATTCTGACGTATCAAAATTCAAACTAATATCATTACGGATGTCATCGTAAAAATCATCAGTTTTAATTGAATAAATAAATGAGTCAGTATCCATATAGTTGAGAGCAATGTTCTCTCCAAATTTAGGCTTCATGAAGCCATAATGGAAGTCATACATTATCCACTTCAATAACTCCAGTACTGTGAAACCAACATATATGGGTTTATCATAAAGTGGTTCCATTTTTTCTAACTCTACCGCATACATATCATCAGAAAATTTTGTCAACTGCTTAAAATTGAGATCTAAATGATTTCTGTTTGTTGTTTCCCAAGATGACGTAATTCTAATGTCCTACGTTTTTCAATGTTTTCCATTGTCTTCCCGTAAACAGCATTGTTTAAAAGTTTGAAGAAATCTTTTTCAAAATTATTTTTAGCATTTGTCCTATGTTTAAGTCAATATATTTTTTAAGCCAAGGGGATTGCTTAAATCTGAGTATTATATGGATATGTTTTAAGATGAGGCCATTTGAAATGGCTTGTTTTAAAACTCTATAGTGTATGGTGTAATTTGTTTTGGAGTGTAAGTCTGCAACCAAGTTTTTGTTTTTGGATCCCCCCACGTGCTTGTTTTGAGGGTAAAATGGCAAATCATTATGTAGATCATGCACTGAATCGGGATAATCTATATCCACTTCCACAATGTACCCATACTCTGCAGTATCAGAAATTTTTTAACATCAAAATCAGTATCACATACCCACTCAAATTCACCGCAAGGAAGATATTCCGACATCGCCCAACCATACAAGTTGTTAGCGTCTAAATATACATGAAATTCTGATGGTTTTGATGCATCAAAATCTTCCAAATAATTGTTATTCGCCTTCGAATATCTTTGCGAGCATTTAACTAGTCCACCTCTAATTCCGTTTTGCATAAACATATACATTTCAGAATCAGTGAACTGTTCCAGTGAAACTTCTGTGGTTTCCAACATTGCATCCCAAGATAAGCCTGGTGCTGTATAATAGTGGCAGGGGTCCAAATCTAAAATTTCTAAAATTTTCAAACACGTCGGTTAGAAGACGAATGTCTGTCTGTAGAGTTCAGTATAGTCAAGGAGGGTTTTACAGTTAAACTCTCTCCATATTTTTTGAGCATGTTCATACTGGACTACATCACATTCTTCATTCGTTAGAATATTGAAGAACTCTTCTCTATTAGGGAGTTTAATTTCCTTAAACTTAGTCATGGAATCCATGTAAGAGTACGGAAATACACCTTTTCTTCTAATCAGGTTGAAATGAGCTTCATCAACGAAACATGACCGAATAGTATTAAAATCATTGCTATCAAGATTTTTCGCTAACTTATCTAAACTCGAAGCCATAAATCTAAACGAGTCTATAAATCTTTTTTCGAATCCATATTTTTCATCTAATCTGATGAAAATTGAAAGAGAAATATAACTCTCTGTGTTCTGGGGAATCACTTTTATTGTAGAATATTTTATAGAAGAAAGTTCTTTGAAAAAGAGGTGTATATCATATGCGGAAAGATTATGCAAGATAACCGGTATAAACTGAGGTGTTTTATAATTGAAATTACATTCGCTATGAGCTGCCCCACGATAATTGCCTGTAAGATGACAATGATCTCTAACTTTATCGTTATTTAATATTTTCTTACATATATGACAATTTTTTGTATTATTATATTGAGCTATTTCTATTGGGGTTATGAACATTTTCTTAACTTTAAGTAAATAATTTAAATAAATATCAACAATCTTCAAAAAAATTTTTGATAAATATATTCGCCGAATCTTCACCAAAATAATGTCTATATAAATTATTTTCTCTCTTGAAACTACAATTAATAAAATAACCGAATGCACAAGAATGATGTTTCTGTACATTTGTGGTGCTTTTACTTACAGCATCATCAACTTTTTCTAAAATAGACTCAAAGTCCGCGTAGATTACAAATGGTACATCTAACTGTTTGTAGTAATTCTTAAACTTGATAATAGATTCATCTGCTGGCATTCTGATGACAAACATTTTTATGATGATTATACACATAATCATCATGTGTTTGATATAGGCAGGTATTGCATATCATGATCTTACTTCTGTGTGATGTTATGCTGGAACGAAGGAGTCTGAAGAAAATATAGAAAATACCAATACGATATAAATAAATATAACAATAAAAAGTAACTTTTTAAATAGAGATGAAAGCAGATTTTTCATAAATGCACAAATGAAACTTACTTTGATATATCCTTGATGAGTACATAGTGGAAGTTTTCATTGGACTGGAGCAATAAGAGATTAATATGAATGTGTTTTTCTCCTTTTGTTATGTAGTATGGTCCTATAAGCGATGTGCCATTATGGCTAAATACATTGATGCTCAGATCATTTTGATTTTCGAATTGTTTTATCTGCTTCAATGGGAGTGGAAACTCTAGGCCTTCAAAATTTAACACAATTGCTCCTAATTTAATATTCTCATCAGAAATGTTTGTTATATTATAGTTTTTAAAGTTTTTCATTTGTTTAGGATTCAGACCGCTATTTTTGTACAAAGCCGCAATGAGACACCATTTAAAGCAATAAACATCAGAGTTCTCGATATTTATGCATGAATGCTTGGCTGCAATATTTCTTGGGAGAGGGATAAAATTCGATCCTCTTATTATGGACGCTTTGTTCATATTAACTTCAAGGGAATTTATTGAAATCAAGGTCCATCCGCTATCCCTCTCTTGAAATTCTTCCATTTTGGCTCTAAGCTCATCGGCCTGTTTTTTGTAAATCTCATGTCATCAGAGAGGGTCACCAACATCATCTTTGAGATGTGTACAAGTTGGCTAACATTCATCTGATCATTCACCATTTTCATATAATCACATGTGAGCTCCATATTAAATTTAAACGTAGTATGTATTCTACTACGTTCATTAAGTTGTTTTACTATGGAACTCTTTGCAGATGCGAGAAACTCCTCCGGAAACAAGACACCCACATTTTTGTTGAGGAGGATATATGTCTCGATCCTCCATTGAAGTTACTTATTCTTCTAGTGAGAAAATCGTTAATCTGTTCTTGCTGACAGCTGTTTTTGTGTTTTATGGTTCTGACGTGAGCCATACAACCATTTGATGGAATCATCTCATCACAATGCTCACAATATTTGTTTTTTTTTATGGAGAATTAAAGTTAACGAACAAAAGTGTGTTCAGCTAACATTTACCCTGCGAAGAGATACTTGTTCCCCAATTCGAATTAACAATCAAGTTGTTCCTCAACATTCACATGTAAAATACCTTGGTATACACCTTGATCGACGGCTTACATGGAAACACCATATTGACTCAAAGCTAACACAAATTAAACTTAAATTAACTCAGATACATTGCTGATTCAACACTCAGTCTAGATTGTAAACTTTTAATATACAAGTCGCTTTTGAAACCCATATGGTGCTACGGAATACAGCTATGGGGTACTGCTTCAGCTTCCAATATAGAGAGAATCCAACGAAGGCAAAACAAGATTTTAAGACTAATAACATCGGCTCCATGGTACATCCAAAATTCAAATTTACATCGTGATTTAAATATGCCACTAGTGACTGAAGAAATTAAAAAAAATACGCAGGCAAATACTTAACAAAACTCGAGTCTCATCCTAATCCACTTGCTCGTAACATCTTGAATTTTACTGGACACATCCGCTTAAAAAAGAGGGACACTATGGCTCTAGTACTCAACACTCCACTCCAGATGAAACAGCTTGAAAATATTTTTGTGCTTAATACGATATTTATGTATTATTGATTACTATCACTAAGTTTATGTCTGACACTGGTTGGGCCTAATTATTATATCTAGATTTAAGATTTAAAAACTTATTGTTAGTTAATTTTTTGAAGATACAATAAATAAATAAACGCATGAAAAAAAAACAAAATTTGTTTTTAATATTTAGCTTACTAGTTCCCAACATAGCCTTCGAATGGCTAGCATAGGTGTGCGTTTCTATATGATTATTTACTTTTGTTTGAGTCATAAAGACTTTATTGTAGATGGGACAACTTGCATTATTCATTTTATTTAATTATTTTTATTTATTTGTTTATAATTTATTTAATTATTTTATTTATAAACAATTTATTTAATTATTTTATTTATAAACAATTTATTTAATTATTTTATTTATAAACAATTTATTTAATTATTAGTTTTTTTTTTTATACACTATAAACTTGTTTATCAAACAATAATTAGTTTTAACACTTTTGTAGTTTTTTTTATTGTTTTCAAACACTAAAAATTTGGCTTGGAAAATAGGTTGTGACTTATTGAGATATCAAAGTAACTGATGACAATATACATTATTTTTTCTACTTATATACGTTACATGAGAATAGCATAGTAGTCATCAAAACTAATTTCTCTGATGGTATTACGACATATGGTGAAATTCGTATACACACACACATACACACATCCCCACAATTCATATGAGAATCGCGGCACGTGAGTGCAGGTCCATCTATAAGTTTTTGTTAAAGTAAAATATACTAAAATAAAAAATATAATTACCCCTATTCATAAAACTCTGCTTGTCAACCTGCTGGGACTTAAAATATTTAATATCTGAAATGCACTTGTACATGTAAAACCTATGCCAACACAATATTTTTCTATCTCCATAAGAATAGCAATGCCAATAGCGTAGAAAACATATATACACATCTATGTAAATATGTATGAAGAAGTGTTGATGTAATTCACACAAGCAATGATATTCTTCAAAGCAAAAATAGATACGATCACATACATTAATCCAACAACATAAACATGCATACATACAATACCAAATGCATTCCCTATCCCCCTCCATTCCAAACATCTATCAGGGTCGCCACTACCTACAGCTTTTATATTATTTCCCCAGAGACCTCAAAAATAATTGTAT
Organism: Nowickia ferox; assembly: GCA_936439885.1. NCBI lineage: Eukaryota > Metazoa > Arthropoda > Insecta > Diptera > Tachinidae > Nowickia > Nowickia ferox. The sequence continues at coordinate 56,581,949 of OW387023.1, forward strand.
ACATACAATAATAATCATACATACGCAAAGCAACGAAAACCCAGAGGAGCAAACCAAAGTCAATCAAATAACGATCACTACATACACACAAACACACAGATCCCTTGTTACTACCCTGCAGTCAGACTGGGACAAAGTGCCTTTGTGTCAACACTAAAATTCTAGTGACAATTGTAGTATAATACGTTTTCTTTTATCCGTCAGCTTAAAAGAAAGAGAGGAAACAGGTATGAAGTCTTTGTGGTGGAATTGTCAACAACTTGTCAATATGCATACATTCGTATGTACCTAAATTATAGAAATGTACCAGTAACTAACTGTCTGGTTGGTATGTCTCCATTTTCTCATAAGAACTAAGTAGTCACTATGTCTAGTTTATGTCTATAGCACGAAGCATTGCATGAGGAATAATTGAAGAGTAGTACTGGTTACAAAGTCAAAAGGGAGTCAGTGCATTTTCAACATCAACATTTCTTACAGGGTATAATGTTTGTCTCTAACTACAACAAAAGTAGTGGATACTGGCAAATATACAAGTAAATACAAAAACGCACACATATGCACTCACACATACATACACATATATACAAACACTCACAGATGCATCCATCTACTGTAAGCACAACGTTTCTCTACAATGCAAAAGCTGTACACACAAGTACATATATACACACACATACATACATACATAGAAATAATCAAACTCACACACACAACCAGCCTAACGAAATCTCAGTATAAAAATACCCAAAATCCCCAATTTGTAACAGGGTTGCCATCGTTTTTAATTTTTCCCGATTTTGAATTCCCAAACTTGGACGCAGGTCCCCATTACTGATCTACTTTAGTAGATTTGTAAAACACACTAAAAGAACTAAAATCGAAGGTATTAAGCACTAGTTTAGTGCCTTTTTAAAAAAACCAGCAAGTTAAAAATTTCCGCACTGTTATAAATTAATAAGCACTAAATCTAGGGTGAAAAGCACTAAATCTAGGGCGAAAAGCACTAAATTGGCACGCTGAACACGAAGCACGAATGAACCGTGTGAACAGCAAGATTCATTAACATGATTCAGAGAGCGAAGCAGGTCATTCAACTCGTCGTAAAATAAATTGACAATATGTAGTGTACAAAAAATAGACATTGTGAACAAAAAACAGACATCGTAATATTTTATATATGTGGACATATCCATACTTATATATATGTAAGGTAAAAAAAAATTAAAAATAAATACATAAATATTGTAGTGAAATATACGAGTACAAATATATTTTTTTTTTTTTTTGTAAAAAGATTCCAAATGATTTGTTCGTAAATTTACAAATGATTTGTTCGTAAATAAAATAACATAATTAAAAAAGAACAAAAACGTAGAGTTCATATTTGATTGACATCGGTCAAAGTTTACTTTGATTGTAGGTTTATTGATACATGGATTGCATATTTCATTAAATCATCAATAATTGCAACCACACGAAAAAACGCAGACTATGAAAAAAGTACGTTTTGTTATGCACCAATTATTGGAGAACCCATTTTCTTTAATAAAAAACATATGGTAACTATATTTTTTTAGAAGATTCAAATTCAAAAATTGTAAAAATACCCAAAAACCAATTCGTCAAAAAATTCGAAAAGGTATGTTTTGTTTTGCAGATCCTCATATATGAAGATATCGAACCGAATTTTCGTTTTTTTAATTTGTACTGTTTTGATATATATATATATATATATATATATATATATATATATATTTATATATTCCTTTAACTCCTTGAGGAGCGTAGGGCCATAATGAAAGATCTGTAGTCAGTTCTATTTTTGGATAGCTCTTTTTAATTCATTCCAGGATATATTCATCTGGCTTAGTTCAGAATTGGTGTTGCGCCGCCATGATGTTTTCGGGCGACCTTGGTATCTAGATCCTTGCGGGTTCCACCACAGTGCTTCACGGCAGGTTTCTTTAACGTCTTTTCTGAGCGTATGGCCTATCCATCGCCATTTTCTTCTTTTAATTTCAAGGTCGATTGAAATTTCATTAGTTGCAACAAGTAGATGTTGATTGGTGATTGTTTGAGGCCACCAAATTTTTAAAATTTTCCGTACACGTCGATTCGTAAAGGTTTGTAGTTTTCTAATTAAGGCTGATGTTAACGCCCAAGATTCGCATCCATATAGCAAGACCGCCTTTACATTTGAATTATATATTCTGATTTTGGTTTTGACTGATATGCAGTTGGAAGCCCAAATTTTTTGGAGTTAAGAGAAAGTTCTTCTGGCCTTGTTTATGCGGGAAGTAATATCCTCGGATGTGCCACCGCTGGGAGTTATTATACTTCCAATATAATTAAATTGGTTAGTTCGTTTTATGGGCTCATTATAGGTGCTGAAGGAAGAAACATTTTGTGATGTTATAAATTCAGTTTTTTTAACATTAATACGTAAGCCATAGTCTCCAGAATTTTGGCTTAAACGGTTAAGTTTAATTTCCATGTCGGATCTTCTTGTCGACAGTAATACGATGTCGTCTGCATATGAGAGTTCTTCGAAATTGCCGAACATGTTCCAGGATATACCGCGGTTGTCTACGAGTGCTTTGCTGAGTATGTTGTCTAGCACAACTAGGAACAGGAGCGGAGACATTAAGCATCCTTGTTTTATACCAGTCTTTGGTTCAATGTCAGGAGACAGCATTTTATTATGTAGTACACGACATTTGAAACCATTATAGTAAGCTTTAATAAGATTAATAAGCTTTGTAGGGGTATTCCTAGCCCGCAGAGATTCCCATATAGTATCCCTATATATGCTATCAAAGGCAGTGGTAAAATCAACAAAGCATGCGTGAAGGCTTTGCTCCCATTCATTTATTTCTTCTAGTATGATGCGTAGAGTTACAATATGATCCGTGCAGGACCTGTTTTGTCGGAAGCCTGCTTGGTTTCTACGTAGCGACCTTTCAATTCTTCTCTTTATTCTATTTAAAAGTATTCTGGATAAAATTTTTGAAGGGGTTGATAAGAGCGTTATACCTCTGAAGTTTTTACATAGAGACAGATCTCCTTTTTTTGGTACTTTAATAAATATTCCTTGTAGCCATTCATCGGGCAATTTTTCCTCTTGCTAAATTGCATTGAGTAAAGGAGAGAGGGCAAGAGCAGATGTATCTGGATCGGCTTTTAATACCTCTGCCTGTATGTTATCTATACCCGTAGCTTTACCATTCTTTAGTTTTTTGATAGCTTCCACTATTTCCTGAATGGTTGGTGGTGTCGTTGTTATGGTGTTCTCATACGTTTCCTGTATGGCAGCTATATTTTTCGCTGACGACTGTTGTGTATATGTCATCGAAGGAAGCTCAGCATTCAAGATGTTAAAAAATGGGTACGCCAGCATTCAAGTTGGTCCTCTTCATTAGTTAGAATATTGCCGGAACTATCGTACGTGAAGCGTTTTCAGCCTGCGTTGCAAGGTTTTCTGCCCATTTTCTTTTGTCGTTGCGGCATGCTTGTTTCACCTGTTTCTAAATATTCTTATACTGCAGGGCAAGTTCAATCTTTGCCGCATATGTTTTTGCTTGTTCCCTGCTGATTTTTGCAGCTCTTCGTCTTTCTATCAGGTCTAAGGAGATATCGCTTATCCAGTTGAATTTTAGTCTGTGTTGTGGTGTTAGTACAGCGTTACACGTGTCTATAAAATAATTTTTTATACGAGACCACATTTCATCTATAGGGTGTTTTTTAGAGGTATAGAACTTCGAATTGAAATAAAACACAAGAAAATCGTTTTAATGTCCATCAATTTGGCTTTATTGGAAGGATAATTTTATGCCATTAATGTTTAAATATGATTTCGGGCATGTGGCCGCCGCGGCTGGCTCGAATAAAGCCAATTCTACAGGTCCAACTTTCAACCACTTTTTCGAGCATATGGGGCCGTATGTTGGCAATAACGCCACGAATGTTGGCTTCCAAGTCCCCTAACGTTTCTGGTTTGTTGGCGTAGACGAGCGACTTCACATATCCCCAAAGAAAATAATCCAATGGCGTCAAATCACACGATCTTGGTGGCCAATTGACCGGTTAACCGAATTAATTGCTCTGATGGACGATTATGTCGACCATAAAATGGACGGAGCTTGCGGTAAACTTCGCGAACTGAACCATTATTTTCGAAATAAATTTGCACGATTTGCAAGCGTTGTTCTTTTGTCAACCTGTTCATGATGAAATGGCAAACCAAACTAAATATTAATCACTTGGCAGCTGACAAAATGGCCGCCAGTTAAAAAAGTGATGCCAACTTAAAGTTCTATACCTCAATAAAAAACAGCCTATATATTGACATCATGGCTTGATGTACCTGTAAATTTGTTTTTAAGCATAATACGAACTCAGCTTTTGTGGTTGGTGATTTTAATTTGTCTACGTCGTATCGCGTTCTACTAGAGAGGTTGTCCTTAGGTCTTATCATTACCCGTATTCTCAGTCTTGCAATGGATAAGAAATGGTCGGATCCTACGTCTGTGCTATTGAAAGTTCTTACATCAAGTAGACTATTTCTCCATGTTCTGCTTATGCAGAAATGGTCGATTTGGTTTTGCGTTGCGTTGTCGGGGGAGCGCCATGTGGTTTTGTGTCTAAGCTTGTGCGGGAATAGTGAGCTCCCAATAACAAGCCACACCATAAGGCTACAGAAATCTATGAGCATATCTCCATTTTCATTTTGGTTACCAACTCCATGCTTTCCCATTACGTGCTCTATACTCAAGTTTGTATCTCCTATTTGGGCATTTAGATCTCCCATTAAAATCTGTATGTCTCCTTTTTTGATAGATGCAAAGGTAGCCTCTAGCATGTTGTAGAATTTATTTTTATTTTCAAGGTCGCTGACCTCAGTTGGTGCATAAACCTGTACAATTGTTGTCTTTCGAGTGCGGGAGTCAAAGCGAGCTGTCATTATCCTACAAGAGATTGGTTTACACTCTATTAAGGCTTTAGCTGCGTTTCGACTAAGTAGCAATCCTACACCTTCCGTACGATGATCTTCATTGCAAGAGTATATAAACTTTTCGCCTATGTTCGTTACAAACTCTCCATTACCTAACAAGATATACATGTCTTTTATTTTCAAGCAAGATTATTAGTTTATAATTCGAAAATTCAAAAGTAAATTTAACCTGCTATCGTATCAAACAAAAAAAGGCTATCAAATATGAAAGTGAGCAACGACCATTGGCAGCACTGCTAATGGCTACATACACTCCACAAATGTTGTGTCAAAAATTCTTGCTGTTACATATTTGCACATCTCAAATTCATATGTACCAAGTTAGTACACGACATGTCAAAAATACACATGTATGCATGTGTCAATGATGTTACATGCGGTACACATTCCAAGGTGCACTGCATGTGAGTGTCACAAAAAGTGGAAGTACACGGTATGTAGCAAATGTAGCTTCATGATGACGTCAAAATTACGCCACAGCCCCATGTGCATGTGGTTTTTTACATGCCGTATACTATAGACTTTAGAAACAATTAAAGTTTTTATCAAATACTTAGTAATTTTTTAAAATATTACAGAAAACTTAAGAATACTTTTTTCACAAAATATATAATATTTTCTTATATTTTTCGAAAAATCAAAATTGCAAAATTATTTCTTGTTACAATTTTTGACATTTCAAAAAGGTTTTTTAACCGATTTCAAAAATAGAGGAGGTTAACAATTCGTCTCTATTTTTTTTGGGGTGTTACTTCTTAACTCGGTACATTTTAGACCGATTGTTAAAATTAATTTTTTGGCTGAGAGGGTATAGCTTCCCATTGGTCCCATGGTATAAAAAGTGGGCGGGGACACGCCCACAATGTTTTCATTTAATTATATGATATTCTACTTATTTGATTGCTGCGAAACCTTCAAACACCTTTGGTTCTTGTAATTACACAATATGAAAATTTATAAAATGGGCGGAGTTACGCTCATTACAATTTATTAAAATATTTCATGCAGTTCTACTTAACCGATTTTTACGAAACTTACCACACACTTTTAGCTCTAAAATGGACATAATCCTCCTTTTAAAAAAATGGGCGGAGTCACGCCCATTAAAATTTAATCTTATATTTCACAAGCTTCTATTGCACCGATTTTTAAAAAACTTGGCACACTCCGTAAGCTTAAATAAAGGCATAATCTTGCGTTCAAAAAAGTGGGTGGGGGCACGCCTTTTAAATTTTAGTATAATATTTCACGTTCTTGTAATTAAAAAATTTTTACGAAACTTGGCACACACCTTGATGTCTAAAAAAGACACAATCTTGTTTTTAAAAAAGTGGGCGTAGCCAAGCCCCATAAAATTTAATACTATATTTCACGTGCTTCTACTAATCGAACTTTACGAAACTTGGCACTAGGGATGCCAATACCGATCCCGAAGATCCTGGAATTTTCGGATTCCAATTCCCAGAATATAAATTTTTTAATCCCAGGGTTTTCAAGATTTAGTCAATCCCGAAATTGTTTGCTAAGTTTTGCTTGTTTTTTTTAAAATAAATTCATCATCAGCTTCCCCCATGTGAAGATAGTAACCGTGGCAACACAATATTGATCTTTTATAATTGAAATTTATTTCCGATGGTTACGCATTGTTTCCCAAATCATTAATGTTAAAAATATGTTGTTGAAGTCTAACCACATATTTTGAACAGTGAGAATTCACAAATAATAATATTTTTGAAAATCACTAAAGAAAAATAAGCGTAGTAGGCTTAGAAACTTTAACAAAACCCAGCAAATAATTTATATTCGATATGAATCTGGGTTTTGTTAAAGTTTCTAAGCCTACTACGTTTTTTTCGTGATTTTCAAAAATATTATTTGTGAATTCTCAAATATTTTTTGACTATGTATATGAAATAATTATAAAACTTGTGAACCTGCTTCAAAGACTTTTTTTTAGTAAATACCTATAAAAGGCATGTGTCTTTTAATCATCAAAAAACCCAGAGTCCCGAATAATTCTTAATCTCAAAAAAATTTCGGGATCCCGAATTTTATTAATACGCGCAGGTTTAAAAATAATATTTATAATTTTTATTAAAAAACAAACTTATACAATTGAAGTTTTATCTATATGTAAATTAATGAAGTGAAAAACAAATAAAATATAAATGACAACCTATGTGATTGAATTACAATTAAATTAACAAGTATAATTATAACAAGTATAATTTAACACCCCCTCTCAATCACTTAGTTGTAGATCTTTACAAAATTTCGTAAATTTAGTTGTATCCAATGCCTTCGTAAACATATCTGCAATTTGATCTTCGGTTGAAACTTGTTCCAACTTGATGATATTTTTTGATATGTAGTCACGGATAAAGTGATATTTGACGTCGATATGTTTGGAGCGTTTAGTTTCAGCATTCTTTGCTATTCCAATGCATCCACGATTATCTTCGTAAATGGTGACGGGTTTATCCTCTAAAAGTATACGAAGATCAATTAAAATACCTCTAATCCAAATAGCTTCAGAAACTGCATGACTAAGAGCAATGTATTCTGCTTCGCTGGATCACATTGCAACTGTAGTTTGCTTCTTACTACTCCAAGATATAGGACAACCAAAAACTTTAAATATATATCCGCTAACAGATTTCCTGTCCTCAGCATCGGAAGCCCAGTCAGCATCTACAAAGCCACTAACTTCATTATCATCTAAGCAGCTTTTATAAATTAATTTAAGATTCATAGAGCCTTTTATGTAACGAACTATACGTTTTAGACTTGTCCAATGAATATCTCCGGGATTATTTTGAAATCGACCTATATATCCAACTTGATAACATATATCTGGACGGACACTTAACATGAGGTACATTAAACTACCCAACATTTCACGATAAGGGTTTCTACATTCTTCATTTGAAGTATTGTGTGATAAACATAAACCTTTTTCCATAGGAGTCTTTGATGGATTACATTCGGCTAGTGAAAATTTCTTCAATATCCTTTCAATATTTGAGTGCTGACTTAGCTTCATTATACCATGTTGTCTATTATATTCAATTCTTGTTCCCAGATAGTACTGCAGTGGGCCACAATCTGACATTTCGAAAACCGAACTCAGCTTTCTCTTAAGACTTTCTATCGCGTCTGCATTATCTCCTGCGATCAAAACATCATCAACATAAACAAGTAAGTATAAAACATATTTATCTTTAAATTTTGTGTATAGGCAAGAGTCATGCTTTGAGCGAGTAAACTTTAATTGAATCAGGAAATTATCAAATTTTGTATACCAACATCGTGGGCTTTGCTTAAGGCCATAAATTGACTTATTAAGTTTACATACATGAGTTGAAGGAGCTTTTAGACCGTCTGGAATTTCCATAAAAATATCTTCTTTTAAGCTTCCATACAAAAAAGCGGTTTTAACATCAAGTTGATGTAAGTATAAGCCCTTTTTAACACTAACGGCTAATACTATTCGAATAGTAGAAAGTTTAGCTACTGGAGAGTAAGTTTCTTCATAATCTATACCAGCTCTTTGAAGAAATCCTTTCGCTACTAAACGTGCTTTGTATCGGATTGGGACTCCATTTGCATCTTCTTTAATTCGAAAGACCCACCTGGACTTAAGAAGTTTTCTCTGATCTGGACGAGGAACCAAGTGCCATACTTTATTTTTCTTTTTGCTTCGAGCTCGTTTGTCACTGCTTCTAACCACTTAAATTTATCTGGACTATTCTCAATGTCCTTAAAGTTTTCAGGTTCCATGAGGCTAGAATATGCAATTGCAGAATTTGCATGACCTGTTATGTATCCCAGAATCTTATTTTTGATTCGTTCACTCCTTCTTACATTATCTTGACCTTCATTGTCGTTTTCTAATTCACTTCTATCTTCTCTTTGCTTTTATTCTCATTTTCAAAAGAATCTGAAATATCATCAGTAAGTAAATTTGAATTTCCATCAACATTGTCAGAAACGACACTGATATTATCTACGGATTTCCCCTCTTGTTCGTTGCTTTCATACGTAATCAGAACATCTGAATTCGCAGTTTCTTTTTCTTCTTTGTTAAATGGAAATATTGACTCATTAAAACGTACATCTCTAGATATTACTACCATTCTCTTATTCTGATTCCATAATCTATACCCATTTGAAGTATAACCCATCATCACCATTTGAACAGATTTTTTATCTAATTTCTTTCTAACTTGATGTGGGACCCATGCAAAAGCCTTGCAGCCAAAAATTTTAATTTTTTTAATTTTGAGACGTTTGGTTTGCTATTGTACCATATTTCTGATGGAGTTTTTCGACTTTCTAGCGCTTTAGTTGGGCATCTATTTATTAAATAAGTTGCTGTTAATGCAGCTTCACCCCACAAGAACTTAGGTGCGCTTGCCTCAAGCAACAGAGATCGTATCTTTTCCAATAAAGTTCGATTGAATCTCTCTGCAACTCCGTTTTGCTGCGGAGTATAAGCTACAGAGGTTTGGATTTGAATACCTTTTCTCTTAAAATATGCTAAAGCTTCTTTTGACATGTACTCTCGACCCTGGTCTACTGTTACCATAGATAAAGGAACGTTATGCAAGGCTGTCGCCATTGATTCGTATTCAACGAAATGTTTAAAAACCTCTGATTTCTTTTTCATCAGATAAATATAGGTAAAGTGACTAAAGTCATCAATAAAACTTACAAAATATTTATAACCATCCCAAGTTTGTGGGTCAAAAGGTCCACATACATCTGTATGTATTCTCTCTAGAAAACGATTTGATTTTGGACGACTTCCAATAAAAGGACTACGGCATTGCTTACCTTGAATACATATATCACATAAACCAACAGGGGAGAAACTATCAATACCTTCAGCCATCTTGTTGAGTACTAGCTCTTTCAAACTCGCATCGCTGGCATGAGCCATTCTTGAGTGCCATAATTTATTTATTTCTATTGTAGATATGTTGGCTTCTTTGCAGGTTTTTAGTCTCAAACTCAATTCATATAAACTTCCGTTCTTATAAGCTTTCATGACGACAACTTTATTTTTCTTGAATACAGCCACATTTTTATAAAACTCAACATTAATTCCATTTTCTGTAAGTTTTGGAACAGACAAGAGATTGTCTCGAAGACCTGGAACATATAGAATATCTTTTATATTAATTAAGGTATTACCGAACTTTGCATTAACACCGCCACGATGAGTTGCCATTAACTTCTCTTTGTCTTTAGCAACACTTATACCAATAGGACATTCCAGTTTGTCTAAATAATCAAAGCACTTCTCATTCTTACACATGTGATCCGTTGCACCAGAGTCTATTTTGAATTTTAGAATATTTTGCGATTCCAATTGATTTTTGTTAAAAACCCCAGACATAAAACAAATTGATTGTGAAGTTGATGCAGTATTTGCTTTTCTATCACCTGTACCTAAACGGACACGGCAATCGTTTTGTTTATGCCCCTTCTTTTTGCAACGAAAGCAAAAACCAATAAATTTATTAAATTTCTTTTCACTACTAAACGCTGTTGTTTTTGTTAGTTCAGAATCAAAACGATCATGCCTTTTAGCATCTTCTGCAAGCAGCCTCTGCTTAACTATTTCAATAGTTAAATCCGATTTTCTCATATTTTCCAAAGCAGCCACCACAGGGTCAAAGCTATCGGGTAGTGTGACAAATAATTGAGCAACAATATCGTTTTCAGATAGTTGAGCGCCAGAAGTTTTTAGCTTTCTTATAATATCACCAAAAATTAAAAGATGTTTCCGTAGATCATCATCTGACTTCATTCGCAATAAAGCTAACTGCTTTCTTAGCAAGGTCTGGCTTGTAATCGACTTCTTAGCATATGTATCTTGCAAAGCAGACCACATGTCCTTAGCTGTAGTTTTATCTCGAACACATTCCAGGTATTCATCAGCAATCAAACTAACCAAAGCCGCTTTAGCTTTCTTGCCCTTTAGCAAAAAAAATAATTATCACATGTAATTTGGCTTACAAAGCGATACGAACTTTAGCCTGATCAAATCATAAATATAGTAACAAATGAATTTCGAAAAAAATAATTAAAATTAAAAAAAAATAATTATTGACCCTTATCGGCAATAAAAAGCGAACATTTTGTTAACGTGAAATATTTTCCGTGAACAAAAAATTGTGAACAAAATTAAAGAATAACAACGCAAACATTGTCGATCACAATTTTAGGGAAAGGGAACACATTTCACTTGAACTTTTATCCCCGATAAGGGTGATTAATACATTTTTCAATTAATTGTTCTTTTTCTTTTTTATGCAACGTTTTAATTTACTTCTGCTTCTCATTTTAACTTTCTGAAAGAAATCACTTTTTGCAACAAAGTATACCAGAGATGTCACGAGACGGAAGATAATTGTGTTTTCGGAGGTCTCGCTCACACATTCATCAAATCCTCTTTACTTTTCCTTTCGCGTGATATTGTTTTATACTTTGTGGTCTCATTCGCTGCCTAATATTTTTAAATAAATAGTAACAATTAATATTTGTGAACGAAAATGCTTAAAACGGAGTCTATAATCATATAAAACAAGTTTTAATCACTTTTTTAATACTAATAATCTTTTTCGTATTTTTTTTTAATTCAATACCTGAAATTCCTCCATTTAATTTTGTACAAATGTCCATGTGCTCAAATGTATTTTCATTTTATGCTCTCATTCGTTGTCTGCTTTTTGTAAGTTGAAGTTAAAAATTAATATTTTTGTAGGGAAATGTTTAAAATTGAGTTTGTAATCATATGGAAACTAACTTTAATCACATTTATTATACTAATAATGTATTTCGCATTGTTTTTTTTAGTTCAATACTACAAAATCTTTCATTTAATTTTGTAAAAATGTTCAATTGTTAACTTCACTAAAAATAAATTTTCTGTTGTTTGTTTTGATTATTGTACTAAAAATATTCAATAACAAACACAATATATTTGTCCCTTTTTAAAAGTGATCAAATCAGCGGATTTTAGCTTTTTTCATAAGTCACTTTCTAGAACTCTGGTCTACCGTGTGCTTTTTCACTAAAAGTTACACTTTCACTGACCACAAACTTCCAATTGTAACTGACGCCATCACAAAATCAAAATAATTGTGTACTTAAAATGTTTTTTTTCTTGTTGATTTTCTGTGGAATAACAGCACATTTTTTGCCACTCGCAAAAAAAATTCGTTGATGTTAAAGGCATTAACATATCCATGAGTGAGAGAGTCAAAAGGCGAACTCTTGCCTTAATTGTGGCTACTGTAGTAGCTAGTCGATTTTTCGTTACGGAAATACCTAACTATTTGGAGTCAATTTAAATTTGTAAGACTGGAGGGTATATATAAACATATATGTATGTATCAATATGTCTTTAAAGCAAAGTCAATCAAACACAAACGTATATAATACAAAAGAGATGTAGATATGAATATGTATGTAAAATGGTATGCATGTACAATGTGTACGCCAACCACTATTTTGATACAAAGCGTGCACGTTACTACCCAGCTGGAAAACTCAGAAGTCCTTCTTACTTCAGGCCTTTTCAAAGGCATGCTTAGGAATTTTTTTGATTCAATTACTATTTTCAATTCAATCTAACTGCTAAAGAATGCCATACATACCACGTATCAGTGAGCTGCAATTTTCATGGTTTTTGATGTTTTACTCATACAATAAAATTTTTACTCACATTTAATCACGTACAAAACATTCAACTTACAATAAAATCAGCATCGTTCTAATATCTGTTCATTGGAATGATTGTGAGTGGAGGGATCGAACATGTTTTACTCAATTCATTCACATACATTAAATGTTTTATTCAGTTTTAATCATGCAACAAAACTCAATGTTGAATATAATCAGCATCATAGAAACGAACGCATCGTTGGAATAATTGTGAGTGGAGTGATCGAACTTGTTTTATTCAAGCTTCTATGTGAACAATCGCTGACGTTGAATAAAATCAAAGTAGTCAAGTTCGTTCAAGTTATTTTAAAACACACACACACAAACATGTCAAACAGGGGTGGAAAATTGGAGGTTTTTTTTGTTCCAATTATAAAAAAGGTGCAACATTTCGTCGGCTTGTTTCTGGTTTGCGGCACCGTATATTGAAAATACATTATGTCTGCAGCAAACCAGAAACAAGCCGACGATTTGTTTAACTACGAGTTTGAAAATTAACATAATAAGTTTGAAAGCCTCAAACAAAAATCTTTACAAAACAAACATCTTTATTCGATTGTGCATTAAGAGTCTTACTATAAACATTCGAAGTTTGTTAGCTAAATTCAAAAATGTTTTGGGTTGAAGTCTACTGACGAGTTCCAAAAAGCGGGAACGAAATGCATATAGACAATCGCTTAACGATAAAAACAAGCAAATTTTCAAATTAAATAAATAAAGACTTTATGTCAAATAAATATACTTCGGTATTTCATTTAACTACGAGTATTAATAACAAAATCTTCAAAAGAACTTACATAAGGGGAACTCGTTTAACCTGTTTCATATCTCTTAAAGTTTAACCTTCTTATTTACAAATATGTTTGATGCTTATTAAGAGCTTTGAAAATGTGCCCTATTTTTATCGATATATTTTGAACCGCTTTACCACTCAAAGATCCGATTATACATATTTATTTGTCATCTCAATACCTTGCATTTGAATACCAAGAACGACCCAATCGGACATTTCTAGCTCGAGATATGCTTGGTCAAGTGAAAAAAGGTCGAAAAAAGTAAAAAATTACAATATCTCAAAAACTGTTCCATAAAAATAATTTAACCTTGATTTTCGAATTCAGCGGAAGAAAATACATAAGGAAAATCACCTCTCATCAAATGTACATGAAAAAAAATTAATTTTGTAAACTAGTGTAATTTAAGCTTATTAAAAAAATTAAACTGAATCTCAGAAATTTATATAAAATTTTTTCTCTAATATTTTACAAAAAGTTGGTAGCTACTAGCTCTATTACCTAGTTCCTTTACTTTTACCATCCCTGATATGAAACTCTTAAATTAAGTACACATACCCATACATACTTAAACATTGATTTGTTGGCTCTTTATAAATACAACATTCATACACAATGATTTTTTTCATTTTCACTTTTACTCTGCATCAACTACTTGATGCTGATTAGAATGAACATTTTTTCCTTTCGCATTATGTTCTTGTTCAAAACACTCATTGTCGAGCCAAAAAACCAATCATTCGAACTGATTGGTTTGATGCTACGCATGATTATAAATCATATCCAACAACATTCCACTCACTTGAGCGATTAAAATTTAGCAACGAATATGTGTGTTTTGAACAAGTTTGATTTTTTCAACAAAAAGACATGTTTTTAGGATATTGATTACGTATGATTATTTTTCCGATCACTCGCTTCAGTTCCCTGCCACGTATACGAGTACACATATATGACGTATACGCATGTACAATGTACATTGTATATACATACATTAATATGTAGTTATATACATATCGATGGCAACAAGGAGAAAGGCCCTAACTCGCATTTTCACGAAATTTAGTTTTTCAGTGATTCCGTTTCATACATACATTTAACATAAATACACCTTGTCACAAAAATTTATATCAATAGGGTAAAAATAGCGCTTCTACAAGCAGTTGCACAAAGCAGTTGTACCAGCAGTTTATTATTTTGTTCTTACCTTCTCCTGTAAATTAAAGTTATTTGAGTTAGGGCGTTTCTACTTGTGACCAACGATATGCAAATACAAAAACATTAATGTTTAGAGAGGAAAAAAAGATATTATTTTTTAATACTTTATATTATTTAACTCGAAGTAACCACTGTTAATGTCAAAAAGAGCATTCGTAATGAGCCAGGTTGCTTATTGGTCAAAGAGCATGCTCCCGACTACAGCTACTATTCTGTTCCAGCCTTTATGTTTTAGAAATAAAACTGACATACAAAATTAGAAAAATTAAAACTACAGCTTCAGAGCTGGAAAATTAAAACTTTTCTTGTATATAAAAGTAACTTAATATAATTAATTTTTTTTTTCTTATTTCATTATTTTTTTGTTTATTAATTAAGAAAATATGCTTAATATTAATATATTTAAGAAAGAAATAAATTAGTATTCAAAATCAGAAAAATCTATAAAACTAAATACAACCGTTCACATTATAGGTCTGTTTCTTTTCTTTTTGGGTAAAGTTCGGTAAAATGAGAGCAAACTGTAATTTCTCTCAATAAGCTACAAAAATGCACAAAATTATGGGAACGGGAAAAAACATAATTTTTAACACAAAAGGAAATGACAATGCATGTATGCATACCCTATCGAAAATTAAGTTAACTTTAAACTAACTATTTCGCAACTAGTACTGACTGGCACTTGGATTACTTTTCAATGTAATCAACTGACTGTTTTAACATTGCGATGTCCTAGGCAGTAGTCAATTGTCTCACTCTACATTACTTTCAGCTAACTTAAAGTTGGCTTTTTTAAATCACCTGGTAGTCAGTAAATTAAAAAAAAATGTTTGGGGTTCGAACATGTATCATCACACGTTGTGTACTCAACGCGCTAACTACACAGCCAAGGTACCATTTAAAATAATAACAGCAAAATGTTAATATAAAACTGGAATGAGTTTCAAAGTAGCTGAGAATAAACTTGTTGGCTCTCACAAAATTCGATTACGTACTCAACTTAAGAATTAATTTTGGGTTTGTTGCAGTTAGCTTTTACTCAGTCTAAGAAAAGTTAACTATAAGTTAACTATTTTTGTAGTCAACCACACATGCTCCGACAGGGTATACATACGTACACACATAACTGAACACATACTTATGTACATATATACACACGTACTTATTTACTTATATGATTCAGCAACTATAGAAGGTTTTTTTCTTAATTTCATATAAGAACTTATAAAACTTTGTTCGCCACTGGTTTTTAAATCTATTTTCATAAATTTTTCCATTTTTCTAGTATGTAAATTTTCTTTGTTATTGTTTAGTTTTCAAACAGCTGATTGATTTTCTAACTGCTCAAAGTAGCACGAAGAAAAAGTACTACTGGCTGTTTCGTGCAAAAAGAAGAACAACATTACTCTCTCAAAACCTCTCTCATTTACCCAATTTTTGAGTACGGGAATGCTTTTCGTGCAAATTGGGATCCCGCGGGATCCCAATGTAGAGTAAAGAAACAAACTTTATATTTGAGATATTTAAGGTTGACGTTTTGTCAAAAAATTATTGTGTTTGCAAGAAATTTCTAACAATTATGGCTTTTATTTGCTTAATTATTTTTAAACAACAAATGTTTTTGTAAATAATTTAATATTTTTTAAGCAATTATTGTGTATCACGTGCCGCCATTTAATAACAACACAAAGTTGCCATAGTTATCAAAAACGCTCTGAACATACTCCATTTACGTGGTTATGGAAATTTTTAAATAAAATGGAGAGTATACACTTTACTACAAATTGTACGATAAATCGTATAAGTTTGAAATTAGTAACGTGTATGTCGTACTTATGAAGTATACTTTGTAGTATGAAAATCAAAAATTTTTGATTTTTGTAGACTTAGCTTCCTGAAGTACGATAATAAATATTGTGTATCATGCAAATTTTATTTATTTTATGAGGAGCTGATTTAGAAGACGCAAATTAGCTTTATGTGGCGGATATTTTAATTAAAAAAAGAAAATAAAACATTATTTTAACCATTTTCTACAACATGACCCTTTTCCTCTTGCATTAGGTATTTTTTTTTATTCTTTTCAACTGCAGTTGATTTATTATTAATAAATCCACCACATTATTCATTTATCCGTATTTCAAAATATTGGTAGAATAGGAATAAGGGAATTGGAAACCCTTATACAAAGTAATTAATATATATTTTGAAAGGTATAGCAACAAGACTTTTCAAATTTGGTATGGACTCTTTAGAAAATATTGGTAGAATAGGAGTACGGGAATGGGAACCCCTTATACAAAGTAATTAATAATAATCTTATATATTGAAAGATATTATAGCAAGAGTCATCAAATTTGTTATGGAGTCTTTTGAGAGCAAAGTGCAAAGTAATTCAAAGTATTGGTAAACAGGACCGTGGAAAGGGGCACCCCCTATACAAAGTAATTATAAAAATTTTTATCTTGTAAGCTATAATAGCAAGAGTCTTCAAATTTGGTATTAGTTAATTTTAAAACAATTAATATAAGTATAAATTTTAAGAAGTTTAAAACAACTGAAGTGTAACCGCGAATAACGTTGTAAAAGAATAATTTACAAAACCACTTTTTCACAGATTACCGTTTACATTACACTCTTGCGTTGTTCAAACTTCAAATAATTCAAAATTATGCATCTTATCGCTCTAAAAATACAGTCAGTGGAAGAACCTTGTAAGTATCTAACAAAATCATGGAAACGAAATTGTCGAAAATAATTGATAAATGTAACAGAGATACAAAAATAAAAGAAAATGCTATTTATCATTATTTTCGATAAGCTAAAAAAATTTAACGAAAAATACAATCTTGGTTTAAAATACGTTTTTTGGCTCTCCTGAAAAGATATTATTTTGTCACTTACAACTATGTAAGTGACTATGTACAGACGGTTGTCAGATCTTACAATATTGTTAGTAAAATGTGATAAAAATTTTGTTACAACCGTGTGAACTGGCAATTTTTGTCTGAATTCGTTGCCAGAAAAAGCATTGTCGGTTCATTGCAAGACTAGCAGCTGACAACAAATTGTCAGACATCTTACAATCGTGCGAACACATTGTACAATTATTGCCAGATATTTGTCAGACATTTTAATATTGTCAGATGTGGTAAGTTTATGCATCTGACAATCGCGTCATTGTTAGAGAATTCTTTCTATGGACAACACTGCACAAGCTTTATTTTAAAGCAAATATAAATAAAAAAATATATGCCGACAAAATCAGTGCAATTGCTTCTTTATGGTTCATAATAATTTATATTTTTCACTTTTTACATTTAACACAACCAAAAACGATTGAAATTTAACAATTTCTAATAAATGCTTTGAGTCCGGCAACGCAAAACAACAGATCAGACAATTTTTGCATATGACAACCGTATGAACTGACAATTTTTCGACTGACGATTTTGTCAGATGAATTTATTGTCATAGAACCGTCTGGCAATAAATTGTAAGACTTTTTGACAAATTTGATATAACCGTGTGAACGGACAATCTATCTTGTGCTGGCAATTTTAATTGCCAGTACATTCCTAGCACATTGCCAGATCTGACAATATTTGCAAGATCTTACAATCGTCTGTACATAGCTTTATTTGCGGCTAACCTTTAATTATTGTTTGGTGTTTTGTTATTTTTATATTCCATCATCGTTCACAAAACTCGCTGCCTCTATCACTCATATACTACTCGTACATCTTACAATGTTAGTTATTTATTATTTTCTACCCTAGAATAATATACATACATATATACATACGAGCATATGACAAAACAACGTTTGCCGGGTCAGGTAGTGATTTATAAAATAGGGTACTATTAATAGCCGACTATGATAGGTAATAGCATTTATGTTATTTTTACAACAACAAAATTTAATTTTAAGTTACTAAAACTAAATTGTTACATATATTACATTAACAATTTTCACTCAATTGGAAATGTTTTGGAATTAATGACAACAAAATGTTACTAGCCGTCCACACGAGCAATAATCTTGGCAATTGTCAAATTCGATTGCCGGCACAAGATATTAGCGTGTAGACCATATGAATATGTGTTCGAATACATATTCAGCAAAAAATGTTAAAATACATTGCTGAGCAATAATCTCTTAACACATGCTGTCAAATTGAAATAATATTATTTTTTTTTTTTAACAAAACAGTAAAAAATTTTTTTTAAAGGAATAAAATAAATAGAATTTCAATTTATAATTAGCAAATGATATAAAGGATAACATAAGTATGTGTATGCAAAAAATACAAATATATTTGAATGTACGTGTTCGCCACCTCCAGATACATTGTTGATCACAAGTAATTTGACATCATCATTCTGCCTGTGTTAAGACACAACAAATTGCTCGTGTGGTCGTACTGTAAGAACTGGATTTTTGTTTGAATGTTCACACTTATGGTCTTAAACGTGTTTAAGGCAAGTGTTTTAAAAAACTAAACACAACCGTTTACATTACATTTGAAATGTTTAAGGCTGACGTTTTGTTAGTGTATTATTGTATATGTCAGAAATTACGAATAATTATGATTTTTTATTGGTTTATTATTTTCAAGCAACAAATGTTTTTGTAAATAATTAAATAAATAAATAATTTTTTAACTAATTACTTGTTTTTCAAATAATTTTTCACGTGCCGCCATTTAATAACAACAAAAAGTTGCCAGACATATCAAAAAACGGACTGAACATACTCCATTTACGTGTTTAAATCTTAAACACTTCATTTTAGATGTTTAACAAAACAAGTCAAAGTATGGTAAAACATTTCAAAATCAAAGGAAAACTGGCTCGGATCCACACAAAACCAACTAAACTAAGAGACAAGGTCAATGCAGACCCATACAGCAAAAAATTTCAAAAAAGGTAATTGGGTTTGGAGTTAAGCATTTTTGGTGGAAGCTCTTGCCTACTGGATTACCAACTTTTTTTACTTTGTTTAGTTGGCAACATGGTTAAGAAAATAATATTAAAACTAAAAGAATCACTTGCCTCATCGCGCTGATTTACGCGAGAATAATTGTGCTGGCATAACATGCCAGTTTGTAGGTGAGAAAGGCAAAGAGAGTGGTTTTGTGGTTTGCATAATTTTTCAACCAGCTACAACCCCGCATTAGCAGCACAAAACCAATACACACACAACTTGAATAGCAGCAAATGTTAAATAAATACGAAAAATACTAACACACACAAAGCTGTGTATACGTATACATTTTGTGTTAAAAATTGTTCTAGTGTAAACTTCCTCATCAACCAACTCAGACATAATTTTTTATAATTTTATGCAATGTGATTTGTAATCGTATAATGAAATCGATCAGAAAAGGAGGTCATATATGGAAAGTACTTCTGATGGTAATGTCTAATTTTTTACTGGGCACATTGCATCCTTCATCGTGGCAAATTGCATCTGGGTACAAAGAGCAAGGTCGAGGAGCAATTAGAACAGCACCGCCATCTTAAAAAATAAATCATCAAAGTCACTACACTAATAATAAATTAAAATATTATTTTATTAAATACTAGCTGACCGGGTTGTTTTGCCATATACGACAAATGTAACACATATTTTCATATAATGAAATATATAAATAGAAAAATGCATTCTGATGCTCTTTTGTATCATAAAATGTGATTTTTACTATTTCACTTATCTGCAAATTGATAAATCAACTTTCTTATTTATATTGAACAGCTATTTCTTGGAAAGCTTTCCATAATATTTGAAAATCTTGTAGTGTTACCGTACTTTCAAAGTCATTTGATAATAACTTTAATTCGCCACTGGAAAAATTAAAGTGTACTTAAATACATTTTAATTTTTTATGAAAATTAACTTAAAGTATATTTAAGTAGTATATGAGTGATAGAGGCAGGGAGTGTTGTGAACGATGATGGAATATAAAAATAACAAAACACCAAAAAATAATTAAAGGTTAGCCACGAATAACGTTGTAAGTGACAAAATAATAACTTTTCAGGAGAGCCAAAAAACGCATTTTAAAGCAAGATTGTATTTTTCGTTTAATTTTTTTCAACTTATCGAAAATAATGAAAATTAGCATTTAATTTTCTTTTTGTATCTCTGTTACATTTATCAATTATTTTCGACATTTTCCTTTGCATGATTTTGTTAGTTACTTACAAAGTTCTTTCACTGACTGTTTGTAATTGTATTTTGAGGGCGATAAGAAACACATTTGAAAGCACGATTGTATTTTTCGTTTAATTTTTTTTAAACGTATCGAAAATAATGAAAATTAGCATTTACTTTTTTTTTGTATCTCTGTTACATTTATCAATTATTTTCGACAATTTCGTTTGCATAATTTTGTTAGTTACTTACAAAGTTCTCTCACTGAATGACTGTTTCTAATTGTATTTTGAGGGCGATAAGATGCATAATTTTAGATTGTTTGATATTTGAACAACGCAAGAGAGTAATATTAACGGTAATCTGTGAAAAAACTGGTTTTGTAAAAATTGTCTTTTTATAAAATAAAATTTACTTACTTCATTTTTATGTTTCGAACAGAATACATTGCCCTTTGTATTTAAATAGGTTATGGGCCAATTACATCATTGAATATATATGTATATTTTTTTAGAAAGTGTAATTCGTATATACATAGATATTAGAATTATACCGCGATATTTAATAAAGAATTTCATTTTTTAAACTAAAATCCAATTTTCTTTCATTATTTTTTCCCACTAACCCTCGCTTTAATTTATCCTCATCATTATACTTAATCATATTGATATTAAAAGAATAATAGTGCCTCTAAATAACATTTTATAATGCCTCTTATATGTTTAATAACATAAAAACATTGGACATTATCAAAAACATTATATATCGAAAAGTATTTTCTTAGGTCAATCATATACTTTACGCACTGTATTTGAAAAATCTCAATACAGCCGCTACGCATATTCACTCGTTGCTGTCTCATGAACGACTAAATTGAAGAGCATAAAATAAAATGATGTGTGGCTTCTAAACAACTGTTTGGTGAAATGGACAGCCATGGTCTACATCATAGATGATCAAAAATAAAACTGAGATGTAGGTCTATCATGCCCATTTTTGCTTCGAAGTATTAAATAAATCTTAAAGAAAACTTCAATTAATAGGACATCTATAATAATATTAATTTTTGTAAAAACAGGAAAAAAAACAAAAAAATGGAGCCTTAGTAGAGAATTTTAAGTGAATAATTAGTTTAATTCTGATTAACTTTTCTAACATATGTACTAATTTGTGTACTACACAAACAATTTAAAAATTTGGTAATTATTTATTATGATTAATAAATATTTACACTTACATGTGTAAATACATGCATACAAGTTAACAAAAAACAGGGTCTTAGTTTTTGTAAAGTTTTTATTAAAATATAAATGAAATTAAAATAAAATTATATAAAAATGAACTTTATTCTTTTACTTCCAAATATGATCTGCTCTGGCTTCAAAAACAATAATTCATTTCAACCAATATTGTACCCAAAAAACGCTGAGTTTGCGTCTAGTGTTTTCTTTGTTTTTAAGTTTCTTATCATTCTTTTTCAATTGTAGAACAAATAGCTGACGCAGATGATTGTTGACTTTTATGTATTTCAACATCCGTATTGAAATTCTGAGTTGTGCTAACTCCTCCCTTACCTAAATGAAGAACGTCCCCGGACTTCTTCAATCTCTCAACCGGAGATTCCAGAGCACGTTGCTGATGGTTTTTTCTAAGCTTATAGTGAAACTTGAAGCAACAAAATGCCAAAGTCAGCAATACAAAAAGAGTAGCAGCAGACAACAAAGGACCAGAAATCACTTGGTTTTTTAGGCCCTCTATATGTAGCAAGTTTTCAGCACTTAACCTCTGAAGGTATGGTAGACTCAGTATGTTTTCATGACTTGTAACATTAAGTAGGGCAATTAT
The DNA here is from genome assembly GCA_936439885.1 of Nowickia ferox. Classification (NCBI taxonomy): domain Eukaryota; kingdom Metazoa; phylum Arthropoda; class Insecta; order Diptera; family Tachinidae; genus Nowickia; species Nowickia ferox. Next base: position 56,604,711 of record OW387023.1, read on the forward strand.
CGGTGACTCCGGTAATTTTGTTACTATACTTTTGTGATTTATGTATAGGGTTTCATTAATTTTTGCTTCTCCACTGAAAGTCAGTAGAAATGTGACCGTGATGGTCGTCTCTACGTCATCATTTGTTTTTACAGTAAAGGTGTCATCATTTACAATTACAACACCCTCATCAACTATTGTCACCGACTCAAGATGGGAAGGCCGAGAAGTGCAATATGCATGACCACCCGAATGGAGTTGCTGTGCGCATGTAGAATGTAGCAGCTTCCTGCAGAATGATGTTGTTAGGGTTGCATTACAGTTTCCAATCGGTAACGTTTGATTTTCACAATCTGCCACGCTGTTTTCGCCATTAAAATTAAGAATTGTGTAGTTGTGTTGAACAGGGTACAATGTCACTTTCTTGCAAACCATATCTGGTCTTGGATACTTAATTAAAAAATGTAAAAACATATCATCTAATAGGACTCTTATACTAGCAACTTCCATTATATCCTGTATAGTTACATTTGTAGAGTGCTTACTATTTATAATAAGCAAATCATTAGAATCCAAAATCTGTGGATTAACCATACCGATTTTTAAAAGAGTTATTGATAACATCAAGCCTTTAAGCTCCGCGACAACAATTCTGTTTCTAGCAAGCAAGGTCTCGTATAAATGTTGTTCTGTATCCACCATTTTAGCCTTGGTATTTTTTATTATAATATTGACTGTATCTGTTAAATTACTGATTTTCTCCTGTGTTCTTGTATTTATGAGAATCTGTCTACTTTCTGAATCAATTCCCTTTGATTATATTTCACATCTTCGAAGTCATCGTAGTCAGGTGTCCCAGCAACCACCTTAAGTGCCGTGCCCAAAAATTTTATACTTCTTGTATGCCTACGATGAACATCCATTGTTGTTATCAATGTTCTTACATATTCTATGTCCGAGTCTAATATTTTTTTCATGTGTGGTTGGGGAAAATGTTCCTTTAGTCTCTCTGTATCATCAGCTATTTCAGAATACAATGTAAGGTTCGTTGTATGCCGCAAATACTTAAAATCCTGCCAAATTGTCACGTAACCATCTGATATAGGGATGTAGTTTGAATTGGAATAGTCTGTTAGTTTTGCGGTCACCACCGTGACAAGAAGGACAATCACAAGAGTCCTACGGTTAAAAAGAAATCAATAAAATTTGACTTATCTGAAATTGTCCTTATGGACCACCCTCCCTTTAATGAGAACGGTTGTCCCCAAATCGGCTTCTACAGTTTCCTCAATATATAATGGTGTAAGCTTATTGCCTAATCTTCTATTTCTTTTATAATAACGTACTCTTTTCACTGTACTTTATTGACTAACTTTAAAGCTCTTAATATTAATGTTCTTAAACTATTTAAAGGTTTAGGTGCATCGAAAACAAGAAACAAAGAACAAAACACTGCTGAAATAGCAATATGAAATATTTAGGTCACTTGAATTTGGCAAGTTAACATATTGGTAAAGTAGAAATAATAAAATTATAAGAAGATCCAATTTCGAGAGCAATGACCAAAAAGTCAACGATAAGAAATAAGTAAATATATCTGATTTCAATATGCTGACTAATTTCTAGTATGGCTTAATTGTAATCGTTGTTTCAAGTGTACCAACAAAGCATGATTCACAAATTCATACTTTGTTCAAAGTTATCACATGACACCTTCCCCTTCAAAGGAACGATCTTACAATTTATTTGAAATTGTATTTTCGTTTATTAAACTAATACATTTTTATTTATATGCATATCTATCGTATATAAATATATATATATATATATATTTTATTCTTAATATTAATTTTAATTTATTTTGGGCGCCCGTTTTATTTTCTTATTACTATAAAAAAAATTTTATTTACTGTTAAAGTAGTGTATTAAATATTAGGTATTACGTAGCTAATTTTAATCTATTCTTATGAATTGCAATATGTTTATTTTTCATAAATGTATTCTACAAACTTTTCTAAAGTTCTCGAAAATATCTGTCAGTAAGAGGACATCTGTTTTTAAGTAAAGTTCCATGTAATCTTTCATAGTTTTGCAACCAAAAGTATTCCATACCTCTTCAGCATGTGAGTATTCCTCTAAAGAACACTCTTTATTGTTCAACTTATTAAAGAAATCACTGCGTGAAGGCAGCTGACACTCATCTAATTTTTGGAATGAATTTAGGTACTCATACGGGAAAATACCTTTTTTCTTAATAAGCTGAAATTCTTTTTCTGACTGAAATAAGGACCTTATAGTTCTGAAATCATTATCCGACAAATTGCAGGCTAATGATTCCAAACTCTCAGCCATAAAGCGTATTGTATCAAGAAATCTTATTTCAAGCTTATGGCCATCACTCATTTCTGTAAATTGGGAGAGGGATATATAAAGTTCCTTATTGAGAGGGAGTACTTTCAGTTGCATTGCAATTTCACCTAGTTCTTTAATAAAAAGATGTGAGTCATAATTTGAGTAATTGTGAAAGTAAACTGGTATAAACTTGGGGATTTGGTAATTTAAATTACAGTTATTGTGGGCTGCACCTCTATATTTACCACTAATGTGACAATGATCTCTAACGCGATCTTTACCTAGAAATTTTTGACAAATATGACAATTCACCGCACTATAAAAATTATAAATATCAGAAGGGGATAAAGTATCCATTTGTCTATTATTTACTAAGTGACTATTGTATATATCCTCACAGTCTTTAATTAAATATGATACAAATTTTTTTGAGGCATCTTTTCCTGTGTATATCCTTAATTTATCTAACTTATTGCTATGGAGACACTTAATATAATAGCTAAATGCACAAGGAGTGTGCTTTTTGACTAGACTAGTTTTATTACTTACACTATTACTAACTTCTTCCAAGATGCATTCGAAGTCCGCATATACCACGAAGGGTACATCCATTTTTCTTTGATGTCCCTTGAAGCTCAGAATTGCATCCGGACCTGATGGCACAGTTGTAACAATTTTACCGCACTCCGCCTTATGATTTGTCATACCATTTTCGATGTGGGTGTACTGGAGACAGCTGTTGCAGAAATGTAGTTCGTGTCCGTTCTTTGTTATCTGATTCCTTAAAAGCCTGTGAATGATAAAAAATAAATAAAAGTTTATAAGGTAAATGTACATAGTATAAAGTATATAAAAAAGTATTTGTATCCTTAAAATAAAAAGTTGTATAATTTTTTAACTTACCTTGATATATTCTTTATCAATATGTAGTGATGACCTGCAGCATTCTCTAAAAGTAGTAAGTTGACGTGGTTCACTTTCTCGTCCTTGGTCACATAATAAGGACCAATGATCTGATCTGCTCCCTCATCATACCCAAATACGTTCATACTTATACTCGGATTATTTGCCTCAAACTCTTTGATTTTGTTAAGTGCTAATGGGTAGCTTAAATTTTTGAAATTTAGCGCTACACCATTTCGCGTAACAATTGTCTCTGCAGCAATGTCCTGGATATTATACGAGCTGCAACGTCTTGCATCATGATATTTGGTTGTATCCATTGCAGCAAGCAGACACCACTTGAAGCAGTATTCATCATTATTTTCAATATTGATGCAAGCCTTTCTTCTTTCTAATTTTTGAGGTGTGGATATCCAATTCGAGCCTTTGACGAGCGACGATTTGTTGATGTTGATTTCTGCTCGGACTATGCGTGATAAAGTCCAACCAGAATCTCGCTCTTCGAATTCGGACATTTTGGTTGAAATCTCCTCAACCTGTTTACGTAATATTTCTTCTATATTGTCTGCCTTCGTCAGTAAACTCATTTTGGCTACATGTGATATTATGCACAACTCCAATTCCTCTCCCACAATTTTTATATACTCCGCCACAATATTCATATGAAATTTAATTATTGTATGTTTAGTTAAATTCATTTGAAGTCTCTCCATAAAAATATTTTTGTTTTCCTTAATAAACTCTTCCAAGAGAAGTTGGTCTTTTTTATTTAGAATTGCATATGTGGCGATATGATTTTTGAAGGCTTTCGATATTTTATAATATCTCACATTATTTTCTTCTGTCCTGACATGGGGAGTACTCATTGGAGTTGGCAGAGTTTCTTCTCCTATTTCTTCTACATCTACTTCTCCATCACTTTCCGGTAAAGTTATGTCCATAGCATCGTTGTATAAGGTCCCTTCAATAATATCCACACCTTGTTGTTGAGCTTGTTGTTGTTGTTGTTGTTGCTGCTGCTGCTGCTGCTGCTGCTGCTCTTGTTGATGATAAGTAAGAGGTTGCCATTGCATCAAATTGGAATACTGCTGCATTTGATTATCTGGTGTGACGGGATTATAATTGTAACGTGGATACTCATATTGCATTGGTACTCCTGATCCCAAAAACTGATTATTCCATGACATAGGGTAACATGATGTAGGGTAACAGTTAGGCATACCGTATTGTTGATGATTCATCGGTAGTTGATATTGGGGGTACTGTAAAGAGGGTTGTTGCTGATGATGAAATGTATTTAGCTGCTGTTGATGATTTTGAAGAGATGACTGCGGTTGCTCTTGATTTCTGTCCCGACTTACGATCTCTTGATCCTGCACACTATGATTTTTAACATGGTCCAAAAAGGACTTTTGGTATTTATATACCTTATGACACATATTACACATATATCCAGAAGAACTCATTTTTAATTAGTTTATAGAATTTATATTTGAATTTGACACAATTGCTGATGATAGTACTTGTAAATACAATAAAGTACTGATGTGTTGGTTATAAAAGTTGGCGTATTTATACGAAAATTAGTAGCAGTAGCCTTGCGGCATTCATAATTTTTACTCTTTGTTTCTCTGCTGATGACTGTACTTAGTTGAAAATCCTCTGCTTTAAAAGAATTGTAGACAAAGAAAATGACTACGTTGCAAAATATAAATGTATTCTACACAAGCACAAAATATTCCACGCACAAGTTCTCACGATCACGCATACATATGTATGTACATATGTACATACATACATACATACATACACATTCATTTATACATTCATACATGCATACATACATTTATACATTCATACATACATACATACATACAAATATATTTATTAAACAAATAAACACAATATACAATTACCATCGACAATCAAGCTGGACACAAGCATTAGGGTGTTCACATACATGAGAACATTTTAGGGTGTTCACATACATGAGAACATTTTATAAATAAATAAATAAAATAATTAAATAAATTAAATTAATTAATTTAATTATTTTATTTATAAACAATTTATTTTATTTATAAACAATTTATTAGCGTGAGGAAATCACACATACACGTTCCCACGATTCATATGAGAATCGCGTAGTAGTCATCAAATATATTTTCTCTGATATTACTGATATAGTATTACGATAACAAATTTATACAGTCTGGCAATTTTCCCTTTGGAAAAATCATTTTCCCGTCGGCATTACGAAATATAGTAATCATGCATTGCCGTCGGCATTTGAAAAAAATAATCATGTTTTGCCGTCGGCATTTGAAAAAAATAATCATGCATTGCCGTCGGCATTAGGAAAAATAATCATGAATTGCCGTAGGCATTAGGAAAAATTATCATACATTGCCGTAGGCATTAGGAAAAATTAAGTTTCACAACTCCCTCCATTGGTATTATGAAAAATCATCCCATGATTTTCCCGTTGGTATTAGGAAAAATTAAGTTTCACAACTCCCTCCATTGGTATTAGGAAAAATCATCTCATGATTTTCCCGTCGGCATACATGTATACTTATGAAATATTAATCTTATGAAACCCCTTAATGCACCCCACAAACATACATACATATAAATTCCCACGGTCATAAAAAACCTGACTTATTGAACCGCCCTCGTATGTAGTAATAATAAAAAAAACTCCTTATGTAAACAAAAAATCGGACGGACTTATTGAACCACCCTCGTAGGTATCAAATTTCCAAGAATTTTAAAATTTTAAAATTTTAATTACCCAAATTTCACAATTTCAGCCACAATTTAACAATTTCAGCCACAATTTAACAATTTCAGCCCACAATTTAACAATTTTAATTGCGGTAGAATTGGCAGTTCCCTACTACTTGTGACAGCGGATGCCCTATCAAGAATTACCTTTGAGGATATACAGGCATGCAAAGTATTCAAGGTACAAACTAGAACGCAACTTAAAAAACAAACTACTACTGAACTTAAAATCTTTGAAGGCATTGCAACAAGTCAATACAAAAAACTTCCCAAAATTTTAACACACAACCGAGGTTGTTACTTGTTAAAGGGAGGAAAGATAATTCTCAACATTGATAAAACCAAATATTTGACAAAAAGAAACATAGACTTAGGTAAATTTTTCTTAGAGCTTGAAAAACAAGCCTGTCAAATGAGACTAAGAAAATTCCAAATGCAATTAAATGACGTCATATTTAAAGAATTTAAAATACAAGAATTTAAAGAGATAGGAAATAATGTTTTAAAAAATATTAATATTGTCCTAACACCTGCTGTTATAACACTTTTTAATGAAAATGAAAGATAAAATATTTTAAAAAAATTTCACTATGATCCCCTACTTGGTGGACACCAAGGAATTACTCGCATGTTGAACAAAATCAGAAGATTTTATTTTTGGAACAACATGACAAAAGATGTATCAAGGTATGTCAAAAATTGTATTGATTGCAAAATGAATAAAAACACAAAACATTCAAAAGAAAAATTAAGTATAACCCCAACACCTAGCAAACCATTTGATACAGTGGTAATTGATACTATAGGACCACTTCCTGTTTCAGAAAGTTCTAATCAATATGTAGTTACCATGATTTGCGATTTGACGAAATACTTAATTTCTGTTCCTATTCGCAATAAATCTGCCATATCAATTGCAAAGGCGATCTTTGAAAATTTGATTTTAATCTATGGCCCAGTGAAGCAAATTCTAACAGATATGGGTACTGAATATAGAAATGAGATCCTCAAAGAACTGTCAGGATTATTAAATATAAAATTATCATATTCCACTTCATATCACTATCAAACTTTGGGAACCGTAGAACGATCGCATAGAACATTCAATGAATATATTCGATCTAATATTTCTCAAAAACTCGATGACTGGGACCAATGGACTCCTTACTTTACTTACTGTTACACTACTACACCATCAACAACTCACAATTATTGCCCATTTGAACTTGTATTCGGTAAAAGACCAGATATTTTTAAACCATTGAAAGATAGTGTAGTAGAACCGGTATATAATTTTAATAATTATGTAAAGGAAATAAAATTCAGACTGCAGACTGCGCACCAAATTGCCAACAAACTGTTAATAAAAAACAAAGAAAAACAAAAGGTTCAATATGACAAAAACACAAACGAAATAAATTTTAAAGTCAATGATATCGTTCTAATTCAAAATGAAGCAGGTCCTAAACTTGCCAATGTTTATAAAGGACCATATAAAATCATAAAAATAGATCATAACAATTGTACTTTATTATACAAGAAAAATAAACATATTGCAATTCATAAGAATAGATTAAAATTAGCTACGTAATACCTAATATTTAATACACTACTTTAACAGTAAATAAAATTTTTTTTATAGTAATAAGAAAATTAAAACGGGCGCCCAAAATAAATTAAAATTAATATTAAGAATAAAATATATATATATATATATATATTTATATACGATAGATATGCATATAAATAAAAATGTATTAGTTTAATAAACGATCATACAATTTCAAATATATTGTAAGATCGTTCCATGCCAATATTATACAGCTCCTGGCCTTTCTTGGGATGCAATGGTCAAATACACAAAAATTGAATTAGAATTATTGACAGACATAGACATGTACAATTTTATGAAAAAAGGTATACGTGGAGGGATCGTACAGTGTAGTCAAAGATATTCGAAAGCGAATAACAAATATTTGGAAGATTTCGATAAAGAGAAGCCTTCAGAATTTCTCGTCTATTTAGACGCTAACAATTTGTATGGTTGAGCGATGTCGGCATATCTTCCTTATGGTGGGTTCAGATGGTTATCGCAAGACGAGCTGAATCTGGACCCAAACAGCATAGCTGACAATGGAACAGACGGTTATGTATATGAGGTCACGTTGGATTATCCCTCTCATTTACACGACTTGCATAATGACCTTCCTTTTTGCGCTGAAAATAAAAAAGTTATGCAAGCGAAGTATAGCAAGTTGATAACCGATTTCTCTACAAAGCAATCATACGTGATACACTTTAGAGTTCTGAAACAGTGCTTAGAATATGGCTTAGTTTTAAAGAAAACTCATCGTATTCTAGCATTTAAACAATCTCCATGGTTAAAAGGCTATATTGACCTAAATACCAGACATAGGGCCACTGCTAAAAATGCTTTTGAAAAAATTTTTTTCAAACTACTTAATAATGCAGTGTATGGTAAAACCATGGAAAATGTGGATAAGAGGAGAGATGTTAAAATAGTTAATAGTTGGGAGAGAACGAATTGTAATCGTTTGGGGGCCCAAGATTGGATATCAAAACCAAATTTTCATAGTTTATCTATATTTTCCGAAGATCTAGTAGCAATCGAAATGACTAGAGTCAAAACCTGCTACAATAAACCAATTTACTTAGGATTTTGTGTACTCGAGCTGTCCAAATGGAAAATGTATAATTTCCATTACGGGTACATGCAACCTAAGTTTAAGACAAAACTCTCATTGAACTATTCAATAAAAACGGACGACTTTTACGCTGACATCAAAAATGACATACAAGAACAATTTGATACATCGGACTATCCTACAGACAATATTTATAATTTTCCACTAGTAAATAAAAAAGTCATTGGTATGATGAAGGATGAAAATTGCGGTAAAATAATGACAGAATTTGTTGGGCTGCGATCAAAAATGTACTCATTCAGTGTACAAAATCAAAATGACGTTAAAAAATCGAAGGGGGTAAAGAGAGCCATATTAGATAAATATAGTTTAGCTACTTATAAAAATTGTTTATTTAATAAGACTAATGTGTATGATAATATGTTAACATTTAAATCTAAGCTACATCAGATATATACTAGTCAACTAAATAAGGTAGTCTTAAGTTATGGAGACGATAAGAGAAAAATTAGATCAAATAACATTAATACATATGCATGGTATCATTTTCGTATTAAGGAAACTAACCCTGAATACGAACTTGATATGTTGCTAGATGAGATTGCTAGAATGCAAGAAAATTGTTAAAATTAATTAATTTTTAGTTAATTTTTAAATTGTAAATAAAATCATATTCATTAAGAAAAATTGTTGTATATAAAATCCTATTCATTAAGAAAAATTGTTGTATATAAAATCATATTTATTAAATAAGAAAAATTATTGTAAATAAAATCCTATTTATTTTTTAAGAAAAATTATTGTATATATCTATATGAATTTTTAAGAAAAAATTTGAAATAAAATATTGAAAAAAGAATGAAATGGTGTTTATTTCTTTATTGGCTTTACTTCGTTGGATCAAACAGTTTTTGTTTTTGCTTATATGTAAATTCTTGTTTTCATATTGCTTAAACATGCACAGTCTTGTCTTCACATAAATTAAACATGCACAATCATATTGCCTAAGTAGAGAAGGTGAAGAAAACCTAATCGTTGCGAATAAGCTGAGTGAATTTCTAATTCAAAATTCCCAATATCCTGTCTGGCAATAAATTATATTAATTACGTTTATTAAATTATGAATAAAAAGACATTAAAGAGTTTTGTAAAATATAAATGTTTGTGTTTTTATTTAATATTTTCAGTTATTTCATAAAGAAATTTAAGACATAAATGTCCACAGGTAAATGTATTAAAATTCTGATGTTGATTATAGTTGTATTTTATATTTGTACCAAGATATTTGACTACTTCTGAAGGAGGTTGTAAGTTTCCAAAGCTGTCGAAATATTCTTTTTCATTGATGTTTTTATAATATGCTACCCAATGTGTACCAGGTCCTGTTGATACATCTAAATTGATTATTCCACATTCAATTTTCTTTGTTCGTTTTGGTAGAGTATTCAACATGAAAACACCTCTAAAATATGGAATATTTATAGAGAAACGTCTTAGGTCCACATCAGAAAGTGGTCTGTTGGGCAGCATCTCTAAGAGTTTTTTGATTCCTCTTTATGAACTAAACCATAACCCTTTTTATATGGTTTTAAGTAAAGTCCTTTTCCAACTGCTATAGATTCCATCGCTCTATTATGTCTAGTTGCTTCATCAAGTTGATTTTTAGCATTCTTTGTTGCATTTACAGCTTTAGCTATGGCAGCACCTCCAGTTGTTAGACTACCAATTGCACCCAGAGCAGTTAAAATCGGTATTAGAGGTAAAAAACCACCAATTTTTGGGACACGTATCACACGTGGTACTATAATTTGAGACTTTCTTCCTTTTAATGACTTGTTAATAGTTTTTCGTGCAATTTTAATAGCTGTGTTAATATCTAATGGTTTTTCTGTTTTTAGTATTTTTGATGCAGCTCTAACTGATGTTCTAAATAGTGTTTTAACATTTAGTTTGTTCTTTTTTTCATTTTTCTTTTTCTCCACACCCATACCAAATTTTGTTTTGGCTTTCATTGCGTTAGTAACCATATATGCAAATGATTTTTCAGCAAGACTACTATCTTTTGATAAAACTCGATCCCAAGCGGAGTTTTCAAGTATTTTATCAGCTTTATGTCTGGTACTTAAATCCTTATTTTTGGAATAAGCAATATCGTGATTTCTACACGCAGAGTCCAATAAATTAATTCCTTTATCACCTCGATTTAAACGTTTTTGTAGTTTTGTTCCAGGTCCACAGTACTGATATCCAGGTAGATGCAGTTCAACAGGTAGAGAGTTTATTATTTTGTCTACTAGACCTCCTCCAACGACGGTGTTTTTATGACTAAAAGTTTTCTGATATCGTATAACCATATTATCTAATTTTTCCTATATAAGAGGTAATATATATGAAATGCATTTAGTTACAAAAATGCAGTTAGTAAAACAATATAAAAATATTTTAGTTCGTAATATTGATGATTCAGCGAACATCAGTTCAAAAATAAAGCATAGTCCTCTCTTACCAAATTCTATTCGTGCTCTAATAGTGGGACCATCAAATTGTGGAAAGACTAATGTTATGATTGGCTTGCTAGAAAGTCCTAATGGACTCAAGTTTGAAAACATCTATTTATACTCAAAATCTCTCTACCAACCTAAATATGAATACCTAAAGAAACTAATTTCACCAATTAAAGGTATGGGGTATTATACATTCACCGATAATGAATCAGTTATTCCACCTGACGAAGCTAAAACTAATTCAATTATGATATTTGATGATGTTGCATGTGAAAAGCAGAATAATATACGTACATATTTTTGTATGGGGCGACATAGGGATGTTGATTCATTCTACCTGTGTCAAACATATACCAGAATTCCCAAGCATTTAATAAGAGACAATGCAAATGTTATTATAATGTTTAAGCAAGATGAGACAAATATGAAGCATGTTTATAAGGATCATGTTGCCAGCGATATGAGCTATGAAAAGTTTCAAGAAATTTGTCGAGAATGTTGGAAGGATAAATATGGAATTTTGATGATAAGCAAAGATAAAGAATTAAACGATGGTCGCTACAGAAAGCAATTTGACTATTTCATAACTATATAAGCAACTACTCATAAAAATTACCTCTAGTTATTAATCTAATTTTAAACTTGATACATCTATTTGCTATAACCTCATCTGATACCTGATAAGCTGATCTGAAAACCAGACCAGGTCCTGATAAGCTGATCTGAAAACCAGAGCAGGTCCTGATAAGCTGATCTGAAAACCAGACCAGGTCCTAATAAGCTCATCTGAAAACCAGATCAGGTCCTGATAAGCTGATCTGAAAACCAGATCAGGTCCTGATAAGCTGATCTGAAAACCAGATCAGGTCCTGATAAGCTGATCTGAAAACCAGATCAGGTCCTGAAAAGGTGATCTGAAAACCAGATCAGGTCCTGATAAGCTGATCTGAAAACCAGAACAGGTCCTGATAAGCTGATCTGAAAACCAGATCAGGTCCTAATAAGCTGATCTGAAAACCAGACCAGGTCCTAATAAGCTGATCTGAAAACCAGATCAGGTCCTAATAAGCTGATCTGAAAACCAGATCAGGTCCTGATAAGCTGATCTGAAAACCAGATCAGGTCCTGATAAGATGATCTGAAAACCAGACCACGTCCTGATAAGCTAATAGCTGATACCTGATCTAATAGCTGATACCTGTTATTTACTATTATTAAACATGGATGAGAAAATTTTAAAACAGTTGGTGTTGACAAGAAATGTCTTGAAGAAAAAGCTTCGTAGTATAAAAACTGGTGAAATAGATACACGTGAACAACTAAGAGATACATTTAAACCTATAACAGAACCACTCAAAGAATTCATAAATAGTTCTAAAAATATTAAAAGAATTCCCATAAAAGAAGAAAGTAAAATGAAGACAGAAGTTGAAAATAATACAAGTTTTAAACCTGAAAAAACATCAGTCAAGATAGAGACAAGTACACCAAAGAAACTAGCAGAAGGAACAATATTCGATAATACCATCTTGTTTAATGATGCTAATACTGTGAATGATGATGACGATGATGAAGATGATTTTTACTCACAGACTTCCAATACAGAAAATACTTATACTGACTTATCAGCCTTGGAAGAAAGAAATGAAATAGATACAAACTATGGTCCACATAAAGATTTCAATAATGAATGGAAATTTGGTGATAGTAACCTCAAACTTAATGAAGATAAAATACAAGTTGGTGGTCAAATATGGGCTCTAACACCAGGACTATTTTCTCTAATGTTTCATAAAATACCAAAAAATTATGATAAATTTGAACTCGAAATCTATAAAAAGATTTTAATTACTACTAATGCATATAGAAGGGACTATAAACCTGATGGTCAAATTAAGGGTACTAGAGGATATAAATACAAACATATTATTAAGAAATTTATTGACGAGAAAAACCAGAAGAATTTAAACGAATCAACAGGAGCTAAGTCAAAAGGTAGTTATTTAGGTGATGGAATGATGGAATTTAACGTCCATAAGCCAAACTATATATACTGGGACGATCCAAATGAGTTAGTAGATCGTCTTCGACTACTGCTTGCATCACAAGGTGCAGGTCATACTAATCACAATAACGAGATTGTATCAATTATTAAAGAACTACGTGAAGCAAATATAATACATTAACTTTAATAAAGTATATAAAGCATGTCTGTTGATAAATTTGGACACTATTTAAACGATACTAGCAGTATAATTTCTTTGAAAAATGCACCTACACTGCTGGGGTTCTTTATGGATACGAACAACAACATTGATGTCCAAAACAAAAGAATCGAAAATGTTGCAAAAGCTCTGGAGGAACACGATGTTATCAATGAATTGTTTCTGCAAACTCAAATCGAAAAATTAGAAGAGAAATTATTAACATACTTTAAGGAAGATAATACTATAATTCGAGAAGATATTCAAATGCAAATTGAGGAGCTACAACGCGAAATAAAATTAGATATAAAAGAAAATTATAAAATTCAAAAAGACATTCTACAAATTAAAACATCCTTTGAAGAACAAATTGAACAGCTTAATGAGAAAATTTATAGATTGGAAAATTACATGTTTGTATCAATAGCTGAAAGTGCTTCAAGTAGATCACAACACTCTCCAAAAAATCTGTAAAACAACTTAATGTCTTCAAAAAGAAATTTAGTAAACGAACTGCATAAGCAAGCTCGAAAAGTTTTTATGCGTCGTAGAGTTGTAATGAAAGGAATAGATGATCTTTGGCAAACTGATTTAGTTGAAATGGGGATCTATTCTAGAGAAAACAGAAATGATCGATTTTTGTTAATTGTAATTGACACATTTTCAAAATTTGCATGGGCAGTACCACTAAAAACTAAAACTGCACTCGAAACAACCAAGGCGATGGAAAATATTTTTGAATTAGGACGAGTACCAAAAAACTTGCAAACAGATGATGGTAAAGAATTTTTCAACAAACACTTTGGAAAATTAATGGATAAATACAATATTAATCACTACTCAACATATAGCAGTATGAAAGCATCAATAGTAGAACGATTTAACGAACATTGAAAGGAATGATGTGGAAAGAATTTAGCTTTAATGGTTCATGTAAGTGGATTGATATATACAAAGATTTAATTAATGCATACAATAGAAAAGTTCATCGCACCATTAAAATGTCTCCGATTAAAGTCAACTCAACAAATGAGGAAAAGCTACTAAATACAGTATACAGTCATTTGAAGATGTACAAAATGTCGAAATTTAATGTTGGAGATAATGTACGCATAAGCAAATATAAGCATACATTTGAAAAAGGTTATACTCCAAATTGGACTACAGAAATTTTCACAATTACAAGAGTTCAAAATAAAAATCCTATAACATTCATATTAGAAGATTATCTTGGTAATCCTATTAAAGGTGGATTCTATACTGAAGAACTTTCGAAAACTAGATATCCAAATACATATCTAGTTGAAAAGGTTCTTAAAACTAAAGGAAAGGAGGCATACGTTAAATGGTTGGGATTTTCTAATCAACACAATTCTTGGATAAGTAAGAACGAAATATTATAGCTGAATACCATCATCAACAACAATAGCAGTAATATTAAGAAACTAATGTTAATTTTAAAATAAGAAAATGAAATAAATATGTAAATCATACTTATAAACCATATGTTGTACTAAACTTTATTTATTTGTAATCAGACAGTTATAATGTCAATAACACTTACTCTGAGCTCTAACTCATCAGAATTATCTGCTAGTTACTTTCCTCCTATTGAATTACATGGTGCATATGAGTGTGCTCTAACTGATTTTCATTCATACAACAGCATTCCAAATGTAGACACCTACAACAATATGTTTCATATAGGGGAACATACAATTGAAATACCAATTGGATCTTACGAATTGAATGATATTGTAGATTTTATACAAGAGCAATACAGAAGACTCTGTCCAGAAAATAAGATTTTTATTGAAGCCAATAACAATACAACGCAAGTTAAAGTTAATAGTTCCAAAGATCCTGTATATTTTAATAAAGACAACACAATTGGAAAACTTTTAGGATTCAATAGCAAAATCCTAACACCAAACAAATATTATTACTCAGATCTTCCAGTTAATATTTTTAAAGTGAATCTCTTGCGAATTGAAAGTAGTATCGCTATTAACACATATATGAATAACTCCAAATCGCATACACTTCATGAATTTCCGATTAATGTGCCTCCAGGCTATAAAATAGATGAGGTTCCAAGAAATCGTATCTATTTACCTGTGAACACCAGAGAGATAAGTTCACTAACGCTGCGAGTAGTTGATCAACACGGTGATTTAATTAATTTTCGAGGAGAGGAAATTACAATACGAATACATTTGAGGTCAACTAAATAATGCTAATATACAACACAAATACATTGAAAAATAAAGCAGTAATAACAACAAGAACATTAAAGCGACCACTTCAACAGAAAGCACTAACAACATCAAATAAAAATTTTCTAAAGTCCTTGAATTTTAAATTGAAGACAAAATGAGTTCAATAATAGATGTCTTAGATAAACCTTTCTCTGATGAGAATATAATCAAAAAGGATTATCATACATATGTACCATACTTACAATCTTACAACAATAATGATGAAATTAGAATTTCAATACAAAATCAAGATTTGTACGTGCTACCCAGTGAGAGCTACATTTATGTAGAGGGGTTTGTTGCCGATGATAATGCCCCTAAATCTTCTTCTTCAGAGAACTTTAAATTAAAAAACAACTTTGTAGCATATCTATTTGATGAAATTCGCTATGAGCTCAATGGAATTGAAATTGATCATACAAGATATTTAGGAGCCACGAGCACCATAAAGAACTTGGTTTCTCTATCACCAAACGAAAGCAATTTGATGCAAAATGCTGGATGGAACAAAATTGACGATGTCACTCTTGCAAATGGATTTTTCAATTTCTATGTACCTCTAAAAATGCTTCTAGGATTCGCTGAAGACTACAACAAAGTTATATTAAATGGAAAACATGAACTGATACTCTTGCGCAATAAGAACGACGAAGATCTTGTACGCTCGAGTGTTTCTACTGAAAAAGCTAAACTTACAATTTCACTCATCTCATGGAGAATACCTCATGTTCAATTATCTGACCTTAGCAAATTGAATATGATTAAAATTATTAACAATGGTGCTTCTATACCCATGGCATTTCGCAGTTGGGATTGTCATATTAATCCACAATTAAACACAGGAACTAGCCATATTTGGAATGTTAAACTGGCTGCAAATAGAGAACGCCCCCGTTTTGTGTTGATTGCTTTTCAACAAGAAAATAAATTTGTTCATTGTGATTTGACTAATTTAAAAGTACATTTAAATTCAGTCTCATACCCGTATGATGATCTTAATATAAAGTTCAAAAATGAACGTTATGCAATTCTATATGATATGTATCTAAGATTCCAACAAAGCTACTATATGAAAGAATCTCAACCGCTTCTAACTGCATCAGAGTTTAAGACAAAAGCTCCTATTATTGTAGTAGATGTCAGTCATCAGAATGAATCACTCAATAATGGACCGATTGATATAAAAATAGAATTGAAACAGCAACTAATATTGCACCAAAGACATCAGCTTACTGCATTCTTATTCATGATCGTATAATAGAATATATACCCATCAAAGGACAAGTTCGAAAAGTGTTATAAATTGAATAATATGGAAAATAACATAATTTTTATAGACGTACAAGGTTTCAAAACTAATTGAAACGATTTCATCGCAAAAGAAGTAGCGATTGTTTTCAACAATTATGAATATAACAATTTCATTATAAAACCACCATTTGATTTTAAATGCCTATCAATAAAAAAGCAAAGAGAAGCAAAGTGGCTAACAAAAAACTATCATCACCTAAGCTGGACTGCTGGATCAGTTTCATTTCATAGCGTTTGCAATTTTTTAAAAGCCAACGCAAGATGTTCTAAAATTTAGTTAAAAGGTGAAGAAAAAAGACTGTGGTTGGAAAAAATGTTACACCGAAAAATTTCTAACGTTGAGGATATAGGCTGCATCAACTTTAAACAAATGGAAATCCAGTATCCAGAATATTTTTATTGTAATTATCATAATTTTGGTGTTTGCGCATTAAGAAATGCTATTTTACTCTCCAAAGAAATATCTTGTTTTAAATGAACTTTTTCACTTTTTAAAATATTTATACTTAAGAATATACTACTGTATGTATTATTATAAAATTTTATAAAATTTTAAACAATAAATGTTTACAAAATAAAAAAATGTAAAAGTGTTTTCTTATTTCAAATAGGACGTGGGGAAGAGGAGAAGTTAACTTTTTTGCTTACTTGCAAATTTTTACTTTTTGTTTCTCTGCTGATGACTGTACTTAGTTGAAAATCCTCTGCTTTAAAAGAATTGAAGACAAAGAAAATGACTACGTTGCAAAATATAAATGTATTCTACATAAGCACAAAATATTCCACGCACAAGTTCCCACGATCGCTCATTTATACATTCATACATTCATTTATACATTCATATATGCATACATACATTTATACATTCATACATGCATACATACATTTATACATTCATACATACATACATACATACATACATACAAATATATTTCTTAAACAAATAAACACAATATACAATTACCAGCGACAATCAAGCTGGACCACCCACACACAAGCATTAGGGGGTTCACATACATGAGAACATTTTACATTATAAAATGTCGGTATGATAAATAATTTATTAGCGTGAGGAAATCACACATACACGTTCCCACGATTCATATGAGAATCGCGTAGTAGTCATCAAATATATTTTCTCTGATATTACTGATATAGTATTACGATAACAAATTTATACAGTCTGGCAATTTTCCCTTTGGAAAAATCATTTTCCCGTCGGCATTACGAAATATAGTAATCATGCATTGCCGTCGGCATTTGAAAAAAATAATCATGTTTTGCCGTCGGCATTTGAAAAAAATAATCATGCATTGCCGTCGGCATTAGGAAAAATAATCATGAATTGCCGTAGGCATTAGGAAAAATTATCATACATTGCCGTAGGCATTAGGAAAAATTAAGTTTCACAACTCCCTCCATTGGTATCAGGAAAAATCATCTCATGATTTTCCCGTTGGTATTAGGAAAAATTAAGTTTCACAACTCCCTCCATTGGTATTAGGAAAAATCATCTCATGATTTTCCCGTCGGCATACATGTATACTTATGAAATATTAATCTTATGAAACCCCTTAATGCACCCCACAAACATACATACATATAAATTCCCACGGTCATAAAAAACCTGACTTATTGAACCGCCCTCGTATGTAGTAATAATAAAAAAAAAACTCCTTATGTAAACAAAAAATCGGACGGACTTATTGAACCACCCTCGTAGGTATCAAATTTCCAAGAATTTTAAAATTTTAAAATTTTAATTACCCAAATTTCGCAATTTCAGCCACAATTTAACAATTTCAGCCACAATTTAACAATTTCAGCCCACAATTTAACAATTTTAATTGCGGTAGAATTGGCAGTTCCCTACTACTGTCACATTTTCTTTTCCTGTTTTGAATAAAATATCGAACCGTTTGTTGTGGCAGCTTCGGTGCTGGCTTCCACAAATTTAGATACTACAACTTCATTTAGAGAATTGAAATTTCCCGTTTTAATAATGAGTTTAACCTCATCACTTGAAGCGTTTCGAGAAATTGCTTTCGTTGCATTTTGCGTTATTAACTTTTCTGTTATATCTTGCGGGTAGCCTTCTCGAATGTAGGCACTAGCTAGTTTTTTAGTAATATCCTGAATTTCATCAGCGTATGCTGTGGCTGATTTCGATAATTGCTTAATGTTCATTAGTTTTGAACAGAGCAATTCAACTGATTCGCCTTTTATGGACGATAGGAGTTTATCTCTATTATCTGCAATCGTATTTTCATTTGTAATAAGATGTCGTGCCTGCCCCTTCAACTTAGTTTTTATAATTTCTACCGCAACTGCTTCATGTGTATCTTTTATTCTTTCAATTAAGGTTAGAGCATCAATGAAACTTTGTAGTTCGCTTACATTTCCGTCAAATACATGCACAATTTTCGTTGTTTTATCTATTATATCATCTTCAGTTCGAGTCATTTTGACTGTTTTATCTTCGTCAGTTTCCTTCTCTGTTTCTGAGTCTTCTTGATCACTGTCGTCCGTTTCAGTGATTATATCTACCTGGGAGCTTAGTGTTAATGGAACCTTAATATTAATACTATGTTTGTGAAATTTTTTAATTAGTTTGTCTCTTAATTTCAAAAATATTTCGTCGGCTTTATCTTTATGGTCTGTTGTATATCTGTCGTATTGTCTATTTAATATCGCTCTTATTGAATTGAATGTATCAATTAGAATCTGAATGTGTTTAGTAATGGTTTCAGT
Source organism: Nowickia ferox (assembly GCA_936439885.1). Taxonomy (NCBI): domain Eukaryota; kingdom Metazoa; phylum Arthropoda; class Insecta; order Diptera; family Tachinidae; genus Nowickia; species Nowickia ferox. Next base: position 56,624,426 of record OW387023.1, read on the forward strand.
TTTTATTTCTCTATTTTGGTTTATGCATTTGTATGATTGTTTAAATTTTATTTCCAATGGGTTGATACTATGTATTATTTTTTCCCATTGCATAATTTTCTAAATTGTTAACATAAGTTAGTAATTGTTTAAATTAAAAAATTTTTTTTTTTCAAAACTCAACTTTAAAAATAAATTTACTTATTTTATACATACATACTACTAAATGTCTGCCTGCCAATGTGAATATGCCTCTAGCTAAGGGATGTGTAGTTGCCTTGCGTTGCTTATATTTGTTGCTTGAAGTATAGTGTTGAATTAAATCTTGTTGAATGCTGGTTGCACTGCTGGTGGTTGTTGTTTTTAATGTTCATTCAGATCTTTTGCTGGAGTAAGTTGTTATTACTTCTATCTACAACCAGTAATTTTGTAGGTAATTAACAGCATCATCTTTATTATGAGTTTTGATGGTCCATGGAACAATCGTATTATTGATGAAAAAAAATTTTTTTTTATTGTCTATATATTATATTTTAATATTGTTAAATACGGGGCTGGGGCTGGGGCCGTTGACTTATTATCATTAATTTTTTTAAGAAATAGGCAACGATTAGTATCACTAATATTAGGCCTAGCCCAACTTCTATAATTAAGTGGGTGTTAGGGTCTTCTTTTTTTCCTCTTTTTGTTTATCATTTTCACTCACACTTTTTCCAACTTCATATCCCGAAAATATGGCGGGTATGGTTTGGAGCACTTCTGACCACCAGCCCATTTTTCAAAAGTTAAATGTTCACAACTTTTTCTTTTTTTTCACAGTTTTTTTTTCTTTTTATTATCGCTATTTTCTGTCGTTTTATTTTTAATGTAGGAATTGTTGTTGTTGAAGTTTTGCTGCTTTTAATATTTTTTCAATAGTTTTCACATTTCATCCATAATTTTGTTTAAATAGATTTTGTTTCAATTAAATTTAAATTTTAAATATTTGTTTATTTTTCACGGTCGCCATATAATAACGTACTCTTTTCACTGTACTTTATTGACTAACTTTAAAGCTCTTAATATTAATGTTCTTAAACTATTTAAAGGTTTAGCTGCATCGAAAACAAAAACAAGAAACAAAGAACAAAACACTGCTGAAATAGCAATATGAAATATTTAGGCCATTTGAATTTGGCAAGTTAACATATTGGTAAAGTAGAAATAATAAAATTATAAGAAGATCCAATTTCGAGAGCAATGACCAAAAAGTCAACGATAAGAAATAAGTAAATATATCTGATTTCAATATGCTGACTAATTTCTAGTATGGCTTAATTGTAATCGTTGTTTCAAGTGTACCAACAAAGCATGAATCACAAATTCATACTTTGTTCAAAGTTATCACATGAAACTTTTAAAAAGAACCTTTTCACCCACTTCAAATGTTCGATTCTGTCTTGTTTCATTTAGTCGTCTCATTGAGACTCTTGGGCTTTCTGTACCCTGTTTCTCACTGCTAGTAATATTAACTGTACTATATTACTAATGGATTTTTCTAGCTTAAGGCATCTAGCAATTTCTAAAATAGTAATATATAATCTCTCGACCTGTCCATTCGAAGTACTATGAAGCGGTAGTGCATTGACAATTTCCACACCAAAACTGTTGCTCAGCATTGACTTTATTGTTTCAGAATTTAATGACGGTTCATTGTCACAAAATATTACTTTCGTACGAGGGAAGAAATTCATCAGCTGTAGAATCGGTGATTCTACATATATTATAGTTCTCGAGGCTATAGGTTGAACTATTGCAAACTTGGAGAGTTTGTCTGCACAAGTTAAAAAATATTTTTTATCTGTTGAGAATATATCAATATGTAAAATTTCCCCTACATATGATGGAATTGATGTCGCACCAATCACTTGTTTTTGCGGGTGGCGATCGTATTTCGCTTTTTTGCAAACTTTACAATTTATGACCACCTCATTTGCCAACTGTGTCATCTTTGGAAAGAAATACTCTTCCAAAATTTGTTTGGTATTTTCTTGAGCTGCTCTATGAGGTCTGTTATGTTTAGTTACGACAATTTCTCTTTGTTCGTCTTTATTTGTGATATCCATAACTAAATTCTTTGCATATGTTGTTGAGGGAAATGTCTCAATTAGTCTCTATTGTATTAAAGCCAAAATTGGTAGCTCGCAATGGATTGCATTCACTACATCTTACTTTACAGTATCACAAACTTTAGCCATCAAAAGTGCTCTATCTGAAAAGTTTATTATGTGTCTCGTTTTTGTTCCAAACAAAACAAATGTTCTTGTTGGCAGCTCTGTACCCTCCTCAATCACTATCTGATTTCTAAAACAATTAATCGGTTTATCAGTTGATTCAATAGTATAAGATAAAGAGACTTCGCTATGTATTGTTGCAATATCAGAGCTTGAACTGTTACCAAAAGTGTTATTATTTTGTAGGGTATGAACACCCTGTAAAGTAAGAAGGTTTTGTCGCGATAAAGCGTCGGCGACGTGATTTTCCCTTCCCGGTTTATAATAAATTTGAGCGTTGTGCTCATCGATGAATGATTTCCACCTTTTTATTTTCGAGTTAGGGTTACGATCCGAAACCGCAAAAGTAAGCGGTTGGTGGTCTGTAAAGATATTCAGATTCCTAACGCCATATAAATAATTTCTAAGGCTTTTCAAAGCCCATACAATTGTAAGTAACTCCCGTTCATTGGTGGCAAAATTTAATTCCCTATCCTTCAGAGTTCTTGAAATCATGGTTATTGGTTTGCCATTTTGAGTAAAACCGCACCAAGTCCATAGGCCGAAGCATCAGTCGTTAGGTCAAATGATTTTCCGTAATCCGGGTAAAGTAACATAACATCCTCGGATGCTAAGACCTCTTTAAATTTATTAAAAGCCTGAAGTTGCCTTTCGTCAAAATTCAAAACTATTTTTTTAGACTGAGTGGCACTAACCTTGCCATTTTCACCCTTCAGTATATCGGTCAATCGATGCAAAGTTCCTAATGAAGCATCTATAATAACTTGCCAGTCCCAAGAAGGATCTTAAATCAAAAACTTTACTGCGTTGTTTATAATTTTTATTGCATCTATCTTACTAGGGCTCGTTGTGATACAACCTCGCGATACCACGAATCCCAAAAACTCAACCCTTTCTTTGAAGAAGTTCGATTTTTTGCGAGAAACTCTCATATTGGCATCACAGAGCTTATGCAAGACCCAAGCGATGTGGTCGAGATGGGTTTCCATATCTTTTGAAAAAATTATAACGTCGTCAACGTAAACGTGGCACGACTTTCCTATTTGTTCCCTAAGAACATCGTCAATGGCTCTCTGAAAAATGCTCGGTGCATTTTTAAGCCCAAACGGTAGTCTACAAAATTCATATTTCCCGTTTCCTACTGAAAAGGCAGTTTTTTTCACGGTCCTTTTCTGCCAATAATATTTGATGAAATCCCAATTTAAGGTCTAGAGTAGTAAAATATCTAGCATTACCCAAATTTGATAATATAATACTTACATTTGGAATGGGATACCTATCAGACACCGTTTTCGAATTCAGTTTTCTGAAATCCATAACAAGTCGTTTTTTAGTGTTTCCATATTCATCAGTCCCTTTTTTATCTACCACCCAAACAGGGTTATTGTAGGGTGATCTGGATGGGCGGATGATGCGATCCTTTAAAAGGTTACGAACTTCTGTGTTTACGAAATCTGCTACTCCCATTGGATATGGGTATAACTTTGAATATATTGGATTCTCATCCTCAGTGCGAATAGTCGCAATTATATTTGTGTTAAAGGGTAACGCTTCATCAGGTTCAGCGAAGACACTTTCTTTTTTCTATCATTTTTCGAAATCTCTCGGATACCTCTTGAGGTACCTCAATTTTTTTCACTCTTGTAAAATTTACACTCTTACATTTAAAAAACTGAATGGGCTCTGATCCAGTCTTATATTCCAGCTTTTTATTTTTTAAATCGAGCTTACAATCTGCGATTTTTAATAAATCAAGTCCTATAATTCCGTCAAACGACGTCAGGTTTGGAATAATGAAAAAGTTAGTATTTATATTGAAAAGATTAATAGTGCATTTATGTTTTATGGAATTGAAGCCATGAAGTGACTTCACCATAAATGTCTCATCAACATTCCTTACATGTTTTAATTCTGGTAATGGTTTTATATAGTTTTTTGATGCGCCTGTGTCTATCAATAATTTAATTTTTCTCCCTGCTATCATCCTTTCTATGCAGGGAGTCATGACTAAAAAATTAATTTGGTCATATTCCGAAATTTCATTTTCTATATTAGATACTTCCTTATCAGCTTCATACTGGTAATTATGATCTACAAGATCATTTTTTTCATGCGACATATGATTGACCCGCTGTTGATTCAAGCCTGTGAACATGGTGGCACCACTATTTGGTATTTTTATTGCCGGGCTCACGTTTATGTTCGGTTGGACTCGCCACTGATTATTAATTTTTTGGGGCTGTTTGAACCTTGATGATGAATCGATATCCATCGGTTTCACCTCCTGCTTTTGTTCTTTTGAGCTATCCTGTCGTCTGTCATAATAAGGATTTTTCCTTGTGTGGTATTATTATTATTAATAAACCTAGCGTTTTTCGTAAAAAATTTCTGTTGTGTTTTTTCCTCCATACTTTTAGCATACTTGCTAGCAAAATTATAGCGCACATGGTTTGATTCAACCTCTTGGGCCAATGCCAGCGCTGATGGAAGATCCTTTGGCTTTGCCGAAAAAAGTATGTCGCTTAAAGATATTTTTGCGCCTGAAATGAACACTTGTAATGCATCCATTGGATATTTTTCATTTAATGATGCAACCAGATCACTATCATAATTCATTATTGTTTTATTTGTTAGAAGTGTGAGCTTCAGCTCCACTTCATCATAATACTCTAAAAGAGTTAGATTTCCCTGTCGAAGGGTAGACATTTCTTTTTCTATTAAATAAATGCGTCTCTAGTCCACATAGGTGAAATCGAGTCTATTAATAATGGCCTTAAAATTTAGAGGGGTGTCAAAAGAAGCCAAAATCATATCGGCTGTACCCCTGATTTTATTTCTAATGATTCCCAAAGCCTGAAAGTGGGTGGAACTCCCATTATATTTTTTCATAAACTCTATAAGCGGTGTGTGCTGCATTTCTCCATGAAACATAAGTTTCATGCTTTCCTTCAAACTCTGGTAAAGATTTTGCTATATCTAAAGTTTCCCTGCACAACACGTTATCTCTAATAGTAGCCTCTTCATATTTTTCTACTTCCGGTACGTCTACAGACAACTCGGTCACACTTTTTCCTAATTCCTTTAATTTTTCTTCAAATTGTCTCTCCTGTACTACGAGAGCACTGCTAACTGCACTCTCCACAATAGTTTTTAACTGATCTGGAGTAATTGCCATTTCTAAGTCTTCTATAAGTTCTAAACTTTTAAATTTCTTTAATAATGACTCAATATCTTTATTCATACGAGAGTATGCTTCACTTTTTTTTCAAAAACAGAATTTCAATCGCAATTCAATATTTATTTCACTCTTAAATATTTCATAAGCACTCTACTTACATTGAAACCAAAAAAAAATAGATAGATAGTTGCTTCTTCTATTTTGTTGTAGTTTAGCTATTATGTTTTTATAAAAGATTTAGCACTCCTTTATATTCAATCGATGGGTTCCTCTAGTTTTAACACTCGTTGGGCGCCAGTTAACAAAAATCAGGGTCTTAGTTTTTGTAAAGTTTTTATTAAAATATAAATGAAATTAAAATAAAATTATATAAAAATGAACTTTATTCCGTTACTTCCAAATATGATCTGCCTTGGCTTCAAAAACAATAATTCATTTCAACAAACATTGTACCCAAAAAACGCTGAGTTTTCGTGTAGTGTTTTCTTTGTTTTTAAGTTTCTTATAATTCTTTTGCAATTGTAGAACAAATAACTGACGCAGATGGTTGTTGACTTTTATGTATTTCAACATCCGTATTGAAATTCTGAGTTGTGCTAACTTACATATGTAGTATGTAGATATCACAATAAAATTTTTTGTCTTAATAAAAGTCATCATGCGTCTCTACATATGTGCATTTACCTTGATATCTACTACCTACATTAATTTCTACAATAACTAAATACATAACAAAAACATATCACTTTTCAATCAAAAATTCATTCATTTCTACTCTACATCTATTTCTACATACATAAATATTCATATGTATATGTATGTTTGTATGTAGCATATATGTATATGCAGGTACGAGTACACATCACCCGATAAAAATACATATTCAAACTAACAACAAAAATATATGTAAGTATACAAACATACCTGTACATATGTATGTAGGTAGTATGTGCCCTGCAGAAAACATGGGGTTAAGTGTCCCCAAGTCACCACTTTTGTCGACTATTTTGGTGACATTGTCAACAGTCTAATAAAAATGGTATTAATGCGTAGAAAATAATTTTTTACATGCACACAACTATGCTTCTTAATGTTTTATTGGTTTGTTGAAAATAAACGTGAAGTCAAGCAAAATTTAAATGTTTATAAAAATTATCTTAAGAAATAGAATTATAAGGTTAATATATATAAATGTATTTAACAATAATTAAAAACATAATACACATAAATAAAATAAAAAACAAATAAAATAACAATCAATATTGTATAAAAATATAAAATGTGAAAATTTAAGAGTTTTAATTGAAAGGTGCCAATTATGGAAATTTTGACCCTGTGGAAGATTTTGTGCCATCAGGTAAATATTTGTCACATTTTAAGATATATACGTAAGTGCTTGACTTTACTAATTCAGCGAAACATACAATTTTTAATTTTAATATACATACATATGTATTTAATAGAAATGACAAACAATTTCCTGCAGGTAATGACAGTGTCGATAGTGAATCAGTACAGTTTTAGTATGGACATCGAGCGAGAAAATATCGATATTTTAGACTAGAGCCCCTCAAATTTACTATTGAATCTTTGGTGCCAATGTCTCTATGTGACCTCAAAAATACTATTTAGCCAGCAGTGTGACCAGATCCTAAAAATTTTCGCAGCTAAATTGACTTCAAAAAAAAAGCTAAAAAATGCTAAAAAATAATTTAAGAGCTAAAAAATAATGCTAAAATTTAATACTTCTTTTTAAGTCAACATTTTCTTTAAAAGTTTTAATTTTTCCAATTTCTGCACATATTGTCTTATAAATTCTTTAGCAATACTGAATTATTTATTGAGCATAAAGAGTATTAAAAACAAAACAATGATATTAAGTCACAAACAGTTCTTGGAAAACATAAGCCTTTTCTCGCTTTTGTTTCGTTTATAAACAATAACGTTCAAGAAGTAGTTCGTACAAGAAAAATTTAAAAGTTTCATCTATTCCAATTTGACGTAAACAGAGCTTTCTTCGTATAACCAAAAACACATGAAAAAACAGATATTGTACCTCTTTTTTGTCACTCACATGTTACAATAACGTACACATGTTGACGTTCGTTATTTTAATATCATACACATTTATTAATTTTCGAAAAACAGCTTTTCAGGTCTTTACTTGTTTTCTTAATATCAAAAAATAAGATTTCAAATTCTTATATTCATAAAATTTTATATACATATGTATCATCAATTATTACATATTAAAAATGAATATTCGTCATCAGAATAGTTGTTCAAATTATCATTATAATATGTGAGGAATTTTTGCTTGTTAGATTACCACCGACTATATACATTTTGATCCTGCTTAACCGATTCATCAGTAGACCTCACATCAAAATTTTTGAAATAAGCTAAAAAATAATTCATATGTTTATAGTAAAGCTCTTAATATGTTATTGAGAATTTCATATAAAACATAATCAGCCTTATCATGAATTCTACATGTGAAAATATCCGAATCAAATTTTTCGTTCACAAGAATTTTACTTTCGTTTAATCAATTCCAATAAAATTAAAAACTAAAATTTTTCCACTTTTTCCAACAGACAAATCTATGCAATCGTATGAAGTTTTTTGATACCGAATTTTCATACGTTCGGAAATTTTCATTTTATTTAAATAATACTGAATAAATCGAGGCTTTTATCAAAAAAAAAAAGTATTTACAAAACAAACAACTTTATTCGATTTTGATTCATTTTAATTTTTTATAACATTTTAAAACTAGTTTCATTTTCTTTTCGTTTTTTATTTACTTTTATTGTTATTGTTTTATTGATATACTGCAACTAATTGTAGAAAGGTTATGAAAAATGGATGAACGAATAAAGCTGAAGTAAAAAAGTTGTGAAAACATCTATTTTACTTGTATTACAACATTTGTAGGTCTTAAGAAACAGCCCGCAGATTAAAGCTAACATTATTACACGTGAAAATTAATAATATACCCAAAATGGCATAGATTATATTGCTTGAAATTTAATAGGTTTTATTTTTTTAAATGCAAGAAAATGCTAAATAAATAATTGAAAAATGCCAAAGAAAATGCTAACTGCTAAACCGAAAATTTTGCTGCAAAAATGCTAAAATGGCCACGCTGTTAGCTAGTAGTGCTACAGTCTAGTGGTGGATTTTCAATGACAAGCTAATGTTAAATGTCAATAGGCGATTACATTGGCTGGGGTACACCTGGTCAGTAGTGCTACTGACAATGTCACTAGTAAATCACTACATTTTCACTATTCGCATTTTCTGCAGGGTGTATATTCCCACCCATACATATTCACTTTCTTTCCTTTTTAATATTGTACACAATTGAAATTCTTCAGCAATGCTTAGGCATGCTGAAGTCAGCAAAAACCGTAGTTTTGAATATTTGCTCATTGCTGATGCTGACAAACTTTCACAGCACAGCAATTTTTCAAAAAATTACTATTGCTGATGCTTACATCAGCACTTTCTTTCTTTCACTAATTTTATTTTGCTGATTGCTTGTGCTTCAAACATTTCACAGCACAGCATTAGCATATAGTTTTTTTTTACATTGTGTGCTGATGCTGATTGCTGCTGCTTATACAATGTAAATAGCATAGCTCGAAGCATAGCAAAATTTGTGTGCTCATGCTATTTTGAAGTCAGCAATTCAAACCCTGAATTCAGCAAGGATATGGACATACATAAGTATGTTCATATGTATGTACATATGTATGTATGTATGTAGTATATGATGTTACCAAATGCAGCAAACAACCAAATTGGTCTACTATCATACGCATGAATCAGCGATATATATGTATGTACATACTCGTATATGTATGTATATTATGCTCTGCAGCACTCAATTCGTGATTTAATTTTGCACAATACCGTTCCGCATTGCCTTTTTAACCAATTTCTGATCCACGCATTACGTACCCGCCTTCTGTTTTTTATGATATTCGTCATCGTCTTCATTTCATCATTTAAAATACGTATAAATAGCCAAAATAAAAATACCAGTGCACTTCCTCTTTTACATTTTAATAATTTGTAATTAAATGTATGACTAGAAAGCCGCATAAACACACATTTTCATGGTTTTCGCACAAGTTACATACACGCATAGAAAAAATATGGTTGAGGTAACCATAATCAAACAGCAACATACTATGATTGAATTATATGGTTGCAGTCAGATCATATTATTTTCAATAGAAAAGCAAAGTTTTAGTAATATTATTATCTGAGTTAATAATAATATTAGTAGTATGGGATTCCCAGTACGGGGCCAATTAAAATTGTTAAATTGTGGCTGAAATTGTTAAATTGTGGGCTGAAATTGTTAAATTGTGGCTGAAATTTTAAAATTCTTGGAAATTTGATACGTGTGTGTATGTGTGTGTGTGTGTGTGTTTTCGGTGGCGCTTTGATGTTTTTGTTTACATAAGGAGTTTTTTGTTTACATTAACCCCTGTGTGAACGGGTGATTTTTTTGTGGTGGCATTAATTGTGTGAACGGGTGATTTTTTTGTGGGGGTGGATTAAGGGGTTTCATAAGATTAATATTTCATAAGTATACATGTATGCCGACTGGAAAATCATGAAAATGATTTTTCCTAATACCAACGGGAAAATCATGAGATGATTTTTCCTAATACCAATGCAGGGAGTTGTGAAACTTAATTTTTCCTAATGCCGACGGCAATGCATGATTATTTTTTTCAAATGCCGACGGCAAAACATGTTTATTTTTCCTAATGCCTACGGCAATGCATGATTACTTTTCCTAATGCCGAAGGCAATACATGATTAATTTTTCCTAATGCCGACGGCAAAACATGATTATTTTTCCTAATGCCGAAGGCAATATATGATTAATTTTTCCTAATGCCGACGGCAAAACATGATTATTTTTTCTAATGCCTACGGCAATGCATAATAATTTTTCCTAATGCCGAAGGCAATACATGATTAATTTTTCCTAATGCCGACGGCAATGCATGATTATTTTTTTTTTCAAATGCCGACGGCGAAACATTATTATTTTTTTCAAATGCCGACGGCAATGCATGATTACTCTATTTCTTAATGCCGACGGGAAAATGATTTTTCCAAAGGGAAAATTGCCAGTGTTGCCAGACTGTATAAATTTGTTATCGTAATACTATATCAGTAATATCAGAGAAAATAGATTTGATGAATACTAGGCGATTCTCATATGAATCGTGGGAACGTGTATGTGTGATTTCCTCACGCTAATAAATTATTTATCATACCGACATTTTATGATGTAAAATGTTCTCATGTATGTGAACCCCCTAATGCTTGTGTGTGGGTGGTCCAGCTTGATTGTCGCTGGTAATTGTATATTGTGTTTATTTGTTTAAGAAATATATTTGTATGTATGTATGTATGTATGAATGTATAAATGTATGTATGCATGTATAAATGTATGTATGCATGTATGAATGTATAAATGAATGTATGAATGTATAAATGAGCGATCGTGGGAACTTGTGCGTGGAATATTTTGTGCTTATGTAGAATACATTTATATTTTGCAACGTAGTCATTTTCTTTGTCTTCAATTCTTTTAAAGCAGAGGATTTTCAACTAAGTACAGTCATCAGCAGAGAAACAAAAAGTAAAAATTTGCAAGTAAGCAAAAAAGTTAACTTCTCCTCTTCCCCACGTCCTATTTGAAATAAGAAAACACTTTTACATTTTTTTATTTTGTAAACATTTATTGTTTAAAATTTTATAAAATTTTATAATAATACATACAGTAGTATATTCTTAAGTATAAATATTTTAAAAAGTGAAAAAGTTCATTTAAAACAAGATATTTCTTTGGAGAGTAAAATAGCATTTCTTAATGCGCAAACACCAAAATTATGATAATTACAATAAAAATATTCTGGATACTGGATTTCCATTTGTTTAAAGTTGATGCAGCCTATATCCTCAACGTTAGAAATTTTTCGGTGTAACATTTTTTCCAACCATAGTATTTTTTCTTCACCTTTTACGTAAATTTTAGAACATCTTACGTTGGCTTTTAAAAAATTGCAAACGCTATGAAATGAAACTGATCCAGCATTCCAGCTTAGGTGATGATAGTTTTTTGTTAGCCACTTTGCTTCTCTTTGCTTTTTTATTGATAAGCATTTAAAATCAAATGGTGGTTTTATAATGAAGTTGTTATATTCATAATTGTTGAAAACAATCGCTACTTCTTTTGCGATGAAATCGTTTGAATTAGTTTTGAAACCTTGTACGTCTATAAAAATTATGTTATTTTCCATGTTATTCAATTTATAACACTTTTCGAACTTGTCCTTTGATGGGTATATATTCTATTATACGATCATGAATAAGAATGCAGTAAGCTGATGTCTTTGCTGCAATATTAGTTGCTGTTTCGAACTCTATTTTTATATCAATCGGTCCATTATTGAGTGATTCATTCTGATGACTAACATCTACTACAATAATAGGAGCTTTTGTCTTAAACTCTGATGCAGTTAGAAGCGGTTGAGATTCTTTCATATAGTAGCTTTGTTGGAATCTTAGATACATATCATATAGAATTGCATAACGTTCATTTTTGAACTTTATGTTAAGATCATCATACGGGTATGAGACTGAATTTAAATGTACTTTTAAATTAGTCACATCACAATGAACAAATTTATTTTCTTGTTGAAAAGCAATCAACACAAAACGGGGGCGTTCTCTATTTGCAGCCAGTTTAACATTCCAAATATGGCTAGTTCCTGTGTTTAATTGTGGATTAATATGACAATCCCAACTGCGAAATGCCATAGGTATAGAAGCACCATTGTTAATAATTTTAATCATATTCAATTTGCTAAGGTCAGATAATTGAACATGAGGTATTCTCCATGAGATGAGTGAAATTGTAAGTTTAGCTTTTTCAGTAGAAACACTCGAGCGTACAAGATCTTCGTCGTTCTTATTGCGCAAGAGTATCAGTTCATGTTTTCCATTTAATATAATTTGGTTGTAGTCTTCAGCGAATCCTAGAAGCATTTTTAGAGGTACATAGAAATTGAAAAATCCATTTGCAAGAGTGACATCGTCAATTTTGTTCCATCCAGCATTTTGCATCACATTGCTTTCGTTTGGTGATAGAGAAACCAAGTTCTTTATGGTGCTCGTGGCTCCTAAATATCTTGTATGATCAATTTCAATTCCATTGAGCTCATAGCGAATTTCATCAAATAGATATGCTACAAAGTTGTTTTTTAATTTAAAGTGCTCTGAAGAAGAAGATTTAGGGGCATTATCATCGGCAACAAACCCCTCTACATAAATGTAGCTCTCACTGGGTAGCACGTATAAATCTTGATTTTGTATTGAAATTCTAATTTCATCACTATTGTTGTAAGATTGTAAGTATGGACATATGTATGATAATCCTTTTTGATTATATTCTCATCAGAGAAAGGTTTATCTAAGACATCTATTATTGAACTCATTTTGTCTTCAATTTAAAATTCAAGGACTTTAGAAAATTTTTATTTGATGTTGTTAGTGCTTTCTGTTGAAGTGGTCGCTTTAATGTTCTTGTTGTTGTTGTTACTGCTTTATTTTTCAATGTATTTGTGTTGTATATTAGCATTATTTAGTTGACCTCAAATGTATTCGTATTGTAAGTTCCTCTCCTCGAAAATTAATTAAATCACCGTGTTGATCAACTACGCGCAGCGCTAGTGAACTTATCTCTCTGGTGTTCACAGGTCAATAGATGAGATTTCTTGGAACCTCATCTATTTTATAGCCTGGAGGCACATTAATCGGAAATTCATAAAGTGTATGCGATTTGGAGTTATTCATATATGTGTTAATAGCGATACTACTTTCAATTCGCAAGAGATTCACTTTAAAAATATTAACTGGAAGATCTGAGTAATAATATTTGTTGGGTGTTAGGATTTTGCTATTGAATCCTAAAAGTTTTCCAATTGTGTTGTCTTTATTAAAATATACAGGATCTTTGGAACTATTAAATTTAACTTGCATTTTATTGTTATTGGCTTCAATAAAAATATTATTTTCTGGACAGAGTCTTCTGTATTGCTCTTGTATAAAATCTACAATATCATTCAATTCGTAAGATCCAATTGGTATTTCAATTGTATGTTCCCCTATATGAAACATATTGTTGTAGGTGTCTACATTTGGAATGCTGTTGTATGAATGAAAATCAGTTAGAGCACACTCATATGCACCATGTAATTCAATAGGAGGAAAGTAACTAGCAGATAATTCTGATGAGTTAGAGCTCAGAGTAAGTGTTATTGACATTATAACTGTCTGATTACAATTAAATAAAGTTTAGTACAACATATGGTTTATAAGCATGATTTACATATTTATTTCATTTTCTTATTTTAAAATTAACATTAGTTTCTTAATATTACTGCTATTGTTGTTGATGATGGTATTCAGCTTTAATATTTCGTTCTTACTTATCCAAGAATTGTGTTGATTATAAAATCCCAACCATTTAACGTATGCCTCCTTTCCTTTAGTTTTAAGAACATTTTCAACTAGATATGTATTTGGATATCTAGTTTTCGAAAGTTCTTCAGTATAGAATCCACCTTTAATAGGATTACCAAGATAATCTTCTAATATGAATGTTGTAGGATTTGTATTTTGAACTCTTGTAATTGTGAAAATTTCTGTAGTCCAATTTGGAGTATAACCTTTTTCAAATGTATGCTTATATTTGCTTATGCGTACATGATCTCCAACATTAAATTTCGACATTTTGTAGATCTTCAAATGACTGTATACTGTATTTAGTAGCTTTTCCTCATTTGTTGAGTTGACTTTAATCGGAGACATTTTAATGGTGCGATGAACTTTTCTATTGTATGCATTAATTAAATCTTTGTATATATCAATCCACTTATATGAACCATTAAAGCTAAATTCTTTCCACATCATTCCTTTCAATGTTATGTTAAATCGTTCTACTATTGATGCTTTCATACTGCTATATGTTGAGTAGTGATTAATATTGTATTTATCCATTAATTTTCCAAAGTGTTTGTTGAAAAATTCTTTACCATCATCTGTTTGCAAGTTTTTTGGTACTCGTCCTAATTCAAAAATATTTTCCATCGCCTTGGTTGTTTCGAGTGCAGTTTTAGTTTTTAGTGGTACTGCCCATGCAAATTTTGAAAATGTGTCAATTACAGTTAACAAAAATCGATAATTTCTGTTTTCTCTAGAATAGATCCCCATTTCAACTAAATCAGCTTGCCAAAGATCATCTATTCCTTTCATTACAACTCTACGACGCATAAAAACTTTTCGAGCTTGCTTATGCAGTTCGTTTACTAAATTTCTTTTTGAAGACATTAAGTTGTTTTACAGATTTTTTGGAGAGTGTTGTGATACAAACATGTAATTTTCCAATCTATAAATTTTCTCATTAAGCTGTTCAATTTGTTCTTCAAAGAATGTTTTAATTTGAAGAATGTCTTTTTGAATTTTATAATTTTCTTCTATATCTAATTTTATTTCGCGTTGTAGCTCCTCAATTTGCATTTGAATATCTTCTTGAATTATAGTATTATCTTCCTTAAAGTATGTTAATAATTTCTCTTCTAATTTTTCGATTTGAGTTTGCAGAAACAATTCATTGATAACATCGTTTTCCTCCAGAGCTTTTGCAACATTTTCGATTCTTTTGTTTTGAACATCAATGTTGTTGTTCGTATCCATAAAGAACCCCAGCAGTGTAGGTGCATTTTTCAAAGAAATTATACTGCTAGTATCGTTTAAATAGTGTCCAAATTTATCAACAGACATGCTTTATATACTTTATTAAAGTTAATGTATTATATTTGCTTCACGTAGTTCTTTAATAATTGATACAATCTCGTTATTGTGATTAGTATGACCTGTACCTTGTGATGCAAGCAGTAGTCGAAGACGATCTACTAACTCATTTGGATCGTCCCAGTATATATAGTTTGGCTTATGGACGTTAAATTCCATCATTCCATCACCTAAATAACTACCTTTTGACTTAGATCCTGTTGATTCGTTTAAATTCTTCTGGTTTTTCTCGTCAATAAATTTCTTAATAATATGTTTGTATTTATATCCTCTAGTACCCTTAATTTGACCATCAGGTTTATAGTCCCTTCTATATGCATTAGTAGTAATTAAAATCTTTTTATAGATTTCGAGTTCAAATTTATCATAATTTTTTGGTATTTTATGAAACATTAGAGAAAATAGTCCTGGTGTTAGAGCCCATATTTGACCACCAACTTGTATTTTATCTTCATTAAGTTTGAGGTTACTATCACCAAATTTCCATTCATTATTGAAATCTTTATGTGGACCATAGTTTGTATCTAATTCATTTCTTCCTTCCAAGGCTGATATGTCAGTATAAGTATCTTCTGTATTGGAAGTCTGTGAGTAAAAATCATCTTCATCATCCTCATCATCATTCACAGTATTAGCATCATTAAATAATATGGTATTATCGAATATTGTTCCTTCTGCTAGTTTCTTTGGTGTACTTGTCTCTATCTTGACTGATGTTTTTTCAGGTTTAAAACTTGTATTATTTTCAACTTCTGTCTTCATTTTACTTTCTTCTTTTATGGGAATTCTTTTAATATTTTTAGAACTATTTATGAATTCTTTGAGTGGTTCTGTTATAGGTTTAAATGTATCTCTTAGTTGTTCACGTGTATCTATTTCACCAGTTTTTATACTACGAAGCTTTTTCTTCAAGACATTTCTTGTCAACACCAACTGTTTTAAAATTTTCTCATCCATGTTTAATAATAGTAAATAACAGGTATCAGCTATTAGATCAGGTATCAGCTATTAGATCAGGTATTAGCTTATCAGGACCTGGTCTGGTTTTCAGATCAGCTTATCAGGACCTGATCTGGTTTTCAGATCAGCTTATCAGGACCTGATCTGGTTTTCAGATCAGCTTATCAGGACCTGATCTGGTTTTCAGATCAGCTTATCAGGACCTGATCTGGTTTTCAGATCAGCTTATCAGGACCTGGTCTGGTTTTCAGATCAGCTTATTAGGACCTGGTCTGGTTTTCAGATCAGCTTATCAGGACCTGATCTGGTTTTCAGATCAGCTTATCAGGACCTGGTCTGGTTTTCAGATCAGCTTATCAGGACCTGGTCTGGTTTTCAGATCAGCTTATCAGGAATCAGATGAGGTTATATCAAATAGATGTATCAAGTTTAAAGTTAGATTAATAACTAGAGGTAATTTTTATGAGTAGTTGCTTATATAGTTATGAAATAGTCAAATTGCTTTCTGTAGCGACCATCGTTTAATTCGTTATCTTTGCTTATCATCAAAAATCCATATTTATCCTTCCAACATTCTCGACAAATTTCTTAAAACTTTTCATAGCTCATATCGCTGGCAACATGATCCTTATAAACATGCTTCATATTTGTCTCATCTTGCTTAAACATTATAATAACATTTGCATTGTCTCTTATTAAATGCTTGGGAATTCTGGTATATGTTTGACACAGGTAGAATGAATCAACATCCCTATGTCGCCCCATACAAAAATATGTACGTATATTATTCTGCTTTTCACATGCAACATCATCAAATATCATAATTGAATTAGTTTTAGCTTCGTCAGGTGGAATAACTGATTCATTATCGGTGAATGTATAATACCCCATACCTTTAATTGGTGAAATTAGTTTCTTCAGGTATTCATATTTAGGTTGATAGAGAGATTTTGAGTATAAATAGATGTTTTCAAACTTGAGTCCATTAGGACTTTCTAGCAAGCCAATCATAACATTAGTCTTTCCAAAATTTGATGGTCCAACTATTAGAGCACGAATAGAATTTGGTAAGAGAGGACTATGCTTTATTTTTCAACTGATGTTCGCTGAATCATCAATATTACGAACTAAAATATTTTTATGTTGTTTTACTAACTGCATTTTTGTAACTAAATGCATTTCATATATATTACCTTTTATATAGAAAAAACTAGATAATATGGTTATACGATATCAGAAAACTTTTAGTCATAAAAACACCGTCGTTGGAGGAGGTCTAGTAGGTAAAATAATAAACTCTCTACCTGTTGAACTTCATCTACCTGGATATCAGTACTGTGGACCTGGAACAAAACTACAAAAACGTTTAAATCGAGGTGATAAAGGAATTAATTTATTGGACTCTGCGTGTAAAAATCACGATATTGCTTATTCCAAAAATAAGGATTTAAGTAGCAGACATAAAGCTGATAAAATACTTGAAAACTCCGCTTGGGATCGAGTTTTATCAAAAGATAGTAGTCTTGCTGAAAAATCATTTGCATATATGGTCACTAACGCAATGAAAGCCAAAACAAAATTTGGTATGGGTTTGGAGAAAAAGAAAAATGTTAAAAAGAACAAACTAAATGTTAAAACACTATTTAGAACATCAGTTAGAGCTGCAACAAAAATACTAAAAAAAGAAAAACCATTAGATATTAACACAGCTATTAAAATTGCACGAAAAACTATTAACAAGTCATTAAAAGGAAGAAAATCTCAAATTATAGTACCACGTGTGATACGTGTCCCAAAAATTGGTGGTGTTTTACCTCTAATACCGATTTTAACTGCTCTGGGTGCAATTGGTAGTCTAACAACTGGAGGTGCTGCCATAGCTAAAGCTGTAAATGCAACAAGGAATGCAAAAAATCAACTTGATGAAGCAACTAGACATAATAGAGCGATGGAATCTATAGCAGTTGGAAAAGGACTTTACTTAAAACCATATAAAAAGGGTTATGGCTTAGTTCATAAAGAAGAATCAAAAAACTCTTAAAGATGCTGCCCAACAGACCACTTTCTGATGTGGACCTAAACCGTTTCTCTATAAATATTCCATATTTTAGAGGAGTTTTCATGTTGAATACTCTACCAAAACGAACAAAGAAAATTGAATGTGGAATAATCAATTTAGATGTATCAACAGGACCTGGTACAAGTAGTAGGGGAATGGGCATTCTGGCGCCGATTAAAATTGTTAAATTGTGGCTGAAATTGTGAAATTGTGGGCTGAAATTGTTAAATTGTGGCTGAAATTGTTAAATTTTGGGCTGAAATTGTTAAATTGTGGCTGAAATTGTTAAATTTTGGCTGAAATTTTAAAATTCTTGGAAATTTGTGAAATTTGATACCTACGTGTGTGTGTCCGTCCGTCCGTTTTTTGTTTACATTAGGAGTTTTTTGTTTATATTAACTTTTTTTGTTTATATTAAGTATATGTATGTATGTATGTATGTATGTATGATCGTGGGAACTTGTGCGTGGAATATTTTGTGGGAATACATTAAGGGGGTTTATAGCTTTAAGATTTTTATATTTGTATGATTTTTCCTAATGCCGACGGGAAAACATCTTTATTTTTTCTAATGCCGACGGGAAAGTTATGATTGTTGTTAGACTGTGGAAATTTGTTGATGTCTGTGATTTGGGCAGGTGAGGTTTTTGTAACATGTAACCGTGGGAATTTGCGGGTCTATCTTTAAGGCAGCCTGTGTTTGGTGGGGGCGGGTGTTGTTGTAATATGTATCCGTGGGAATTTGTGTGCGGAATATTTTGTAGGAATACATTAAAGGGTTTATAGGTTTGAGGCTTTTATATGTGTATGATTTCCTGATGCCAACGGGAAAACATGTTTATTTTTTTCAAATGCCAACGGGAAAACATGTTTAGTTTTTTCAAATGCCGACGGGAAAATCATGGAAATGATTTTTCCTAATGCCGACAGAAAATTTGAGGGTATGTCTAGCTGTAGGAATTGAAGTCTGGCTGTGATTGGTGGAGGGTGGGGTGTGTCTAGATTGTGAGACCTTAAGGCTGACCGTGATTTGGGTAGGTGAGGGTGTTTTGTAATATGTAACCATGAGAATTCGGTGACGTATATGCTTGTTGGAATTTAAATCAAGCTGGGCTTCGTGGGGGGCGGGATGTATTTGAGGTAGATCGACTGGTGGAGGGCGGGGAGTTGTTGTAATATGTATCCGTGGGAATCTGTGTACATGTATGTATGTATATATGTATGTCTGTAAGAGTTTAAGGCTGTCTGTGATTTATCAAAGGTGAGGTGAGAGTGTTCATGTAATACGTATCCGTGGGAATCTATGTATATGTATGTTCGTATGAGTTTAAGACTGATTGTGATTTGAGGTGGGGGAGGGTCTTGTTGTGATAGATAGATAGAATGTGCCTATGTGTGTATGTGTATGTATGTGTTTATATATAGCAGTTTAAGTCTGTCCTTGATTTGAGGTAGGCGGGGGGTGTTATTGTAATATGTATCTATAGGAATTTGGGAGTTTATATGTTTGTAGAAATTTTTGTGTATGTATGTCTGTAGAAGTTTAAGGCTGATCGTGATTTGGATTGTTCAGATTAACGATTGTATGTGACCTTGAGAATTTGTGTATGTATATCTGTAGGAAATTTAAGGCTTATCGTGATTTATGAGGGGCGAAGTGTTCATGAAATATATAACACCGCAATTTGTGTGTATATCTGTAGGAGTTTAAGGCTGATCATGATTAATGAGAGGTGAGGTGAAGGTGTTCATGTATATGTATACGTATCTGTGTGTATGTATGTCTATATGAGTTTAAGGCTGATCGTGATTTA
Organism: Nowickia ferox; assembly: GCA_936439885.1. Classification (NCBI taxonomy): domain Eukaryota; kingdom Metazoa; phylum Arthropoda; class Insecta; order Diptera; family Tachinidae; genus Nowickia; species Nowickia ferox. The sequence goes on from OW387023.1 coordinate 56,644,598, forward strand.
GGTTGTGAGATTGATAGATTGTATGTTACCTTGAGATTTTGTGTATATATATCTGTAAGAACTTTAGGCTGACTGTGATTTGTGAGGGGAGGGGCGTTGTTGAAATAGGTTTAATTTTTCGTAGATGAATTTTAGTATGTGTGTGTGTATGTGATTTTCTCACCCTAGTATTTATATGTACGTTGAGATAAATTATTTCTCATGTGAATTATTTATCATATATCTGAACTTCCCTAATCCTAGTATGTTTTTCATATTGGAGGATGAGATTGCTTTATATTTTATCAAGCTTAAATTTGTCCAGTGTTAAAGTCTGTCGGTCAGAAATTTGTTTATATTTGTATAAATATTAATTTACGTGGTGATTTTGTGTGTGTGTATGTGTGTATGCGCGATAGAGTTTGACTGGTCTGTGATAAGTTTGTTTATTTAAGTACATTTGTCTTCTTCGACTTTCGTCTTCAAGCGTCAATAGCTTGGAGAACGGTTTGTATGTTTTCATGATGTAGATATGTAAGTGTGATTGTTAAAATCCAATAAATACTTGAGCATGAGTAAGAAATTTGATAATATGTTTACATATGTACATATGGATCTACAAATTGATTTTATGTATGTATGTATGTATGTACATACAAATAAGTCTGGGGCTCCCTGTTTAAATACATTTTTTTTGTCATGTGCTGTTGTTGCTGTTGTAAATATTCGCCTGGTCTTTTGTGTATAGATGTGAAATATCTAGATAGTTTTTTTATTTGAAATTAAAAAAAACGTTCTTTTAATTTTTAGATGTATTTACTTAAAAGTTTGTGAGGAGTTTCTGTTTTAAGTAAAATTTAATTCCTCTCTAGTTGTAGTAAATATAGTATAAATATTTAATATATTTTATTTCCATTTGTTTAAAGTTGATGTAGCCTATATAGTCAACGTTAGAAATTTTTCGGTGTAAAATTTTTTCCAACTATCATATTTTTTCTTCACCTTTTTCATATATTTTAGAACATCTTGCATTGGCTTTAAAAAATGATAAACGCTTTGAAATGAAACTGATTCAGCAGTCCAGCTTAGGTGATGATAGTTTTTTTGTTAACCACTTTGCTTCTCTTTCCTTTTTTATTGATAAACATTTAAAATCAAATGGTGGTTTTATAATGAAATTGTTATACTCATTATTGCTAAAAACATCCGCTACTTTTTTTTTGTAATGAAAATCATTCGAAACCTTACTTAATTTATAAGGCTTTCAGGACTTTCTATTATTCGATCATTACTAAAAATGCAGTAGCTGAGGTCCTTGCTTACTGTTTCATATTAAATTTCTATATCAATTGAGCCGCTATTGAATAAAAGGAACTTTTATCTTAAACTTTAGTGCATTTGGAAGTGTTTGAGATTCTTTCATATAATAGCTTTGTTGGAATCTTAGGTACGAGTACATATAATATAGAATTGCATAACGTTTATTTTTAATTTTTATGTTAAGATCATCATCATTTAGATATGAGACTAAATTTAAATGTACTTTTAAATTAGTTAAATCATAATGAGGAAACTTGTTTTCTTCTTGAATAGCGATCAACAGAAAACGAAATCGTTTTCTTACAATTTAGGTCTGGCCTGTCAACGGTTCCTCTAGTATACAAGATGACTTTCTATGTCAACATATCTGTCTACTCTTTGTCAGCGTTAAGGGACAATTAAATGTTAAAATTTTAATTCCTCAAATTGTGTTACTTCATACTGATAATATGTTTTCATTAATAAGGTATATGTTTATATTATGAAGGTTACTCGCCTATGGCTTTTATTTGATGTTCTAGATGATTTTTTTTTCTCATTTTATTAAATTTCAGCGTATTGTGTATATATTTCTGATATTTTTAAGCGCGCTTTATTTACCTGTCAGACAAAGTGTACGTATCAGTTGATCACTCAGTCTCTCTTTTTAATAATTTTTTTCTTTTTATATGCCACTACTATTTTTTCAGATTTTACTACTTGAAAAAGAGAATATTTATGTAATTTTTAAATGTATTCATATATACATATAGGTAAATATATGTATATATGTATAGAGAAATTACTTTATCTACAAAGAAATACATGTTTAATAATCAACTATTCTAGAAAATCGATCTCAAATAACGCAGTTACCTCCACCATCAATTCACCGTCGGTGTTTTTATAGTGTCAGAAACACTAGAATATCTATGTTTGAGAGAATTTTTACATCGAGTTTTTCTACATGAGGTTTGCTGGTTGACATCCTTGAAGTTATTGTTGACGTAGGCTGGGTTGTATCACATTCAGATGTAATCATTTCCTACTTAAAAAAGGTCCTCATTACTATCAACTATATCTGTATACATTTCGTTCATGAGTTGGGTTGATCCAGATACAATTGCTGTCTACAGATTAATGATTAGAAACAAGTTTCTCATCACCTTCTAACAGATTTATATATTTTGCTAGCATGCATGCCTTAGCATGCTTCTGTCGATAGTGACGCGAGAGTCCGACATGTAGTGGTGTTTCAATTAAAAATCTATACTATTAGATTTTACGATTTCGCTCTTTTTATTCTTTTACAAAGTAGATACATATTTATGTATTTCATTTAGCACAGAGTCATAAAATTTCTTTGCTTACAAAATTGTGTGACATTCTTTTAAATTTGCATGCTTAGGCATGCTTTCAATATTTTTTCTGTAAATTTATTTGATACTCATACAGATACAGATATAAAGTAAGATCTGCTTACATTGCATTTTACAATTTATGTATGCTTCAGCATGATTGCAGTTGAAGTCCATATTTATTCAGTAAGTTTGTTTGATACTAATTCATACACATATACATTCTTAAAGATTGGAAATCTAAGTCCAATTTATGTAGTTTATCTATATTTTCTAAAGATTTGATAGCTATAGAAATTAATAGGGTAAAGATCTATTATAATAGCCCATGGGCATATTTTAAAATTTCGCTTGCTAGAGCTTTCGAAATGGAAAATGTACAATTTTCACTATAAAAAGTGATAATATTAGGTGTTACTGAATATTACACTGTGTTGTAATTTATTTTGAACACTTAAGTTTTCACAATATTTCATACAAGCCAACAAGTTTAGAGAATTTCCAGTATATTAAGTTAATTATCTTTCTTAAGACCTATCATTCCTTCAAAAATACAAACCAAACTAGATTTTTCCTGTTTAATTTTATTTTTTACTTTCATTAAATTTCAACATTTTGTTCATCTTCAAATTATTATATTTAGCAGCTTTTTCTCATTTGTTGAGTTAACTTTAATCGGAAACATTTAAATAGTGAGATGAACTTTTATATTGTATGCGAGTACATTAAGTAATTCTTTGTATATTTCATTTATATGAACCATCATCACATAATTCCTTTGGATGATCTATTAAATCATTCTACTATTGATGCTTTCATATTAAGTAATGTTTAATATTCTACATATGCATGAATTTTCCAGTGTCTATTAAAAAATTTTTTACAATCATCAATTTGTAAGCTTTTTGGTACTCATAACATTTAAAAAATATTTTCCACAGCCTAGGTTTTTTCGAATGCAACTTTTATTTTCAACGGTATTGACCATAGAAACTTTGTGAATGAATCATTTACAGTCTACAATAATCAATAATTTCTATTTTCTGTAGAATAGTTTCCCATTTCACCTAAATCAGCTCCATAAAAGATCAACTATTCCTTTCATTACATATCTACAACGCACAAAAAATTTTCGAGATTTATTATAGAGTTCGTCTACTAAATTTCTTTTTAAAGACATTGAGTTATTTTAAAGATTTTTTGGAGAGTGTTGTGATCTACTTGATGCACTTTCAGCTATTTATACTATCATGTAGTTCATTTTCCAATCTATAAATTTTATCGTTCAGCTGTTCAATTTGTTTTTTCAAAAGATGATTTGATTTTTAGTATGTATTTTATCAATTTTATAGCTATCTTCTATCTCTAATTGTATTTCACGTTGTACGCTATCAATTTGCATTTTAATATATTCTTGAATTATATTAATTCCTTAAGCTATATTATTAATTTGTCCTATAGTTTATCGTTTGGAGTTTCCACAAACAATTTACTGATAACATCATTCTCTGTCAGTGAATGATGATGATGATTAGTAGAAATTATATATTTTATATAGTTGTCAACATCAAATTTTTCATAGTATTTCCATGTTTTATTATCAATCATTAAAGAAAATAAAGCTACTATTAGGGCCTATATTTGACCATCAACTTGTATTTTATCTTCATTTAGTTTTAGGTTACTATCACCAAACTTTCATTCATTATTCAAATCTTGATGTGGGCCATAGTTTGTATCTAATTCAATTCTTCCTTCCAAGACTGATAAATGAGTATAAGTGTCTTCAGAATTGGAAGTCTATGAGTAAAAATCATCTTCATCATCCTTATCATCATTCTCAGTATTAGCATCATTAAATAAGATGATATCATCAAATATTGTTCCTTCTGAAAGTTTCTTTGGTGTACTTGTCTCTGTATTGACTGATGGCTTTAAACTTGTATTATTTTCAGCTTCTATCTTGATTTTACTTTCTTCTTTCTTGCGAATTCTTTCAATATTTCTAGAACTATTTATGAATTCTTTGAGAGGTTCTGTTATAGGTTTAAATGTATCTTTTATTGCTCACATGTATCTATTTCACCAGTTTTTATACTACGAAGCTTTTTCTTCAAGACATTTCTTGTCAACACCAACTGTTTTAAAATTTTCTCATCCATGTTTAATAATAGTAAATAACAGGTATCAGCTATTAGATCAGGTATCAGCTATCAGATCAGGTTATCAGGTAACTGGTCTGGGTTTCAGATCAGCTTATCAGGACCTGGTCTGTTTTTCAGATCAGCTTATCATGACCTGGTCTGGTTTTCAGATCAGCTTATCAGGACCTGATCTGGTTTTCAGATCAGCTTAATAGGACCTGGTCTGGTTTTCAGATCAGCTTATCAGGACGTGGTCTGGTTTTCAGATCAGCTTATCAGGTCCTGGTCTGGTTTTCAGATCAGCTTAATAGGACCTGGTCTGGTTTTCAGATCAGCTTTTCAGGACCTGGTATGGTTTTCAGATAAGCTTATCTGATTCAGATTGAGTTATCAGTTTACAAGTAGCTGCCCATTTATAACATTTAGATGAATGCAGTTTAAGGTCAGATGAAAAACGAAAAAGTAAACTTTTATGTAGTCAAATTCTCTTTTTTTCTATAACGATCATCGTTTAATTCAATATCGTTGCTTATAATTAAAATTCATATTTATCCTTCCAACATGCATTTTATTTGTCTCATCTTACTTAAACATTATAATTACATTATGATTATCTGGTATAAAATGTTTGGTGATTCTGGTATAAGTTTGGCATCAGCAGAATGCATCAACATTCTTATCTCACTCCATACAAAAATATGTTTCTCACATCTAACATCGTTAAATATCATATCGGAATTACTTTTAGCTTTGTTAGGAGAAATAACAGATTCAGTATCTGTAAATGTGTATTATCCCATTCCTTTAATTAATGAAATTATGTAATATCTTTAAGTATCCATATTTGGGTTGATAGAGAGATTTTGAGTATTAATATGTAGATGTTTTCAAATTTTAGTCCATTAAGACTTTTTAGCAAATCAATCATAACTTTTATTTGTTTTTTTTTTTTTTTTTTTTTTACAATTTGACAGACCAACTATTTTAGCGCAAATAGAATTTGGTAGAAGAGAACTATGACTTGTTTTTGAACTAACGTTTGATGAATCATCAAAATTTCGTACCATCCTATATTTAGGTTGTTTTGACTATGAGTATGCACCAATATTTATGAAATGTGTTTCATAAATATTGTCTCTTATTTAGAAAAAATAAGATAATACAGCTATACGACATCAGAAAATATTTTCTGGTATCGTATAGCTATATTATTTTATTTTTCCTATATAAGAGATAATGGTCCCTATTCATAGTCAAAACAAAGTATATTTTAAGAGTTTAAAACCAGTATTATCATAAAAAATACTGATTTTAAACTCTTACAGTCTTATTTATAAAAATTATTAAGACTTTATAAAGGTTTTTTTAGACAAATTTTCATAAAAAAATTTTCTAAAAAAGCCTTTATAAAGTCTTAATAATTTTTATAAATAAGGCTCTTAAAATATACTTTGTTTCACTAACCACATTTGTGTAACTAATTGCATTTCATAAATATTGACGTATACTCATAATCAAAACAAATGATAGTTTTATGTTGTTTTGAATGTGAGTATACATCATTATCTCTTATTAAATAAATAAAATACTGCAGCTACACGATTTCAGAAAATATTTTCTGATATCGTATAGCTGTATTATTTTATTTTTTTAATAAGAGATAATATTTATAAAATGCATTTAGTTACACAAATGTGGTTAGTGAAACAACCTAAAAATAGGATGGTACAAAATTTTGATGATTCATCAAACGTTAGTTCAACAACAAGTCATAGTTCCCCCTCTATCAAATTTTATTTGCGCAAAAATAGTTGGTCTGTCAAATTGTAAAAAAAATAAAATAAAAAATAATATATTATGATTGGCTTGCTAAAAAGTCTTAATGAACTAAAATTTTAAAACATCTACATATTAATACTCAAAATCTCTCTATCAACCCAAATATGGATACTTAAAGATATTACATAATTTCATTAATTAAAGGAATGGGATAATACACATTTACAGATACTGAATCTGTTATTTCTCCTAACAAAGCTAAAAGTAATTCCGATATGATATTTAACGATGTTAGATGTGAGAAACATATTTTTGTATGGAGTGAGATAAGAATGTTGATGCATTCTGCTGATGTCAAACTTATACCAGAATCACCAAACATTTGATACTAGATAATCATAATGTAATTATAATTTTTAAGTAAGATGAGACAAATAAAATGCATGTTGGAAGGATAAATATGGATTTTGATTATAAGCAACGATATTGAATTGAACGATGATCGTTATAGAAAACAAGAGAATTTGACTACATAAAAGTTTACTTTTTCGTTTTTCATCTGACCTTAAACTGCATTCATCTAAATGTTATAAATGGGCAGCTACTTGTAAACTGATAACCCAATCTGAATCAGATAAGCTGATCTGAAAACCATACCAGGTCCTGATAAGCTGATCTGAAAACCAGACCAGGTCCTGAAAAGCTGATCTGAAAACCAGACCAGGTCCTATTAAGCTGATCTGAAAACCAGACCAGGACCTGATAAGCTGATCTGAAAACCAGACCACGTCCTGATAAGCTGATCTGAAAACCAGACCAGGTCCTATTAAGCTGATCTGAAAACCAGATCAGGTCCTGATAAGCTGATCTGAAAACCAGACCAGGTCATGATAAGCTGATCTGAAAAACAGACCAGGTCCTGATAAGCTGATCTGAAAACCAGACCAGTTACCTGATAACCTGATCTGATAGCTGATACCTGATCTAATAGCTGATACCTGTTATTTACTATTATTAAACATGGATGAGAAAATTTTAAAACAGTTGGTGTTGACAAGAAATGTCTTGAAGAAAAAGCTTCGTAGTATAAAAACTGGTGAAATAGATACATGTGAGCAATAAAAGATACATTTAAACCTATAACAGAACCTCTCAAAGAATTCATAAATAGTTCTAGAAATATTGAAAGAATTCGCAAGAAAGAAGAAAGTAAAATCAAGATAGAAGCTGAAAATAATACAAGTTTAAAGCCATCAGTCAATACAGAGACAAGTACACCAAAGAAACTTTCAGAAGGAACAATATTTGATGATATCATCTTATTTAATGATGCTAATACTGAGAATGATGATAAGGATGATGAAGATGATTTTTACTCATAGACTTCCAATTCTGAAGACACTTATACTCATTTATCAGTCTTGGAAGGAAGAATTGAATTAGATACAAACTATGGCCCACATCAAGATTTGAATAATGAATGAAAGTTTGGTGATAGTAACCTAAAACTAAATGAAGATAAAATACAAGTTGATGGTCAAATATAGGCCCTAATAGTAGCTTTATTTTCTTTAATGATTGATAATAAAACATGGAAATACTATGAAAAATTTGATGTTGACAACTATATAAAATATATAATTTCTACTAATCATCATCATCATTCACTGACAGAGAATGATGTTATCAGTAAATTGTTTGTGGAAACTCCAAACGATAAACTATAGGACAAATTAATAATATAGCTTAAGGAATTAATATAATTCAAGAATATATTAAAATGCAAATTGATAGAGTACAACGTGAAATACAATTAGAGATAGAAGATAGCTATAAAATTGATAAAATACATACTAAAAATCAAATCATCTTTTGAAAAAACAAATTGAAGAGGTGAACGATAAAATTTATAGATTGGAAAATGAACTACATGATAGTATAAATAGCTGAAAGTGCATCAAGTAGATCACAACACTCTCCAAAAAATCTTTAAAATAACTCAATGTCTTTAAAAAGAAATTTAGTAGACGAACTCTATAATAAATCTCGAAAATTTTTTGTGCATTGTAGATATGTAATGAAAGGAATAGTTGATCTTTTATGGAGCTGATTTAGGTGAAATGGGAAACTATTCTACAGAAAATAGAAATTATTGATTATTGTAGACTGTAAATGATTCATTCACAAAGTTTCTATGGTCAATACCGTTGAAAATAAAAGTTGCATTCGAAGAAACCTAGGCTGTGGAAAATATTTTTGAAATGTTATGAGTACCAAAAAGCTTACAAATTGATGATTGTAAAAAATTTTTTAATAGACACTGGAAAATTCATGCATATGTAGAATATTAAACATTACTTAATATGAAAGCATCAATAGTAGAATGATTTAATAGATCATCCAAAGGAATTATGTGATGATGGTTCATATAAATGAAATATACAAAGAATTACTTAATGTACTCGCATACAATATAAAAGTTCATCTCACTATTTAAATGTTTCCGATTAAAGTTAACTCAACAAATGAGAAAAAGCTGCTAAATATAATAATTTGAAGATGAACAAAATGTTGAAATTTAATGAAAGTAAAAAATAAAATTAAACAGGAAAAATCTAGTTTGGTTTGTATTTTTGAAGGAATGATAGGTCTTAAGAAAGATAATTAACTTAATATACTGGAAATTCTCTAAACTTGTTGGCTTGTATGAAATATTGTGAAAACTTAAGTGTTCAAAATAAATTACAACACAGTGTAATATTCAGTAACACCTAATATTATCACTTTTTATAGTGAAAATTGTACATTTTCCATTTCGAAAGCTCTAGCAAGCGAAGTTTTAAAATATGCCCATGGGCTATTATAATAGATCTTTACTCTATTAATTTCTATAGCTATCAAATCTTTAGAAAATATACATAAACTACATAAATTGGACTTAGATTTCCAATCTTTAAGAATGTATATGTGTATGAATTAGTATCAAACAAACTTACTGAATAAATATGGACTTCAACTGGAATCATGCTGAAGCATACATAAATTGTAAAATGCAATGTAAGCAGATCTTACTTTATATCTGTATCTGTATGAGTATCAAATAAATTTACAGAAAAAATATTGAAAGCATGCCTAAGCATGCAAATTTAAAAGAATGTCACACAATTTTGTAAGCAAAGAAATTTTATGACTCTGTGCTAAATGAAATACATAAATATGTATCTACTTTGTAAAAGAATAAAAAGAGCGAAATCGTAAAATCTAATAGTATAGATTTTTAATTGAAACACCACTACATGTCGGACTCTCGCGTCACTATCGATAGAAGCATGCTAAGGCATGCATGCTAGCAAAATATATAAATCTGTTAGAAGGTGATGAGAAACTTGTTTCTAATCATTAATCTGTAGACAGCAATTGTATCTGGATCAACCCAACTCATGAACGAAATGTATACAGATATAGTTGATAGTAATGAGGACCTTTTTTAAGTAGGAAATGATTACATCTGAATGTGATACAACCCAGCCTACGTCAACAATAACTTCAAGGATGTCAACCAGCAAACCTCATGTAGAAAAACTCGATGTAAAAATTCTCTCAAACATAGATATTCTAGTGTTTCTGACACTATAAAAACACCGACGGTGAATTGATGGTGGAGGTAACTGCGTTATTTGAGATCGATTTTCTAGAATAGTTGATTATTAAACATGTATTTCTTTGTAGATAAAGTAATTTCTCTATACATATATACATATATTTACCTATATGTATATATGAATACATTTAAAAATTACATAAATATTCTCTTTTTCAAGTAGTAAAATCTGAAAAAATAGTAGTGGCATATAAAAAGAAAAAAATTATTAAAAAGAGAGACTGAGTGATCAACTGATACGTACACTTTGTCTGACAGGTAAATAAAGCGCGCTTAAAAATATCAGAAATATATACACAATACGCTGAAATTTAATAAAATGAGAAAAAAAAATCATCTAGAACATCAAATAAAAGCCATAGGCGAGTAACCTTCATAAGATAAACATATACCTTATTAATGAAAATATATTATCAGTATGAAGTAACACAATTTGAGGAATTAAAATTTTAACATTTAATTGTCCCTTAACGCTGACAAAGAGTAGACAGATATGTTGACATAGAAAGTCATCTTGTATACTAGAGGAACCGTTGACAGGCCAGACCTAAATTGTAAGAAAACGATTTCGTTTTCTGTTGATCGCTATTCAAGAAGAAAACAAGTTTCCTCATTATGATTTAACTAATTTAAAAGTACATTTAAATTTAGTCTCATATCTAAATGATGATGATCTTAACATAAAAATTAAAAATAAACATTATACAATTCTATATTATATGTACTCGTATCTAAGATTCCAACAAAGCTATTATATGAAAGAATCTCAAACACTTCCAAATGCACTAAAGTTTAAGATAAAAGTTCCTTTTATTCAATAGCGGCTCAATTGATATAGAAATTTAATATGAAACAGTAAGCAAGGACCTCAGCTACTGCATTTTTAGTAATGATCGAATAATAGAAAGTCCTGAAAGCCTTATAAATTAAGTAAGGTTTCGAATGATTTTCATTACAAAAAAAAAGTAGCGGATGTTTTTAGCAATAATGAGTATAACAATTTCATTATAAAACCACCATTTGATATTAAATGTTTATCAATAAAAAAGGAAAGAGAAGCAAAGTGGTTAACAAAAAAACTATCATCACCTAAGCTGGACTGCTGAATCAGTTTCATTTCAAAGCGTTTATCATTTTTTAAAGCCAATGCAAGATGTTCTAAAATATATGAAAAAGGTGAAGAAAAAATATGATAGTTGGAAAAAATTTTACACCGAAAAATTTCTAACGTTGACTATATAGGCTACATCAACTTTAAACAAATGGAAATAAAATATATTAAATATTTATACTATATTTACTACAACTAGAGAGGAATTAAATTTTACTTAAAACAGAAACTCCTCACAAACTTTTAAGTAAATACATCTAAAAATTAAAAGAACGTTTTTTTTAATTTCAAATAAAAAAACTATCTAGATATTTCACATCTATACACAAAAGACCAGGCGAATATTTACAACAGCAACAACAGCACATGACAAAAAAAATGTATTTAAACAGGGAGCCCCAGACTTATTTGTATGTACATACATACATACATAAAATCAATTTGTAGATCCATATGTACATATGTAAACATATTATCAAATTTCTTACTCATGCTCAAGTATTTATTGGATTTTAACAATCACACTTACATATCTACATCATGAAAACATACAAACCGTTCTCCAAGCTATTGACGCTTGAAGACGAAAGTCGAAGAAGGCAAATGTACTTAAATAAACAAACTTATCACAGACCAGTCAAACTCTATCGCGCATACACACATACACACACACAAAATCACCACGTAAATTAATATTTATACAAATATAAACAAATTTCTGACCGACAGACTTTAACACTGGACAAATTTAAGCTTGATAAAATATAAAGCAATCTCATCCTCCAATATGAAAAACATACTAGGATTAGGGAAGTTCAGATATATGATAAATAATTCACATGAGAAATAATTTATCTCAACGTACATATAAATACTAGGGTGAGAAAATCACATACACACACACATACTAAAATTCATCTACGAAAAATTAAACCTATTTCAACAACGCCCCTCCCCTCACAAATCACAGTCAGCCTAAAGTTCTTACAGATATATATACACAAAATCTCAAGGTAACATACAATCTATCAATCTCACAACCTAAATCACGATCAGCCTTAAACTCATATAGACATCCATACACACAGATACGTATACATATACATGAACCCCTTCACCTCACCTCTCATTAATCATGATCAGCCCTAAACTCCTACAGATATACACACAAATTGCGCTGTTATATATTTCATGAACACTTCGCCCCTCATAAATCACGATAAGCCTTAAATTTCCTACAGATATACATACACAAAATCTCAAGGTCACATACAATCGTTAATCTGAACAATCCAAATCACGATCAGCCTTAAACTTCTACAGACATACATACACAAAAATTTCTACAAACATATAAACTCCCAAATTCCTATAGATACATATTACAATAACACCCCCCGCCTACCTCAAATCAAGGACAGACTTAAACTGCTATATATAAATACATACATACACATACGCACATAGGCACATTCTATCTATCTATCACAACAACACCCTCCCCCACCTCAAATCACAATCAGTCTTAAACTCCTACGAACATACATATACACAGATTCCCACGGATACGTATTACATGAACACTCTCACCTCACCTTTGATAAATCACAGACAGCCTTAAACTCTTACAGACATACATATATACATACATACATGTACACAGATTCCCACGGATACATATTACAACAACTCCCCGCCCTCCACCAGTCGATCTACCTCAAATACATCCCGCCCCCCACGAAGCCCAGCTTGATTTAAATTCCAACAAGCATATACGTCACCGAATTCTCATGGTTACATATTACAAAACACCCTCACCTACCCAAATCACGGTCAGCCTTAAGGTCTCACAATCTAGACACACCCCACCCTCCACCAATCACAGCCAGACTTCAATTCCTACAGCTAGACATACCCTCAAATTTTCTGTCGGCATTAGGAAAAATCATTTCCATGATTTTCCCGTCGGCATTTGAAAAAACTAAACATGTTTTCCCGTCGGCATTTGAAAAAAATAAACATGTTTTCCCGTTGGCATCAGGAAATCATACACATATAAAAGCCTCAAACCTATAAACCCTTTAATGTATTCCTACAAAATATTCCGCACACAAATTCCCACGGATACATATTACAACAACACCCGCCCCCACCAAACACAGGCTGCCTTAAAGATAGACCCGCAAATTCCCACGGTTACATGTTACAAAAACCTCACCTGCCCAAATCACAGACATCAACAAATTTCCACAGTCTAACAACAATCATAACTTTCCCGTCGGCATTAGAAAAAATAAAGATGTTTTCCCGTCGGCATTAGGAAAAATCATACAAATATAAAAATCTTAAAGCTATAAACCCCCTTAATGTATTCCCACAAAATATTCCACGCACAAGTTCCCACGATCATACATACATACATACATACAAACATATACTTAATATAAACAAAAAAAGTTAATATAAACAAAAAACTCCTAATGTAAACAAAAAACGGACGGACGGACACACACACGTAGGTATCAAATTTCACAAATTTCCAAGAATTTTAAAATTTCAGCCAAAATTTAACAATTTCAGCCACAATTTAACAATTTCAGCCCAAAATTTAACAATTTCAGCCACAATTTAACAATTTCAGCCCACAATTTCACAATTTCAGCCACAATTTAACAATTTTAATCGGCGCCAGAATGCCCATTCCCCTACTACTGGTACACATTGGGTAGCATATTATAAAAACAGCAATGAAAAAGAATATTTCGACAGCTTTGGAAACTTACAACCTCCTTCAGAAGTACTCAAATATCTTGGTACAAATATAAAATACAACTATAATCAACATCAGAATTTTAATACATTTACCTGTGGACATTTATGTCTTAAATTTCTTTATGAAATAACTGAAGATATTAAATAAAAACACAAACATTTATATTTTACAAAACTCTTTAATATCTTTTTATTCATAATTTAAAAAACGTAATTTGAAATGTTTCCATCATTGTAATTAAAATAAATAAAAAATAAATTATTAAAAATTCCTTGTTTTGCATTTTTTTTTTCGAAAGGAAAATTAGGAATCATCTGTTCGAATATAAAATAACAGAAACTTGTAAGTAGTGAAAAATATAAGGACTTATCCGATTATCTTAATTGTGTCTCTTTATAAAAATATCTAATGGAATTTCACAATATTGTGAAATTCAATTTCTCTTGTGCAGAACCTCAAAGAAAACAAGACTGTGCATGTTTAAGCGATATGAAAGCAAGAATTTGCAAATAAGCAAAAATAAAAATTTTTTTGATCCAACGAAGTAAAGGCAATAAAGAAATAAACACCATTTCATTCTTTTTTCAATATTTTATTTCAAATTTTTTCTTAAAAATTCATATAGATATGTACAATAATTGTTCTTAAAAAATAAATAGGATTTTATTTACAATAATTTTTCTTATTTAATAAATATGATTTTATATACAACAATTTTTCTTAATGAATAGGATTTTATATACAACAATTTTTCTTAATGAATATGATTTTATTTACAATTTAAAAATTAACTAAAAATTAATTAATTTTAACAATTTTCTTGCATTCTAGCAATCTCATCTAGCAACATATCAAGTTCGTATTCAGGGTTAGTTTCCTTAATACGAAAATGATACCATGCATATTAAGGTGGACCTTGAAATGAAATTTTTGCGATATTTTGGTAGATGAGGGCTCTATTCCGTGCCTTTTTGAAAAAAAATGACAATGCCGAAAAAAAAATTAAAAAAAAAAAAATTAGGGGTTGCGCACGAGCCGAGAAAAAGGTCCACTTTGCCAAAATTAGGGGGGAAATTGCCATAGGTCATCAGGGGTCACCCGTAGGGGGGAAGAATGTATGGCCGACCCCCATTAACTTTTTACCGCCAACATTTTCCCCCAAGACGCCCACCCCCTAGCTCCTCCCCTTAGGGGGGTCACCATACAAAAATGGAGGTTGCTCAGTATTTTCGAAAAACACCATAGGTCATCAGGGGTCACCCCTAGGGGGGCAAAATATATGACCGACCCCCATTAACTTTTCATCCCCAACATCTTTTCCGAACAAACTTACCCTCTATCTCTACTCCTTGAGGGACTCCCCATACAAAAATAAAAGAAGCTGTAATTGAGTAGTACTACTAAGCACTTTTAATATAATATAGTCAAATTAACATATTTTTGTTCGCTGATGGGTATTTCTTGCGGTAAGAATCGATAACATGTAGTAAATACTGTTTCTCTTCTTCGCCTTGACACAGTATTCTATTATAATCTTGTATCATTTTTACTCCTCTTTCGGCAGTGTCGTTCACAACGCGCAAGTTATTTACAATTCTACGACCTTCTTGATAGTCTGCGCGAGATTTCCAGGTTGCTGGATTTGCTAGAATGAAATCTTGCGATATTCCAAATCGTACAAATAAATTTTTGGTATTATGAGAGACGAAGTTGCTCAAGTCTTTAGCCAAGAATTCCTCATTCACATCTTTGAATTTCACCTCGATTTTTTTAACGCTGGTGCTTTTGATTACGACGCGAGGAGCTGGGGGAACCGGGTCGTCTTCTTCATCTTCTTCACCTTCTTCGTCTTCTTCATCTTCTTCACCTTCGTCATTCTCATTTTCTAGCAATGCTTGGGCCATTTTGGCCTTCAACTCATTTGAAACCTTGTCATCGAAAAAGGCAAGGGCTATGTGCTCATCGGCGAGATACCATATCATATATATTTATCATTACCCGAGATAAATCCTGGTCAACGGACTTGTACTCGACGATGTCCTTCAAAAACTTCCAATCTTGATTCGGCGCCTCAGCTGCTCGAGAAAAACCAAACCATGCCTTGACGTAAAGTCGCACCACAAAAATACAAACGTGTCGAATACCATTCAATTCACATACAGATAAGTGAAAAGTTCTCCGAAACAAAAACATCTTGAGGCTGTAAATGGCTTTTGCCATCCATCGAGCATGGGAAACGGGTCCTGGAGCTCGGAAATGGTAATTCTCAAGTTTTTCACCCAGAAACAAAAGAATTAATTGTAGCATTTCTTTGTAGTCATCGCGAGGGTGTTTCTCCTTCAATTGATCTAAGCAAAACTCCTTTATGCCGACTTGCATTGCCACAGGAATTTTTCTGACGACTTGATCGTCTATCAAGCCAGAATGGAATGGTTTAACCTTTACAGCGTCCCATTCCTGTTTGAAACGGTCAAAGCAAGGAACGCCTGGTGCACTGGTCTTTCCCATTTTTGTCTCAAAAACTTCCCTTAGCACCAGTTCGTATACGTGGTGTCTGCAAGGTAAATATAAGATTTCTCTCTCCAACAGCCGCTCAAGAGTAACTGCGGCTCCGGAGAATGGGCCACTGTTCGTTGATGTCGTGTCGAAAGAAAGTCCTTGTATTCGATGTGTCATATGCCAAGATGCCAACAGTTGATAAACGGCATGTGCTATTCTGCGGCCTTTTCTTTTCCCATCTTCTACTTTGGGAACTCCAAGAAGTTGTTCTTTTTCTCCGTACGAGACAATTACCGGTAGACGGTCCACCTTCTTTGTACCCACAAAATCCAAAAGCATTTTGCCATCCCAATGGACTACGAAGGATTTAGCTGCGACAAGCTGGAGATAAATGAAACGCGTTGAAGAATAAGAATTCTGAATGAGAGCAAATAAATCTATGCGATCTTACTTCTGGATTGTCTTTCACATAACCCAGCATGTTCTCTCGATTTGAACGCCGACATCTCCGACGCGACGTACGGTTTATTGTGTATTGTTGAGGATCGCGTCCAAATGCTTCTGCCGCCGCTATCATAATGCCGACCGCGTCTCGGTCAGTCACTTTGCACTTGTCCAAAGCTGATAGGACTCGTTCAGTAAAACATTGTTTGTAACCTCTTATGTCACCAACATTTGATGGGCCAGCTTCTGTCGGGAAGTTTTCGTCCTGTCTCCCATTATCATCGCTTGAATCACTGCTTGAAAATTTAGCCACTGCAATTGAAAGAATTTCATTTGAATATAAACATTGGACGAACACACAAAGCGCGAAATAACTTACCGCCTTTAGCGAACTGATCTCTACTAGATTCCGTTGCACGTTTGCGTCGCAACTCTTCTTGTTCTTCGCGCTCAGCTTTTCTTTTCCTCGTTCGAGTATCAGTAGCGTCCACACCTCCCATAGTTCCTGGCCGGCCATCTTCTCTTTGCTTTAGCAGAAACTCAATGTCTTCGGTATTTGTCATTTTCTCAAGGGCGTGTGCGATGTCGAAAAGATTATCCAAGCTATCAGAAAACTTATTCTCTTTTTCTCTAGTGGACTCAGTCTTTCTGTGAGATGACTTTCTTAAAGCATCCCACTCATCGTGCAGCGCAGCTATTTTTCTTGTAACATCTCCTCTGGCTTTCGTCGGAATAGCTGCTTGGCGCCAAAAAATCATCACTGCGTCCGCGACTATAACCGCACTATTTTTCTTCGACATGTTTCGTTTGCGAATGTTGAAGAAATGCATTCTTAGCACTTGCTTCTTCGACGGTAATTTGTTCCCCGTAATATTCATGCTTGGATAACCAATCAAAAAAATATCGTCGCGCGATCTAAGTTGTGTTGTCATCTTAACTTTGGTGGAATATTGGTGGAATTGTGCAACTGTAAATACATAGATTTTCAGTATTTTTGTATGGGGAGTCCCTCAAGGAGTAGAGATAGAGGGTAAGTTTGTTCGGAAAAGATGTTGGGGATGAAAAGTTAATGGGGGTCGGTCATATATTTTGCCCCCCTAGGGGTGACCCCTGATGACCTATGGTGTTTTTCGAAAATACTGAGCAACCTCCATTTTTGTATGGTGACCCCCCTAAGGGGAGGAGCTAGGGGGTGGGTGTCTTGGGGGAAATGTTGGCGGTAAAAAGTTAATGGGGGTCGGCCATAAATTCTTCCCCCCTACGGGTGACCCCTGATGACCTATGGCAATTTCCCCCCTAATTTTGGCAAAGTGGACCTTTTTCTCGGCTCGTGCGCAACCCCTAATTTTTTTTTTTTTAATTTTTTTTTTCGGCATTGTCATTTGTTTTCAAAAAGGCACGGAATAGAGCCCTCATCTACCAAAATATCGACACAAGGTCCACCCTAATGCATATGTATTAATGTTATTTGATCTAATTTTTCTCTTATCGTCTCCATAACTTAAGACTACCTTATTTAGTTGACTAGTATATATCTGATGTAGCTTAGATTTAAATGTTAACATATTATCATACACATTAGTCTTATTAAATAAACAATTTTTATAAATAGCTTAACTATATTTATCTAATATGGCTCTCTTTACCCCCTTCGATTTTTTAACGTCATTTTGATTTTGTACACTGAATGAGTACATTTTTGATCGCAGCCCAACAAATTCTGTCATTATTTTACCGCAATTTTCATCCTTCATCATACTAATGACTTTTTTATTTACTAGTGGAAAATCATAAATATTGTCTGTAGGATCAAATTGTATCAAATTGTTCTTGTATGTCATTTTTGATGTCAGCGTAAAAGTCGTCCGTTTTTATTGAATATATAAAAGAGTCCGTGTCCATATAGTTCAATGAGAGTTTTGTCTTAAACTTAGGTTGCATGTACCCGTAATGGAAATTATACATTTTCCATTTGGACAGCTCGAGTACACAAAATCCTAAGTAAATTGGTTTATTGTAGCAGGTTTTGACTCTAGTCATTTCGATTGCTACCAGATCTTCGGAAAATATAGATAAACTATGAAAATTTTGGTTTTGATATCCAATCCTGGGCACCCAAATGGTTCCGATTCGTTCTCTCCCAACTATTAACAATTTTAACATCTCTCCTCTTATCCACATTTTCCATGGTTTTACCATACACTGCATTATTAAGTAGTTTGAAAAATTTTTTTTCAAAAGCATTTTTAGCAGTGGCCCTATGTCTGGTATTTAGGTCAATATAGCCTTTTAACCATGGAGATTGTTTAAATGCTAGAATACGATGAGTTTTCTTTAAAACTAAGCCATATTCTAAGCACTGTTTCAGAACTCTAAAGTGTATCACGTATGATTGCTTTGTAGAGAAATCGGTTATCAACTTGCTATACTTCGCTTGCATAACTTTTTTATTTTCAGCGCAAAAAGGAAGGTCATTATGCAAGTCGTGTAAATGAGAGGGATAATCCAACGTGACCTCATATACATAACCGTCTGTTCCATTGTCAGCTATGCTGTTTGGGTCCAGATTCAGCTCGTCTTGCGATAACCATCTGAACCCACCATGAGGAAGATATTGCGACATCGCCCAACCATACAAATTGTTAGCGTCTAAATAGACGAGAAATTCTGAGGGCTTCTCTTTATCGAAATCTTCCAAATATTTGTTATTTGCTTTCGAATATCTTTGACTACACTGTACGATCCCTCCACGTACACCTTTTTTTCATAAAATTGTACATGTCTATGTCTGTCAATAATTCTAATTCAATTTTTGTGTATTTGAGCATTGCACCCCAGGAAAGGCCAGGTGCTGTATAATATTGGCATGGATCGAGCTCATAAATACCTTTACAAACTTTTCTAAAGTTCTCGAAAATATCTGTCAGTAAGAGGACATCTGTTTTTAAGTAAAGTTCCATGTAATCTATCATAGTTTTGCAACCAAAAGTATTCCATACCTCTTCAGCATGTGAGTATTCTTCTAAAGAACACTCTTTATTGTTTAACTTATTAAAGAAATCACTGCGTGAAGGCAGCTGACACTCGTCTAATTTTTGGAATGAATTTAGGTACTCATACGGGAAAATACCTTTTTTCTTAATAAGCTGAAATTCTTTTTCTGACTGAAATAAGGACCTTATAGTTCTGAAATCATTATCCGACAAATTGCAGGCTAATGATTCCAAACTCTCAGCTCACTCATTTCTGTAAATTGGGAGAGGGATATATAAAGTTCCTTATTGAGAGGGAGTACTTTCAGTTGCATTGCAATTTCACCTAGTTCTTTAATAAAAAGATGTGAGTCATAATTTGAGTAATTGTGAAAGTAAACTGGTATAAACTTGGGGATTTGGTAATTTAAATTACAGTTATTGTGGGCTGCACCTCTATATTTACCACTAATGTGACAATGATGAATGAATGAATTTTTGACAAATATGACAATTCACCGCACTATAAAAATTATAAATATCGGAAGGGGATAAAGTATCCATTTGTCTATTATTTACTAAGTGACTATTGTATATATCCTCACAGTCTTTAATTAAATATGATACAAATTTTTTTGAGGCATCTTTTCCTGTGTATATCCTTAATTTATCTAACTTATTGCTATGGAGACACTTAATATAATAGCTAAATGCACAAGGAGTGTGCTTTTTGACTAGACTAGTTTTATTACTTACACTATTACTAACTTCTTCCAAGATGCATTCGAAGTCCGCATATACCACGAAGGGTACATCCATTTTTCTTGGATGTCCCTTGAAGCTCAGAATTGCATCCGGACCTGATGGCATAGTTGTAACAATTTTACCGCACTCCGCCTTATGATTTGTCATACCATTTTCGTTATGGGTGTACTGGAGACAGCTATTGCAGAAAATTAATTTGTGTCCATCCCTTGTAGTCTGCTTCTGTAAAAGTCTGTGAATGATAAAAAATAAATAAAAGTTTATAAGTTAAATGTACATAGTATAAAGTATATAAACAAGTATTTGTATCCTTAAAATAAAAAGTTGTATATTTTTTTAACTTACCTTGATATATTCTTTATCAATATGTAGTGATGACCTGCAGCATTCTCTAAAAGTAGTAAGTTGACGTGGTTCACTTTCTCGTCCTTGGTCACATAATAAGCACCAATGATCTGATCTGCTCCCTCATCATACCCAAATACGTTCACACTTATAGTCGGATTGTTTGCCTCAAACTCTTTGATTTTATTAAGTGCTAATGGGTACGTTAAATTTTTGAAATTTAACGCTACACTATTTCGCGTAACAATCGTCTCTGCAGCAATGTCAGGGATATTATACGAACTGCAACGTTTTGGGTGATCGTATTTTGTGGTATCCATTGCAGCAATCAGACACCACTTGAAGCAATATTCATCATTATTTTCAATATTTATGCAGGCAAATCTTCTTACAAGTTTTCCAGGAGTGGATATCCAATTCGAGCCTTTGACGAGCGACGATTTGTTGATGTTGATTTCTGCTCGGACTATGCGTGATAAAGTCCAACCAGAATCTCGCTCTTCGAATTCGGACATTTTGGTTGAAATCTCCTCAACCTGTTTACGTAATATTTCTTCTATATTGTCTGCCTTTGTTAGTAAACTCATTTTGGCTACATGTGATATTATGCACAACTCCAATTCCTCTCCCACAATTTTTATATACTCCGCCACAATACTCACATGAAATTTAATAATTATATGCTTACTTAAATTCATTTGAAGCCTCTCAATAAAAATATGTTTGTTTTCCTTAATAAACTCTTCCAAGAGAAGTTGGTCTTTTTTATTTAGAATTGCATATGTGGCCATATGATTTTTGAAGGCTTTCGATATTTTATAATATCTCACATTATTTTCTTCTGTCCTGACATGGGGAGTACTCATTGGAGTTGGCAGAGTTTCTTCTCCTATTTCTTCTACATCTACTTCTCCATCACTTTCCGGTAAAGTTATGTCCATAGCATCGTTGTATAAGGCCCCTCCAAGGATATCCACACCTTGTTGTTGAGCTTGTTGTTGTTGTTGTTGCTGCTGCTGCTGCTGCTGCTGCTCTTGTTGATGATAAGTAAGAGGTTGCCATTGCATCAAATTGGAATACTGCTGCATTTGGTTATCTGGTGTGACGGGATTATAATTGTAACTTGGATACTCATATTGCATTGGTACTCCTGATCCCAAAAACTGATTATTCCATGACATTGATGTAGGGTAACAGTTAGGCATACCGTATTGTTGATGATTCATCGGTAGTTGATATTGGGGGTACTGTAAAGAGGGTTGTTGCTGATGATGAAATGTATTTAGCTGCTGTTGATGATTTTGAAGAGATGACTGCGGTTGCTCTTGATTTCTGTCCCGGCTTACGATCTCTTGATCCTGCACACTATGATTTTTAACATGGTCCAAAAAGGACTTTTGGTATTTATATACCTTATGACATCTATTACACATATATCCAGAAGAACTCATTTTTAATTAGTTTATGGATTTTCTATTTGAATTTAACACAATTGCTGATGATACTACTTGTAAATACAATAAAGTACTGATGTGTTGGTTATAAAAGTTGGCGTATTTATACGAAAATTAGTAGCAGTAGCCTTGCGGCATTCATAATTTT
Organism: Nowickia ferox; assembly: GCA_936439885.1. Taxonomy (NCBI): domain Eukaryota; kingdom Metazoa; phylum Arthropoda; class Insecta; order Diptera; family Tachinidae; genus Nowickia; species Nowickia ferox. Next base: position 56,667,329 of record OW387023.1, read on the forward strand.
TAATTTTTGTTTCTCTGCTGATGACTGTACTTAGTTTAAAATCCTCTGCTTTAAAAGAATTGTAGACAAAGAAAATTACTACGTTGCAAAATATAAATGTATTCTACACAAGCACAAAATATTCCACGCACAAGTTCTGTACAAGCATTAGGGGGTTCACATACATGAGAACATTTTACATCATAAAATGTCGGTATGATAAATAATTTATTAGCGTGAGGAAATCACACATACACGTTCCCACGATTCATATGAGAATCGCCTAGTATTCATCAAATCTATTTTCTCTGATATTACTGATATAGTATTACGATAACAAATTTATACAGTCTGGCAACACTGGCAATTTTCCCTTTGGAAAAATCATTCTCCCGTCGGCATTAAGAAATATAGTAATCATGCATTGCCGTCGGCATTTGAAAAAAATAATAATGTTTCGCCGTAGGCATTTGAAAAAAAAAAATAATCATGCATTGCCGTCGGCATTAGGAAAAATTAATCATGTATTGCCTTCGGCATTAGGAAAAATTATTATGCATTGCCGTAGGCATTAGAAAAAATAATCATGTTTTGCCGTCGGCATTAGGAAAAATTAATCATGTATTGCCTTCGGCATTAGGAAAAGTAATCATGCATTGCCGTAGGCATTAGGAAAAATAAACATGTTTTGCCGTCGGCATTTGAAAAAAATAATGATGCATTGCCGTCGGCATTAGGAAAAATTAAGTTTCACAACTCCCTCCATTGGTATTAGGAAAAATCATCTCATGATTTTCCCGTTGGTATTAGGAAAAATCATTTTCATGATTTTCCAGTCGGCATACATGTATACTTATGAAATATTAATCTTATGAAACCCCTTAATCCACCCCCACAAAAAAATCACCCGTTCACACAATTAATGCCACCACAAAAAAACACAAGGGTTAATGTAAACAAAAAACTCCTTATGTAAACAAAAACATCAAAGCGCCACCGAAAACACACACACACACACATACACACACGTATCAAATTTCCAAGAATTTTAAAATTTCAGCCACAATTTAACAATTTCAGCCCACAATTTAACAATTTCAGCCACAATTTAACAATTTTAATTGGCCCCGTACTGGGAATCCCATACTACTAATATTATCTACAATAATAATTAACTTTGTTAAACCTAATCTTAGTATTGTTCAAAGTTATCACATTTTGGTTAAATATGACAATACAATTATTAGATGTGACTAAAATATAATTAAGACTAACCATACCATATTATAATAATATTGTTAAATAAATATTTTAACCATATATTGGTAGATCTTTTGCTTAAAACAGCTGTGCGTCAAAGCCGAAATAAATATAAAATAATATTGTTGAAATAAAATGTATATATCGATGGCTTAATTCCAGAGTATGCTAAGTCGACTTAGCATGTTTTGAAGGAGTTTGTTTATTTGAATTTGGGTTGATGTAACTTGAGTCCTGTCAAAAGCTCGAATTAATCGGACGACCCTATCAAAAGTTATGCTCACAATTGTAAAATTGAATTTCTATCTTATACGGCCTTTGAGAAATTCCAAATAAACTTTCAACGCGTCTCCTGTAAAATTCACTTTCTAGACTTAGCGTACTCTGAAATGAAGCCATCGATATGTGCACGTGTACTTACACAAATATGTATGTGTGTAAACGATATACAGACACGCTTGTATAAAGAAATATATTTATATATATTTTTATTGATCTACCCTTTTGTTTTTCTTCATTTATTTGTTTAACACTACGTATGCACTACTGATAACTTACAAACGAAACACTGAACTTTAACTTTTAAAATCTTTTTTACAAGATACGGCAGCATAGATAATTGTGTTTTAATTAAAGTTTGTAGCACTGCCTTTCAGTTTGTTAACAGGGATATGTACACGGCTGCCAGATGTGACGATTTATAGTAATTTTGATAAGTTTTGGTGCTGAAAATGGCAAAATGACGATTTGACGATTTTTTCCTTAGAACTGACAACTTTTCAGTAGTCCAAAAATCTATTGTTATAATTCATATATGTGACAGCGCATAGAGAAAGGGACCTAAGGGTAAAAAAAAATCAATTTGCACTTTTTTTTGATGTGGACAACATCTGAGCATCGAATGAGACCGATCCCATGCCCCAAGAGTGTTCCCGCTCATAGATATGCGCGTTTTATTAAGTGATGGTACACCAAAGATACACGTATTTAAATTTTTAAAATGGCTCTCCTGAACAAAACCGGTTTATACCCTTAGGTCCCTTTCTATTTTGCGCGTCACATATGTATACCCAATAAAAGATTTTGGTGTAGTTTTGCAGATTCTTTCTTAATAATTAATTATTTAATTTTAAAAATTTATTTGTTGATGGTTTCGCGTTAAATAAAAGTAGAATATTGACTTTTATTATATAAATTTACCCTTCCCACTTTGAAATTTTTATGAACGTATGAAATTATGTATGTATATGGGTTCAATTAAAAGAAGTTTTATATACTTATATACTCGTACATGCATACATATCGATGGTCTCAAAAATAAAGGCCGGCCCTAATTCCTATATTCTTTATGAATTGAGTCTTTCAGTGATTCCAATACATTTCACACAAACACACCCCGTCACAAAAACTTATTGCAATATTGTGAAAACTAACGCTTTTACAAAAAAGTTACATTTTGTATATAACACTTTTTATTACGTTTAACCTTCTACTCTAAGGTTAAAATTACATGAGCTTGAGACTAACGATAAATTATAAAAAAAGTCGAAGTTCCCATCAAAATTTTCGCCAAAACTTGGACGTGCTAACTTGGGAACATGTTTGAAAATTTTACCACTGATGGCAACAAAGTTATGAGAGAGTAAAAACAATGCGAATGGCTTAGTGTAAAATTCATATATGAACATGAATTGTTATGTTTTTGTTTTCTACTAAAAACATACATTTATAAAATAAAATAGATGTATACATGTTAAAAAAAGGTTAATTTTCATTTGTCAGATTTTTCTGACGATTTTTCGGCCATGAAATGACGATTATTTTATATATTATAGGGATTTCGACGATTTTTCGATTATTTTATCTGGCAGCCCTGGATATGTACTACATTGTAGTACATAAACACAAAAAAAAAGTTTGGTGTATTCGTGATGTAAATTCAGCAAAGTAAAATTTTTGACAACAGATGTTTGGTTACACGCAGCAATGAGCTTCAAAAAGCAAAAATACATACATATGTATATTTGTGCAAAGTGTGTACCCACTATAAGATGTTTGCGGGCTTATCCTCTTTTGTTTTGTTTAGAATGGTGACGAATTGGTTAAGCAAAAAATTCATCCCATTTCTATTATATCTGGCTACCGTTTGGCTTGCAAAGAAGCTTGCAAATATATATCTGAGCACTTGACCGCTCCAGTTGATGAATTAGGTGGCGATTCTTTAATAAATATTGCCAAAACCTCTATGAGCTCTAAAATCATTGGCGCTGATGCTGACATTTTCTCAGGTATGGTTGTTTATGCTGTTCAAGCAGTTAAAGTATGTTTTAATATAGCCAAATTTTACAGACTAATATAATATAGATTCTAGACCCCAAGGGTAACCCTGTTTACTCTATTAAATCGGTCAATGTGCTGAAGGCTCACGGAAAATCAGCTCGCGAATCACTTTTGATACCTGGCTATGCTTTGAACTGCACCATTGCATCTCAACATATGCCGAAAAAAATTTTTAATGCTAAAATCGCATGTTTGGACTTTTCTTTACAAAAAACTAAAATGAAAATGGGTATTCAAGTTCTTATCAATGATCCCGACAAGTTGGAAGGAATTCGTACTCGTGAATTGGACATTACTAAAGAGCGTATAAATAAAATTTTATCTACTGGTGTCAATGTCGTCTTATGCTCTGGTGGTGTTGATTATTTGTAGAACGTTCATGGGATTGTACTATAAATGAAGGATTTAAAAGAATGTGATTATTTTAAAAACAATGTCACCGATTAGAGTCCTAAACACTTGAAAGATTTTCATAACATCTTTGCCTACGTTCAGTCGCAGTTCCTCTTACGTTAACTTTTATCCATTTATATGAAGTTGATGGAGAAATCAACACGAAAACCAAGCAATCTTAAAGGTAAATATTACACTTTGCTTTACTATTTCAGTTTTTCTAACAAAATTTTCGTTTTTTTAGGTTGGGGGTGCTCGTAGAAAAGAGCACGGCCAGTTTTACGTTGGCAAACGTTGTGTTTATGTGTACAAAGCTGAAACCAAGAAATGCTTCCACAACATCCAGAACGTAAAGCCCGCGGACATGCCTTTTGGGGAAAAGTGAAGTTTAAACGGCAACAGCGGTTGTGTACGTCCTCGTTTCAACAGAAATTTTACCAACCCAGAATTTAAGTTGTTTTAAAACTTAATTCAACCTTAATGTAACAATTTTTTAAATTAATAAAAAAAACATTGAAAATCTTATTCATAATATGAAAAGGTAGTAATTTTTATTGAGTAAATCAAACAAAAATGGGTTTATATTCCGAATATAAAAATGAAGGTATGCACATTTTCTAATATTGCTAAAGTTATTTCCACAAAATAAGCCACAAATGGTTAAGTAGTGTCTATATGCATTTCATTCTTGTTCAAACACACATTTTGAACAGTCACAAGCCTTTTATGCACAGACTCACAAAAACTATTTGAGAATTCACAAATAATATTTTTGGAAAATCACAAAAGAAAAATGACCGTAGTAGGCTTGGAAACTTCTACAAAACCCAGCAAATAATTTATATTCGATATGAATGTATATTATTTTTCATATCGAATATGAACTATTTGCTGGGGTTTCTAAGCCTACTACAATCTTTTTCTTTTCTTAATTTTTTTTCTTTATTTCTTCTCTCTTATTATTTCTGAATTTTCAAATAGTTTTTGAAAGTCTGTGACTGTTCAAAATGTTTGGTTGAAGTCTACTGACGATATGCTAAAGCATCAATGAAATGCATATAGACAATGCTTAACCACCAGCAAATAAATTTCAAATTTAAATAAGCTTATGATAATATGTCGAGTAATCAATTTCTTAAATGAAAAAAGATAATTTTATTGTTTTCTCAAGAGTTGAGTTAACAAGATAATTCAATGAAACTTTCGCCAAATATGGGGATTAATTCTGCATCATTAATTCTAACTTCCAGTATTTTGAATTATAATATTGTTTGAGTAAATGAGCGACATGTAAATGCTACACGTTTGTTAATTAAGTTTTTTCTGACACTCACAAGATTTTTAAATTACATGTGAATTTCAAATCGCCAAAATTATTTTTACATGTTCTAATTTACGAGTTTTGCTTGCGATTTGCCATATTGATTTATGTAGGCCAACTGTTGATTAAAATCGTCATTGGGTAAGTATATAATGGAAAGACAAAGTTAATAAAAAAAAGAAAAGTAGATTTTTTCAATAAACATTTTATGGAACTATTACTATTCACTAAAATCAAAAGAAAACATTTCATTTGTTAAGCATTTGAATATTTCCTTAAAGTTTGGTTTAGGCTAAATACATCAGTTCATTGAGTATACGGTTGCGATTTGAATTCGCAAAACTTGCCATTGTGAACTCTAGAACACCTGTCATGCTATTTCAACTCGCATTGCATATAATAAGTGAAATAAGATTGTCAGAATATGACTAAATATTTTTTTAAACTGACAAATTCCTACAATTAAAAAAAATGCTTGTTACAAGAAAAGTAAACAGACAAATTAAAAAAAATTAATGTTACGTAGACCTTATTGGTTTTTTATCTGATAATGCAGTTTTTATTCATAGCTTCTTCATACATAGGAACATATCGTTGGTCTCAAGTAGAAAGGCCCTAAGTCAAATAATTATAACTACAGGAGAAGGAAAAAAATAATAGAAATTGTCAGCCCAATTATGAATATTCTCGGGGAATTTTTTCCTTTCATTTGTTCCCGGGGTATAATCCTCCTATTTTAAATAGCTGGGGAGTAAGCAAATACGGGAGAGTAAAATCCGGATTAGCTTTTTAATGTTTACATATTTTTCTGCACTAACGCAAAAGTTCAGCAATAGAAACTGAATAAAAATTTTATGTTTTCATTGCTAATAAGATTGTGTGTTAATATAGGTATATATTTTTCTTAAATAAAACAGCGTAACCATATAAAAGCATGCGGAATAACTTTATAGTGAGAAAATGGAGCTAAAACTGCCCATGTGCAGATGCCAATGGATTATATTTCCAATGACTGTATATTCAAAGGAAATTGTAAATTGTGTAGTTTTTCTTATCAGTATTGATATTAGAAGGAAATAAATCTTCCATTTGCCTGCTGTGTGAACTTAAAGGAGGCATGCAATTTGAAGTACTTTTGTATTTTTTCTAAAGGCAGAAATAGTTCATGTTTTTGATGCTTGAATAAAATGGCTTGAATAAAAATACCTAAAACAAGGGGTGCTTATTTAAACTTTTGTTCTAAATAAATGCTTTGATTTTTAAATTTTTGCATGAGTTCCCTTCAAAATGCTTGAGGAGAAAACTCCCCGAGGAAAATTCTCCCGGGGAATTGCTATTCATAATTGGGCTGTGTATGTTCACAATGTAAGTTTTTTTGTACAATTGCTTGTAATGTTTACACTATTGCAATACATTTTTGTGACGAGATGTGTTTGTGTGAAATGTATTGGAATCACTGAAAAACTCAATTTCGTAAAAAATACAGGCCTTTCTACTGGAGACCACCGATATGTATGTATGTTTAACTAGTAGAACATTTTTTGATTAAAACTAGATACCTACTCGTATATCACTTTCATTGTTGTACAAATTTTGCTTACTTAAATTCTTCATTCTATTTTTAATGTTTACATACATATATGTATGTACATATGTATATGTATGTACATTCAATTCCAAAGCAAGGCATTTAACAACTGTAAACGGCGTTCAAGTCAGCAGCCTACATCAGAGTTGGTCAATATGAATAAGCTGACGACGGTAAAAAAAACATAATATTACTGAAAGAGTGGCAACATCGAAATTAAAAAATTATTTTATTTTTAGGGAATGCATATATATTAAAGCTATATATAAAAATAATGTTGTGTATATATTATTATGTACATATCGCGAAAAAAGTTAACAGGAAAAAACAAAAATTGAAAAAAAGGTCGTTAAAGTAACTTGTCGCCAAAGTATATGAACCGTATATAAAAAAATGACGACGGTCGCCAAAATATTGAAAGTCGTTAAATTATACTATATGCAATAAAAGTGTCGTAATAAAATGCTAGGTGCATATATATATATATATATATATATATATATATATATATATATATATATATATATATATATATTCATAAATATATATAACATATATATATAAATATATATACATTTATATATAAATGTACATAATATGGTCGATTTTGAAAGACGTTTGTTGTCTACACCTAACATAATATGTAAGATGACATCGTCAAATTCAATCGCAGAGCGAGTTATGTTACGTGTAGACTTCAAATTAGTGCTATCTCAATCTTATAAGATTTTTTATGAGAGCGTTGTTATAAGAAATCCCATAACAACAATCTTTTGAGATGAATTGTCAAAAAATACACGTACATGAAAATAAATTCGTATGCATGTGTGAGTGTTTCTTAAAATAAATGAAAAACAATGTTTTGGACAATATTTCTGGGATTTTATATGTTCAAATGTGTTAAATTTAATTTGTGAATTAAAGTTTGTGCGAAAAAATGAAAACAAAATATATAATTATACAAAAATAATACATGTTAACTCGATGAGAATTTGCATAAAATGAAATGTTATAAGAAAAGTAGAATTACGTTGTCCTTTTGTATGAGATGAAGAGAAATATCGGCATTTTATTTTTGTTATTCTGCCGACGTTCTCTCACATATTATGTCAGCGTTAATCGCAGTTGTAGACGCTATGTAAAGAATATTTTTTATTAGAACTTCTTTACAGTGGCAACACTGAAAACTATAAGCAGATGGTGTTATTTTAATCAGTTTGTTCTGTTTGTTCTATTTTTGTATTTGTTTGATTTTTTCTGTTTTATTAAAAATATGTGCGATAACTATAAAACTATTATTATCGGCGACGATGATTCGAGCGCCACTCGTTCTCAATAGAAGTCTCGTCGTCAAAGGAAATCGACTGCAGGCTTAAGAAAAATTCAGCACATATGGACTGACGTGAGCATCGTGAGCTCTGGGATTTCGCTTCACCAGAGTACAAGTTGACGAAAATGGATGGATGGCAAAGTGTCGCAGATGAGTTAGGAGTTGATATGCATGAGGCAAAAGTGAAATGGTCATCGCTACGTACCACTTGCATGGTCAATTTGGCAAAGCTAAGAAAAAGAAAATCCGGACAAGGGGCAAATGAGTCACATACCGTTCAGTGGAAGTTTTTCAAAGGAATGATGTTTTTGCAAAGCAATAATCTACAACACTCAACTTCTTCAGCATCAGCGCTTAATTTTGTATCATATTTCTTTTTTTTATCCTATTTTTCATATTCAAATATTAATTTAATGCTGGTTATAGGAATCTGATGACATTAATCGTTCGATTGCAGAGGAGTTCTCGGCATCGTCATCACAATCAGAGTTTGAGTTCACATTCGGCAATCAACGTACACGTTTAAGATCGAGCGCGTCTATGCCTACAACGTCATCTTCATCATCGTGCGACTCTGGGAACTTGAATGCCATTTCGATTCTTAACACAGCCGTGGCAGCATTGCATTCATCTGATACTAATTCAACCTTCTGCGATAGTCTCTTGGCTGAATTGAGAACACTTTCGGAGCCAAGATCACGAACTTTACGTTACAAAATATCACGCCTGATGATGGATTTTATGGAACCAAGTCAGGAGCCAACACCAATCTAACCTGTTCGAGATTTGAATCAAAATAGACAAGACCGTGAGGAGCTACTCAACTGCGTCGATGTGATGTAGTATGTGTATAAATGTTACATATCGAATTTAACTTTTTTACCAAAATAAGTTGTTGTTTAAGTTAACAAATGAGTAGTGAAATAATATTAAACTGTATGGAGTAATTGTCGAAAACGCGCCATGAAAGTAAAATTTTTAGTGGAAACAAAATCAAAATTACTTAAATTTTATCAACTTATTGTTTTTCATGCAAATTTTAAAAATTATAAAAAGGCAGAACAAATCCTAATTCGCAGTTTATCAAAGATAATCAAAACTTTTCATCTGCATACATATGTACATATGTATGTTGAAAACAAAAACAAATTCGGGTGTCTTGGTTTTGTTTCCAAAATACATACTCATTATGGACATATATAGATAAGCAGACGAAAGTTTTGATTATATTCGATAAACTGCCAATTAGGATTTGCTGAGCCTTTCTATAATTTAAAAAATTTTTATAAAATACAAAAAAAGATGATAATATGATAATATTTGAGTGATGTTGTGTTTTCGGCAATTAGGCCTCAAACTTGAAGACTGAATTAAGTTATTTATTGTTAATGATTTATTTATATTTTTATTTATTTTTTAATTTAATTTTAATAAAATAAATTTAAATTAAACTTTTTTTTTTTTTTTTTAATTTCCTTAATTTTTAAAGGCTTTTATTTCACTAGCAATTTATGTAAATATGTGTGTTTGTCGGGTGCAATGTTGCAACTCAACTTTGAAGCAGGTAACTTCAACCGACTGAGCTGAAGTTTGGTATACATGTTTACTTTGGAACACATTGCTTGGTTAGCGATCCTATATGTATAAGTAAATTAATACATTCCAACGTTTGGCATACACATAATACAAACCTTTGTAATTATAAAAAACACTTCCAGAGTTAGCCGGAGCTATTATCACAACATGCTTGCCATCGATAGCTCCAATGCAATTGGGAAAATGCCACCTCGTATTGAACTGCTGTGACACTCCTTCCCATTCTTCCTCACTTTTCGGTAACTACGTGTAAAAAAATTAATAATCACAATAAGATTATTGTGCACTTAAAAATCAAAAACTCACCTTAAAATATTCTTGAACAAGTACACTATATATTGCATCAAGCACTTCTGGAATAATGCGTAAGATAGTCGTCTGCGGAATGTGGAAAGTGTACTGCAGAGATGTAAAATTTTCGCCTGTTGCCAAGTAGAGGAGCGCCAACGTCAAGCGATTTGCTGGTGAAATGCTCAATCGCATGTTAGTGTCATTCTTCCGGATGTATGGTGTCACCAAATGCAGCAAATGATCAAATTGGTCTGCTGTCATACGCACAAATCCGCGATACAGATTAGGCTCTTCAGCACGCAATTCGTTCATCAATTTAGCACAATGCCCTTCCGTATCGGGTTTTTTCAACCAATTTTTCGTCCACACACTACGTACACGCTTGGTTTTTTTACGATCTTGCCCATCGTCAACATCATTTAAAATATAAGTAGCCAAAATCACGATTGCAGCGCACTTCCTCTTTGACATTTTAATAATTTTTAATTAACCAAAAAATTTAATGCACTAAAAGACCACATAAACATATGGTTTTCGCTTATAGAATTTTATATTTATTTTGGAGTTTTTCCTATTTTTATTTATTACCTTGACATAGGTAGCGATTTAAGACTGATTTTACAATGTTTCTTAATCTAAAATTATAACTTGCTTATTACTTAATTTTGTTTTATTTTTTATGTTCTCATTATTTTACCATTTCCAATTAATATTAAAATGATTTAAAAGCATTTCGAAATAGTAAATGTTCCAATTAAAATAATTCTTGCAAGAAGTGAAATTTGCGCCATCTGCGCAATTCATAACTATTTAATGACAACAAATAAAGCTAAATACGCTCCGAAAAATTCGTTTGATCAATACGATGACGAGGGAAATATGGTAAATCCTGGTGAATGGCGCTCAGAAGAGCAGATTCAATTGACATGGTTTCCCTTTCAAAGCCAAAGATATTGCACAGATGATGCAAAACAAATTCAAAGTGAATTTGCGACTTATTTTGTTGATGAAGGTGACGTCCCATGGCAATATGATCGCATATGAAATGTTGCTGAATGAGAAGATATTCACCCTTATCGTGGTTGGCGTATTTCCACTCCGACTACGGCGTTTTTGTAATAGGTTAAGGAGTGGATTTGTTCTTTAATCTAGGACAAAAATGTCCTAGGCAAATTCAAAGTTTGCCAACCACGATAATGGTTTGAAATCCATTTTAAATCTAAACTTAAGTATACAAACTTGAAAACAATTTAAAATAAAATTAAAAAGGAACAAAACTAAAAGTTTTTAGCATGCTCCTTCATTTGATACTCATATTGTAGGAGTGCATTAAAAAAAACTAGTCTCATTTTTTGTGATCCGTCCTTTGGAACACATTGCTAACCAAGCAATGTGTTCCAAAGTAAACATGTATACCAAACTTCAGCTCAGTCGGTTGAAGTTACCTGCTTCAAAGTTGAGTTGCAACATTGCACCCGACAAACACTCATATTTACATAAATTGCTAGTGAAATAAAATCCTTTAAAAATTACGGAAATTAATTAATAAAAAGATCGTCTAATGTTTTTGGTCTCTAAAAGTTTAATTTAAATTTAGTTTATTAAAATTAAATTAAAAAATAAATAAAAATATTTCATTAACAATAAATAACTTAATTCAGTCTTCAAGTTTGAGGCCTAATTGCCAAAACACAACATCACTCAAATATTATCATATTATCATCTTTTTTTGTATTTTATAAAATTTTTTTAAATTATAGAAAGGCTCAGCAAATCCTAATTGGCAGTTTATCGAATATAATCAAAACTTTCGTCTGCTTATCTATATATGTACATAATGTGTATGTATTTTGGAAACAAAACCAAGACACCCGAATTTGTTTTTGTTTTCAACATACATATGTACATATGTATGCAGATGAAAAGTTTTGATTATCTTTGATAAGCTGCGAATTAGGATTTGTTCTGCCTTTTTATAATTTTTAAAATTTGCATGAAAAACAATAAGTTTATAAAATTTAAGTAATTTTGATTTTGTTTCCACTAAAAATTTTACTTTCATGGCGCGTTTTCGACAATTACTCCATACAGTTTAATCTTATTTCACTACTCATTTGTTAACTTAAACAACAACTTATTTTGGTAAAAAAAAGTTAAATTCCATATGTAACATTTATACACATACTACATCACATCACATTAAAATTTGTTATTTTTTTTCTTTAAGTTATAGCACTTCTGATTTTATTAGGAAAGCAGAGAAAATTTCAATTTTTTTTATCGGCTTCAATTAAAATTTAATGTATCATTTTTTATTGTATCGACGCAGTTGAGTAGCTCCTCACGGTCTTGTCTATTTTGATTCAAATCTCGAACAGGTTAGATTGGTGTTGACTCCTGACTTGGTTCCATAAAATCCATCATCAGGCGTGATATTTTGTAACGTAAAGTTCGTGATCTTGGCTCCGAAAGTGTTCTCAATTCAGCCAAGAGACTATCGCAGAAGGTTGAATTAGTATCAGATGAATGCAATGCTGCCACGGCTGTGTTAAGAATCGAAATGGCATTCAAGTTCCCAGAGTCGCACGATGATGAAGATGACGTTGTAGGCATAGACGCGCTCGATCTTAAACGTGTACGTTGATTGCCGACTGTGAACTCAAACTCTGATTGTGATGACGATGCCGAGAACTCCTCTGCAATCGAACGATTAATGTCATCAGATTCCTATAACCAGCATTAAATTAATATTTGAATATGAAAAATAGGATAAAAAAAAGAAATATGATACAAAATTAAGCGCTGATGCTGAAGAAGTTGAGTGTTGTAGATTATTGCTTTGCAAAAACATCATTCCTTTGAAAAACTTCCACTGAACGGTATGTGACTCATTTGCCCCTTGTCCGGATTTTCTTTTTCTTAGCTTTGCCAAATTGACCATGCAAGTGGTACGTAGCGATGACCATTTCACTTTTGCCTCATGCATATCAACTCCTAACTCATCTGCGACACTTTGCCATCCATCCATTTTCGTCAACTTGTACTCTGGTGAAGCGAAATCCCAGAGCTCACGATGCTCACGTCAGTCCATATGTGCTGAATTTTTCTTAAGCCTGCAGTCGATTTCCTTTGACGACGAGACTTCTATTGAGAACGAGTGGCGCTCGAATCATCGTCGCCGATAATAATAGTTTTATAGTTATCGCACATATTTTTAATAAAACAGAAAAAATCAAACAAATACAAAAATAGAACAAACAGAACAAACTGATTAAAATAACACCATCTGCTTATAGTTTTCAGTGTTGCCACTGTAAAGAAGTTCTAATAAAAAATATTCTTTACATAGCGTCTACAACTGCGATTAACGTTGACATAATATGTGAGAGAACGTCGGCAGAATAACAAAAATAAAATGCCGATATTTCTCTTCATCTCATACAAAAGGACAACGTAATTCTACTTTTCTTATAACATTTCATTTTATGCAAATTCTCATCGAGTTAACATGTATTATTTTTGTATAATTATATATTTTGTTTTCATTTTTTCGCACAAACTTTAATTCACAAATTAAATTTAACACATTTGAACATATAAAATCCCAGAAATATTGTCCAAAACATTGTTTTTCATTTATTTTAAGAAACACTCACACATGCATACGAATTTATTTTCATGTACGTGTATTTTTTGACAATTCATCTCAAAAGATTGTTGTTATGGGATTTCTTATAACAACGCTCTCATAAAAAATCTTGTAAGATTGAGATAGCACTAATTTGAAGTCTACACGTAACATAACTCGCTCTGCGATTGAATTTGACGATGTCATCTTACATATTATGTTAGGTGTAGACAACAAACGTCTTTCAAAATCGACCATATTATGTACATTTATATATATATGTTATATATATTTATGAATATATATATATATATATATATATATATATATATATATATGTATGTATATATATATATTTATATATATATATATATATATATATTTATATATATATATATATATATTTATATATATATATCTACTGGCTCTTGTTCATCTGTAGCCTTTATTTTCATTAAATTCAGTTTGGAAGAGTTTGCATATTTCTGTATTCTGTTTTCTATATCTGTTGTTGTTTTGTGTTCTATTCTATTTCTTCTTTCATATCTTCTACTGTGTCTTGTTGAAAGTTTTGTTTTGTTTCTTACGACACATTTTTTTTCTTATCGTTTGTTTTTCTATCCACTTTCATCTCATCTTCCGTGGAGTGGCAGGTCACACTACTAAGACACCTAAATAATTAAGCTATATATACATGGTTTTACCAAATTGTTATGGGAAACTTTTTCTGAATTTCTAATTTTAAGCTTAACGTTTACAGGCGTTGGAACTTGTGAGATTTCGTAAGGGCCTAACCAGATGGGCGATAATTTGTTTTTTGGGGCTTGGTTTTTCAGATGTACTTGTTGCCCTACCTTGAATGTCCTTGTCTTTGTCCCCTTGTCGTAATGTTTCTTGGAGTATGCTTTGGCTTGATCTTGTCTTACTAATTGAAAGCTTCATTGTATTTGATATTTTAGGATCTTACTGAAATTATCTGCATTATATACGGGTGACGGATTTTCCTTTAATTTAACAGGTACTTCAAACTCGAATCCATATAGGACTCTATTAGGTGTTTGTTTGGTGGACGTATGCCTCGTATTATTGTGCACATGCATAGCATGATGTAGCCACTCATTCCAATTAGTGCCATCCATCTTTACGAAATTTCTCAAGTACTCTGCCAAAGGCCTATGAGTTCTTTCCAACGAGCCGTTGGATTGCGGATGATAGGGGATGCTGTTAATATTTTTTGTTCCTAACAGCTAAAAAACCTCTCTAAATAGTTCCGAAGTAACATTTGAGCCATTATCAGTCACTAAAACTTTGGGGATAAAAAATGGGAAATTATTTCTTGTAAGAATTCTTTTGCCACCGTAATTGCTTCTATGTCTGAAATTGTAGCACATGCAAGGAATTTAGAGAAATCGTCCAAAAATGTTATTATATATTTGTTACCCCTAGCAGATTCTGGCAACGGCCTAACAATATCCATATAAATTCTTTCAAATGGTCTATTCGGTGTTTTCGTTAAAACCATCGGCATCCTTTGTACTTTTTAACTTTTGTGTCGTTGGCAAATTTTACACATGGCAACATAGTTTTTAATTTGTCGCTGCATACCGTACCACTTGTACTGACTTCTAGTGCGGTGGTATGTTTTGAGTGACCCTTGGTGTCCTCCCAAAGGTGTAACGCGGAATGTCTTTATTACCCTTTTAATATCTTCTTTATTAGTTAAATACACTGCGCTATCTTCCGGTTCCGTATCCTCGTTCGCATCTAATTCGTCGGATAGCCCTTCGCTTGTCTTACGTGATTTTTTTTTTGACGTTCTCTGGCTTTTTCTCTAGTTACTGCCCCTATGTTCACTTCTTTTACTGGGAGGCGACTAAGAGCGTCCGCATTCTGATTGGATGATTCCCCGGCTTATAACGTATCTCAAAATCGTATTCCAATAGTTTGAGTCTCAGGCGGCCCAATCTGCCTTCTTGATTCTTTAAATTGGCAATGCCTTTTAAGGGTTTGTAGTCTGTGAAGACTGTAAAGTGTCATAAGGCCGAAATGTCTTTGATGCCCATATGATGGCGAGTAGTTCCTTCTCTATTGTAGAGTATCGCTTTTCTGTGGCGCTAAGCACTCTGCTCGCGAAGTCGATAGGTAAATCACTACCCGGCTCTCCTTCAGAAAGAATAGCTCCTAGGGCTTCATTACTGGCATCAGAGGTCAGAATAAATGGTTTTGTAAAATCACGGTATTAAAGTAGAGAGGGATTGGCAAAAGCGGCCTTCAATTTGTCCATAGCTTGTTGGCACTCCTGAGTCCATTCTAACTTGACGTCTTTCCTTAATAATTTGTTAAGTAGCAGTGCTATGACCGAGGAGTTTGGTATAAACTTCCTATAGTAGTTCCCCAGTCCCAGAAATGCTTGTAGTTCTTTGATATTTCTGGGCGGCGGTATATTCTTAACAGCTCTTGTCTTACTTGGATCCGGTAATACTCCCTTTTCCGAACATTCCAGATAAACTACCTCCTTTTGAAGGAAATTACATTTTTCAGGATGTAACTATAGATTATGCCTTCTGAATACGTTTAGGATCCGCTTTAGTCGTAATTGGTGGGCCTCTAGATTTCTTCCATAAATTACTATGTCGTCCAGATATACAAAACAATCGATTCCCTGCAGACCCATTAATATCGAATTCATAATTCTTTGGAAGGTGGCTGGAGCTCCTGTTAAGCCGAATGGCATACGATTGAACTCGAAATGACCCAAATTTGTACTGAAAGCCGTTTTCTGTCTGTCACTTGGGTCCATTAAAACTTGATGGTACCCACTTGCTACATAAATCAAGAGTATAAAAATATCTGCTGCATCCCAGTTGGTCCAGAATCTCATCAATCCGTGGTATAGGGAAAACTTGTTTAATTGTGGCGTCATTCCATTTCCTGAAATCGACCATCAAACGCCAATTTTTATTTCCATTCTTTCCCGCCTTTTTGGGTACTAAAAGAATTGGGGAAGTACTGGGAGATATGATTCCATCCTTGACCATCTGGCCAGCTTGTCTATTAATCTCATTTCGATGGACCTCAGGTAACCTATATTGTTTAGTATTTATTGGGGGTTGACAGAGATCAGTTAACATTTCGTGTTTAAGTATTCTCGTGTACGTTAGACTGTCTCCGGGTAGTTGAAACACATCGTCGTACGATTTCGAAATATTTTCAATCGAAACCCGTTCCGCAGGGTTAAAATCTGGGCTCAACGGTACTGTTGCCATAAGTAATTTATTTCTCACAGTTTTGTCTGTAGCTCCTATTGAATTTATGTCTTTAATCTTTAGTCTTTAATTTTTCGTTTTTTCATTGGTATTTATTGCAGAATCATTGGTGTTTAAAACGGGCACAAATGCGGTTCCTTTTTTGACCGGTGTTAAAGTTCCACCCACAAAAACCCCTAACAAAATTTCTAGTTTATTTATTATAATTTCTCGTTTAGCTGTTGTAACTGTGACTGGTATAACTGACTGAGAACGCTCCTTGATAGATAATTTTTCGGCTATACACACCTGGGGGTTTCTCCTTCTGTAGTAAGGGGTAAGGAAGCTATTTCTTGCTTATTATCAAAAAATTTAATATTTTTGTTAATTGTATCAGTAACAGTTCTGTTCCATAATACGTGTCTACCGTGGTACTACATGCATCTGCAATGCAAGTTTTTTTATGCATGCATGTTGTGCAGTTATTGTTCCTTTCGTTGTGATATTTCCCTCAAATGCGCCTGACAAATCTTTTTGTATGCTAAGATCTATCTCCAAGTGTGGTGCTAAGGCTTCAGCTTTTACTAATGTGGTAAGGATAAGTTTTTACCCAGTGTTTCATTACATGGAAAATCAATAAATGCGTAATTTTTCTCTACTATTCTACCGTTTTCACTCTGTATTTTCTGTAGATGTAGATGTATTGTGTAGATGTTTTTACTCCAATGTATTTTTTTGCTGGGTTTTTTGTGTTTTACGTGCACTTAGTTAAATGCTAATACACCTTGATTATCTGATTTGTCTTTGCTGTCAATGCTATCTTGTGTCCATAAATTTTCGGCATCCCAACCCATTAGTTTGGACTGGGCCGCCGCGAATTTCCCGAGTTTTTTGCTGGACAGTTAGTTCTTAGATGTCCCGATTCATTACAATTATAGCATTTCGGTGGGTCGTTTCTCACACGCCCATGACGTATTTGATTCATGTTGGCATTTTTGCACCTTCGGGTCGTATATTGTTGACCACTTTGCCTATTATTGTGTTGTTGCCTCTGATCATTGTCATTTCTTCTAAAGTAATTACCGTCAGACGTTTGCCAGTTTGTGTTCAGCGGTGTGTTTTGGTTGCGTACTTCGTTTTCTGAATATCTTGGCTGTGGTTTTCTGCAGAACTGATTTTCTGCGTGTTCGGACGTTCTGCATATCCTACAGAATAATGCTCCTAATCGTTTTCTGCATTCCACTTTTTTATGTCCCTTATTGTTGCAGTAATCACACTTGTCAGTTCTAGTGCCTCGGTTTGATTTACATGATGGCCAATTTCATGTCCATATTCTCCGCAGTTTATGCAATATGGTGTGTTAAGCCTTTGCTCACAATTTGTTCTTGTTGCTTACAGAAACTGCATTCAGTTGTCAGGGTAATAGTGTTTATTGTAATTTGGTTTTCTCCAAAAAGTTGCTCCGCTTCCTCTACTACTTGAGTTAGTTTCTGTAAACCCTCGATTTCTTGGCAAATAAACTAGTTCTTAATGCCTGGTCCCTAAGACCTTTAATAAAGATTCTTACTGCTATTCTTTTGAAGTCTTCCAGTATCGTTTTCCTATTACCTTCTTCGCTCCATTCGTTTGTTACTATACTCTCTGCTTCATTTAGCAAGGCCTCAAGTCGACTACCAAATCTGCCCACTGATTCTTTAATTCCTTGCTTTCACGAAACTATGAGTTCTCTTATTTGATCCTTGATTTTCCTCTTCAAATTCACATTTTTAATTGAATCGCACAAGGCATCTATAGTCCCGTAACGTAAGCTGGTCCCATTAATCGTAGTTTCAGGCATTCGATAATATCTTGTGTTGTGACTCCGGTTTCTTCTGAGGCTAGTTTTCATCCTTGAATGAAATGAAAAACTTCCGATGTTAAATCTGGTCCTTCGGTTCCAAAAAATGTGGGGACTATATTGTTTACTATTTTGGTAATTGTTGAGATTGCAGGCATCCTGTATGCTTTTGTATTTGTACTACTGGAATCTCCTTCGGTGGTTATAGGGGATGATGGGCACTTCCTGAGTTAGTCGCGAGCTTCTTGCAGGTACTTATCGAATTCCTTTTTAAACTGAACTTCTAGTCCTAGATCTCTGAATTCCTTCTCGTATTCTGCTAAGTCTACGAATTTCCTTTTTAAAGTTTCTGTTTACAGTTTTTTTTTTGGCGTTTGATAGTAAAGTCTTCACTTTATTCAATTACCTCTTTCCTTCTTGCTCCTTGAGAAATTTTTTATTACGCTCTGTTGTATTTGTGTTTTCTTGTTCCATAATTTCTTGTTGTGTCTGAATTATTACTGATGGAATTTATTGCGTGGTGTGTGATAAGTCCGTTGCTGTGGATTTTTCTGACAAACTTATTATACGAGTTGGTGAACGAGATCTGTAGGCAATGTTTAGTTCTCTCTTCGCGTTTGATAATGCTACCGATAATATTTACATCGAGTCGTTCTTCTCGCTAATCAAATATTTTAACTTTAACTGTTTTTCAATCTCCTTTTCACTAAGCCCCTTCTGTCGTAACTCTAATCTTAACTCTTCGTTGTGTTTCACCTGTTGTTCTAACAACTCATTTGTGTAATCTATATCACTTTTAAATTTTTTGCTAAATTTCTCCAAACCTAATATCGACTTTTCTGGTTCTTCGATACATTTTCTGAGTTCCCTTGACTTATTACCGTTTAATTCACATATCACTCCCAGTATATACCCTTCTTCTTTTTTTTCATGCGTATGTATTTATTTATTGTATCTTCAAAACATGAACTAACAATAAGTATTCAAATCTTAAATCTAGATATAATAATTAGGCCCAACCAGTGTCAGGCATAAATTTAGTAATAGTAATCAATAATACATAAATATAGTATTAAACACAAAAATATTTTCAAGCTGTTTCATCTCGAGTGTTGAGTATTAGAGCCAGGATGTCCCTCTTTTTTAAGCGGATGTGTCCAGTAAAATTCAAGATGTTACGATCAAGTGGATTAGGATGAGACTAGAGTTTTGTTAAGTATTTGCCTGCGTATTTTTTAATTTCTTCAGTAGCTTGTGGAAAATTTAAATCACGATGTAAATTTGAATTTTTGATGTACCATGGAGCCGATGTTATCAGTCTTAAAATCTTGTTTTGCCTTCGTTGGACTTTTTCTACGTTTGAAGCTAAAGCAGTGCCCCATAGATGAATTCCGTAGCACCATATAGATTTCAAAAGCGACTTGTATATCAAAAGTTTACAATCTAGACTCATGGTGGAATTTCTACTAATCAGCCAATGTAACTGAGCTTATTTTAGTTTCATTTGTGTTAGCTTAGATTCAATGTGGTGTTTCCATATAAGCCGTCGGTCAAGTTGTATACCAAGGTATTTCACATGTGAGTGTTGAGGAACAATTTTATTATTTATTCTAATGAAAGAAAAAGTATCTTTTCGTAGGGCAAATGTTATCTGTTCGTTTACTTTTGTTCTCAATAAGCCTAGACATAGTTCCAGCTGTGTAATATGTTCCTGAAGATATCTCACGATCTAACGAGTCGTGAGAGTTTTCGTGCATACTAAGGCAGACTATATCATCGGCAAATGTAGATGTGTGGATGTTACTTCTCACAGGCATATCACAAGTATAAATGAAACACAAAACTAGCCACAATATACTACCCTGTGGCACACCGGATGAGATCGATTCGGGCACACTCATGAAGTCTCCTTCCACAACAGTGAACTTCCAGGCAAGAATATAACTCTGCAAAAGATTAGGAATGTTTATTGGTAGGTATGTCTTCAATTTTAAAATTAGGCCTTCATGCCACACTTTATCAAATGCCTGAGAAACATCAATAAAGAGGACAAAACAATATTTCTTTTCTTTAAATGTTCTTCTTATAGATTAAACCAATCTATGCGTTTGTTCAATGGTGCTGTGCTGACTTCTAAAACCAAATTGATGATCCGGTATGCACGAATTATCAGTTAGAATTGGGTTCAATTTTATCATGAGTAGCTTTTCGAAGAGCTTTGACATTGTTGACAGTAAACTTATTGGCCTGTATGACTCAGTCTTGGTAAGATCTTTGCCCCACTTTGGAATTATTTTGACCTTGGCAAGCTTCCAGTGATGTGGATAATACTCCAGTCGTAAAATGGCATTAAAATTAATAACAGGATTCTAATTGCAATACGAGGCAACTTCATCAACATCTGATTACTAATTTCATCAATACCCGGAGCTTTCTTTGGGTTGAGTTCAGCAATTAGTTTTTGTACCTCATGCATCTTAAATTTTAAGGGTCGAGGGGGTAGAGAAACTACATACGGCAAATCAACAACGCCCGTGCATGTATTTGGGGTAAATACGGATTTTAAATGCTTAACAAATATGTTACCTTTTTCAGTATAACTTCTTGCACAACCTGCGGTAGAAGTGCGCAGAGGTGGTTTAAACTCAACGGGTGTTTTAAGTTTTCTCGCAGTGCGCCACAAAGAGTAATTAGATGCTGGTGTGACATCGAGGTTTTCTAGATAATTTTTAAGAGATGCAGTTCTTTGAAATGCAAGCAAAGTCGTTTAGTGCACTCTTTAAACCTGATTTTATGTTGTGGTGATCTGTGTTGATGCCATTCCCTTCTAGCTCTTCTTTTTTCACCTACGAGACGTTTAATATCCGTAGAATAAATTCTATTAAACCCAGTATGCGGGTGGGAGGTAGTAGCATGTTTAGCAGCCTGCTTAATATTTTCGTAAAGATTCGCATTGTTAGATTTAATATCACCGGATGTTCTTAGCGTTATGTTTTCCGTGCAATGACTACTAAGATATTTTTTGAATCTCAGCCAATTAACATGATTGATCATCTTCACATATGGGTGAGGTAAATCACTTCTAAGTGAGTTATAGATTGTAACAATAGTGGGAGAGTGATCGGAGGAGAGATTTAGGGAAGTTTCGACATTAACTAGATCACTAGAAATATTTTTCATGACTCCAAAATCTTAAACATACGGTATTTTTTGTATGTCTGTAGGCCACTAAGTGGGCTCTTCACTCGAAATGACGTCCAAGTTCATTTTTGAAATTGTGTTGAACAATGGTCTGCCTCTAAGTGCAACAAGGCGTGAACGTATGTTGTGCATTGTAGTTTCCAGCTGCTATGAAACAAGGCACAAGAGATTTGTAGAAATCGTCGTATGGATCGTCAGTGATTGAGATTTTGGAGGGGAGTAAATTGATGATATAACGAAATTTGTACAAAAATTTTCAACACAAATATTAGTTGCTTGTCAATTTACTGCACAGATGTTATCAATAATGTAGTACTTGAGTCTTCACTTTATTAAACTTGCTGATTCACCGCATGCTCTTCCTCTCGGGTCCTTAGTATCATATAAGGTGTAGCCATTCATTTTAAATAAGCCTCTCGAAGTCAAATGAGTCTCAGAAACTAACAATTCATCAATATTTCTTTCCAAAAGGAAGTGCTAGATCTCATTTTTGTGTTGGCGAATGCCGTTTGCGTAACAGAAACATATTTTTAACGTGTTCATGGCTTGTTAATTAATGCTTGAAGTAGAGTATTCTGCATTCGCAGCATTTCTGGCATCATGTTAGTCATATTTGTAGTAAAGTTGTTTATAGTTTGCACAAGATTATCAATAGTGGCTTCAAGGCGACTGAAATTAAAGCTTGTGTTAGCATATGGTGGATTACTTGGTGGGGACACTTTCTAAGTGGGAATAGAATTTATCTTAACAGCATCGGCATACGAGGAAAAGTGGCGGAGTAAGCGTTTGCAGATTGAGCTAATTTAGGTTTTTATCCCATAGTCTGTTTAACGGCAGAATATGCAGGTCATCCGCTGTAGTTAGCAGTGTGATTACGTCCACAGTTACTACATTTTTTCAGCTTGATCTTTTGGCTTCGTACAGCTAATAGAAACTTGCAATTCACTGCAGATAACTGTAGGTAATTTGCAGTAAGTTTTTGTGAGGCCACGATTACGTGGCTCTTCAACTGTGATTTTTTGGTGTAAAAGAAACTTTACGCTATAAATTGGATGGGTTTAATTTTTTTCAATTGTATGTCATTCGGCTCCAGTTCGACCCGAAATAGGGGTTGGGGGACTTTTCTCTGTTAATTATATTAGTAAAATTTTTAACCTTAAATCCTTTGTCGATAAGAGCACATTTTAAGTCTTCGGGGTCAACATATGCATCTATGCCCTTTAACACTATTTGGAGGCCTTTAGCACTTTTAAGTTGGTAAGTGTAAAAATTTGTTTTGTTTTTTTCAAATTCACTAATAATTTTTCGGAAACCTTTTTCATCATATATTCGGATCTTAGTTTCATCAATATTACCTCGTTTAATTGGAATGATGTGAAAAGTATTTTCACCAATGGCCGACAATAGTTTTTTAGAAGTGCGTTAGAGTTTTTTTCTCTCAGATAGATAGGTGGTGGCTTCAAAGACTTTTGCGATGATGCAGGGGGCTTGTCGCTATTGTCTTGCAATAATGAAAACCGATTTTGACGATTAGTAGATGATGCGCTGTTATCCCTAGACATCTTTGGAGCAGATGAAATTTTAAAAGAATTTGCCTTCGCCCACGCTTTACCACAGTTATATATTTGTCCATTCCGACTTGGACCTTGGGTTTGGTGCTACTGTTATCTGTAGTGATAACTTTGTTGAGTGATGTGCACGAGCCCGAAGGGGATGATATCAATGACTTATATGAAGATGTACTAGTCAATTGTAATGTTAACGAAACACTAGTTGGCATTGGACAAAGCGAAGTTGATCGCTAACGAAAATGTGGCTTTGCCGTTAGAAAAAGACTATCATCAGATTTTTACTTTTATTGTTAACATTAAGAGCTTCAGAACTCACAGTAAAATAGGCATTTCGGCCGTTAGAACTCACTTCACAATTTTTTGTTTTTGAGGTACTCGTGTAGAGCATTCCTCAAGGGCACTTTTTTTGCGGTTTTGTTTTTTTGTTTTTGATTTTTTAATTCTTGCCAAAAAAATATCAGCAATATTTGCTTTGCTCATTTATCAAAGTATTAATGTTATCATATATTACGAATATTTTTTGTATGATTTTTTATTTGTTTAGTATGTACATATATATGAAAAAAACTCCGCTAATACGTCTGTTCACTATGAAGGTTCAGCGAGAACTCTAACTTCTTCTAACTTGGTAAATTTATTATTTCTTACAATTTCGTTATGAGTATTGATAAATGTTCTATCAGAATTAAAGGCTTTCAACTCTGACGATACATGTACTTGTAGACTACCAACGTTAATGTTGTAGTCATTTAATTGCAGTATGAGTTTGTCCGTTTGTTTTTGTGGACTGTCCATTTAATTAAATTTATACTTACCATCCTTACGACTCGACCAAACCCGGACTTAGATTTTTGTGGCAAAAAAAATTTAATTTTTATTCTGAGGCAAAAATACACTTTTGTTTTTATTATATTACTATGGTAATAAAGACCAATTTGCATCCACAAAATCGACTGTACTTTCTTTTCACTGCCTCTAAGGCGAGCTATAAAAGCTGTACCAACAAAAACTTTCCAAGTCCAAAACAGACGAAATTATATGGTAGCAATGATCAATTTGCGGCAACTAAACCGACTGCACTTTCTTTTTACTGCTTCTAAGGCGAGGTATAAAAGCTGTACCAACAGGAACTTTCCAAGTCAGAAACAGGCGGAATAATAGCATGCATAGCTTTACCGGCTGCGCCAAATTATGTTAAGTGTGTTTTTATAATATTATTTATCACAGAATACACAGAAATGAAGAAAGTGACAGGTAAAAAAAGCTTCAATCATGTTTTTTAAAATTCGTGGAAAAAAGAGAAAAATATAGCGTATTTGATATTGTAGTGTACTACTTCTTACCAATTGACACAGCTAATAAACAGCGTTGTAGTTTTGTTGCAGCCTCAAACAAAAATCTTTACAAAACAAGCATCTTTATTCGATTGTGCATTTGCTCACACACAAACATATTGAATTAATTTTTTTTTATTTTGTTATTACTATTATTTAGTCACTCAATTGCTTATAACTTTGTAATTTTTCGGTCGATTTTCTTCTTGTTGGCCTTACTTCTTACGTAAAAGTATCATCTTTACGTACATGAACAGAAACCAGACGTTTTTTGAACGATTTGTACTTTTCTGTCGGCATAGGCTCACTGTAAAATATGATTTTTTTGAAAATGTGCCATATTTTCATCAATATATTTTGAACCGCTTTACCACTCGAAGATCCGATTATACATATTTATTTGTCATCTCAATACCTTGCATTTGAATACGACGAACGACCCAATCGGACATTTCTAGCTCGAGATATGCTTGGTCAAGTGAAAAAAGGTCGAAAAAATGAAAAAATTACAATATCTCAAAAACTATTCCATAAAAATAATTTAACCTTGATTTTCGAATTCAGCGGAAGAAAATACATAAGGAAAATCACCTCTTATCAAATGTACATGAAAAAAAATTAATTTTGTAAACTAGTGTAATTTAAGTTTATTAAAAAAATTAACTGAATTTCAGAAATTTATATAAAATTTTTGTCTCTAATATTTTTCAAAAAGTTGGTAGCGACTAGCTCTATTACACAGTTTCTTTACTTTTACCATCCCTGATATGAAACTCCTAAATTAAGTACACATACGCATACATACTTAAACATTGATTTGTTGGCTCTTTATAAATACAACATTCATACACAATGATTTTTTTCATTTTCACTTTTACTCTGCATCAACTACTTGATGCTGATTAGAATGAAAATTTTTTCCTTTCGCATTATGTTTTGTTCAAAACACTCATTGTCGAGCCAAAAAACCAATCATCCGAACTGATTGGTTTGATGCTACACATGATAATAATTCATATCCAATAACATTCCACTCACTTGAGCGATTAAAACTTAGCAACGAATATGTGTGTTTTGAACAAGTTTGATTTTTTTTAACATAAAAACATGTGTTTAGGATATTGATTACGTATGATTATTTTTCCGATCACTCGTTGCTGTTCCCTGTTACCAATGTGCGGCCTTTTATACCCATCGGTAGCATACACACATATACACACACGTGTACATTCCTACAACAGCGTATGCCAGCATATTGTTTACTTCACATAGGAAGTGTTTGTAATGTATTTATACTTCTACAGATGTTTGTCAATTGCAAATTGACACACAGACGGCGTTACTCTATAACCAGCTGCTACTTTACAGCAAAAATCTAAAACTAACAAAACAAATTAAATTCCTTGCAAAACATCTTTACAATTCCGTAAATAATACAAGTCCAGTATATACTAACGTAAACTCAGTATCAATGGTAAGTAGTTAAAATTAGTTAATGTTAAAACAATTTCTGTTAGCGCACAATTATTTGTTTTAGTGAGCCACAATTAAAGTTAATAATTCACTGGTGAGAAAATCAAAGGCGTGTAAGTATGAATACTTAAATTTTTGTTTTAGGAAAAAAAAGGTAAAAATAAACAGTTTCTCTATAAATAATAACTTAAAATGCTGCTTCGTCTTAACAGCTTATGTTCGCCAAAAACGAAGACTCCTGACTTTTGGCATGACATTATTTCCCCTCGTCGCACACTGGTCGAAATAACTTATCTAGCGGCGCGTAAGTCAAAAACTAAATGTTTAAAATCGATAAATGTTTTGCATTGTATTGATTACAGATACTTTTCTGAGCAACTCTACGTTTTTACTTTGCCTTCAATATTCGCTCAGCTGTTAGCTGTCAAACACAACATTTGCTGCTGCACGTGCATTTAAGGAATTTGGCGACTAATTACTCATTACGTGTTTTTTGTCACCTTTAAGTCAATTGTTTATCAATTTTGAGCCTAAAAGTTGTAATTGAAAGACAAAGGTATGTATTAACTAAAAAATACATGCTTGTGACCTGTATGTATCTAGTTTAGTAATAGTGAATTGTAGAAGTTGGCATTTGTGATAGGGTGTTTAAAGTGATATATGCTATTGTATGATGGAGTGCAACTTTTGGGATTCGATCGTGTTCGGTATAATTTTTTTTTGTTTATTAATTTTGATTATTGTTGTGAATCGTTCAATATGACATGCCAGTTCGCGCAATGTAATTGGTTAAATAATTTTTTAGGCACAATGAATGTTTAAGCCTATTATTTCCAACATAACAGCACCTATATACATATGTCGTTTTATTAACAATATATAGCATTGAAATAAATAAAAAAAATTTGCTTAGCCCAAAAGAATGTGAAATATTAAATATATTTACTTTATAATGTTTTCCTGAAGGAAATAAAAAATATAGTAAATATGAAAAAAATTGCAACTTTCACAAAAAAATAAATTTTAATATATTTCAAAAAAATGTTTTTTTTTTAAATTTTGCTAGTTTTTATGGTTAAGCGATTGTCTATATGCATTTCGTTCCGGCTTTTTGGAACTCATCAGTAGACTTCAACCCAAAACATTTTTGATTTTAGCTAACAAACTTCGTATATTTATAGTAAGACTCTTAATAAATATACTTCGGTATTTCATGTATGAAAATAAATGTTTTATTTTTCTTTTTGCCTTTTAATACTCTTATTGTTGCCCAATGTGGCAGCTAATTGTATAAAGGTGGTGGAAAATAAAATAGATGCACAATCGAATAAAGATGCTTGTTTTGTAAAGATTTTTGTTTGAGGCTTGCAAACTTATTATGTTTGTCTTACTATAAACATACGAAGTTTGTTAGCTAAAATCAAAAATCTTTTGGGTTGAAGTCTACTGATGAGTTCCAAAAAGCGGGAACGAAATGCATATAGACAATCGCTTAACCATAAAAACAAGCAAAATTTTCAAATTAAATAAATGAAGACTTTATGTCAAATAAATATACTTCGGTATTTAATTTTTTTTTTGTTGTTTAACATTGTAGCTTAATCTATTTTCAACTAAAATATTATACAAACAAAAAATAAATTTTCCTAAGCGCTATTAATTAAACGCCGCTAAATGAGCCTTTTCGACAACTGTGCGTCGGGCGAAGAGAGTGTGAGTGCAGGCGGAGCAGTAAAAAAAATTATTCGAATATTCGAACAACCTTTTTTCATTTTCGTTCGAACGAACAAAAATTTTCAATTTAGAATAAAAAATTATTTGAATATTTTTGGTAGAATATTCGAACAATTTCCTTAATTACTTTATATAAAAAGTATTTTACATTTCATAACTTTTTAATTTGTTAACAATAGGATGTTAAGTAATCAAATTACTCCAAATTATATATACATACTTGTGTAAGCTTGTTTGCATATATCTGTGGCAATAAGGAAAAAGTGCTTAAGTCGATTTTCAGAAATTTATTTCTTTTACAGTTAAATTGGGAAATTCTCTAAAACATTTATTTTAAGCAAACACCGTTCTAAATACTGTAAGTAATACATTTAAGTTAAAATATACCAAAGTATAACCTAAATTAAGCTATTATTTTAAATGAGAATAGAAGTCTAAAAAAGATAAGTCGCAAGTCATAGTGCTATAACTTTTTGAAAAATCACACAAATTAATTAGATTTTGACCAGGCTACTTTCGAATATGCAGATTACCGAGGTACCATTAACTCAAAATCAGCTTATCTTGACTTAAGCACTTTTTTTGCCACAGATATACATATGTTCGCTAAAAAAATAACTGCTTTTCTACAGATCTAATCAAAAGCCCTATGGGCTCGGTTGGTTATTGTTATAAATAAATAAATATTAGTATTCCTAACTTTACTATAACAACTTTTTCAAATATGCCAAAACAAGCGAAAAAAGGATACGCAAATACTTTGATTTCACGATTATTTTGTAATAAAAATTTCGCAAATAATCTCAAGTACAATATAGTATATTAGATGAAATTTCCGAAGTAACTGAGAATATTTTGTTAGCTGATTTAAAAAATTATATCAATAAAATATTATTATTTGGAAATATCAAAGAAAAGAACACATAATCATTTTTTAACGGATCAACAATTTGCGAAAGATATTTTTCTACTTGTTCTTTTATCAAAAGTTAAAAATGAACCTTCTACAAGCTTAAAGTGGGATTATCTACTGTTTTTAAATGACTTTTTTTAAAAATTTTGTAAATGTGTATAAAAACATAACTTTTTTAACTAATTTCCTTTATGTTTTTAATAATATTTCTAAGTTTGTTTTTAAGACTATTTGTTTTTCTTGTGTAATTAATTATTTTTTGTTTGTTAATAAAAAAATAAAAAAATCAAGAAATTTCATTCGAACAAATATAAAGCACGAATAATTGACAACACTAGTAGGGAACCATACCATTTGTAGTTTACCGTTGCGAGCGATGTTGATCTGGTAGCGTTGCCCCTTAATCCACTTCTGGAATCGTAGCCGTTGGTGCTGCGGTCGGGTTGCCAGGGCCTCCTCATAGGGGTGGTGGGCATTGAAAGTGTAGCTGGCATAGATTGCTCCCTCTGCTCTGTCGGGCATGTGGTTACGGGGGATTTTGATTTGGTCGAACTGGTCGACGAAATGTCGATGTTGAATTATTTGACGAGGACGATGTGTTGGAGCTGGACTTATACGACTGACCCTTGGGCCGATGGGTGAACCTACCTTATTGAAAAGCCAACCTCAGCCAGGTGTTCTCGGACCGCTCGGGCAATTTCCTGTCATTGATGGTTGTGGTCGGGGGGTGAAGTCTACAGAGGGCCTACTACTACTACTACTAGCTTCCGTAGGTGGACACGGAAATTCCAGTGCGGCATCGTGTTGGGTGTCTGGTACCAGAACACGCACCACTAGTGCCTTTTCATAACATCTCATCTTCAAGTATTTATACTGCCGTTCCTCGAACTCTACGAGCCGAGACCTTGTCGTTTAGGGGGTCTTGGTGGATGGTAGTTCTCGTTCTCCCAATCCAACGACGAGGGTGAAAGTGGTGGGAGTGGCGATGGTGGCTTGGGCGCACGGATATCAACTGTGCGGTCTTCAACCCCAAAGACAGTGCGGCGGATTTCTTCCAGTAGCGACTCATCGAAAAGTTCGAAGTCGTCTAATGTGCCAAAACATTCGGCGGTAGGTTCTGAGTATAATGGGGGTGGAGGTGGTGGGGGGTTTCCTCATCTTCAATCACTATGGTTTCTGGGTCTGATGGATTAAGTTTAAATAAGTCGTCCTCGCCTGGCCTTTCCTTCTCGGCCGTGCTCAGACGGTAGCACCGTCCTGACTCGGTGTGGGTGGCGGCTGGTTTCTGTCTTTTCGTTGCCTTAGGACGCTGACGGGTCGGTGACTTTGGTTTTGGCTGGTGCGGTGGCTGTTGTTGTGATCGCTGCGGTTTGCCCCTTTTATTCTGGCTGGTCGTGGGGAAGTCATCGTCATCCAGATATATGGTTTTTCTGACCTTTGCCTTCGCTCGCTCCATGCTGGCTTGAAATTTCTTTCGGGACTTATAAAATTTTTTCGTGCGGCACTCATGACTAATTATCACAGGAGAGACGAATTCTTTGACTACATACGGCCCAGCATATCTTGGGGCGAGCTTCGCAGCAAAATTTTCTACTTCTCCAATTTTTGGTTTCCATTTTCATCCGTAAATCGTAATGTCGTTTTTGATTTCGTGAGGTCTTTTCTAAATTCTTTCGTACGATAACAATAACCTCGTACAACTCCTCCGCTCTTTCGTGTGGCCCCAGCTTGCGCGCCGTTGTTCACACCGTTACGTCATCGTTAAGTGCGCTCGGCAAACGCGGGTTGTGATGTCCACGGAAAACTGGGCAAGGATAGTTTTGATTGTCAAGTTGGCACTTTCGATTGGGTTTTGCTGCCCCGTTGTCGGTGATGATTTTTTTCGGCACCCCATAACGTGCTAAAATTCGTTCTCTAAATGACTTCACAAGGCCTTCGGCCATAATCTTACAAAGGGGAACTAGTTCACACCATTTAGAGAAATTATCAAAAAATACCAACAGCATGGTGCTTCCGTGTTTCGTCCTCGGCAGCGATCCCAGCAAGTCGACGCAAATTGTTGCCCATGGCTCTTCGGGTATCCGGCTAAGTATTTCTCCTGCCGGCGCTTGCTGAGAAACTTTATATTTTTGGCATGACTCACATTTACGAACATACTGTGCGATGTCTCGTGCCATTCTCGGCCAGTAATACCGGGAAGCTATTTTCATCAGCGTCTTCTTGATACCGAGATGTCCGCCTGTGGCGGTGTCATGGTTCTCCTACATCACTTGTTTCCTCAACGGGGTGGCTACAAACAATTTCCAGGCTGTACCATCAACTTCATTGAGTCCTCTCGAAAATTTTTTATAGAGTTGTTGGTTTACTATGGCAAAATAAGAGAATTTATCGGGGTGCTGTCGAACTTCTGCAATTTTGCTCTTTACCCAGGGGCACGTCACCTCATCCGTGGATTGCAGTAGGTTAATGGTGTCGACGAGCTGGCGTGAGAAGCCATCAGCGACCACATTTTGCTTATCCTTTCTGTACTGGATTGAGAATTGATACTGTTGTAGCTCCAACGCCCAACGAGCTAATATATCAGTGGGGATCTCGATGCTCATCTTACGAATTCTTCATATTATGGCCAAGCATTCTTTCTCGGTTGCTGTATAATTCTTCTCGGCTCCGATTAGATGCCGACTAGCGTAGGCAATCACACGTTCTGTGCCTTCTAAATTTTGCGTAAGTACCGCACCCAACCCGTAGTTGCTGGCGTCAGTCTGTAAGACAAAAGTTTTTAGTAAAATCAGAACACGCTAGTACCGGGGTCTCAGTGAGTTTGGTTTTGAACAGCGCGAATGCGTTCTGTTGTTCCTCACCCCATTTCCAATGCTTCCCTTTCTTCAGCAGTTGCGTTAAGGGCTTGGAAATAGTTGCGAAATCAGATACAAAACGGCGGTCATTCCCAGAAAACGACGTATCTCTTTCACGGTTCTTGGAGGAAATATTTCGGTGATGGCCGCTACCTTGCTGGGATCGGTTTTTATGCCATCGCTAGTAATCATATGACCCAAATATTTAATTTTGGATTGAAAAAACTCACACTTCTCTGGATTTACTTTTAGTTTGGCTGCTGGTAACCGCCGAAAAACTTCTCTCCGATTGGTTAGGTGCTAGGTGAACGTCTTGCCGATGACGATAATATCGTCGAGATAAGCGAATGCATGGGGTTCCATCTCTGGTCCAATCACAGTGTCCAATGCGTGGTGGAAAGTGATGGGGCTGAGTGTAGACCGTACAGCATCACCCGCAATTGATATAGACCTCGACAAGCGACTGCAAAGGCCGTATATTTCTTACTGCTTGCTTCTAAGGGAATTTGCCAATACCTGTCTTTCAAATCGAGGCTGCTGACAAATTTGGCATTGCGTAACCTATCCAGGATAGTATCAATTCGAGACAGCGGTTACGCATCCGGGACGGATCTAGCACTCAGTTGGCGAAAATCCATGCACGTACTCCAGGTGCCATTTTTTATTCTTAACCAGCATAATGGGGAAGCTGTACGGGCTGTGGGAGGGCTCGATACAGCCACTAGCAATGAGTTTGTTCACCGCCGCATCGATTATGGCCTGCATAGCTGGGTTACGTGGGGCGTATCTAATTTTTACGGGTTGATAATCCTTCATGACGATTATATGCTTTGAGATGTTTGATGACCCGTGAATAGTCTGGAATTTTGGCAATTCTTCCTCCAGAAAACGAGTGATTTCTCTCTGGTGTCTCCGCCAAACCGCATGCCATTTTAGCAGACTCACATGGGACCGACTCAGGCTGTGTCAAAATTTTAGCAACATTAACGTCTACGGCTTACCTTAACTTTTCGTTCGTCGTTCTCCCTGCGGCGTGCGTGGCCTTGCTCCGGCTCCGATCTAGCTACCAGAACCGCACAGGTGAACGTAGTAGAAAAACGTTGCAGAAAATCTAGTCCTAGAATAATGGACTCTTGAGCTTCGTTCATGATTAGAAAATCACACTTCGTTGTTATGGTACCCAGGGTGATGCTCAGTCTGACTGCCTTGTGGATCACCATTTTTGTTCCGTCAGCCAAAAATACTTCTACGTCTACAGAGAGGTAGGTAGGGTGTTCAACTAGTTGATCATTTTGGCTGGGGGCAATGAAACTCCTCGTGGCTCCTGTGTCTATAAGTGCGTCGACTGCTTTACCTTCTAAGAGTACTACCGCCTTTAATTTCTCCTTCTCGAAGCTTATTTGGGTAACATTATTTGCCGAGGCGGCATTAGTCTGACGGCCTAGGTAGAATGAGTTATTCTGTACCATGCGGTGTTGCTCATTGCGGACATGAGGTGTTGTAGTTGGTATGCTCTCCAGCTCATCAGCTAGCAGGGAGAGGTCATCTAAAGTAGTGAAGTCTTTCCGCCGTATATACCACTGGTAGTCCGGTGAAGCATTTCAGAAAATTCTTTCCAGTTTTTGTTCTTCCGTGAAGCTAGTGGGGCGCATGAGGTTCTGTATAGCGAGTAGATAGTCTTTAAACGCTTTCCGCGGGCGTTGCGTGCGTTTGCGGATTTCGTCTTCTTACTTGCGGAAGTAACGTGGAGGCAGGAAGAAGTGACAGAAGTCCTTCTTAAATAGGGCCCAACTGACCCAATGCTTATTATTGTTCCGTAACCACGTAAGTGCCTCTTCGCGGAACACTTCTGGCATGATGCGCGGCAAGTAATCTAAATGTACATTATACATCTCGGCTAGTTCCTCAATGCGTTCGATAAAACCCAACGGATCTCTTCCCCCATCGTACTTGAGTCCCCACTTTCTTACGGTATCAATGGCCAAGGTCCTGTCGTCGACCAGGTGTGTCTGACATAGCCCCTCGGTGGCTTCTTGACGTGGGCTCACCTGCTAGGGTGTTTGATGAGTAAGCAGGCACTTATAGTTCTTCTTTAGACATCGTTGTTACATCTGCTTTGAGTGGTGTAATGGCTGGGGTAGTATGGGTGACGCTGTTCGGTGGCTGCGTCTGCAAACTGGTGTTTACCAGCGGACTGCTGAAGCTTGGCTCGTGCTTCGCTTGTATTATTAGCAACTACTGTAGCTGACCTTCTTGGTGCTCGGTGGTTAGAAATTTGCCAGCCTGTTCTAGCTCATATTGTCCTAGATATCTTACCAGATCCTCTTTTTTCAGGAAGTAGACCCATGATGTCCTCAGCACATTGTTCATAATGAAAGATGGCTGAGGAAATTGTTGTATACATTTTTTTTTATATATTTGTTTTTGTTGTTTTGGACACGGCCAGCGTCCCTGCTCGGGCGCCAATGTAACGATACAATTCCGCTGGTTGCTGGGGTAGGTCAGATGGGGCCAGAAATAGTGTTTGTCTTTAGTAAAACACAGCTGTTTTCTTAATACGTTATAAACTAATGTTTATTGTCTTAAAAATTTTTCCACAGGAGAGTGGCTGGTGAGTGAGTAACGCCAATGAACACGCGGCCACGTGGGGCCCTGGGCTCGAACTGTCTATCCCCGTAACTGCTGAGAGCTACCGCATCGGTAGTCTTTAAAAGCCTATGGTACACTGGGGCTACTCAGCAACCGTTCACGCAGTCTGCAGCGGAATTACACCAATCCAGAGTGGACGCTGACAATGGGAAGGTTTCAAACTGAGTGGAGCACTGTTGGAAGTATTCAGAACACTCTTTCCAATGCATCCCCCGAAAGTATAATACCGGTAGACTTCAAAAGCCTGTGGCATTACTGTCTTCCCCCAATTGTTACCAAACCGCAACGTAAACTAATTCAGTATCAATGGTAAGTAGTTAAAATTAGTTATTGTTAAAACAATTTCTGTTAGCGCACAATTATTTGTTTTACTGAGCCAAAATTAAAGTTAATAATTCACTGGTGAGAAAATCAAATGCGTGTAAATAAGAATACTTAAATTTTTGTTTTATGAAAAAAAAGGTAAAAATAAACAGTTTCTTCTTTAAATAATAACTTAAAATGCTTTGGCATGACAAGATATATCTACCAATAAACATTCTTAATCTCTTGCAAAGTTATATTCTTGCCCGGAAGTTCACTGTTGTGGAAGAAGACTTTATGAGTGTACCCGAATCAATCTCATCCTGTGTGCCTTAGGGGAGTATTCTGAGGCCAGTCTTGTATTTGATTTATATTTGTGATATGACTGTGAGCAGTAACATCCATACTTCTACATTTGCCGATGATACATCCTGCCTTAGTATGCACGAAAACCCTCACGAGGCTACCCGATATCTACAAGGACATATTACACATCTGGAACTGTTGAAAAACTTATGGAGAAGATATACTTGTTCCCCAATTCGAATCAACAATCAAGTTGGTCCTGAACATTCACATGTCAAATACCTACAAACCTTGATCGACGGCTTACATGGAAACAGCATATAAACACATGTACGGGCGTTGTTGATTTGCTGTGTGTAGTTGCTCTACCCCTCGACCCTTAAAGTTTAAGATGCATGATGCACAAAAACTAATTGCAGAACTCAATCCGAAAAAAGCTGCGGGTATTGATGAAATTAGTAATAATATGCTGATGAAGTTGCCTCGTAGAATGCTGTTTTCATTTTTGATGCCATTTTACGACTGGAGTATTATCCACACCACTGAAAGCTTGGCATGTCAAAATGATTCCAAATCCGGGCAAAGATCTTACCAAGGCTAAGTGATACCGGCCAAAAAGTTTACTGTCAATAATGTCAAAGCTCTTCAAAAAGCTAGTCATGATAAAATTGTCCCCAATTCTACCTGATAATGCGTGCATACCGGATGACCAATTTACTTTTAGAAGTCAGCATAGCACCATTGAACAAACGCATAGCTTGGTTCAATATATAAGACGAACTTTTGAAGAAAAGAAATATTGCTCTGCCGTCTTTATTAATGTTTCTCAGGAACATATTACCCAGCTGGAACTATAAATAAACTTATGGAGAATAAAGGTAAATGAATAGAAGTGTGGTCAGGTAACATTTACCGTACGAAAAGATATTTGTCCCCTCATTAGAATCAAAAATCAAATTGTTCTTCAACCCTCACATGTAAAATACCTTGGTATACACCTTGACCGACGGCTTACATGAAAACACCACATTGAATCTAAGCTAACAC
This sequence comes from Nowickia ferox, assembly GCA_936439885.1. Lineage (NCBI taxonomy): Eukaryota > Metazoa > Arthropoda > Insecta > Diptera > Tachinidae > Nowickia > Nowickia ferox. Next base: position 56,703,523 of record OW387023.1, read on the forward strand.
AAATGAAGCCAAAATTAACTCAGTTCCATTAGCTGATTGGTAGAAATTCCACCTTGAGTCTAGATTGTAAATTTTTGATATCCAAGTCGCTATGGGGCACTGCTTCAGCTTCAAACATAGAGAAAATCCAACGAAGGCAAAACAAAATTTTATGGTTTATAACATCGGCTCCATAAATAAGAAGCTCAAATTTACATCGTGATTTAAATATGCCCCATAAAGACTGAATAAATTGCAAAATATGCATTAACAAAACTCGAATCACACCCTAATCCGCTTGGTCGTAATATCTTGAACTTCACTGCACACATCCGCTTAAAAAATAGGGACAATAGGGCTCTCATACTTAACACTCCAGATTAAACTGCTTTAAAATATATTTTTCTTTTTTTGCTTTGCACGACTCTTGTGTATTAGTAGCATATTGCCCGCTACCTTGTTAGCAGATATTTTATATGTATTAACCAACCTCTTTCATTTGAGAACCAAACAGATAGGGTTCAGATAAATATACGTGAAATTCGTCATTTTGATATTGTGTTCAACTGAGTCCTTTTTCATGTTGATTCAACAAACCTACTCATAAAGCCCTTTTATTTGCGCGTTTCTTGTCCAAAATAACTCTATTTTGATAGGCCATTTTCTTCTAGTTATTTGAGAAATTCGTTATATAATTTTTATAAAGTACCAACCAATACCTTTTATTTGAAATCCATACTTATAGAGTACACTTCTACGATAAGCACACTATTTCCTAAGATACTTTTGATGTTAATTCCTCAAATTTAATCGTTCACACCTTTAATTTAAGACTCTTATTCGTGGGCTTATTTTTTGCCCAAAAATAGCAAGTTTCACTCTTCATTTTCTTGTTGAGGTCGTCTCAGATTTTTTAAAATAATATTTGTAATGATGCACTTACCAAATCTTTTTTAAGACCCATATTCATAGGAATGTTTTTTCTCCAAAAAGAATAATTATCCTTTGTCATTTTGTTTCTGAAATCGTATAGCTGTACTATTTTTTTTTTCTATAATAAGAGATATTGATCTATATATATAAAAATATCCTTTGTTTTTAGTATGAGTATGCATCAATATTTATAAAATGTATTTAGTTACACAAATGTGGTTAGTAAAAACCCTAAAAATACCTTCATAGTGTTGTAAAAATCGGCTAATTTGGAATACTCAATACTATTTGATATTTTTTCAATTGGGTACTCGATACTACTCAATACTTCAACTGCTTTTTGAATTTAAAATGAAAAACACAAAAAAATACATATGTGCACATGTGTATAAGCGGTTAAAAATTATTATTTATTAAAGCAAATTAACCTGCAATGCATATTATATAATGAAATATGTAAAATCAAAAATTAAATATATTTACATTAATTTATAACAAATTAAAATAAATAACTTTGAAGATTAGTACGTGCGTTAATTTTTATCGAAATTGACAGAATTTAAGAGATTTTTCATATCTGTAAGTCCTGGTTCACACATTTCAACTTTTAAGACCTGGAAGAAAATATCTCTTATATTTATATTTCCTTCTCCGTCTTTCTTGCAGCTGAATTACGAGTTATTCAATAAAAGTTGAAGTGTGTGAACCGGGACTTACAGTCCTTGTCCGTGTTTCAGTATCCGTTTTCGTATCAAAATAATTTTAAACATAAGTGTTGCTTTGTAAATTTTTATTTATTACACTAATTCAAGAAGGTTAAGAGATTTATTTTTATCTATCTTAAATTCGCACACAGAGTTGTATAAATTTGATGTATTTTAAGGAACACTTTCGGTTGAATACTAGAAAATGCAACCCTGAAAGTATTGAGTAGTTACTTTTGTGTATTAAGTACCGGGAAAAACACTATACCTTCAGTTCTTGTTGAACCTTCATAGTGAAGAGACGTCATCGCGGTAATTTTCTTACATACATACCAAACAAAACAAGTAAGAGTGCTATATTCGGCTGTGCCGAATCTTATATACCCTTCACAAATCATAAAATGTAGAGAAAAGACATGCGTGCATATGTACGTATGTGTATATATGTAGATACGTAGACATGCGTTATTTTATGAGAAAACTTTCGTATCTATTACCAATTAAACTGCAATATTCAGCGCAAAACTGCATTTTGAATGCATCTTGCGGACAATATATTCTATAACTGACGCTTGCCTTGTTAACATGACTGTGTGTGCTCAACAGCGAACTTGTATAAATACATACTTTCAAATTTATCGGGCCTGTGCTGAAAATCATGGTGATTTAGAATCACGTGATTTCAAAAGTATACCACTAATAGCTGCCCTGATACTGTTGTTTTTTATTGTATTTTAAGTTTTTGTCATTTATAATAGAATATTTTCTTCCAACTTCCAACGCTTTCAATCGTGCAATTTAAAAAAGCAATTATTTAGCTTTCATTAATTTTTTAAAATCATCGTGTTTTTACATGTCGTGATTTGCAGAACAGGCCCGTATGAATTAAGTCAAGTGAAACTGAAATATAGGCACTTTGCAGCAATATGCATGGGTATAAGGGTTAAAAAATATGTGTTTTATATGCATTTACACAATATATTTTAGTTTATAAAACTTTTTTCATTTACTCTTCCGATAAATTTTTTAAAATATGTACATTGGAGCGACTCACTTCAAAAAAAGTTTTTGTTACCCCTCAATATAATGTCATACATATCGCTCGTTTATTAAATAAAAAAAACTAGTTTATTTTAAACTTTAAAGTTTTCAATTTACACACAACTTAATGGAAAATGATAATTTTATTTGTCTCTCGATAGTTAAGTATACAAGATATGGTATGAAATTTTTACACAATATGAATAACAATATGAGGATTTTGCATCATTAACCCAAAAATCCCATTTTTTGATATGTAATGTTTTTTTTAGAAAATGAGCGATATGTACATATGTAGCTTGTTAAGTTGCAAATAACCTACTAGCCTACTATGTTCCGTTGAAATTTCTTATAATACCTAAGAAAATTTAAATTAAAAATAAACTTTTTAAACATTACTGCTGCAGATCTACCAATAAAATGCAGGAATACAAACTGGCTTTAGATATAAAAGTTATCAATTTTTTATTTTTTTTTTGAAAACCCAACACTTCTCCTTAGGTAAGTTTATTTAGCAATCGAATAATTAAGTTATTTTCGGACCTAGCAAAAAAGACATCCAAAAGAAATAGTTAATGCATGGGTTCAATTCAGGTGCAAAACGCAAGATTTTAACACAGGCGTGTCACTAGCGACCATTGGTTCACATTTAACAAAACTGCTCTTCATTGAATGAGTGCTTAGAACCCATAAAAGTTCCCTGATTCGATGAAGTTTTTCACAAAACAAAAAAAAACATTGTCGCAGCCAGGATACGAACCTTGCTGTTAAGACTGTCAAGACACACTCTCTACCACCGAGCTATTGCACTCTTTTTATTTGGCGGAGATAAAACTTGTTTTATCACAATGTGTCAAAGCGTTGATTTAATTCTGTTTTTATATACATGCCTATTTCGTGTGGATATTTATTCCAATGTTAATTACCCAGTAATATTGCATGCGTTTTTGATGAGTTCAAAAACTATAGCTTTATTACGATTTGCGATGAACTTTAGAATGCATTCGAAGACACAAATGCTGAAGAAAGCATGAAACACTATTAAATCTTGAACGCATTAATTTTTTTTGCTGGGGAAAACATTAATAAATTTATCATTTGCAATGATAGGTATACATACGAGTACTTAGATACAAACATTCATGTAGGTATTACATACATACTTATTTACATATATACATATGTACATAAGCACCTACATAGGTACATACATATGTATGTATGTATGTAATTAAACTAAAACAAATTAAAAAAAATGCCAATAAAACAAAATGTGAATCAAACATTCGTTCTGAAAATAGAAGAACGTGAGTTCATATTCTCATCTCAACCTTTATGTTTTTTTCCTACATATTAAAAAATATTTCTTTCATATACTACAACATACATACATATATAAATTTTATTCCAATGAAAAGAACTCTTTCCTTTGGTGTTTTAAGTTGAAGTTTTATTTTCTAAAAGCTTAAAAATCTAATTGAACAATATGTATTTATATCAATTTGAGCAACCGTTAGTCGCAGCTACTGCGATCGGCGATCACGCCACTTCTTCAAAAAGTTTATTTGCCAATCAGAACTGAGTTCTTTGTTTCGAAGAAGTCAATTATGATTACGTTGCAAAAATGGTTTAAACTCATAAACAAAAATATTTACATCTATCAAAGGCTCAAATTACAAGTAAACAAAGCAATTATTCGCAAATTCGATACTTCAAATAGCTTAAACCTACAAACAAGAAATATTCATAAACAATCATAAAATAATTTATATTATTACGGGATACTTATGCATAATGACGTCGTTGGGTAAAACTCCCCCGGACGAAGATTGGTTCCCAATTTCTGAAGGAATTTTGGGAAACGATACAATTGTTTTATTTATTATTTTTTTGGATTTGAATTTAACAATTAAGTACCCGACAATTATAATTATTCCGACCATGATTACTATGTAAATCAATATATTAGTGGTTTTTTGATTGTATCTTAACTCATTTATATGTCTTATATTTTTAATATGTTGATACGTTAAATTTTCTAATGTTAGTTCTTCATCAACTTTTATTTGTATCTCCTTAAACAAACTAGGTATTATTACATCTTTTCCATAAATCTCTCTGTCATACCATTTTCCAAAAATTTGTACTTTACATTGTTCTATTTTTATAAGAAAGTGGCCAGTTAAGGTCACAGGTATCTCATTACATGTTTGATTTATAGTTACATTATTCATATTTAAAGCAAAAATTAAATTAGAGCTTACTTCCTTTACATTTGTAGACGGATTTTTCCGATATGTACATTGCATTTTTTTATAATTTAATAGGTTCTCAATACAATTATCCCTTAACATTGTTAAATTTTTCTTGTAGTCTGTTTCAAAATATATAACATTATCTTTTGAGATGTACTTGCACACTTTTTCACTTAATTCTAATTTGTTGTTATTGGGAATAGGTTGGATAAATAAGATATTATAAAATTCAGATGTCAATTGAGGAATTTGGACAATAAAAAGGATATTCCTTTCACCTGTTGCCAGAGCTATTCTAATATTTTTTAGTTTTTCAAAAGTTATGTCATGTTTTTCTATCTCTTCATCCGTTAGTATATTCTGACTCAAAAGTCCTAAGCTTGATGTCAAAAGTATTCCCTCGACCTTATCGATTATTTTCTCCAATTTTGATATTTGGAAAGAAATCTTTGTCTTTTGTATTTCTAGTTCGTCTCTTTCAGTCTGATTATTAATTGTGACATATTCTAAATACATCTTCTTTTCCTCCATTTCATATACCTTAGACAATTTGGCCAATTGCTCATCAAAGTGCTGGTTTATATGGATTTAACTATTAGACTGTTCAATTACGTTATGTGTGTTAGTTTCTATGATTTTCAATCTGTTTTCTATTTCTTGTCGATCTTCATCATCCATTGTTCCGTACAAGTATTTTAGTCCTGTTCCCATAATATTTATAAGTCCTCTTTTTTGTCTGTGTGGAATAAGCGTTCTTAGTGACGTTCTTAAATGATGTAGTTCTTGGTTTATATAATCATCATTTATTGTATTATTTTCTAGTTTCTTTATATAACTCTTCATACTTGGTAACATTGAATATATGAACAACATTTTTATATTCCTTTATAAGTTGTTTTTTACCCATATTAACAATAGTAAAACCATTTCCCACACTTAGGTCTGTATACTCAATTTTCTGAGCATAAGTCGTTTGAAACATCATTGTCATCACCAGTGTCAACCAGAACATTTTCCATAGACATGACATCAACATATTCGTCGGTAGGATCAACCAATACGTCCAATGAGCTGAAAGCATTTTTTGATCGAATTAGCTGATCTTTATAAACATTCTGATTCTCATTCAAATATCTTTTGTTGCTAATTTTTTTCAATATAACCCTTTCATGTCTTGCATCCGTTTTATGCGCTCTAAAGTCCCTTTTGAAATCTTTATTTACCCCCTGATCCTTTCGATTTCCATTAAGATATGCTAGATTTTTTATTTTCCTTGAATCAATTACTTCATGAGTTCGCTCATTTTCCGTAGAATTATCCGGAAAATGAATTTCTATTGGTTTTTTACGAGTTGTTAGGTGAAGAGTATTGTTATAAACAAAATTTGCCTGAATGGGTAAATCTATGGTATAAATTATATCAGACGTTTCTTCTCTCTTTCGCAGTATCCTTATATTTTCGTTAAGGAGTAGTAAAATGATATTCCACGTTATTCTTTTCTAGAAAATCCCTAAAAAGACTTGAATTAAAACCAGGTTCATTGTCCATAATCAACTTTTCTGGCGTTCTCATCAAATTGAACAGTATAGTAAAGTGTTTTATAAAATTTAATGGGGTTCTTTCTTCAATTTTTGTTACAAGGGCATACTTAGAGAATTTATCAATCATGGTTATGTATGCATTTTTTGTATCTAAAAACCATATATCAGCATGGTAAATTTTATATGGACCAGTAGGAGTTTCTGTTTTCTCAAAAGGAACTTTAATGGGATTTCTTTCTATTTTATAATTACAAATCTCACAATTATTTATAACTCTTGCAATTTCTTTTCTTAAGTTTGGATAATAATATTTCCTTTTCAATTCCAAATATGTCTTGTCTATACCAAGATGGTTACTTTCATATTTATGGTGTCTCATTATGACTTCCAACAATTTCTCCCTTTCTAGATTTTCCAGTAGTGTATAAGTTCTATATATTTTAAATTTTTTTATATTTTTCAATTTAATCACATGATTCTGAATCATGGCATATAATTCTTCAATATCGCAATATATTACTAAATTTTCTTCTTCTTCAATTATCTTAAATATTTTCTCCAATATTGTTTTATAATCGTCTGATCCGACTCCAAATTTGAACAATTTTTTATTGAATTGTGTTCTCTCATCAAACGAATCTTTTTCTTGTTTTTCGATTAATATTTGCCTTCTTGCAAACTGTAATGGACTTTCTGTTATCTGAATGTGATCTAGTTCATCATCATGAGCACTGTGTACAGTTGACACTATATAATCTTGTTTCTTTCTTACTTTCTTTTTCGCAGTTCTAAGTTGAACATTTTTCCTTTCTACAATTCTAAAATTTAATTCTTCATTCCTATGTTTCCGCAAAGAATGTCTCTTTAGACATACCTTGCTTTCAAACACGCCATTACAAAGCTGACATTGCAAAACCGTATCACCATGCTTGTTTCTTACATGTTGATTCAAAACTTCTCTTCTTTTATAAGATTTTTGGCATTTATTGCATTCAAACAAATTCAATTCTGCACTTTTGTCTATTCTTGACAATGCATCTGCGACTTTATTTTCTTTACCCTGTACATGGTTTATATCAAACTCATATTCGTTGAGCCTAATTTTCCATCGTATCATCTTTGAATTTGGTTCCTTTAAACTGGATAACCAAATCAGAGGTTTATGATCTGTATGTAGCTTAAATTTTCTTCCATACAAATAATGTCCGAATTGGCCACAAGCCCAAACAATAGCAAGGAGTTCTTTTTCTATTACGCTATAATTGATTTCATGTCTATTAAGTGTTCTCGAAGCAAAAGCTATAGGGCCATTATCTTGAGACAGCACAGCACCCAATGCGAAGTTGCTGGCGTCTGTGGTAAGTGTAAATATTTTCTGGAAATCGGGATACCTCAATACCATATCCGAAGTCAGTATTTTCCGTAACCTTTCAAAAGACTCTCTATAGTCGGTGTCATTTTCGTTGATCTGCCCGTTTTTCTTGAGTCTCAAAGTGAGAGGTTTAGCTATTTTAGCATAATCTGGGATGAATTTTCGGTAATATCCACTAAATCCCAAAAATGCTTGAAGTTGTTTCAAAGTCCTTGGAATAAGAAAATTTCTTATACACTCTATTTTACTAGGGTCTGCCCTTATTCCGTCCGCTGTTACAATGTGTCCAAGAAAATTAGTCTCCGACCTCAAAAACTCACTTTTGTTTAGTGATACTTTTAAATTGGCTTCCCTCAATGTCTGTAATATTTTTTTTAAATTATACATATGTTCCTGAAGGGAAGTACCAAAGATCAATATGTCATCCATATAGATAACACATATTTTATCAATATAACTTTTAAGTACATTATTCATCATTCTCTGAAACGTTGCTGGGGCATTTTTTAACCCAAATGGCATACGTTTGAATTCATAGTGCCCATCATTAGTAGAAAACTCAGTTTTTTCCTGATCATTTTCCTCAACTTCTATTTGGTAAAATCCTTTTGTCAAATCTAATGTAGAAAAATAGTTCGCCCGTCCTAGCTTATCTAGTACGTCGTCAATAACAGGTATAGGGTATTTATCTTCCCTGGTTACAGCATTCAATTTTCTAAAATCTATAACTATTCTCCATTCTTTATTTCCTAATTTGTCCATTTTCTTGGGAACCACCCATATTGGCGAATTATAGGGTGAGTCACTTGGAGTGATTATACCCTGCTCTAACATTTCAGTTATTTGTTTTTTAACTTCTTCTTTATGAATCTGTGGATATCTATATGACTTTGTGTAAACTGGTCTGTCATTGTTAGTAGGAATTCTGTGCTTAACTTCATTCGTAAAGGTCAAATCGTCACCTTTTTTATAAAATATATCTGAAAACTCTTTTAGCAGATTTTTAACTTCAATTCTTTCTTCTTTGTTCAAATGCTCCAATCGCAATTGTTCATCCATTCCCAATTCATCCATATGATGTCATACTCTTGATCATCCTCCCTTTGTCCCTCAAGATACAAAGGAAGTTTTTGTTGATTTATTATAATACTATGCTCTTCATAATCTATTATGGCATTATTTTCTTTTAATAATGCAGATCCAAATATTCCATCAAACACTGGATGGAAATTACATATTTTAAACAACTCATCTTTTTTAAGAACTATCTGTAAACTATTCTTGGAAACCTTAGCTTCCTCTTTTATCACCAGAAATCCTGCTGCTGTTTTTATTTTCACTGGTTGTGCTAATTTATATATTATATCATTTGGACAATGATTTTTCCTAATAATATTCTCAGTTGAGCCTGTATCTATTAAAATTCTTGTTTTATTTTTTCCTCGTTTGAATAAAACATAGGGCAATCCAAATTCGGTGGATCTCCCTTCGTGGAGAATGCTTGTTGAAAATTTTCAGGTTCCTGCCTGTTATTTATATAATTATTTTGCCTACGTGTCTGTCCGCTTATATCCATCGGTTCCGGTCTTGTACGTTCATTTTGTCCGAAAAAATTATTTCCTCTGGGGCAAAAACCATTCGGTCGAATGAAATTATTTTTTTGACAACCTGGATTAATTTTTGGAATTTGGGGATTGGAAGGCATTTGGAAACCTTTCCTATTATTATATGTTGGCACATTATTAAATTTTCCTTTAACATTTATTTTTTCAATTAAATTTGCCTGTCCCAACTCATGAAGCGCCACTTCAAGTGAAGCTGGTTTCAGGGCACAGAGCACTGTTCTTAAGTTTAAAGGTAGCTTATTTATAAATACTTTTAATGCTACTTTATTATTATGCTCGATTTCTGACGAGCTTCCGTCTAGTTTATGTCTCTGATTAAGCAGGGACAACTTTGCTTGTATAAAATTATAAAATTGTAATACATCACCTCGATATTGGGCGCTTCTTAGTTCCTCATACAAATTTTCAGCTGAGGATAAACCTCCAAAATTCAGTTCTAATAAATTTTTTATCTCCACCCATCTGGAGAGGTGTGGATGAATTTCTAAGACTACTTTGGCTTTACCTTTTATTTTTCCTTTTATAATAGCTAAGAACATCCGTTGTGAATTAGGACTATACTCATCCATTGAAGCCACGACATTATCAATGCTTTCCAAGAACGGGTAGAGTTCCTCCTTCCTTCCATCGAAATCTTGAACCAGGCTCAGGAACTTCAGGGGATCAATATCTCTTCCCGCCATTTGATGCGGCTGTTGTTGTTGCTGTTGTTGCTGCTGAAATTGTGCTTCTTGTTGTAATTGCTGTAGCTGTGCTTCTTGCTGTTGTAACTGTTGTTGTTCCATTGCCGATAACTTTTCCCTATTGCTGGAAAATATTTCTCTCCTTTTTAGAGATCGGAAATATTTCTTATCCACTTTGCTGTTTTGTTTTAAAAATAATTTTGGGAATAATCTTTATCCTTTTTCGTAGGACACTTATTTTTCTTTTTCGTAGAATACTTTTTTTTTTTTTTTTTTTTTTACCCTTTTTCGTAGGATAGTTTTGTAGGATACTTTTTCACTCTTTTTCGTAGAATACAAAATATCACTTTTCATAGAATAATTTTTTACCCTTTTTCGTAGGATATATATTTTTTTATTCTTTTATGTGTAGGACTCTGGAGGGACTCGTAAGTTTCTCAGAGCTATCCTTTTCGTAGGATCTTTTTATTCGGATAGATAATTTATTTATCTATCCCACCGACTGCGCCAATTTTATTCCAATGAAAAGAACTCTTTCCTTTGGTGTTTTAAGTTGAAGTTTTATTTTCTAAAAGCTTAAAAATCTAATTGAACAATATGTATTTATATCAATTTGAACAACCGTTAGTCGCAGCTACTGCGATCGGCGATCACGCCACTTCTTCAAAAAGTTTATTTGCCAATCAGAACTGAGTTCTTTGTTTCAAAGAAGTCAATTATGATTACGTTGCAAAAATGGTTTAAACTCATAAACAAAAATATTTACATCTATCAAAGGCTCAAATTACAAGTAAACAAAGCAATTATTCGCAAATTCGATACTTCAAATAGCTTAAACCTACAAACAAGAAATATTCATAAACAATCATAAAATAATTTATATTATTACGGGATACTTATGCATAATGACGTCGTTGGGTAAAACTTATATATGTATCTATTTACATACATACATATGTATGTACATATATACTATAAAGGAGTTTTTCTGAAGAATTTTAGAAAATAATAATAATATATACATATGTATGTATGTTCATAAGTACCTTCATCATTAATTGAACTCAGCCAGTGAATCAATCCCTGCCGATTGCCTATATACAAACACCACCTTAATTAAGTAGAAGTACTTTTTACTAAATTTATTTAAAAAAAAAATAACACATGAATGAAAGAAAATACCAACAACAACAAGCACCATCAAACAAACAATCTTCTCCACTTGAAAATATTTATAAGAAATCCATGATCTTTATCAAGGGATTTATTTTTTTTTAACATACATATAGATAATTACACAATACAGACATTAGCAAACGAATTTATATTTACTTGTGCATATTTATATACATATGTATATGTACTCGTATGTATGTATCAACATGTCTTTAAAAAAAACCATAAGTTCTCAACATAACAACCAGTGTTGCCAGAAAATGATGGTGAGATAATGCTAAATCGGTCAAAAAATTCTGCTAAAATGTTCTATAGAAGAAAAGTATAATGCTAGATTTAAATGTAGAAAAAATTATTGAAATAGCTTTGAATTTCATGTTTATACAAACTCATTAGTATTTACAGGTATTTTTATAGGAAATGTTGAAATTACGTTTAAAAGTTTTTAACGCACTAATAATCCACAATGACAGCAAAAAGCGTTTGGGATAGTTTCATTGTTGCCATTTTAGCATTTTCACTGCTAGATCTTGCATTTTCATTATTTAAACAGCATTCAACTTGCAAAAAATTCTGCTAAATGCTTTCTTGCAGAATTTGTTGAAAATATAAAATTTTAATTTCTTAAAAAAATTTTTCTGTATGGAGGATTTTCCTCATAAATGTACATGTATTTATTGCAGGGTAAAGGTTCCCTGATGATCTACAGTGAAATGCGCATATGATCCAGCTAACCATTCAATAATCAATTTCAATGTACATACGTATTTTTAATAAACAAATATTTTACTGAATAAGTAAAATAATAATTTGAGATTATTAGTGCGTTAAAACTTTTTTTAACGTTATTATAACATTTAAAAAAAAACCACAATCATTAACTATTTTATGTTTGTATGTGCTATAAAAATACATGTAAATACTAATGAGTTTGTATAAACATGAAATTCAAAGCTATTTCAATAATTTTTTCTACATTTAAATCTAGCATTATACTTTTCTTCTGTAGAACATTTTAGCAGAATTTTTTGACCGATTTAACATTCTCTCATCAGCATTTTCTGGCAACACTGGATAGTTTGCTACTTCAAGTGTAGAGATGTATATGTATTTATAATTGTATGCATGTACAATGTGTACGCCAACCACTACTTTGATACAAAGCGATCAAGTTACTACCTAGCGGGAAACCTCAGAATATATTCTTACTTCAGGCCTTATTAAATCAATTACTATTTTGATCTAACTGCTAAAGAATGCCTTATAGAAGGCCGCGACTCTTTTGCATAAAACATAAGATACACATTCCACATTCCCTTCTATGAAAAGGGTGAAGAGGAGTAAAATTTTTTGCGTGTATTTTTACCAAACCAAAAGTAAAATCGATTAATTTGAAGACAGAATTGCTGGCAAAAGAGGCGAAATGGAAAGGCAAAAATGATATAAGAGTGGAATGGAGCGAGTAGACCTTGTACATCCAAAAGAAGGAGTACAAAGGCCTTCTAGAAGGTATCCTTGCTCTTTATTTTTCCCGCTGGGAAAAATCGTACAAGTATAAAATTGGTATTTGCAAACATGTGTATGTATGTACATATGTATACACATATCGAAAGAAAAAATATAAACAAACTAGGAGAAGTGTTCATGCAATTTTCTTGCAAATAATCTACGTAAACCAAATGTTGCCGATTTTTTAATTGTAGGGGACGAATAAAGCATTTATTGTTGTACAATTGCAAATAGATATATAAGTATATCGATTCACACCGAAGTCAATATTGCGCTAATAAATATCTATACATAAATAATTGCAAGGCTTAATTTTTAAAACAATTGCCTTATTTATAAAAAATAGTTTATATTTTTAAGCGCACAATTTTCATCACATGTAGCATATATTATGTTCATGGAAAAATATATGAAAATGAATCAGACTTTGGAGATTTGTGTGATCCATCTGGCTCATTTCTTGCAGTTTGTAAGGCTGATTTTGCATCTGGCATTTCTTGTGTGCCATGTGCCAAAAAAAACGCGTAACCAGTAATTACTACGGAAAAACTGTTTGATTCAGACAAGTATTTATTGATTTAAACTGTTTCCAATAATGTTGGATTCCATAAAATTGTCTATTAGTTATGCATGAAACTGTTCAACTTAATAAATATGTACATACGTGTCAAAATAAAAAAAAAATTAATAAACTAAAAAGTTATTAAACTTTTAAGCCCCATGGTAACTTTTGGCCCACGCTGTACAAGTGTTGAAATAATTGTTTAATTGTATCGCTGTGTGTACAAAGTACCAAAATTTTATAAATATGTATGTACACACTTTAAAATTTTTGAATTAAATTGGGTGAACCTGGAATACATATATGCATGTGACCAAAATATGCATAAGTAGGTATAAGGGTTAAAAATGTGTATTTGTTTTTAATAAAACAACGCCAGATATCAGTAAATGAGTTCAAATTTTCAGCATGATTCCACCATGATTTTTCCATTGGAAAATCCCTTTCATTTGATAGCCATATCAAAAAAGTGTGAAAAATAGCGGTTCGCAGCTTTGGGCGGCTATCACGTTTTTTGGCTACGGAATATCCACACGTTGATCCCGTCGTAGTAGTTAGGTATATCGTATATGTACCTATAAGTTCAAAGTATGTATGTACATACATATGTATGTAGGTATATGTATTTTTTCCCACAATGTAACTTAATTTAATTTCTGTTCGAAAAAGTAGAAATCACAAATTGATTTTTATTTATTCTCGAAAAAATAAAAATCGGAAAATAATTATTTCTATAATTATTATTTCAGTAGGCTCTCTCTTTAAGCCAAATTACATGTGATAATTTTTAAGGAACAAATAACACCAAAGTTAATTGTAAATATTCTGACAAACACTAGCAGAACGAAAACACTAACAATTATTTCTGCTGGAAAAAAGAAAAATCAGAAAATAACAATTATTTCCAGTTAAAATATAAAAATCAGGATATAACAATTATTTCTGCCTAAAAAATAAAAATTATAATTTTAAAATTGGAGCTTAGAAAATAGTTTAGAATAATTAAAATGGTGTGATTGTCCACTTTGTTTGATGCTTCCTTGTATGTAGTTTTGCCTTTTTTCTAGGAAAATTCAACAATAATTATTATTTTTTGTCCCTGATTAATTTTTTTCCAAAAATATATTGAAAAAAATTTTCAACTAAGTTCGAAACTTAGCATAGAAGTTATGACAAACCGACTTCTTACTTCTTAACCACGTTAGCCTTTAAATCTTGTGCATTTTGTTACATATATATTATATTCAGAAAACATACAAGCAAATCAAACACAATCCTATCCCCTTTCAAATATTTATAAAAAACCAATGGTCTTTAACAAGCGCTTATTTACATTATGCCGACATAGCAAACGAATTTATACATATAAATATGCATGTATGTATACTTGGGCACATTGAATATACATACATACGTATTTACAATCATACATACATATGTGCCCTTAATTATGAAAGTGGTCTAAGTCATATGAATATATTTCTGCATCGAAATATGAAATAAATCTGTAATAAACTTGAAAAAATATTTAATAAATATTAAATAAACTTCTATTAATCGACACTAGTACAACTATAAGTTAAAATGTTGCATAATATAAAAATATTTTTTTAATTTCTTCAAATGTAATCTATTAAATATCTCGATGAAAGAAATATATGACTTAGACCACTTTCATAATTAAGGGCACATATATTTTATATATTTTATCAACACGCATTCATTAGCACAATACTTTATTTGTATACAAAAAAAAATCCCATTTCTTACCACAAACAACTTAATATTCTTCCTTCAATACGTTTGCTAGCATATTGTTGCTGTGCGTAGAGTTGACTACATACACACGTACAAACAATTGGATATTCTTCTTTCAATACTATTTGTAGCGTATTGTTGTTGTTGTAGTTGTTCATATGAACACTCTTATATACATATGTGTGTATGTACGAGTGAATGGTCTTCATGGTAGCGTATATTTATACATACATCCATATAAACATACAGTTTTTTGCATGACTCTACTGATTGTTATACACATCAATTCATATGCATGCGTACGAAAAAGCATGTGCCAAGCAAAAACACCATAAGACAATGTCTATGTATTGGTGACAAAAAGGGGTTTAATACGAAATAATGCTTGTTAAAGAAAATGTTTAACTAAAGTAAATTCAAGCGAGCTTCAGCGGTGGAGTAGCTAGTGAGGTTAGTAACAGAATTAAATATTGTTGGTTCTATGCACGGCAACTTTTTTGGTAGATTTGTAAAAAATGTGTGATAAAACTTTATATATAGAAAATGCAAGAACCGATTCTTTATTTATGCTGATTTTCAATACCAATCGTGCCAAGACAAATGCGGTCGATTCAGTCCAATTCCGAGCTCTCTAACTCTTTTAGGAGCTTCATACAATCACTTTCAAGCAACACATAGAAAATCCGTACATGCAGACGGACAGACGGACATGTCTTTTTTTCATCTCCTATTCATAAGGATCCAGAATAACTAACTTTATTTCGCCGCAAATGAATATTGTAGAAGTTACAAAAATCTGGACAAACCTATATATACCCTTTACCATTTTTGGTGAAGGGTATAAAAACAAAAATGATACTAAAAAATATTCGTAATAAATATTGACTTTGATAAATAAGCTTTATTTGCTTTAATAATATTTTCTACAAAGCAAGAATAACAACAACAACAAAAAACACAAGCACAGTGACATTGCGGAATACTATATATGAGTACCTCAAATACAAAAAATTGTGACGGGAGTTCTAACGGCAGAAATGCCCGCTGCATCATCGCAAAAGGCTTTTAAGCCACCACCTGGCTTAATATTGATGAAACTAAAATACAAATATGTGATGAAAAAGATTTCCGAAAAATTGTTAGTGAATTTGAAAAAAAGTAAAACACATTTTTACACATACCAACTTAAAAGTGCCAGCGGACTACAGGTAGCATTTAATGGCATAGATTCATATGTTGACTCCTTATCGACCAAGGATTTAAAGTAAAAAATGTTACTAATATAATTAACACAGAAAAGGGGGATCTCCTATTTCAGGTTGTACTGGAGCCGAATGACATACAATTAAAAAAAAATTAAATCCACCCAATTTATAGCGTAAAGTTTCTCTTACACCGAAAAATCACATTTGAATAGCCACGTAAGCGTTCAGGTCCAGTACAGTGCCAGAATTGTCAAGAATATGGCCACACAAAAACGTACTGTAACTTACCTATTTTGTGTTATCTGCGGTGAATTACACGGTACGGCTAGCTGTACTAAGCCAAAACATCAAGCAGAAAAAAAATGTAGTAATTGTGGAGGTAATCACACCTTTCGTTAAACAGGGTATTGGTCAAAAACCTAAATTAGCGTCAGCTCAATCTGCAAACGCTTACTCCGCCCCTTTTCTTCGAATGAGGCAACTGAGTACTTCAGGTGTATCGTATGCCGACACTGTTAAGACAAATTCTATTCCTCACCAAGTCATTCAACAAATGCTAACACAAGCTTTAATTTCAGTCGCCTTGATAATCTGGTGCAAACTACAAACAACTTTACAACAAATATGACTAGCATGATGCAAGAAATGCTGCGAATGCAGAATACTCTGCTTCAAGCATTACTTAATAAGCCATGAACACGTTAAAAATATGTTTCTGGAACGCAAACAGGAATTGTCAACAAAAAAATGAACTCGAGTACTTCTTTACGGGAAAATCATTGATAATGTTGGTTTCTGAGACTCCTTTGACTTCGAGAAGCTTTTTCAAAACGAATAGCTACACCTTATATGACACAAAGGGCCCGAGCGGAAGAGCATGTATACGAAAGGAACCGTCGAGAGTGTAGACCTAAATTCACAGAAACCGACTTCGTTTTATGTTGATCGCTTTTCAAGAAGAAAATAAGTTTGTAAAATTTAAAAGTGAACGTTATTCAGTTCTATATGATATATATGTATCTAAGATTCCAACAAAGCTACCACTCGTATATGAAAGAATTTCAAGCGCTTGTAACTGCATCAGAGTTTAAGATAAAATCTCCTTTTATTCAATAGCGGACTAATTGATATAGAAATTTAATTTGAAGCAGCAAACTGCATTTTTACTGATGATCGAAAAATAGAAAGTCCGGAAAGTCTTTTAAATTAAGTAGTATAAATGAAAAAAAAAAATGGTTTCTAATGGACGTGCAAGGTTTCAAAACTAATTCGAATGATTTTCATTACAAAACGAAGTAGCGGATGTTTTCAATAATAATGAGTATAACAATTTCATTATAAAACCACCATTTGATTTTAAATGTTTATCAATAAAAAATAAAAAAAAAGTAAAAAGAATCAAACTGGCTAACAAAAATGGTATCATCACCTAAGCTAAACTGCTAGATCAGTTTCATTTCAAAATTATTGGCAACTTTTAAAAGTAAATGCAAGATGTTCTAAAATAAATGTAAAAGGTAAAGAAAAAGCCTATGGTTGGAAAGATGTTTATATCAAAATTATTCTAACGTTGACTATATAGGCTATAGCAACTTTAAACAAATGGAAATTAAATATATTAAATATTTCTACTATATATACTTATAACTGAAACTCCTCACAAACTTTTAAGTAAATACATCTAAATATTAAAAGTAAGTTTTTTAATTTCACATAAAAAAACTATAGAGATATTTCACATCTATACACAAAAGACCAGGCGAATATTTAGAACAACAATAAAAGACCGCACATGACAAAAAATGTATTTAAACAGGGAGCCACAGACTTATTTGTATGTACATATATACATACATAAAATCAATTTGTAGATACATATGTACATATGTACACATATTATCAAATTTCTTACCCATGCTCAAGTATTTATTAGATTTTAAAAATCACATTTACATATCTACATCATACAAACTGTCTTCCAAGCTATTGACTCTTGAAAAGCCGTTCTGTCGAAGAAGACAAATGTACTTAAATATAAAAACTTATCACAGACAGCCAAACTATCTATCCCGCACACACACACACATACATACGCACAAAATCGCCACGATCGTACGCAAGAATTTTGCAAAATCTGAAATTAATATTTATCCAAATATAAATAAATTTCTGACCGACAGACTTTAACACTGCACAAATTTAAGCTTCACAAAATATAAAGCAGTCTCATCCTCCAATATGAAAACCATACTAGGATTAAGGAAGTTCATATATATGATAATATTTTATAGCACCAAATGTCCATATGAAAAACAATTTATTTCTACGTATATATAAATACTAGGTTGAGAAAATCACATACACACACATACTCGAATTCATCTACGAAAAATTTAAACTATTTCAACAACACCCCTACCCTCACCAATCACAGTCAGCCGTAAACTCCTACAGATATACAATACATACACAAATTCTCAATGTCACATAAAATCGATCAATGTCAACCACCTCAAATCACGATCAGCCTTAAACTCCTACAGACATACATACACACAAATACAGTTAGATATGACATGAACACCCACCTCGCCTCTCACAAATCACGATCAGACATCCATACTCCCAGATTCCCACGGGTACATATACATGAAGACATGCACCTCACCTCTATCTATTAAACAACACCCTCACCCAGCTCAAATCACGATCAGCCTTAAACTCCTACAGACATACATACACACAAATACAGTTAGATATGACATGAACACCCTCACCTCGCCTCTCACAAATCACGATCAGACATCCATACACACAGATTCGCACGGGTACATATACATGAACACATGCACATCACCTCTCATTAATCATGATCAGCCTTAAACTCCTACAGACATACACACAAATTGCCACGGTTAGATATTACATGAAGACTTCGCCCCTCATAAATCACGATAAGCCTTAAATTTCCAAATACAGCACACATAAATACATCCATAAACACAGATTCCTACGGATACATATTACGACAACTCTGCGCTCCCCGCCAATCACAGCATGGGTTAAATTCCAACAGACAGATACGCTCACAAATTCCCACGGTTGCATATATGATATATTTCAACAACCCCTCGCCCTTAACCAATCACAGCCAGACTTCCATTCCTACAGCTAGACACACCCACAAATTTCCAGTCAGCATTAGGAAAAATCAATTTCATGATTTTCCCGTCGGCATTTGAAAAACAAAATTGATGTTTTCCCATCAGCACTAGGAAAAATTAATTTTCACGTTTTCCTGTCGGCAGCAGGAAAAAAAATAATCATAAATAATCACCCGTTCACAAGCAACTAATGTTACCAAAAAAAATCACCCGTTCACACAACTAATGTAAACAAAAAAAGTTAATGTAAACAAAAAAACATCAAAGCGCACCGAAAACACAATTTCTCAAACTTCAAACAAATTTCAGCAAAATTTTAAAGAATTCTTGGAAATTTCACACAAATTTCACAATTTTAATTGTCGCCGGACGCCCATTCTACAACTACTAATATGCGAAGATGATCAAGCGTATTAATTGGCTGAGATTTAAAAAATACTTTGGTAGTCATTGCACGGAAAACACAGCGCTAAGAACATCCGATGATATGTAATCTAACATTGCGAATCTTAACGAAAATATTAAGCAGGCTGCTATTAACTCCCACCCGCAGACTAGGTTAAATAAAATTTATTCTACGGATATTGTATGTGAAAGAAGAAGAGCTAAAAGGGAATGACAACAACATAATATCAGGTTTAAAGAGTGCACTAAACGACTCCAAGAGTTGCTTGCATCTGCAAAAACTGCACCTCTTAAAAATTATCTGGAAAATCTCGAAGTTACACCAGCATCTAATTACTCTTTGGGGCCGGCTGCGAGAAAACTTTAAACACACGTTGAGTTTAAACCACCTCTGCGCACTTCTACCGGAAGAAGCGATACTGAAAAAGGTAACATATTTGCTGAGCATTTAAAATCAGTATTTACCCCAAACATATGTGCGGACATTGTATGTGAAAGAAGAAGAGCTAAAAGGGAATGACAACAACATAAAACCAGGTTTAAAGAGTGAACTAAACGACTCCAAGAGTTGCTTGCATCTGCAAAAACTGCACCTCTTAAAAATTATCTGGAAAATCTCGAAGTTACACCAGCATCTAATTACTCTTTGGGGCCGGCTGCGAGAAAGCTTTAAACACACGTTGAGTTTAAACCATCTCTGCGCACTTCTACCGGAAGAAGCGATACTGAAAAAAGTAACATATTTGTTAAGCATTCAGAATCCGTATTTACCCCAAACACATGTACGGGCATTGTTGATTTGCCGTTCATAGTTGCTCTACCCCCTGGACCTTTGAAGTTTAAGATGCGTGATGTACAAAAACTAATTGCTGAACTCAACCCAAAGAAAGCTCCGGGTATTGATGAAATTAGTAATAATATGCTGATGAAGTTGCCCCGTATTGCAATTAGAATCATGTTATTCATTTTTAATGCCATATTATGACTGGAGGTTAAAATAATTCCAAAGCCGGGCAAAGATCTTACCAAGACTGGGTCATACAGGCCAATAAATTTACTGTCAGCAATTTCAAAGCTCTTCGAAAAGGTACTCATGATAAAATTGTCCCCAATTTTCATTGGTAGTGGGTGGATCCCGGACCATCAATTTGGTTTTAGCAGTCAGCACAGCATTATTGAACAAATGCATATATTGGTTTTAATTTAAAAAGAAGGACATTTGAAGAAAAGAAGTATTGTTCTGACCTCTTTATTGATGTTCCTCAGGCATTTGACAAAGTGTGGCATGAAGGCCTAATTTTAAAATTGAAGACATACCTACCAATAAACATTCCTAATCTTTTGCAAAATTATATTCTTGCCTGGAAGTTCACTGTTGTGGAAGGAGTCTTCATGAGTGTGCCCGAATCGATCTCATCCGGTATGCCACAGGGTAGTATATTGTGGCCAGTTTTGTGTTTCATTTATACTTTTGATACACATCTACAATTGCCGATGATAGAGCCTACCTTAGTATGCACGAAAACTCTCACGAGTCATTTCTTTATCTTCAGGAACATATTACACATCTGGAACTATGTCTAAGCTTATGGAGAATAAAAGTAAACGAAGAGAAGTGTGCTCAGATAACATTTACCCTACGAAGAGACACTTGTTCCTCCATTAGAATAAATAATAAAACTGTTCCTCAACACTCACATGTGAAATACCTTGGTATACAACTTGACCGACGGCTTATATGGAAACACCACATTTAATCTAAGCTAACACAAATTAAACTAAAATTAACTCAGTTACATTGGTAGAAATTCCACCATGAGTCTAGATTGTAAACTTTTAATATACAAGTCGCTTTTGAAACCAATATGGTGCTACGGAATTCAGCTATTGGGCACTGCTTTAGCTTCCAACGTAAAGAAAATCCAACGAAGGCAGAACAAAATATTACGTTTAATAACATCGGCTCCATGATATATAAGAAACTCAATTTATATCGTGATTTAAATATGCCACAAGTGACTGAAGAGTTGCACTCTAATCCGCTTGCTCGTAGTATCTTGAACTTCACATCCGCTTAAAAAAGTGGGACACGAAGGCTGTAACACTTAACACTCCAGATGAAACTGCTTGAAAATACTTTAATTTTTTCTTTGCACGACTGTTATGTATTATTAACTACTATCACTAGTTTATGCCCGACACTGGTCGGGCCTAATAGTTATATTTAGATTTAAGATTCGAATAATTGTTGTTAGTTAATTTTTGAAGATACAATAAATAAATATAAGTATTAAAAGAAAAATTGCAGAATAAAATAGAACCCAAATTAAATGTCCATAAATAGATATTCGTATTCGCAAATATCGTTTTAAATATTCGTATTCGCGAATATCAAAAATTGACATTCTTCACATCACTAGTATGTATGTACATATATATATATTGTATATGTATATGTAGGTAACACGTATGATCTATTAAATAATTAATGAGAAAAGCATACGTATTTATGTACGAAATTAGTAATTTTTTCTGTTATGTAATATTTTCAAAGACCCCCTCCCCCCACCATAACAAATCGTAACAAAATTTATTTTTGTAAAGTTCTTTTTTTTTGTATTGCACAACTAATAATATCTGGGTTGAATAGTGGAAGAGTAGTCTTCAGTTTGTTATAAGAATCTGCATCAAGGGAGAACATTCGTTTTGACTGGAGTGAATATATTGTCAAATAAAGATTGTTGGCCTTCGTGACAGTTTCTTCCAGACAGTGAAATATAAGGTTTTACTTTGTTGTTTGAAGCCAAGAGAAACATTTTTATGTATAACTCTTTTGGAAGGAAATCGAATAAATTGCCAATTTGATTTCATCAAAATATTGCAAGATTACCTATTAATTTTTTGAGAAAACTAGTAAATTTCCTTAAGGTTTTAAACACATCTTTCAATCGTTTACTTTTCATATTTCAATTGTTCGGAAGTTAAATCTTAGATTGTTATCTTTTAATATTATTGATTATTTGAACCATCTCATTTGTTTGCGTTGTAAATAATTTAATTAAATTTTCACTGGTGTATATATAGTCACCTAATTTATTTATTTTATTTAATTTGTTACATTTGAGAGTGTTTTTATTTAATTTCTTAAATTCAAATATTCAATTATTTAATATCATAATCAGACTCTTATTTCAAAGTGGATACTGTTATGTATTGAAGTATATATTTTCGAATTAATAAAATAATTACGGAACGAAATTCGCAATAGGTCTACGATCATCTGGCGCCAGCTGTCATCATTGGATTTGGAGAATGTAAGTTTAACATTTTTTTATTATATCTTCTTAAATTTTCTATTATTTAAAATTTCACCTACACCAAAACATTTTATTATTTGAATTTTTAGTACAAACAAAAAATTAAATTAAGAAACCTTAATTTTCATTAGTTTACTTAACCTTCATCTTCATTCTTAAATTCAAATATTCAATTATTTAATATCATAATCAGACTCTTATTTCAAAGTGGATTCTGTTATTTATTGAAGTATATATTTTCGAATTAATAAAATAATTACGGAACAAAATTCGCAATAAGTCTACGATCATCTGGCGCCAGCTGTCATCATTGGATTTTGAGAATGTAAGTTTAACATTTTTTTATTATATCTTCTTAAATTTTCTATTATTTAAAATTTCACCTACACCAAAACATTTTATTATTTGAATTTTTAGTACAAACAAAAAATGAAATTAAGAATCCTTAATTTTCATTAGTTTACTTAACCTTCATCTAATATTGATATAAAAGGTTCCAAATATTTTTGAAGTAAATGCATTCATCCATATATAACCCTTTAGTAACTTCATATTATTTTTAATCATTTGATTTTTTTATTGTTAGTTTAATTTCTTTTATCTTTTTATTTCGGCCTGATAAAATAGCTACACACCATAGTTTATGTGGAAAATTCCATCAATAGACATGTATATCAATAATCAATAAAAATTTTTTTGTTCTATATGGTTCATCATATTTATTTTCAACAAACACATGACAAATCATGTGTTGAATCATGGGTTCTAGTAATGACGCATTGGTTCGATTTAGGTGAAACATGCATGATTTTTACATTAGTTTGTCACTGGAGGTCATGTGTTTGTGAAAGTATTTAAATACTTTAATATCCATTGAAAATCATTTATTTATAAAATCAAACAATAAATAATTGTTTATTATAAAAATTATATATATATGTACCCAGCAAAAAATAAATGAACGCGTTCAAAATGAAATAATGTTTCATGCTTTCTTGAGCATTTGGTTCTTGGTAAATAATGCTATAGTTTTTGAACTCATTAAAATATTGTTACGGAAATGGCCGTAGCACATACAAGCGTGATTAAACTTAAACAAACAACAGCAACGAAAAGCCTCTGCACGTTAAGAAGGTACACATATACAAACATTCATGGCAATTCAAACGAAAAACAAAAATAAAGTAAACAACCTTGCAGTCGGCGTAGCTAGCAAATGTCTAGCTATTTCGTTAACTACCAATCGTTACCACTAACTACTAGCAATGCAAAAGACTGACGATTTTAACATGGGGATGAGATTGGTGGTAGTCAATTGCCCCCACATGCATAACTCTTCGTCAGTGATTTCTCTAATGAATACAATTAATTTTTCTATTAATAAAATATTCCCTTTCGAGAATAAAAAGCGAACATTTTATTCACGTGAAATATTTTCCGTGAACAAAAAACGGCGAACATAATTACAGAATAATAACGCAAACATTGGCGATCACAATTTTAGGAAAAGGAAACACACTTCACGTGAACTTTTAACCCCGATAAGGGTGATTAATACATTTTTCAATTAACTGTTCTTTTTCTTTTTTATGCAACGTTTTAATTTACTTCTGCTGCTCATTTTAACTTTTTAAAAGAAAAGCACTAAGAATTACACGTTCACTGACCACGAACTTTTAATTGTAACTGACGCCATCACAAAATCAAAATAATTGTGTACTTATAATAATTTTTTTCTTGTTGATTTTTTTTGATATAACAGCACAACTTTTCCCACTCGCAAAAACAATTTCTTTGATGTTAAAGGCATTAACATATCCATGAGTGAGAGAGTCATAAGGTGAACTCTTGCATTACTTGTGGCTAGCGTAGTAGCTAGTCGATTTTTCGTGGGGGAGATACGTCACGATTTGGAGTCAATTTATACTTTTCAATGCTTCGTTAATGATGTATGTATATACATATATGTACATATTTACCACATGAACTAATTGCTCGCTTAGTAAACAATACTGAAAATCAAAGAAAGATTGTATAAACTTTGCTGAAACATTCTAGTTGCCTTGTACGAAGTATAAATAGGCCAAGCACAGTGGTTCAGAATCGTTTTTTATCGGCCAAAACTCTGTAACTTTTGAACTAATGAATATTTTTTGTTTGTTTCGTGGATCTTAAGCTTTTCTCAAGTGTTAGTTTCATTAAAATCAGTAGAGTGGTTGTGGAGAAATTTAAGGTTAAAGTTGAACTTTCAACATTTTTTTAATTTGCTTGAAAAAGGCCTTATAATGTAACTAAAATCATTTTTATAAAAACAACAAAGTAAGTTTTACAAAATTGAATACATAAGCCTATTTTTTCAGTCATAAATAGCTTATAGACTCTTGGTTATTTGAATATACTCGTATAAGTATGTAAGACATGTGCACGCCAGAGAAAGCCAACAAGTTACTTTTTGACTGCTCACTACATATTGATACTCCAACGACAATTAGTATGATAGCACATTCGTATCAACAAGCATGCTTACATACAGACATACATATCTATAGCTTTCAACACAAATAAGTGCGCATATCGATAGGTGCTAGTTCGATCAAAACAATGTGCTATAGATATTCGTATCAATACATGTGCGTATAACCATGTAATAACGATTATGACTATATGAACAATGTTTCCAAATATAAACATATGTATATAAAAAAAATCCTTGTGTATAAATTTAACAAATACATAAATTAAATTATGCATTTTTTATGAAATCTTTTTCACGAAACTTTTTGTATTTGCTCATAGCAACGTTATTAAAGAAAACATATATAAAAAATGACGTAGCGTGAATCTCTGAAGGATTTTTGACAAATATGTTGGATCTGATTTGCTTCTCAAGGCATCCTATTGACAAATAAAAAAATTGTTCATGCAACTAATATCATGAAAAAATACATAATCGTCTATGTTCTGGCTGCCACATTGTTTTCACATGTTTGCTTGTGAGTTCGGATGTTAAAACACATGCTACCCCTGTTTACATTGAAATTTAGAAAATACAAATTAATAGCATGTGTTCTAGCAACCGAATTTAGAAGAAAACAATTTGTAAATAAGTAACTGCCTTAAGTCTGTTAACAAGAGAGTGGACTATATTTTGTGCTGGATTTTCTCCAAACATTAAGCCATTCTACCACTGATTCTGCTTTTAGGTCACATTTTTTTAAAATTGAGCATTTTATCTCTAATTCCTCCCGCACTGTAGGGCTTAGGCTTAACGACTGCGATTGGGGTGAAGATGAGTAAGTATCTTTTTATTGAATTTTGTATTTAAATAGTTTGAAAAAAAATTAGCACTTCAACAACTACAAACTAGTATTTTTGGCAACACTTATCAAAAAATATTTAAAAAATCGAATGTGTTGCAAGTCATGGGTATGTCGACAGATATGCGGCTTGTAACGAAGAATGCGCATCGATACATACAAGTATGAAATAAAATGCGCAGGGGTATACACAAGTATGATAATGAATGGGTATTAGAGTTGTGTCCAACAGCTCTTTTGGAACTAGTTTGAGAGCGTTTGAATTAAAAGTTGTTTAATTTACATTAATGTTTTTAAACGGACTTGTGTCCAACAGCTCTTTTGAACTAAAAACACAACTCCAATGGGTATCAATGCGCACTAACATAAAAAATTTTCGATATGTGCTGGAGTATCCAAATTTTTCTGTATCGATTGACTTTCTCTGGTGCAGATATAAAAAACTGAACCGTATATATACGCTTAAAGAAGACAGTTTCGTCTTTCTCTGGAGGGTTACGGTTTTTTGATCCCTTTGATCTTCAAAAGTTATACAGTACTAAACTTCAAGTTTTACGAAAATATGGGGGATTAAAATTTTTTACATCGCACTCTAACTACAAATTGTACAGGGTGTGCACATACCAAATCTTAAAAAGAACAGCTTACCCAATATAACAAAGAAGACCGCAGCCCTTTGTCGATAATAGTTTTCGAGGAATTGTAATTTATTTCAGATAAAATATGAGAAATTTTTGTTTTTTTAAATTAACATAAATTTGTTGTATTTGGCAGCATACCACGCCCACTACTAAGAATATTTTGACTAAATTTTTGATATGTTTCCTTTTCTGAAATATAGGTTTTGGCCGATGAAAATTGAGTCCGAGCCACCGTGCGACGCATCTGCTGGCAAGTCAGTTGAGTTCAGTTGATATTTGATAGAAGTCTGTGCTTTGCAGTAGGTCAGTTGAGTTGGTAATTGAAGAGTCTATAGTGAGTAAGTCTATTACGCAGTTACAGTCTGCCGTTGAATTGTTTATTGTGAAGTCTATCGTGTCGTCTGAAGTAAAGTGAGCAATGCAGCAGATAGTCGTGTATAAGTGTGTGAAAGTAAAGTCAGCGAGTCTTTATTGTGTATCAACGGTGAGTGTCGGCAGACGTGTGACGATCAGCCGACAAAGAGGTATTACGTCAATAATAGCGCAGCCTGTTGTATGAGACGTGCATGTACAACAGCGGAGTTGACGTATTGGTAACCAGTTGTGTTTATTTAAGTAATTTAAGCTGTATTTACGGTAGCCAGAAATGAAGATTTACATATATGCATTATGCAGATTGTTACCCTCCAAAAAGACGAAATGCAGATTTGAAGATTTTTGGCCTAAAAACGCAGATTTTTCAACTCCACTATAGTAAATTTTTCTTTTTTTGAATTTTTCCTAATACTGCTACTTCTTCTTGTGTCTTTTATGTGTGAACCACTCAGAGTTAAAAGAGTTAAAATTTTTGAACTTGGAAGAAGAAGAAGTAACTATTCCAAGCTTCTGGCAACGATTACGATTTTGCAGCACGAGGTTTATTCAAAATGTAATGGCGTATAATCATAGTCAAAACAAAGTATTCTTTTAAGTATTTAAAACCAGTATTACCATACAAAAACCTGGTTTTAAATTCTTAAAGTATACTTTGTTTTGACTTTGATTATGCGCCAATGTCTTTACCACATTCATTTGCAAATGTCGAAAGAATTTTCAGTCAAGTGAACTTGAATAAAACAAAACTTTCAAGTCCTTTGGATATTTATGCAACAAACTAAATAACTTTTTGTATAATTTTTTAAATATGTATAATATTTGCACATAACTATAGAGAATTTTTATTTGTTTGTGCTAAGTAAACTTTGCGTGTGAAAAAGCCACCAAACTCACCAGTAGACTTCAACTTGAACGTTATTTTATAAATTTTTTTTTTTTTTTAATTTAAATAAAATACATTTTAAATCGAGTTTAAATTTGATGCAATTGGGTTAATGAAATTTATGGACTCCCAAAAATTCATAAAGCTCATATGCCATTGAGACCTATAGTTTCATCAGCACAAGCCTTATGTTACCAACTCAGTAAATACACAGGAAATGTTCTGAAAAACATAATATCAGACAAATACAAAATAAAAAACTCTTTCGAACTAAAAAATCAGCTACAAAGTATAAAGTTAGATGAAAAAGGTATTTTAATATCCTTGGCCGTAGTTTCCCTCTTCACAAATATACCAATACACACTGCTACAAATAATATAATGAGGAAATGACAATAACTACTTTATCTACAAAGACATAATATATAATCAAATCTTCGGTATGCCGATGGGTAACCCTCTGTCTCTCACAATCGCAGACATTGTGCTAGATAGTTTACCGGACGTAGCAATAGCTGAACTTAACAACAAAAATATTCACATAAAATACATAGCAAAATATGTTGATGACTTTCTGGCTATTATAAAAATTTACGACAAAGATGAAATTCTAAAAACGTTTAATGGATATCATCCAAAATTAAAATTCACCATCGAAGTGGAAAGAAATAAAGAAATTGTATATGTCGATACTAAATTATATAGAAACGCAGAGAAAATAATATTTGATTGGTATGCAAAGGATATATCATCGGGCAGAATAATAAATTTCAACGGAACACAGCCAAAAACGCAGATAATTAACACCGCCAAAAATTTTGTTCGTAGAGTATTAGATATCAATGACAGTCAATTTCACACGCACAACATGGAAAAAAATTTTAATATTTTAAAAGACAACAGTTTTCCTACAAAATTAATACAATCGTTTATTTCATCCTACACGACTACACAAAACCGCGAACATAGCAACCCTAGTACAGAAGACAAAAGGTATTGCAGTATAAAATATATACCTGGCCTTACCGACAATAAAAACAACAATAGATAATAACAACATATGCTTGGCATATAAACCAAATAAAACATTAAATATACATAATATTTACCAAAACAAAAACACCTGTAGAAAAATTGCAACAAAACAACGTTGTATATGAAATTCCTTGTAAAAGTAATGATAATGTCAGATGTGATCTTGTGTATGTATATAGGAACTACAAAGAGGAGCTTAGAAACAAGAGTGAACGAACATAAAGCAGACATCAGTAAAAACAAAGAGAATACTGCATTATCACAACATATAACAAACACTAAGCACAAACTAAACAACGACAGAGAGAGATACATAACAGAAAGTCTAAAGCTACGTTCACATATGTCAAATATTTGCTTCAAACATGTTTGCCCATATTTGCCTGAAATTTTTTTAAAGTTTGTTTGATGGTCACATTAGGAACAAATATTTCATGAAATTTGTTTTGCCACACAACAAGCAAACAGCTTGAAATACAAACTGCGTCAAACATGTTTTCCTTGCGGTCACATTGAAACAAATATTTTCTATAGTAATTTGTTTCATCAAACAGTCAAAAAATATAAATTTGTTTTGTCATAAATAAAATTGATATGGAAGATTGGGAAACAATATTTTTGTTAAGTTGTGGAGCAGCTTTCCAACCAGTTGTGGAGGAAAAGGAAACCAATAATAGAAAGAAAAGAAGGCAATGGGTACGTAAATGGGTTCAGCGTCGAAGAGAGGAAGGATGCTGTGCAAGGCTACTGAGGGAACTACGATGTGAAAATCCAGATCTTTACAAAAACTTTATACGGATGGATGCAGATGATTTTGATTTTTTAGTAAGTATTGCAAAATTTGAATAGAAACAATATTCAATATTACTTTTATAGCTAAGTTTAGTTGCACCGCTCATAATAAAAAAACTAAAAAGTTACGTGAGACCATATCCCTTTCGGAGCGTTTGATAGTTACACTTCGGTACGTAGCGACTGGAGAGAGTTTCAGATCTCTTCAGTATGTTTTTAGAATTCCACACAACACTATTTCAGGAATTATTCCTGAGGTATGCGATGCTCTATACAAAGTGTTACAGCCGAAATATTTGAACGTAAGTACATACATACTTATAAAGATTAACAGCATTATTCATAAAAAATATTTCAGGTTTATTAAGCGCTTATTTGACATATTTCTATGGGAAATTTGTCAAATAAACCTGTAATAAATCTAAAATATTTTTTATGAATTAGACCGTAAGGCTCTAATTTTGTGAAAAGCAAAGTCGAAAAACAAAAATTTCGTACAAAATTTTGAAAACTTGTTATTATTTCTCATACGAATTCTGGCATTGCGTTGCGTTTTGCAAAATTAGGGGTAAATTGCACGTTGGAGTTCAATACGTAATTTAATTTCAGATTCCATCAAGCAATGAAGAGTGGGAAGGCATTTCTGAAGAATTTCTGCGACTGTGGAATTTTCCCAATTGCATTGGCGCTTTGGATGGGAAACATGTTGTAATGAACGCACCGCCTCATGCTGGAAGCCTTTACTACAACTATAAAGGTAGATACATACATACAATGTTAGGTACTGTTTGTTTTGCATTTTGTTAACTACATTATTTTATAGGAACACATAGCATTGTGCTCATGGCCATTTGCAATGCATCCTATAAATTTTTGTACATTGATATAGGTTCAAACCGGCGTATATCTGATGGGGGTGTCTTTAAGAAATGCACTTTTAATGAGGCTCTTAAAAGCAATAAATTAAGTTTGCCTAATCCAAAACCACTTTCACCAAAAAGTGTGCCAATGCCATATGTGCTCGCGGATGATGCCTTTGCATTAAAACGAGATATTTTAAAACCTTTTAACGCACGAAACTTGAATGCGATCCAAAGAGTTTTCAATTATCGACTCTCAAGAACTAGGCGAGTAATAGAAAATGCCTTTGGAATTTTGTCTGCACGATTTCGCGTATTGAGGACCCCAATTAAGCTAGAACCATCAAAAACAAAACAAGTCACACTTGCGTGCTGTGTTTTGCATAATTTTTTGATAGCCCGAAGAAGTTCTTTATACTTCAATACACAACTTGTAGACCACTATACTGCAGACGGAACACTAATTCCTGGTGAATGGCGCAGTGATAACAGCGCTTGTGGTTTAGAAAATTTGCAAAGTCAACGCTCGTATATAGCGAATAAAACATCAGAGATAAGAAATGAATTTTCGCGATATCTTGTAGAAGAAGGCGAAATTGGTTTTCAATATAAGCACGTATAACCAGAGATTTCCAGGGCATTGTAAAAGTTTCAATTAATTTCAATTTCAATAAATAAATTATACCATTAATAAAGAAATATGATTCTAGGAAATAACAACAATGTAATTATTTTAAATAATTAGAGTAGAATCTCGACAATTCACAATCGAAGGAATCGACTGTTTTTTACGAA
This sequence comes from Nowickia ferox, assembly GCA_936439885.1. Lineage (NCBI taxonomy): Eukaryota > Metazoa > Arthropoda > Insecta > Diptera > Tachinidae > Nowickia > Nowickia ferox. Next base: position 56,735,450 of record OW387023.1, read on the forward strand.
TTATAGCTTTTGAAAGCAATGTGTTGAGGAATAATACAATTTGATTTTGAATCTTATTTCATAAGGCAAAACTATATTTTAATTTTGATTGACCTTATTTGCGTTAACCCAAACTTGATTGTGCAAGGTACGAAGTTAAATTAAAATTTTTAACATTCAATTCATCATAATGTGCAAAAGTAATATAAGAATATTTCATTTAAAGAACAAAGAAAAAAGCGTAACAGTTATGTACATATGTAATATTTATGTATGTAGCATATGAATAGAATTACATATGTATGTACATACTTACATACATATATATACATGCAATAAATCAAAGTAATACGTTACGTACATAGCAAAGATAAACAAAATTATAAACCATAAAACAACAATAACAAAATGCTTCTACCGTAATCAATGGCGACAAAAAAATATGTAAGTTAAATTTGTACAAACAGTACAATGTCGATCAAAACTGGTACAATGTAATGTGTTCATGAACATCCCGCGCCCCCCTGAAACATGGTTTCAGAGTAACGGTAGCTGAACTATTGCAGCAATAGGCCGTGTCATCTGACCATGCTGTGTTTTGAGTTTTACCACACGAACGTTTCCATCAGTTCCTTTATATGACTCGATCACCTTAGCCATAAGCCAGTTTGCGGGGGGCAAATTCTTGTCCTTCGCAACAAACTAAGTTGCCTACTGTCACATTTGGCTGGGCTTGCTTCCGTTTGGGTTGCTGTTGCAGGGAAATGAGGTATTCTTGATGCCATCGCCGCCAAAATCCCTAAAACATGTTTTGAATGTTTTGCCAGTAATCAAGCCTATTGATAGGTACTTCCAGGAGATCACCTTCAGGTACAGTGGTGTAGGGGCGACCAATTAAAAAATGGGCTGGAGACAAGTATCCAAGTTCAGAGTCTGGTGCAGTACCAAGCGGCCTTGAGTTAACAACTGCCTCGATTTGAACCAGTAGGGTATGCATCTGTTCAAATGTTAAAATTGCGTTCATAGTTACTCGTTTTAGGTGTAGCTTCACCGATCGTACCGCCGATTCCCATATACCACCCCAATGCTACTGGTGGGATATAATTCCATTGTATTCCATCTTCTGCTAAAGATGCGGAAACAATTTCATTATAGGATTGCACCAAGGAAATTTCTTCCGTTGTCGCTGTAGATCTGGCGACATTTTCCCCTTCGGCCGATAAACCTTCATAAGGCAGCAATGAAACAGTCCGTACTCAAATCTGTAGCCAGTTCCAGGTGGATAGCTGAAGTAACGAGGCAAACGAACAAGCATATATACCCTCTAGATCTACGTGCGTATTTACCAGAAAATTGTTTCAAAATCAAAGGGCCCGCATAGTCGCAGCCAGAATTTTCAAACGGGAAAGCTTGACGTACACGAACGCGAGGCAAGTCGGCCATAAGCTGTTGCGTAATAAGATGACGCTGACGAAAACATCTTAAACATTTATGTGTCAAACTTCTGATCAAATTTCGAGCTCCTAAATGCAGTATATCTGGCGTGCAATAACGAAAAGACTTGAGACACCGGGATGTCAATTTCGTTCATGTAAGTCTTCTAAAATAAGCTTTGTAATTCTGCTAGACTTTGGCAAGATGATGGGGTTTTTCGTAACAACGTCCAGCTCAGAGTTGCGCAAACGGCCACCAACACGAATTAATCCATTTGCGTCTACATATGGATGAAGTTTCAGCAAACAAGACCTAGAGCTAATAGAGCGGCTATTTTGTAAATGGAGTCGATCTTCATTAAAATTGTTCTGGGCATGTTTCAGCAGGACCAATTTAGCGCGTTGAATTTCTTCAAAACTAAGATTAGAAGCGCACGTTCTTTGGCTTATAGTGGCATAGAACATTTTTAGCATATAAGCTACAACCCGAACCAATTTTGATACGCGGCTTACAAGAACTTCAACAGAAATTACCATGGTAGTGCTGCTCGGCTTTAGAGCGGCTAATGCTTCAGGGTCTGCAAATATATTAAAATTATTAGAACGATTTGCAATAGAATTATATTTGAAATTATCGCTTAGCCAGCCTGGGCCATTCCACCAGAGCCCAAAACTCAAAAGTTTTGTTGCTGGCATTCCCCTAGAAGCACAGTCGGCACGATTTTCTTTGGAGGCAACATGATCCCAGAATCTTCGAGGCAAAATGTCTAAAATTTCTGAGGTTCGATTGGCTTCAAACGTTTTTAATTTCAATGGCGGTTGTGAGAGCCAAGACAAAACGATGGTTGAGTCACACCAAGCTCGAACTGTGTGGCAAAGCGCTAATAATTCGTTTCAATAGACGTGATGGCAAAAGAGCTCCACATAACTCCAGGCGAGGCAACGACTTTTGTTTTATGGGAGCCACTCGTGTTTTGGAGGCAAGAAGTGTAACGTATACAGCACCCGCACGATCAACAAATCTAGAATAAACTACGGCAGAGTAGGCTTGTATGTATGCATCTGAAAAATCATGTATCTCCAACTTTGAAGAGTCGTTAGGCACAAAACGAGATATGCTGAAGTTTTCTAGAGGCCGTAAATCTTCCCTGTATTGTAACCACAAGTCTGCGAAACTATCTGGCAATATTTCATCCCATGGCAGGTTAAGCGACCAAAGCTCTCTTAATAAAATTTTAAATCGGATAACAATTGGAGATAAAATTCCCATGGGGTCAAATATTCTGGACACATCAGAGAGTACTTGTCTTTTTGTAGGGGCCGTATTAGTTGAAAGTTTTATTTTATAGCCAAGATTATCAGTGGCAGGTTGCCAAAAAAATTCCCAAAACTTTTTTGATGTCTTCGTCGGGCGATTTAAGAAACGTAAGATCATGATTACTTACTGATATGCTCGGGCAATTTGAAATCCATTTTCTTAACTCTAGGCCAGCTTGAGACAACAGACAGATTAGATCATTACATTTGGAAATGATTTCGTCCTCTGAGGCAGCGCCAGTGAGGACATCATCAACTTAGAAATCTTCAAGCAGCACTTTTGACGCAACAGGAAAAGTAGATTTGTAATCATGAGCCAACTGTTCTAGCACGCGAATTCAGAGGTACGGAGCACAGGCTGTACCATAGGTTACAGTACATAACTGCTAATATTTTACTTCTTCTACGGGCGATTCTATCCAAACGATTCGTTGATAGTTTTTGTGATTGTCCGAAATCCAAATCTGCCGAAACATCTTCACAATGTCGGCGGAAAAAACGTAGCGATGAAAACGAAATCGTAAACAGACTGAAAACAAGTGTCTTTGAATGCTAGGTCCAATATGAAGCGTATTGTTGAACGAAATTCCATTGGAGTCCTGGAAAGAGCCATCAAATACCACGCGCAGTTTTTCACCAAGCACTGGGTGGTGGGGTAAGTCAAAAACTCTGCCGTCGTCGTTATTTATCTCATTTGCGCTAATTTGTCGCATGTGACCAAGATTTTTATACTCACGCATGAAGGTGTGGTACTGCTTACGAAGGCTAAGATTTCGTTGAAGTCGTCTTTCAACAGCGTAAAATCGTGCCATTGCGCCATTAAGGGTATTTCCAAAGCAAGGCTCGGACATTTTAAATGGCAACTGGACCACGTATTTACCATCACTGCTACGAGAGTGAGTTGATTGAAAATGGGATTCAACAAAGACATCATCTGGGTCCAGTCGCACTTGATATTCAGGCTCCTCTATCTCCCAAAAACTTCGCAGGCTTCGGTCGATATCTATCGTGGAAATAAGGGACATTCTGTATTGTTTCTATACAAGTTACAACCCATCCAAAGATTGTTGAGATGGCAACAGTGTTTCCATTTGAATCTAATCGCCTATCAAATGTAAATATATTCCAGATGTGTTCCAGCCCAAACAAAATATCAATTTGAGACGAGACATTGTAAAATGGATCCGCAAGTGATAGTTCCTTCAAATACTTTGCAGTTTTGTTGCCAAACGACTGACTTGGAAGTGATGTGGTTATTTGCGACAGTATGTGAACTTCTGCATCTAATGTATGCTGTGAGACTCGGGATTGTACCACAATGTGACAGAATCCTCGTGTGGTTTCCGCTTTGACAGATGAAATTCCGCTGACTAATATCTTGGAGGGAGACCGAGCAAGTCCTAAGTGTTGAGCACAACTTTCGGTTATGTTAGACAATTTTGAAGCGGATTCTAATAGAGCACGGCATTGGATTAATTGACCATAGCAATTCTTCACATAAATAAGAGCAGTAGGCATTATAAATTCATTGTTATTTCTTCTGTTAGATAGACGAGGTGCTAGAAGACATGATGATGAGACGGGATGTGCAACGTTGGCGACGGTTGACCACAGACCAGCGCCGGCTGCAGATGTACTAGGCAATTGTTTTGGTAATTCAGGAATGAATGAACTTGAAGCACCTGAGGCAGCTTGAGCCTCTGTAGACGAGTGTAAAAGAGAATGGTGACGTCATTGCGATAAAAAAATATGTAAGTTAAATTTGTACAAACAGTACAATGTCGATCAAAACTGGTACACTGTAATGTGTTCATGAACACAATGCATTCCGATTTAACGAGATAAAACGTAACGGAAAATCTCCTTCTTTTTGTAAGTTGGTTAAAAAACAAAGTGTGCGGCAAAAATGGAGGGATAACATTCAATATAAAAACAAAAGTCAATATAAGGACAATTTATTAATTAATAATAATAATTCATTGATTACAGATAAAAGAAAAACTTAAGAATTAATTCATTAACAAAAACTAATGTGAAATGAATGACAATATTAATTCATTTCTTAAAAATTATAAATACAAAAACTACAGAAGTAATTTATTTATTTTATTCATTCAGTCTTTAAGTTTACATAAATACTGCTAGCCTTTTTTAAGGTTTTTGCAAACATCACAACGAAATCCTTTAATTTATTAAAGTTTGCAAGAAACCTAACTTTGAATTTCAGACTTTCTGTATTAAATTAACGATATGTATGTGTGTATATTGAAAATAGCAATAACACATGCATATAATAACAACAAATAGGTATGTAATAACAAATATGCACTCATATACTAGAAAACTACCATAATGGTAAATTTTTAGAAGATGGTAAAAACACAGAAACGATAGAAATTGTAGTTATAAAAGTGTAATTTGTTTGGTTTTTTGCAAGACGAAGAAAATTTTGTTTGCCCCTGCTGAACCTTTTAAAATTTTGAGTTGATTCTCTTTGGAGGAACCAGTGCGATATGTAAATTTCCGAATAAGAAAATACACAGCGATAAAAAAATGAGATCTTAAATATTTTTGTATTTATGTACATATGTGCATATGTATATGTACTAACGTGTAATTAATCAGTTACATTGCAGTCTTTCTTACGTTCATCTTCCAAACATTGTAAGAAAAAGATTGTTGTTCTTTTTCGTACTACTGCAGTAATCTCCGAGTTTACTGCGGCTAACTCACTTACTAGGAAATTTCCGAAAGCATTGTTGGGCTCAACAGCACTTTCTTTCCTTTGATTCATGGCATTGACTGCGTCACGCATGGTTTCGGCTATTTGTGTGGCTGCTGATTGTGTAGGACAAATTGCCACTTTTCGCAGTTTCGATGGGGTGTCCGTTCCTGACTTTGATTCTTCATTATTGTTTATATAGCAAATATAGGAAACACAAAAATATTATCCCCCGCGCGACCCGCAAAGCTCATGGCATTATAAAACCTCCATTTAGGAGCTTCCACAATGCCCTGGCCTGATTTCATCTTCGCTCTGGCAGAATAGCAACGGAATTGTATCCTCAGATTTGTCCACTTTACACTTAAGTCACAATATTTTCCATTAAAATGTTCGTTGATAATTCTCCATGCGCAGTCCCGTATAGGTTTATTGTGGTATGCTTCATCCTAAGCATCCCACAAGCATTTTTGTGTTTCAACAAGGCCAATTAGCTTGTAAATGTCGTCTTCTTGCCACTCTTTGGTAATTTTGGCTTTTTTTCTTGACGCTTTCGGGGGTGAAGGCCCCTTGTTCCTCTCTTTTATCTAAATAGACATAAATACACATAAATATATGTATATGTACATACACACATATGTATTATTCATTTGCACTTACCTCTTTACTTTCTGAGCCATCTTCAAGAATCTGGAAAATATTTTACAAGGTTTGTATATTTATTTCAAAACATACACATACATACATACATATATATAAATGTTTGTTACTGCAAAATAAAAATAAATTGATTACTTACGTCCATACAACTCTCTAAAAATTCAGTCTCGCCATCAAATTCACAATCCTGAAATAGATTTAGATATATATATAAAGTGTGTTTTTTTTAGAGGTATAGAACTTCGAATTGAAATAAAACACAAGAAAATCGTTTTAATGTCCATCAATTTGGCTTTATTGGAAGGATAATTTTATGCCATTAACGTTTAAATATGATTTCGGGCATGTGGCCGCCGCGGCTGGCTCGAATAAAGCCAATTCTACAGGTCCAATTTTCAAGTTGATGGACAAAGCTCCAATTGCTGTGCACGGTGGCGAATCGATTCATTCGGGTCCTCTTCAACACTTTGCTCTACAGCGGCAATTGTTTCTTCGGTGCGCACTGTTCGACGTCTCTGCGGATGCGTATTATCACATAGAGTAAACGTAGTGCGAAAACGATCCATGGTTAACCGAAAGTAGTAGGGAACTGGGGGTTCTGGGTCAATTAAAATTGTTAAATTGTGGGCTGAAATTGTTAAATTGTGGCTGAAATTGTTAAATTGTGGCTGAAATTGTTAAATTTTGCCTGAAATTTTAAAATTCTTGGAAATTTGTGAAATTTGATACCTACGTGTGTGTGTCCGTCCGTCTGTATTTTTTGTTTACATTAAGTGGTTTTTGTTTACATTAACTGTTTTTTGTTTATATTAAGTGTATGTATGTTTGTATGTATATATGACCGTGGGAACTTGTGCGCGGAATATTTTGTGGGAATACATTAAGGGGGTTTATATGTTTGAAGCTGTTATATGTATATGATTTTCTAATACCGACGGGATAACATGATTATTTTTTTCAAATGCCGACGGCAAAACATGATTATTATTTTTTTCAAATGCCGACGGGAAAACATGTTTATTTTTTTCAAATGCCGACGGGAAAATCATGGAAATGATTTTTCCTAATGCCGACGGAAAATTTGTGGGTGTGTCTAGCTGTAGAAATTGAAGTCCGGCTGTGATTGGTGGAGGGCGGGGTGTGTCTAGCTGTAGGAATTGAAGTCTGGCTGTGATTGGTGGAGGACGGGGTTTGTCTAGATTGTGAGACCTTAAGGCTGACCGTGATTTGGGTAGGTGAGGGTGTTTTGTAATATGTAACCGTGGGAATTCGGTGACGTATATGCTTGTTGGAATTTAAGCCAAGCTGTGCTCGTGGAGGGGCGGGATGTATTTGAGGTAGATCGACTGGTGGAGGGTGGGGAGTTGTTGTAATGTGTATCCGTGGGAATCTGTGTACATGTATGTATGTATGTCTGTAAGAGTTTAAGGCTGTCTGTGATTTATGAAAGGCGAGGTGAGAGTGTTCATGTAATACGTATCCGTGGGAATCTGTGTATATGTATGTTCGTAGGAGTTTAATGCTGATTGTGATTTGAGGTGGGGGAGGGTGTCGTTGTGATAGATAGATAGAATGTGCCTGTGTGTGTGTGTGTATGTATGTATATGTAGGAGTTTAAGGTTGTCCTTGATTTGAGGTAGGCGGGCGGCGTTATTGTAATATGTATCTATAAGAATTTGGGTGTTTATATGTCTATAGGAATTTTTGTACATGTATGTCTGTACGAGTTTAAGGCTGATCGTGATTTGGATTGTTGATATTGATCGATTGTATGTGACCTTGAGAATTTGTGTATGTATATCTGTAGGTAACTTAAGGCTTATCGTGATTTATGAGGGCGAAGTGTTCATTAAATATATCATGATTAATGAGAGGTGAGGTGAAGGTGTTCATGTATATGTATACGTATTTGTGTGTATGTATGTCTATATGAGTATAAGGCTGATCGTGATTTAGGTTGTGAGATTGATAGATTGTATGTTACCTTGAGATTTTGTGTATGTATATCTGTAAGAACTTTAGGCTGACTGTGTTTTGTGAGGGGAGGGGCGTTGTTGAAATAGGTGTAATTTTTCGTAAATGAATTTTAGTATGTGTGTGTGTATGTGATTTTCTCACCATAGTATTTATAAGTACGTAGAAATAAATTGTTTCTCATATGAACATTTTTTGCTAGAAAATATTATCATATATCTGAACTTCCCTAATCCTAGTATGTTTTTCATATTGGAGGATGAGATTGCTTTATATTTTATCAAGCTTAAATTTGTCCAGTGTTAAAGTCTGTCGGTCAGAAATTTGTTTATATTTGTATAAATATTAATTTCAGATTTTGCAAAATTCTTGCGTACGATCGTGGTGATTTTGTGTGTGTGCGTATGCGCGATAGAGTTTGACTGGTCTGTGATAAGTTTGTTTATTTAAGTACATTTGTCTTCTTCGACTTTCGTCTTCAAGCGTCAATAGCTTGGAGAACGGTTTGTATGTTTTCATGATGTAGATATGTAAGTGTGATTGTTAAAATCCAATAAATACTTGAGCATGGGTAAGAAATTTGATAATATGTGTACATATGTACATATGGATCTACAAATTGATTTTATGTATGTATGTATGTACATACAAATAAGTCTGGGGCTCCCTGTTTAAATACATTTTTTTTGTCATGTGCTGTTGTTGCTGTTGTAAATATTCGCCTGGTCTTTTGTGTATACATGTGAAATATCGATAGTTTTTTTATTTGAAATTAAAAAAACGTTCTTTTAATTTTTAGATGTATTTACTTAAAAGTTAGTGAGGAGTTTCTGTTTTAAGTAAAATTTAATTCCTCTCTAGTTGTAGTAACTATAGTATAAATATTTAATATATTTTATTTCCATTTGTTTAAAGTTGATGTAGCCTATATAGTCAACGTTAGAAATTTTTCGGTGTAAAATTTTTTCCAACTATCATCTTTTTTCTTCACCTGTTTCATATATTTTAGAACATCTTGCATTGGCTTTAAAAATAATAAACGCTTTGAAATGAAACTGATCTAGCAGTCCAGCTTTTTTTAACCACTTTGCTTCTCTTTCCTTTTTTATTGATAAACATTTAAAATCAAATGGTGGTTTTATAATGAAATTGTTATACTCATTATTGTTAAAAACATCCGCTACTTCTTTTTGTAATGAAAATCATTCGAAACCTTACTCGTCTATTAAAACCATTTTTTCATTCATATTACTTAATTTATAAGACTTTCAGGACTTTCTATTATTCGATCATTAATAAAAATGCAGTAGCTGAGGTCCTTGCTTACTGTTTCATATTAAATTTCTATATCAATTGGGCCGCTATTGAATAAAAGGAACTTTTATCTTAAACTTTAGTGCATTTGGAAGTGCTTGAGATTCTTTCATATAATAGCTTTGTTGGAATCTTAGATACGAGTACATATAATATAGAATTGCATAACGTTTATTTTTAATTTTTATGTTAAGATCATCATCATTTAGATATGAGACTAAATTTAAATGTACTTTTAAATTAGTTAAATCATAATGAGGAAACTTGTTTTCTTCTTGAATAGCGATCAACAGAAAACGAAATCGTTTTCTTACAATTTAGGTCTGGCCTCTCAACGGTTCCTCTAGTATACAAGATGACTTTCTATGTCAACATATCTGTCTACTCTTTGTCAGCGTTAAGGGACAATTAAATGTTAAAATTTTAATTCCTCAAATTGTGTTACTTCATACTGATAATATGTTTTCATTAATAAGGTATATGTTTATCTTATGAAGGTTACTCGCCTATGGCTTTTATTTGATGTTCTAGATGATTTTTTTTCTCATTTTATTAAAGTTCAGTGTATTGTACATATATTTCTGATATTTTTAAGCGCGCTTTATTTACCTGTCAGACAAAGTGTACGTATCAGTTGATCACTCAGTCTCTCTTTTTAATATTTTTTTTTTTCTTTTAATGTATCACTACTATTTTTTCAGATTTTACTACTTGAAAAAGAGAATATTTGTATAATTTTTAAATGTGTTCATATATACATATAGGTAAATATATGTATGTATGTATAGAGAAATTACTTTATCTACAAAGAAATACATGTTTAATAATCAATTATTCTAGAAAATCGATCTCAAATAACGCAGTTACCTCCACCATCAATTCACCGTCGGTGTTTTTATAGTGTCAGAAACACTAGAATATCTATGTTTGAGAGAATTTTTACATCGAGTTTTTCTACATGAGGTTTGCTGGTTGACATCCTTGAAGTTATTGTTGACGTAGGCTGGGTTGTATCACATTCAGATGTAATCATTTCCTACTTAAAAAAGGTCCTCATTACTATCAACTATATCTGTATACATTTCATTCATGAGTTGGGTTGATCCAGATACAATTGCTGTCTACAGATTAATGATTAGAAACAAGTTTCTCATCACCTTCTAACAGATTTATATATTTTGCTAGCATGCATGCCTTAGCATGCTTCTATCGATAGTGACGCGAGAGTCCGACATGTAGTGGTGTTTCAATTAAAAATCTATACTATTAGATTTTACGATTTCGCTCTTTTTATTCTTTTACAAAGTAGATACATATTTATGTATTTCATTTAGCACAGAGTCATAAAATTTCTTTGCTTACAAAATTGTGTGACATTCTTTTTAATTTGCATGCTTAGGCATGCTTTCAATATTTTTTCTGTAAATTTATTTGATACTCATACAGATACAGATATAAAGTAAGATCTGCTTACATTGCATTTTACAATTTATGTATGCTTCAGCATGATTCCAGTTGAAGTCCATATTTATTCAGTAAGTTTGTTTGATACTAATTCATACACATATACATTCTTAAAGATTGGAAATCTAAGTCCAATTTATGTAGTTTATCTATATTTTCTAAAGATTTGATAGCTATAGAAATTAATAGAGTAAAGATCTATTATAATAGCCCATGGGCATATTTCAAAATTTCGCTTGCTAGAGCTTTCGAAATGGAAAATGTACAATTTTCACTATAAAAAGTGATAATATTAGGTGTTACTGAATATTACACTGTGTTGTAATTTATTTTGATCACTTAAGTTTTCACAATATTTCATACAGGCCAACAAGTTTAGAGAATTTCCAGTATATTAAGTTAATTATCTTTCTTAAGACCTATCATTCCTTCAAAAATACAAACCAAACTAGATTTTTCCTGTTTAATTTTATTTTTTACTTTCATTAAATTTCAACATTTTGTTCATCTTCAAATTATTATATTTAGCAGCTTTTTCTCATTTGTTGAGTTAACTTTAATCGGAAAAATTTAAATAGTGAGATGAACTTTTATATTGTATACGAGTACATTAAGTAATTCTTGGTATATTTCATTTATATGAACCATCATCACATAATTCCTTTGGATGATCTATTAAATCATTCTACTATTGATGCTTTCATATTAAGTAATGTTTAATATTCTACATATGCATGAATTTTCCAGTGTCTATTAAAAAATTCTTTACAATCATCCAATTGTAAGCTTTTTCGTACTCATAACATTTCAAAAATATTTTCCACAGCCTAGGTTTTTTCGAATGCAACTTTTATTTTCAACGGTATTGACCATAGAAACTTTGTGAATGAATCATTTACAGTCTACAATAATCAATAATTTCTATTTTCTGTAGAATAGTTTCCCATTTCACCTAAATCAGCTCCATAAAAGATCAACTATTCCTTTCATTACATATCTACAATGCACAAACAATTTTCGAGATTTATTATAGAGTTCGTCTACTAAATTTCTTTTTAAAGACATTGAGTTATTTTAAAGATTTTTTGGAGAGTGTTGTGATCTACTTGATGCACTTTCAGCTATTTATACTATCATGTAGTTCATTTTCCAATCTATAAATTTTATCGTTCACCTCTTCAATTTGTTTTTTCAAAAGATGATTTGATTTTTAGTATGTATTTTATCAATTTTATAACTATCTTCTATCTCTAATTGTATTTCACGTTGTACTCTATCAATTTGCATTTTAATATATTCTTGAATTATATTAATTCCTTAAGCTATATTATTAATTTGTCCTATAGTTTATCGTTTGGAGTTTCCAGAAACAATTTACTGATAACATCATTCTCTGTCAGTGAATGATGATGATGATTAGTAGAAATTATATATTTTATATATTTTTCAACATCAAATTTCTCATAGTATTTCCATGTTTTATTATCAATCATTAAAGAAAATAAAGCTACTATTACGGCCTATATTTGACCATCAACTTGTATTTTATCTTCATTTAGTTTTAGGTTACTATCACCAAACTTTCATTCATTATTCAAATCTTGATGTGGGCCATAGTTTGTATCTAATTCAATTCTTCCTTCCAAGACTGATAAATGAGTATAAGTGTCTTCAGAATTGGAAGTCTATGAGTAAAAATCATCTTCATCATCCTTATCATCATTCTCAGTATTAGCATCATTAAATAAGATGCTGATATCATCAAATATTGTTCCTTCTGAAAGTTTCTGTGGTGTACTTGTCTCTATATTGACTGATGGCTTTAAACTTGTATTATTTTCAGCTTCTATCTTGATTTTACTTTCTTCTTTCTTGCGAATTCTTTCAATATTTCTAGAACTATTTATGAATTCTTTGAGAGGTTCTGTTATAGGTTTAAATGTATCTTTTATTGCTCACATGTATCTATTTCACCAGTTTTTATACTACGAAGCTTTTTCTTCAAGACATTTCTTGTCAACACCAACTGTTTTAAAATTTTCTCATCCATGTTTAATAATAGTAAATAACAGGTATCAGCTATTAGATCAGGTATCAGCTATCAGATCAGGTTATCAGGTAACTGGTCTGGTTTTCAGATCAGCTTATCAGGACCTGATCTGTTTTTCAGATCAGCTTATCATGACCTGGTCTGGTTTTCAGATCAGCTTTTCAGGACCTGGTCTGGTTTTCAGATCAGCTTAATAGGACCTGGTCTGGTTTTCAGATCTGCTTATCAGGACCTGGTCTGGTTTTCAGATCAGCTTTTCAGGACCTGGTCTGGTTTTCAGATCAGCTTAATAGGACCTGGTCTGGTTTTCAGATCAGCTTATCAGGACCTGGTCTGGTTTTCAGATCAGCTTTTCAGGACCTGGTCTGGTTTTCAGATCAGCTTATCAGGACCTGGTATGGTTTTCAGATCAGCTTATCTGATTCAGATTGGGTTATCAGTTTACAAGTAGCTCCCCATTTATAACATTTAGATGAATGCAGTTTAAGGTCAGATGAAAAACGAAAAAGTAAACTTTTATGTAGTCAAATTCTCTTTTTTTCTATAACGATCATCGTTCAATTCAATATCGTTGCTTATAATCAAAATCCATATTTATCCTTCCAACATGCTTTATATTTGTCTCATCTTACTTAAAAATTATAATTACATTATGATTATCTAGTATCAAATGTTTGGTGATTCTGGTATAAGTTTGACATCAGCAGAATGCATCAACACTCTTATCTCACTCCATACAAAAATATGTTTCTCACATCTAACATCGTTAAATATCATATCGGAATTACTTTTAGCTTTGTTAGGAGAAATAACAGATTCAGTATCTGTAAATGTGTAATATCCCATGCCCTTAATTAATGAAATTATGTAATATCTTTAAGTTTCATATTTAGGTTGATAGAGAGATTTTGAGTATTAATATGTAGATTTTTTAAAATTTTAGTTCATTAAGACTTTTTAGCAAGCCAGTCATAACATATTATTTTTTATTTTATTTTTTTACAATTTGACAGACCAACTATTTTTGCGCAAATAAAATTTGGTAGAAGGGAACTATGACTTGTTTTTGAACTAACGTTTGATGAATCATCAAAAATTTCGTACCATACGATTTTTAGGTTGTTTTGACTATGAGTATGCACCAATATTTATGAAATGTGTTTCATAAATATTGTCTCTTATATAGAAAAAATAAAATAATACAGCTATACGACACCAGAAAATATTTTCTGGTATCGTATAGCTGTATTATTTTATTTTTCCTATATAAGAGATAATGGTCCCTATTCATAGTCAAAACAAAGTATATTTTAAGAGTTTAAAACCAGTATTATCATAAAAAATACTGATTTTAAACTCTTACAGTCTTATTTATAAAAATTATTAAGACTTTATAACCAGTATTATCATAAAAAATACTGATTTTAAACTCTTACAGTCTTATTTATAAAGTCTTAATAATTTTTATAAATAAGGCTCTTAAAATATACTTTGTTTCACTAACCACATTTGTGTAACTAATTGCATTTCATAAATATTGACGTATACTCATAATCAAAACAAATGATAGTTTTATGTTGTTTTGAATGTGAGTATACATCATTATCTCTTATTAAAAAAATAAAATAATACATCTACACGATTTCAGAAAATATTTTCTGATATCGTATAGCTGTATTATTTTATTTTTTTAATAAGAGATAATATTTATAAAATGCATTTAGTTACACAAATGTGGTTAGTGAAACAACCTAAAAATAGCATGGTACGAAATTTTTGATGATTCATCAAACGTTAGTTCAAAAACAAGTCATAGTTCCCTTCTACCAAATTTTATTTGCGCAAAAATAGTTGGTCTGTCAAATTGTAAAAAAATAAAATAAAAAATAATATGTTATGACTGGCTTGCTAAAAAGTCTTAATGAACTAAAATTTTAAAACATCTACATATTAATACTCAAAATCTCTCTATCAACCCAAATATGGATACTTAAAGATATTACATAATTTCATTAATTAAAGGAATGGGATATTACACATTTACAGATACTGAATCTGTTATTTCTCCTAACAAAGCTAAAAGTAATTCCGATATGATATTTAACGATGTTAGATGTGAGAAACATATTTTTGTATGGAGTGAGATAAGAGTGTTGATGCATTCTGCTGATGTCAAACTTATACCAGAATCACCAAACATTTGATACTAGATAATCATAATGTAATTATAATTTTTAAGTAAGATGAGACAAATATAAAGCATGTTGGAAGGATAAATATGGATTTTGATTATAAGCAACGATATTGAATTGAACGATGATCGTTATAGAAAAAAAGAGAATTTGACTACATAAAAGTTTACTTTTTCGTTTTTCATCTGACCTTAAACTGCATTCATCTAAATGTTATAAATGGGGAGCTACTTGTAAACTGATAACCCAATCTGAATCAGATAAGCTGATCTGAAAACCATACCAGGTCCTGATAAGCTGATCTGAAAACCAGACCAGGTCCTGAAAAGCTGATCTGAAAACCAGACCAGGTCCTGATAAGCTGATCTGAAAACCAGACCAGGTCCTATTAAGCTGATCTGAAAACCAGACCAGGTCCTGAAAAGCTGATCTGAAAACCAGACCAGGTCCTGATAAGCTGATCTGAAAACCAGACCAGGTCCTATTAAGCTGATCTGAAAACCAGACCAGGTCCTGAAAAGCTGATCTGAAAACCAGACCAGGTCATGATAAGCTGATCTGAAAAACAGATCAGGTCCTGATAAGCTGATCTGAAAACCAGACCAGTTACCTGATAACCTGATCTGATAGCTGATACCTGATCTAATAGCTGATACCTGTTATTTACTATTATTAAACATGGATGAGAAAATTTTAAAACAGTTGGTGTTGACAAGAAATGTCTTGAAGAAAAAGCTTCGTAGTATAAAAACTGGTGAAATAGATACATGTGAGCAATAAAAGATACATTTAAACCTATAACAGAACCTCTCAAAGAATTCATAAATAGTTCTAGAAATATTGAAAGAATTCGCAAGAAAGAAGAAAGTAAAATCAAGATAGAAGCTGAAAATAATACAAGTTTAAAGCCATCAGTCAATATAGAGACAAGTACACCACAGAAACTTTCAGAAGGAACAATATTTGATGATATCAGCATCTTATTTAATGATGCTAATACTGAGAATGATGATAAGGATGATGAAGATGATTTTTACTCATAGACTTCCAATTCTGAAGACACTTATACTCATTTATCAGTCTTGGAAGGAAGAATTGAATTAGATACAAACTATGGCCCACATCAAGATTTGAATAATGAATGAAAGTTTGGTGATAGTAACCTAAAACTAAATGAAGATAAAATACAAGTTGATGGTCAAATATAGGCCGTAATAGTAGCTTTATTTTCTTTAATGATTGATAATAAAACATGGAAATACTATGAGAAATTTGATGTTGAAAAATATATAAAATATATAATTTCTACTAATCATCATCATCATTCACTGACAGAGAATGATGTTATCAGTAAATTGTTTCTGGAAACTCCAAACGATAAACTATAGGACAAATTAATAATATAGCTTAAGGAATTAATATAATTCAAGAATATATTAAAATGCAAATTGATAGAGTACAACGTGAAATACAATTACAGATAGAAGATAGTTATAAAATTGATAAAATACATACTAAAAATCAAATCATCTTTTGAAAAAACAAATTGAAGAGGTGAACGATAAAATTTATAGATTGGAAAATGAACTACATGATAGTATAAATAGCTGAAAGTGCATCAAGTAGATCACAACACTCTCCAAAAAATCTTTAAAATAACTCAATGTCTTTAAAAAGAAATTTAGTAGACGAACTCTATAATAAATCTCGAAAATTGTTTGTGCATTGTAGATATGTAATGAAAGGAATAGTTGATCTTTTATGGAGCTGATTTAGGTGAAATGGGAAACTATTCTACAGAAAATAGAAATTATTGATTATTGTAGACTGTAAATGATTCATTCACAAAGTTTCTATGGTCAATACCGTTGAAAATAAAAGTTGCATTCGAAAAAACCTAGGCTGTGGAAAATATTTTTGAAATGTTATGAGTACGAAAAAGCTTACAATTGGATGATTGTAAAGAATTTTTTAATAGACACTGGAAAATTCATGCATATGTAGAATATTAAACATTACTTAATATGGAAGCATCAATAGTAGAATGATTTAATAGATCATCCAAAGGAATTATGTGATGATGGTTCATATAAATGAAATATACCAAGAATTACTTAATGTACTCGTATACAATATAAAAGTTCATCTCACTATTTAAATTTTTCCGATTAAAGTTAACTCAACAAATGAGAAAAAGCTGCTAAATATAATAATTTGAAGATGAACAAAATGTTGAAATTTAATGAAAGTAAAAAATAAAATTAAACAGGAAAAATCTAGTTTGGTTTGTATTTTTGAAGGAATGATAGGTCTTAAGAAAGATAATTAACTTAATATACTGGAAATTCTCTAAACTTGTTGGCCTGTATGAAATATTGTGAAAACTTAAGTGATCAAAATAAATTACAACACAGTGTAATATTCAGTAACACCTAATATTATCACTTTTTATAGTGAAAATTGTACATTTTCCATTTCGAAAGCTCTAGCAAGCGAAATTTTGAAATATGCCCATGGGCTATTATAATAGATCTTTACTCTTTTAATTTCTATAGCTATCAAATCTTTAGAAAATATAGATAAACTACATAAATTGGACTTAGATTCCCAATCTTTAAGAATGTATATGTGTATGAATTAGTATCAAACAAACTTACTGAATAAATATGGACTTCAACTGGAATCATGCTGAAGCATACATAAATTGTAAAATGCAATGTAAGCAGATCTTACTTTATATCTGTATCTGTATGAGTATCAAATAAATTTACAGAAAAAATATTGAAAGCATGCCTAAGCATGCAAATTAAAAAGAATGTCACACAATTTTGTAAGCAAAGAAATTTTATGACTCTGTGCTAAATGAAATACATAAATATGTATCTACTTTGTAAAAGAATAAAAAGAGCGAAATCGTAAAATCTAATAGTATAGATTTTTAATTGAAACACCACTACATGTCGGACTCTCGCGTCACTATCGATAGAAGCATGCTAAGGCATGCATGCTAGCAAAATATATAAATCTGTTAGAAGGTGATGAGAAACTTGTTTCTAATCATTAATCTGTAGACAGCAATTGTATCTGGATCAACCCAACTCATGAATGAAATGTATACAGATATAGTTGATAGTAATGAGGACCTTTTTTAAGTAGGAAATGATTACATCTGAATGTGATACAACCCAGCCTACGTCAACAATAACTTCAAGGATGTCAACCAGCAAACCTCATGTAGAAAAACTCGATGTAAAAATTCTCTCAAACATAGATATTCTAGTGTTTCTGACACTATAAAAACACCGACGGTGAATTGATGGTGGAGGTAACTGCGTTATTTGAGATCGATTTTCTAGAATAATTGATTATTAAACATGTATTTCTTTGTAGATAAAGTAATTTCTCTATACATACATACATATATTTACCTATATGTATATATGAACACATTTAAAAATTATACAAATATTCTCTTTTTCAAGTAGTAAAATCTGAAAAAATAGTAGTGATACATTAAAAGAAAAAAAAAAAATATTAAAAAGAGAGACTGAGTGATCAACTGATACGTACACTTTGTCTGACAGGTAAATTAAGCGCGCTTAAAAATATCAGAAATATATGTACAATACACTGAACTTTAATAAAATGAGAAAAAAAATCATCTAGAACATCAAATAAAAGCCATAGGCGAGTAACCTTCATAAGATAAACATATACCTTATTAATGAAAACATATTATCAGTATGAAGTAACACAATTTGAGGAATTAAAATTTTAACATTTAATTGTCCCTTAACGCTGACAAAGAGTAGACAGATATGTTGACATAGAAAGTCATCTTGTATATTAGAGGAACCGTTGAGAGGCCAGACCTAAATTGTAAGAAAACGATTTCGTTTTCTGTTGATCGCTATTCAAGAAGAAAACAAGTTTCCTCATTATGATTTAACTAATTTAAAAGTACATTTAAATTTAGTCTCATATCTAAATGATGATGATCTTAACATAAAAATTAAAAATAAACGTTATGCAATTCTATATTATATGTACTCGTATCTAAGATTCTAACAAAGCTATTATATGAAAGAATCTCAAGCACTTCCAAATGCACTAAAGTTTAAGATAAAAGTTCCTTTTATTCAATAGCGGCCCAATTGATATAGAAATTTAATATGAAACAGTAAGCAAGGACCTCAGCTACTGCATTTTTATTAATGATCGAATAATAGAAAGTCCTGAAAGTCTTATAAATTAAGTAATATGAATGAAAAAATGGTTTTAATAGACGAGTAAGGTTTCGAATGATTTTCATTACAAAAAGAAGTAGCGGATGTTTTTAACAATAATGAGTATAACAATTTCATTATAAAACCACCATTTGATTTTAAATGTTTATCAATAAAAAAGGAAAGAGAAGCAAAGTGGTTAAAAAAAGCTGGACTGCTAGATCAGTTTCATTTCAAAGCGTTTATTATTTTTAAAGCCAATGCAAGATGTTCTAAAATATATGAAACAGGTGAAGAAAAAAGATGATAGTTGGAAAAAATTTTACACCGAAAAATTTCTAACGTTGACTATATAGGCTACATCAACTTTAAACAAATGGAAATAAAATATATTAAATATTTATACTATAGTTACTACAACTAGAGAGGAATTAAATTTTACTTAAAACAGAAACTCCTCACTAACTTTTAAGTAAATACATCTAAAAATTAAAAGAACGTTTTTTTAATTTCAAATAAAAAAACTATCGAGATATTTCACATGTATACACAAAAGACCAGGCGAATATTTACAACAGCAACAACAGCACATGACAAAAAAAAATGTATTTAAACAGGGAGCCCCAGACTTATTTGTATGTACATACATACATACATAAAATCAATTTGTAGATCCATATGTACATATGTACACATATTATCAAATTTCTTACCCATGCTCAAGTATTTATTGGATTTTAACAATCACACTTACATATCTACATCATGAAAACATACAAACCGTTCTCCAAGCTATTGACGCTTCAAGACGAAAGTCGAAGAAGACAAATGTACTTAAATAAACAAACTTATCACAGACCAGTCAAACTCTATCGCGCATACGCACACACACAAAATCACCACGATCGTACGCAAGAATTTTGCAAAATCTGAAATTAATATTTATACAAATATAAACAAATTTCTGACCGACAGACTTTAACACTGGACAAATTTAAGCTTGATAAAATATAAAGCAATCTCATCCTCCAATATGAAAAACATACTAGGATTAGGGAAGTTCAGATATATGATAATATTTTCTAGCAAAAAATGTTCATATGAGAAACAATTTATTTCTACGTACTTATAAATACTATGGTGAGAAAATCACATACACACACACACATACTAAAATTCATTTACGAAAAATTACACCTATTTCAACAACGCCCCTCCCCTCACAAAACACAGTCAGCCTAAAGTTCTTACAGATATACATACACAAAATCTCAAGGTAACATACAATCTATCAATCTCACAACCTAAATCACGATCAGCCTTATACTCATATAGACATACATACACACAAATACGTATACATATACATGAACACCTTCACCTCACCTCTCATTAATCATGATATATTTAATGAACACTTCGCCCTCATAAATCACGATAAGCCTTAAGTTACCTACAGATATACATACACAAATTCTCAAGGTCACATACAATCGATCAATATCAACAATCCAAATCACGATCAGCCTTAAACTCGTACAGACATACATGTACAAAAATTCCTATAGACATATAAACACCCAAATTCTTATAGATACATATTACAATAACGCCGCCCGCCTACCTCAAATCAAGGACAACCTTAAACTCCTACATATACATACATACACACACACACACATAGGCACATTCTATCTATCTATCACAACGACACCCTCCCCCACCTCAAATCACAATCAGCATTAAACTCCTACGAACATACATATACACAGATTCCCACGGATACGTATTACATGAACACTCTCACCTCGCCTTTCATAAATCACAGACAGCCTTAAACTCTTACAGACATACATACATACATGTACACAGATTCCCACGGATACACATTACAACAACTCCCCACCCTCCACCAGTCGATCTACCTCAAATACATCCCGCCCCTCCACGAGCACAGCTTGGCTTAAATTCCAACAAGCATATACGTCACCGAATTCCCACGGTTACATATTACAAAACACCCTCACCTACCCAAATCACGGTCAGCCTTAAGGTCTCACAATCTAGACAAACCCCGTCCTCCACCAATCACAGCCAGACTTCAATTCCTACAGCTAGACACACCCCGCCCTCCACCAATCACAGCCAGACTTCAATTTCTACAGCTAGACACACCCACAAATTTTCCGTCGGCATTAGGAAAAATCATTTCCATGATTTTCCCGTCGGCATTTGAAAAAAATAAACATGTTTTCCCGTCGGCATTTGAAAAAAATAATAATCATGTTTTGCCGTCGGCATTTGAAAAAAATAATCATGTTATCCCGTCGGTATTAGAAAATCATATACATATAACAGCTTCAAACATATAAACCCCCTTAATGTATTCCCACAAAATATTCCGCGCACAAGTTCCCACGGTCATATATACATACAAACATACATACACTTAATATAAACAAAAAACAGTTAATGTAAACAAAAACCACTTAATGTAAACAAAAAATACAGACGGACGGACGGACACACACACGTAGGTATCAAATTTCACAAATTTCCAAGAATTTTAAAATTTCAGGCAAAATTTAACAATTTCAGCCACAATTTAACAATTTCAGCCACAATTTAACAATTTCAGCCCACAATTTAACAATTTTAATTGACCCAGAACCCCCAGTTCCCTACTACTACCGAATTAATTGCTCTGTCGACCATAAATGGACGGAGCTTGCGGTAAACTTCGCGAACTGAACCATTATTTCCGAAATAAATTTGCACGATTTGCAAGCGTTGTTCTTTTGTCAACCTGTTCATGATGAAATGGCAAATCAAACTAAATATTAATCACTTGACAGCTGACAAAATGGCCGCCAGTTAAAAAAGTGATGCCAACTTAAAGTTCTATACCTCAATAAAAAACACCCTATATATATTAATTTCTTTATAAATGAATAAACTTACCTCCATATTGTTCATAAAAAAAATAAATTTTATTTTCAATCGCACAGCTGTTTTGAATATTTATGTTTGCTTCTCAGTGTTAACAACGACGGCGTTTTTTAACTAGTAAATAGAGAAGCTTAAACGGCTGATATATATATTATTTTGTTTTTATAACAATAAATCGATCGAATTTAAAATTAAGCATATCACGGTAAAGCCATACGGGACTGCGCATGGAGAATTATCAATGAATGTTTTAAAGAAAAATATTGTGTTGTAGACTTAAATGTAAAGTGAACAAATCTGAGGATAAATAAATAATTTAAAAAAACCGACTTCCAAACAGAGGATGAGTTTCAACTCTGTCTTTAGTAAAGAAGATTTTTTTTTAAATCCGCTCATAAATGACGAAGTTATTAAAAAACCGATATTTTGGACGGACATTTTATATATCCGATTTAAAATTTTTTTTTATGTTCTAAAGCGCTTGACCAGCCTCTTCCAAAAGCAGAAAACATTTTCAAAATCGGTTCATAAACGGAGGAGTTATTCAAAAACCGATTTTTCGGACGGACACACATTAAAAAAAAAATACAACCGAATTTTAAAAATGGCTTTTATGTTAACATACATAATGAGGGTTGGATATGAACGAGACTTGTCCAATTTATTTATTTTAATTTTTGCTTCACTTCTTTACAGTAAATGGACAATAGGGAAACATTTGCGAAATATAACATCAGCAGTAAAACACTGTTTTGCAAAAAAATTAAAAACATGTGGCATGATACACAGTTTTGCTTTTGTAATCCTTGAGCTTATTTCAAGTCTATTCAAGTATTTGTGTTTTTTGGTGATTTTATTGAAATGTTGGTAATTTATTTTGAACTGTGTGGTAAACACTGCTTGCAACAGCTGTTATTTGGCTTTGTTTGTTCTTACAAAAACTTTTTAAGATCAAATAATTATTTTCTCAAAAAAGTGGCAAATATTTGACAGAGAGTGGTCACACTATGGTCACATTAGAGACATTTTTATTTGATACCAAACAAATTTGTTTGCTCACAAAGTTGTTTGCACCTACCAAATATTTTGTGGTCACATTACAACAAAGAAATATTTGCTACTTTTGGGCAAATGTTTCACAAATGTGATCGTACCTTAAGAATTCAACAGAAAATAACCAAAACGATGAATATCAGAGAAGACACAGACAATTTGTAATACACCTAAAAAGGGTAAAACATTTTATAATTTTTATTTTTTACAATACACTTTTTTGGCAAAGTTTAATATAAATACCTATATTATTCATGTATTTTTAAAAACCAAACAGTAAGTTTTTTATATTCTTTTGTATATAAAAAATATTGTTCGATTTATAATATATCCACAATATTGTAGCTGTTTTTTATTTTTATTAAATAGACGACATCCCTTGGATTCACGAAAAGTCGGGAAAAGATGTAATAAATTGCATTTTTATTGACATTGAATAAGATAGGCATGGTAGCTTAAAGGAAAAATATAACTAACAAAAGAAAGATTTTAATGGGCCAAATATAACAACAAAAGAAAGATTTTAATGGGCCAAATATAACAAAAAAAGAAAAATACTTATGTTACACAAATATATCCATATTTATGTAAATGTTTTTGAATAAAATATAAAAAAAGTTGTTTCAAAAATTGCTTTGAAGATTTTAAAAATGAAATGCAGAGTTTTCGTGAAAAATTTTTAAATTTAGAAGATTTTATCCTTAGAAATTCTGGAAATACTGGCTGTATATGAGTATTTAAGCACTTGATTATATCGTATCCTGGGTGAGACAAAGTTTTTTTTTTGTTTGTTTTGTATTTACGTGAAAAAACATCATCGAATCAACTAACTTGCATGGTTAAAATCCATTCATTTTAATCGATATCAAAGTATTTGAATTCTCGCACAAACACATGATCTCCAATGACAAACTAATGTAAAAATAACGAATTTTTCACCTAAATCGAACCATCGCGTCATCACTTGAACCCATGATTCAACACATGATTTGTCATGTTTTTTGCTGGGTATATAATTTTCAATAATTTTTTTTAAATGTTTTTATTATTCATTTCTTATGCTTTTTATCGATATGTATAATTTGTAATATTTTTTTTTTGCAGTAACAAGTGTAACTTGAAAATTGAAAAAGATTTTGGTTTTAAATAATAAATATATAATTTTTCAAAATATATCAACATAATAACAATGGTCTGACCAGACAATCAAACTAAATAAAAGTAATTTCAATGATAAAATCTCCATTTTAAAAGGTGAAGGAGGGAGTCCACACCATTAGTCTAACTTTTCATTTTTGTAAACATTAAGAATAATCAACTGAGTATTGATAATTCTTTCTGGAAAAGGCAGGTGTAATGTGTTTGAGTAAGTCGCTGTATGCCTTCTGCATACAGAATGTGTAATACGAAACCTTTGTTAGTGTTCAGAATACTTGTCCACACAACAACTTAAGTATGGGAAGGTGCAGTGTTTGCAAACAGAAGGCCCATATTTTTTGTGTTAACGCCCACTTTTTAGAACGAAAACTTATAGCCTTGCGTTATTGCTACGTGGACGTAAAGTTTCAATAATACCTTTTGAGTTCAACGGTACAATTTCGATGTTTTCAGATTTTTCTAGATATTTACTCACCTAGACCTACTCCTGTACTCTCTTGCTATAGTCTGAAAATATGAAAGTTTGCACCTTCATGTTTCAAGAAGCCTTCATTGTAAAATTTTCCAACTTCGCATATAAGGTAACCTCGATGAGATCTCCTTATGTTTCTTCCTTTTATGATTGAGGGGAATCAAGTTATCAGGGGATAAAACACGACGAAGATTGGCATATGAAGACTTATTTTATGTTTAATTTTATTATAGTTTTTTTTTTGTAATTTTAAACATATCTCCTTTTGGGTTTATTTTTTGTTTACACATACATATGTATCTATGTAGTTGTTCTGCTTTGATAGCTAGTTCGGATAAATTAACAATACTTTGTTATTAAAATTAGAGATGATACTAATTTCTTCACGGTTCACATCAAGATTTAGAATGATGCAATATAGTTCGCTCTCAAAATTTTATATGGTGAAACATGTTGTTTCTTTAAAGATTCGAGCGCGAACCGTGAATGAGAGAGAAAACCTCGATGTTTGCCAACCGTGTAAACATGCTGTTACTTCTTTTAAAGCACCGTCAAAAACTTAATAGTAAGTGTCAAGTTAACAAAGAATCTTGTAACTTGTAAGCTTGTAATAGTACTGCCAGCATTATGCAGAAAAAACTAAAAATGGAATAGTTTATTTCTTAATAAGATTAATTTTAAATTTTCCATACATTTTCCCATAGTTATTATAAGTTTTAATACTTATGTACTTACACATTCCGACGGATCTATAACAAAAACTCCGCGTTCGTTTACAGCTATCAATACTTCAACATCCTTGGGGCTT
The DNA here is from genome assembly GCA_936439885.1 of Nowickia ferox. NCBI lineage: Eukaryota > Metazoa > Arthropoda > Insecta > Diptera > Tachinidae > Nowickia > Nowickia ferox. The sequence goes on from OW387023.1 coordinate 56,761,221, forward strand.
ACCAAACTCATTAGTCCACGTACAGATTGCTCCATCTGACCATGAAAAAATGCAGCTCTGTAAACAAAAAAATTAATAATTCTTAGGATAAAATTAAATGGTTTTAATTTGTGTATATGTACAATAACAGCAAACCCCACTATATCAAACGTTGTCGTTTGCAATAATTTTTAACGGCAAACGGCTGATTTGGGATCCACTAAACATTTTCAGCACGAAAAGTCGATCGGCAATAAATGCGAAGGATGTCTTTAACATTTTCATAAAAATTTGGTACACCCAAAAAAAAGTTTTAAAATCCACAAGAAACAATTAGATTTTAAAAACGATACCTTTATGAAATAGAACTAAGTTTGTTTTGTGTTATTTTAAAAATTTCATTTTTGGCTTAAAAATTAAAACTGTTTTGGAATCAAAAATTATTATTTTTGTTTTAAGAAACAACAGTAGTTGTAGTTTTGGGGTTCTGCGACAATTAAAATTTGTGAAATTTTGATGAAATTTTTAAGAATTCTTTAAAATTTTGCTGAAATTTGTGAAATTTGTCTGAAATTTCTAGAAATTCCTTAACATTTGGGTGAAATTTGAGAATTTTGTTTTTTTGTTTACATTAGGAGTTTTTTTGTTTACATTAACTGTTTTTTGTTTATTTTAAGTGTATGTATGTATGACCATGGGAACTTATGCGTGGAATATTTTGTGGGAGTACATTAAGGGAGTTTATAGGTTTAAGGCTTTTATATGTGTATGATTTATTAATGCCGACTGGAAATTTGTGAGTGTGTCTAGCTGTAGAAATTGAAGTCTGCCTGTGATTGGTGGAGCGCGGGGTATGTCTAGACTGCGGGTAGGTGAAGGTGTTGTTGTAAAATGTAACCGTGGGAATTCGAGGTCGTTTATATCTGTTAATATTTAAGCCAAGCTGCGCTTGGTGGGGGGCAGGATGTATTTGAAGTAGATAGACTATGTGTATGTGTGTGTGTGGGAATTTAAGGCTGATCGTGATTTATAAGGGGCGAGTTGAAGGTCTTCATATAATATGAAGCTGTGTGTATGTATGTCTGTAGGAGTTTAAGGCTATCTTTGATTTGGAGTAGGTGAGGGTGGTGTTGTAATATGTATCTGTAGGAATTTGTGCGTTTGTATGTTTTTCATATTGGAGGATGAGATTGCTTTATATTTTGTCAAGCTTAAATTTGTCCAGTCTCAAAGTTTGTCGGTCAGACATTTTTTTATATTTGGTTAAATACTAATTTCAGATTTTGTGAAATTCTTGTGTTCGATAATGACAAATTTGTGTGCGTGTGTGTGGGATAGGGTTTGGCTGTCTGTAATAAGTTTGTTTATGTAAGTACATTTGTCTTCTTTGCCTGAACGGCTTTCATGATGTAAATATGTAAGTGTGATTGTTAAGATCTAATAAATACTTGAGCATGGGTATAAACTTGATAATATGTATGTATACAGACATATGTAGACTAGCGCGACTCAAGTTGTGTGGAAGCGAAATTCGTGCAAGGTGTACCCCCCACAAAATGAACATTGGTATATTTTATGATGACATCTAAAATATTTTGGCTCTAGCTTTGACCTCTCGTGAGCTGGACCTTTTGAAATAGGGTCTATTTTTGCATGTTTTGTCAATTTGAGAATCTGTTTCCTTACCAACATATACAATATGGGTATCCAACTGTTTTGAATAGGGCAATATGGGTATCAAATTTTTTCTTTTGCCAAGTACATCATCTTTGTATGTATATAATTTATATTTTTGCAAATTAGATGCATTTTACACGGTACTCTGGAATATATATAAATGCAATATTGTGGTAACTGTAATATGATAGCGGATTTAGCTGCTAGATCATGTATGGATGAAAATAGGACTAAAGAAAGAAAAAAGAAATTATCCACGATTTTTGGCGGCATATTTTTTTTCGCAAATTACAAAAAGTTATTAAATGTTATTGTTTATATTTACAAAACTGTCCTCAAAAACAAAATCTAAATTATATACATACAAAGATGATGTATTGCAACTAGCACGAATTTCAAAAAAAGCTAAATATTAAAATATGTTAATTTGGCATTTTTATTACAAACAACCCCGAACAAAAAATGTAAAACCCGTTCTTTTTTACTGAATATCCTTAAAAAAGGACATGGATGATCGTCCTTGGACAAATTGTATATACAGTTGGACGCGCCTTAAAAAAACCTTTCTTATGATACCCATATTGTATATGTTGGTAAGGCAACAGATTCCCAAATTAACAAAGCACCAAAAAATATACGCTTTTTCAAAATGGTCCAGCTCACGAGAGGTCAAAGCTAGAGCCGAAATATTTTAAATGTTATCTTAAAAAAATACGAGATTAATTTTTAGGAGGGTACATCGAGCACTTTCTTTGGTGAGTCGCTCTAATGTACACATCTAAAAATTGATTTTATGTATGTATGTATGTACATACAAATAAATGTGTGTGTGATTAAATAAATTTTTTTTGTCATGTGCGGTCTTTTGTTGTTGTTGTAAATGATCGCCTTGTGTATAGATGTGAAATATCTTCATAGTTTTTTTATTTGAAATTAAAAAACGTTGTATTAATTTTTAGATGTATATATTTACTTAAAAGTTTGTGAGGATGATGATAGCTTTTTTTGTCAGCCAGCCAGTTTGCTTCTTCTTACTTTTTTTATTTTTTATTGGTAAACATTTAAAACTGAAACAGAGTTTTATGATGAAATTCGTATAGTCATTATTGTTGAAAACATCCTCTAGTTCTGTTGCGACGAAATTATTCGAATTAGTTTTGAAACCTTGCACGTCTATTAAAACCATTTTTTTCTCCATATTACTTAATTTATAAGACTTCCCGGACTTTCTATTATTCGATCATCAGTAAAAATGCAGTAGCTGAGGTCCTTACTTGCTGTTTCAAATTAAATTTCTATATCAATTGGCCCGCTATCGAATAAAAGGAGCTTTTATCCTTAACTCTGATGCAGTTACAAGCGCTTGAAATTCTTTAATATACGAGTAGTAGCTTTGTGGGAATCTTAGATATATATCATATAGAACTGAATAACGTTCACTTTTAAATTTTATGTTAAGATCATCATATAAATACGAGACTGAATTTAAATGTACTTTTAAATTAGTCAAATCATAATGAATAAATTTATTTTCTTCTTGAAAAGCGATCAACAGAAAACAAAGTCGTTTTTTGAGAATTTAGGTCTAGCCTCTCGATGATTCTGTAGTATACAAGAAGACTTTAAATTGTGTTACATGATACTGATACTATGTTTACATTAATAGGCTATATGTTTATTTTATGAAGGGTGATCGGCTTTGGTTTTTATTTGATGCTCTGGATGATATGATTTTTTTTTCTCATTTTATTAAAGTTCTGCATTTTGTATACATATTTCTGATATGTTTAACTGACAAAGCACATGCATATCAGACAATTTCTATGTATCAGTTAACCACTAAACGCCTTATTCATAAAAGATATTTCAGGTTTATTAAGCGCTTATTTGACATATTTCTATGGGAAATTTGTCAAATAAACCTTTAATAAACCTGAAAATTTTTTTATGAATTAGACCGTTAGTCTCTTGTTTTATTTATCTTTTCTTATGATTCGTCACTAATTTTTTGATTTTACTACTTGAAATAGAGAACATTAATATAATTCTTAAATTTTTATTGAAAATATGTACATACATATGTGAGTATGTACATATCTTAATGAATAATATCTACGTTTGAGAGAATTTTTGCCTCGAATATTTCTACATGAGGTTTGCTGGTGGACCCCTTGAAGTTATTGTTGGCGACGTAGCCTGTGTTGTATAGGATTCAGATATTATGATTTCTTACTTAAAAATGTTCTCATCACCTTCTATCAGATTTTTATATTTTTCTAGCAAGCATGTCTTAGCATGCTTTTATCGATAGTGACGCGATAGTCCGATAGTGGTGTTTCAGTTAAAAATCTATACTATTAGAATTTACGATTTCGCTCTTTTGAATCTTTTACAAAGTAGACACAAACATATGTATTTCATTTAGCACAGCGTCATAAAATTTCTTTGCTTACAAAATTGTGTGACGTGCGAAATTCTTTTAAATTTGCATGCTTTCAATATTTTTTCTGTAAATTTATTTGATACTCATACAGATACAGATATAAAGTACGATCTGCTTACATTACATTTTACAATTTATGTATGCTTCAGCATGATTCTAGTTTAAGTCCATATTTCTTCAGTAAGTTTATTTGATACTCATTCATACACATGTACATTCGTAAAGATTGGAAATCAAAGTCAAATTTCTGTAGTTTATCTATATTTTCTAAAGATGTGTAGAAATGATTACAGTGAAGATATATTATAATAGCCAATTTACATATTTGAAAATTTACAACTTTCACTATAAAAAGTGATAATATGATGTGTTGCTGAATATTACACTTTTTTGTAAGTTTTCACACAATTTTATTTATGCCAAAAAGTTTAGAGAATTTTCCGTACATTAAGTTAATTATCTTTCCTATGACCTAACATTCCTAATCAATCCTTCAAAAAACCTGACAAACTAAATTTTTCCTTTTAATTTAATTAAATTTCAACATTTTGTACATCTTCAAATTACTGTACACTATATTTAGCAGCTTTTTCTTATTTGTTGAGTTAACTTTAATTGGAAACATTTTAATAGTGAGATTAACTTTTATATTGTATACATTAAGTAAATGTTTCTATATTTCTATACACTTATATGAAACATCAATGCTAAATTCTTTTCACATCATTCCTTTTAATGTTCTATTAAATTGTTCTACTATTGATGCTTTCATATTGAGTTATGTCTATTCTTCTATTTATACATGAATTTGCAAAAGTGTTTATTAAAAATTTTTTTACCATCATTTCGTTGAACATTCATAATGAACAGACGTATCAGCGTATATACATACTAAACTTATAAAAAATCACTCAAAAAATATTCGTAATACATAATATTCTTAATACATATTAACTTTGATAAATAAGCAAAGCAAATATTCCTAATATTTTTTTACATAGTCAGAAACAAACAAAAAAAAAAACAAACCAAAAACAGCAAGCAAAGTGACTATGAGGAATACTCTACAAGAGTACCTCAAAAACAAAAAATTGTGAAGTGAATTCTAACGGCAGAAATGCCTATTTTACTGTGAGTTCTGAAACTCTTAACGCAAACAATAAAAATCTGATGATAGTATTTTTCTAACGGCATAGCCACTTTTTCGTGAGCGATCTACTTCGCTTTGTATAATGTCAACCAGTGATTCTCTAACATTACCGCAGCCTAGTACTTCATCATTTAAGCCAGCGATATCATCTGCTCCGGGTTCGTGCTCATCTCTTAATCAGGTAATCGCTCTTAATAATATTAGTCAGAAACCTTAGGTGCAAGTCGGTATGGACTACGGTAAAGCGTGGGTGAAGCCCAAATTCTTCAAAAATTTCATCTGCTCCAAAGATGTCTAGGGATAATAGCGCATCATCTACTAATCGTCAAAATCGTTTTGCATTATTGCAAGACAATAACGACATCATCGCAAAAGTCTTTTAAGCCACCACCTATCTATCTGAGAGAAAAAAAAATCTAAAATTCCAATTCTAATTGGTGAAAATACTTTTCACATCATTCCAATTAAACGAGGAAATATTGATGAAACTAAAAACGATGAAACGAAAAATTGTTAGTGAATTTGAAAAAATTAAACAAATTTTTACACATACAAACTTAAGAGTGCTAAAGGCCTAAAGATAGCATTAAAGGGCATAGACTCATATGTTGAACCCGAAGAAGTAAAATGTCCACTTGTCGACCAAGGATTTAAGGTAAAAAATGTTACCAACATAATTAACAGAGAAAAGGTCCCCCAACCCCTATTTCGGGTTGAACTGGAGCCGAATGACATAAAATTGAAAAAAAAAATTAAACCCATCCAATTTTATTTGTTGCATACAACAAAAAGGAAATGTATGGATGGACAAAACCAAAAAATTTACTTAACATTTTTCGCAAACGTTTTACTACACACAATTGTGTATAACAAAGCAAAACAAAACAAAATGGCGTACGAAAGTTGTAAACAACTTTTGACATTCATGCATTAACACTACACGAGAAAAAAATTAATCACCTGAATACTTGCATATACTTTATATAAATTTACTTTACACAGCATCTGTGAAAATATGATTGTGAAAAACTACGAAATAAAATTTTCTAAAAGTGAATTGTTTTACACGCACTTGCAATAAAATTTAAATAATTGTGCAATATGGCTGTGATTTTTGTGTTTTAAATTGTTTAATCAAAGGCCAGTTGTCTTCCTCAACTACTGACTGTAAATTGCAGCCTAAATAATGTGAAAAAGTTGAAATATTTGTTAAAACAAGTTCATGAGTTTCATTGCCACAAAGAAAATTAAATTTAAATATATTTTTTTACGCTTAATGCGCTTTAAATACAATAAATTTTAATGTAATCGGCGATAAACCTATTCGTATTACGTGGTCTCAATGATATCTGCCAATGCGTCGCTCTGGAATTGCTAGCTTTCATAAGAAATTTGGATAAGGAAACAAACCCATTTGTGATACTTTCCCGACATTGGGAAATATATTGAGCTGGAAAGTTAATATCGATGATATTAATCTAAATGGTAAGGTTTTGCACATTTAGGAAGAAGCAGCAAATAAAGCAATAGCTAAAGTCGTGCATGTTGAGTAGTGAGAAATAATACGTTCGTGAATTCCTTCCCTCATAACATGTGCGTCACATAGGCGGTATGGTCATGCACCAACTTGGCCGCTGGTGGCTTCTTTGCGTCTAACACAGGCGAGTCCAACGTTTCTTGAGTCCTAAATTGTGTACATAAATGCGCTTGTACTATAACTTCTCAACAAGCTATTCCAGCTCCTAATATTGCTTTGGCTTGGCAGCTTTAATAGCTATTACTCTTAAAACTCAGTGAATAGTTTATATAGCAAAGCTAAGAAACCGATGAGAGAAGCGGCTCATGTCAACAAATACAGGGAGCATGATGTGTTTCGTAACCAACAAGCATTAGAGGAAGCATAGGTGACTAACTAATGCACAACAACGTAAAGGTCGCGCTGAACGTGTCCAACCTGGCATATGCTACAGTTTATTCACAAATATACATACTTTATCTTGAAAAGGTGTTAGAAATGGATAATACGATTTCGGAATTAAAAGATGCAATGGATAAATTTCATAGTAAAGAAACTGGTTACAAATATGATAAGGAACACATTTGTCAACAGTTGAAATAGCTTGAAGGTAAGCGACACGATACAATAAAATTTTAATATAAATTCCAGAATCGTTCGGAACTACATTGAACGATGATGGTGTTAATATCAATACGCTTATATCGACATTTACCACTATTAATGAAACTGTCCAAAAATAAGTAAAGTCTTCTAAAAGAAAACCCTGCATTGGCGAATTTAGAAATGAACTTCAAGATATGGAAAACCAAATTACAAACTTTCAAAAAATGTTGGGCGAAAATAAATAGCATTGGAATAATGTCGCAAAAACCTGTCATACAATTCCCCGCCTGTAAAGCTAACATCACAAAATCAGTTGGAAGTATAGGATGTGGAATATGGGGTTCTTATTATTATCCTAAATGCTCAGGCATTTCACCAGAAGCCTTTGAAGCCGTAAGTAAAAAGCAATCGATCTTCGTCTGCAGATCCTGCTCTAGCCATAGTGAACTGCCAAGCGGCAGTAACAATAAAATTTTTAAACGCATGGACTTGATACAAAAATCGATTGCAGATAAACTAGATCAAAATAAAACGGATATTGAGCAGTAAATGAAACAAGGATTTTTCAGATTAGCAAAAAAGGTGGATGGGTCTCATTGATAACCTAAGGGGTGAAATGAATAGAGAACTAAATAAATGAAATCTGATATAAGTCAGAGTCATGCGATGGTCAAAGAAACATACAAAGTACTGCAAAAATTAAGGCCTTGTCTGTAAAAAACAATGCTTTGGAAAGACGCCTCAATAGACCTGACATAAAAATAAGTGGACTGCCAAATAAAATGGATGAAGTACGCGATGCCGTAATTAGAATTGGTTAGTAGAGATGTGCAGCTCATGAACGATCCAGTTCAATTGAACGATTCACTTCACTGAGCGTTGTGAGCCGTTCAATCAACTGAGCGCTTTAAGGTCAGTACTGAGTGGTTTCTAGATTTGTTTCGAACTCTTTAGACACAAACCTGCAATCAAACCCATTTAAATTACATGTAGACTTCTATGAAACTCTTTCAGCAGCTCGTTTTAGTACATGTAATTTAGGTTATAGGTTTGTGTCTAAAACGACCTAATGAAAGAGTTCCATACAGGTCTTGTGCTTTTTTTAGTAAATTTTTTGTGTCGCACAATTATATAAAAAAAAAAAAATTTACACAATTTTACTTTTTCTATTAACCAATTCTGGTCATTAAACTATTTTAGTTTTATTTATTTTTTATACTTCGTCTGCCTTGTTTTATAATATATGACCACACACACACACACTGTTTATATCTTTCACTTTTTATGTTTCTTTTTCGCTCTTTCTTTATGGTTGACAAAATGTTTCACTACAAATGAACTGAGCTACTGAGCCAATTGAATGAAATACTTCAGTAAAGTGAGCTGAGCTGAAAAAAGCGGTCACTCAAAAGAGCTGATAAGCACAACTCTATTGGTCAGCTTGTAGGAGTAGAAGTGTCATCACTTGACATTAATCACTGCTGTTTTATAAAAAGAGACAACAATATATTGGTGAAATTTAATTCTGTACAAGTGAGGGACTCCGTCATAAAAAATTATTATAAGAATCAACCGCTGATGCTCAGGGATACAGTTTGAGAAGCTGGTAGCAGTTCTGATGGTAAGGATGCTGGTGAAACTAGGGTGTATTTGAACGACAATTTATCTCCTCAGTCTAAGCAATTAAAATACATTTGTTAAAAATACATTTGTCATAAATAAAATAGTTAAAAATTATGGATCTTCAGCATACATGAACATTCAACAGTGTGAAGAATTGCTCAATAGTGGCCAAAAATATTAAATTCTCATTTCTTTAGTTAATAAATAACATTCAATATTGTTCCTTATATACATATCTCTAGGTATAGTTCAGATTGGTGTTAATAAGTTAACTATGCCTGATAAATGTACAGTATTTGTATAGCCTATTCTGCTTTAATTAACAATTTCAAGATGATTTTAAATGTTGTTTTTGTTTTTTATCTGATTATATCAGATGATAAATATCAGACTTATATATAGTATAAAGTAAATTTAATTTTTTTTATGATACGATGTTTATAATATAAAGGGTCCGCCATTTTTTTTTTTCAACTAGTGCTTATTTCGTGAATGGTAATACTTAGCTCATGTTTGATTTGCAGATAATTAGTTTTATCCTTCCGCTGAACGAATATGGTTATGTTTACGCTTGAACAACCCTGGGAAATATTGCGACATTACTTTTTTTTATTTTGCCAAAAAAATCATCTTTTCAGATAAAGGTCATTTTGATCTTGGCGGGTATGTAAACAAGCAAAATTGTCGCATTTGGGGCACAGAAAACCCGCACGCATACATTGAAAAGCCGACGCACCCAAAACGAGTCACTGTTTGGTGCGAATTTTGGTTCAGAGGCATAATTGGGCCATTTTTTTCGAAAATGAGCAAGGCCGTTGCAGTCAATGGCGATCGTTATCGAACCATGTTGAACGAATTTTTGTTCACAAAAATTGAAGAGAAGGATATTGGCAACATTTGGTTTCAACAGGACGGCGCTACGTGCCAAACAGCCGAAGCTACACTCGATGTTTTGCGCCCTGTTTTTGAAGATCGCATTATCAGCCGCAGAGCTGATGTCGTTTGGCCACCTCGGAGCTGCGATTTGACGCCGTTGGACTATTATTTGTGGGGTGCCGACAAAGATAAGTGTTACGCTAGTATATAGGAATTGCTTGTTCTCCCAGAAAGCAATTAAAATAGATAACGATAGATAACGGAATTTCACCACTAGGGGCGCTGTAGGCAGTAAAGGTTTGTGTCTTTGCTAAATACTGGTATTAGAGTTGCCATATGGTGGTGAAAAAGGGTAAAAGGAGTGTGTATTTGCTAAACAATGGCGTGAGCGTTGCCATAGTGAGATGAAAAAAGGGTAAAAAGGATAGTGAATTGGATAAATGAAGCATGTTGATGCCAGATGGCAACGCCGTAAATAGGTGAAATGTGTGTGAGTTGGCTAAGTCTTGATCAATTTATCTGAGTTTACCCAAAAGTAATTAAATTTATTTTAATGGGTTTTGGGTAAGCAGCTGTGTGCTAGATAAGTGTAGATGACAGGGTGGAGAAAGGAGAGATAATAGCGGGTTGTGAGTTTGCTAAGTCTGGATCATGTTGGCTTACCCAAAAGTAATTAAATTTATTTAAATTGGTTTTGGATGAGCTAAAAAAGTTTTGGTGTGCTAAAGAAGTCTAGATGGCAGTAGTGGAGAAAGGAGATAAAATAACGGATTGTGAATTGTTAAGTGCCAATCGATGAGGCTTGGCTTATGGTGCTAAGTAGTAAATGGAGTTGGGATTTGTATTTAACGCCTAATAGTATGCACCCATGAATTGTAGTTGGAATTGATAAAGGTATTTTGTGTTGTTATACACGCGAACCGCAGCAAAAAAAAAGTCAAGATTTTTTTCATACTTTTTTTTCGAATGCTTTGAGAATGGTAACGGTTAACAATAGGTTCTTTTGTATACAGGTATGATGATGATGATGATGATGATGAGCCAGCCAAGGTATTAGTGGGAGTATTGGTGTATGAGTTTGTTTTATCGAATTGAAAAGAAAGTATTTGATGATTTAGGGAAAATATGTTGTACATATGTATGTTATTTAGTAAAGGCACATGCCATGTGTTCGTATACAATTTCTAATTGATATTTTTGTTTAATTATTTCAATATGTAAATTATATTAATTTTTTTATTGTTAATTTTGTTAGAAAAAAAATGTGTGAGCGGAGATTCATAGTAAAAAGGAGACGAATTCCTAGATTTGTGAGTGCATGTGCGAATAGAAAATATGTTAATTAGGGTTAGGATTTTATATGTAAGTAAACGGGATGTAATAATTTGTGTGGGTTTGATCGGCCGGTGTTCGTATAAAAACTATAGTTGATATTTTTGTTTAATAATTTGCATATGTTAATTCTATTATTTATTATATTTTTTTAATTTTGTTAGACATTTTAGTGCGGATATACATAAAAAGGAGACGAATTCCTAGATTTCACAAATCTTGCATGTGCGAATAGAAAATATGTTAATTAGGGTTAGGATTTTATAAGTAAACGATCGTGAGTGGAATAGGAAAGGGTTTAAAATGTAGTGAATTTGGTCAGCGTTACACGTGTATATATGTATGTATGTATGGATAGGAGTGAATGTGTGTATGGATATGAGTGTGGAGTGAGGGAACAATTGCAATGTTTATGTGCATTAGCTTATCTATTGATATTTTGTTAGTATTATGTTGTTGTTGTTGTTGTTGTTGATTTTGAGTATAAAGGTCCAATCGTGGAACATTTTAAACTTAGTTAGTGAAATTCAACTTCAAGTGCTATCAACTAAATAAAAAAAAAAAATAAAAAAAAAGTAAAAAAAAAAATTAAATTAAATTAAAAATGCAATCCAGTCCGCTGATAATATCTTTGGAGGATGACTTTGGCAAGGTACACCCTTCGGTTAGCCCACTTTCCATTGGTACGTTGACAGAATTCAGTCTTAATGATTCGGTGGAAGAAGTAATCTTCCACTACATCAAGTCTCCTCAGAATTGGAAGGAACAGGAAATTCCCAACAACCAGATGGGATATCATAAAAATTTTTTTGAGGATGAGGTATACGAATTCTTGTACGATGATGAAGGGGATAAGCTGCTATCGACATTCAATGAAGAATTTTGGTGCGACGAAGTTGGGGATAAAATAATATTAGATGTACACTTTAAATAAAATCATTAGATTGAATTTATATAAGTAGAATCTATTTAACATTATATAAAAAATAAAAAAAATAATAATAAAGAGATAAAATAAAATACAACCGTTAATAAAATTTCAATAATAACTAGTGAAAAGAGAAAACTTAATTAATAAATAGAGAGAGAGAGAGAGAGATATGTATATATCTTGCATATGAAAAAATGTATAAATAATTTGTACTGGTGTATAAAAGTTCACAGTTTAATATAAGTTACAAAACAATGAGCACCAACGAGGAGTTAATTTCTACCTTCAATAAATTGAACGCCAGGCAGAGACTTAGTGTGAAGGATATGCTATCTCTAGAGGAGTATCATATAACTGGAGCTGATCGTATTACTACCAAGTATGGGGAAACTATTGTCTTAGAACTGGGAACGAACATTTTATATTTACCAAAGAGGTTTAATTCACTAAGTGATAAGGATATTGAAAATTTATCTACGGGCGCTTATCTTATTTCTAAATATCCTATAAATGATAGCAATAATAGTGATTTATACAGATTGGAGTTGAAGCCAGTTCCTCCTGTAATAGATTATTATCCTTTTGCTACATTTAAATAGAAACTATTTAAAAAGTGTTTAAGGAAATATTTTAAATAAAACAAGAAGAAAAAAAATTTAATTGCATGAATATTTGTTTAATTTATACGAATTCAACCATATAAAAATATACATACGTAAGTATATAACACGAGGATTTGATAAATCAATGAGTAGTTTTCATTAAGATTTTAAACTAGAACGATGGATTTTATAAACGATTTTTTACAAAAGTTCGGAAATATAATTTTCGAAGAACATCTGTCTTTTCTTCGGGCATTCAAAACTGATTATGAGAATTTTGATGATAGAATACCTTGCTCTCATGACGAAAATTCAAATGAAGACGTTGTTGGTATGTGTACGTGTTACTTTTTTCATATGAAAAAACTAAGGGTAAAGAAGATTATTGATACATATAGAAGCTTATTTCATCACTTTTTATCGACTGCCACCGCTAACCGAAAGGAAGATTGAGACGAATTAATAAACATTTTTAAACAAAATTTTTAATTAAATTTTATAATTTACATTAAAAAAATAAATAAAAAATAAACAAAATGTTTGAAAGGAAACATAATTTAAATATTTTTTTATTTTTCTTATACAACATATATGTATGTATGTATGTATGTATGTATGTATGTATGTATGTATGTATGTATGTATGTATGTATGTATGTATGTATGCATGTATGTAATTGTATACGTCAACTTATTTACACAATGACAGATAGATAGAGCATAGTATTCAAGATATTTCCAATATAAAGGGATTTTTTAGAGCGAAGTCATCATCAGTTTAAAATTTACTTCCGAGGTGTATAGTAAAAAAATTAAAATTCTCTTTTGAAAATGGAAAATAAAATGACAAACTTTTTCCAACAATCAAGGAAACCTCAAATACAGGATGTGGTTTTTGAGCTGGAGTACTTCCTGAGTTTAAAATTAAAAATTTCTTGTGGGTTTTCAACTCTAAATGGATTTAAACCAATGATATGGCTACATTATAAAAATAAACATTTTATTGGATTGGATCGGGAAGAGTGGATACGTTTAATGCACTATAAAACCTATATTAGCAGTGCCCTTTCTCAGAAAGAATTTTTAAATTCAGTAAATTTGATAGATGACACTACTGAAAGGAATACAGCCTATATATTTCAATATAAAAACGGTAGCTATCGTTTAATTATTCAGCAGGACAACTACAAAATTAAAATAGAACCAGATACGTGGAAGTCTCTACTTGGTATTGGAATATTTCTAACTTCAATTTTATGTTGGAACGGCATCCTCAGGAAACAAATTCTACATTTTTATTATGATTTTTATATTCCAACGTGTTCTATGTTAAGAAAAACTAGTATACAACTGAGTGAAATAAAAGGAATTAATGAAAAAGATATTGAAGTTGATCTGACACGTCTTTGTTACGAAATAGGAAAAAAAATGCAAAACAAAATTGTAACAGACGTAAAAATACACAGACTATTGCTAAGAATGGATAATAAATGAAATAAAAACTATAAATAAATTAATTAAACAAATTTTATTTTTTCTGTTTTTTATTTTTTTATTCCACATTGTTTTTTATTTGGGATTTTATTAAAAAGTTTAAACATAAATGTCCACAATTAAATCCATTCAATTTCTGATATCTCTTATAGTTATACTTTATATTGTTTCCCAAATATCTTAAAACTTCTAAGGGTGGTTGAAGATTACCAAAACTATCAAAATATTCCACATTATTATTATTTTTATAATATGCTACCCAATGTGTACCATTTCCGGTATTAGAGTCTAAGTTGATAATTCCACATTCTATCCTCCGTGGAATATTAGGAAGTTCATCTCTCATATAAACTCCTCTAAAGTGAAGAATATGCTTCTTTCCAAAAGTTCTTAAATCCATATCTATTAATGGGCTGTTGGGTAGCTGATTTAATAGTTTTTTGATGTAGTTTTTGTATAAAATATTCCATATCCCTTTTTATAAGGTTTCAGATAGAGACCTTTTCCTATTGCTATTGCCTCTAATGCTCTGTTATGACGTTTATTTTCTTCCAACTGTTCTCTACCATTTTTAGCTATAGTAATGGCTTTAGCAATTTGTGAACCTCCAGAAGCCATTGCACCTAATGCATCAAGTGCTGTAAATATCGGTATCAAAGGTAATAAGCCGCCAATTTTAGGAACTCTGATAATTCTTGGAATTTTTACTTCCGATTTTTTTCCAAGAAAAGAACGTTTAATAACATTTCGCGCAGTTTTTATACCATCTTTTGTATCTTTAGGCTTATTTTTTCTTAAGATAGTTGTAGCTGCTTTAATCGCATTACGAAAATGGTTTTGCTTACAAGTTTTCTTAAAGTCTTTGGATTTAACACCCAAACCAAATTTTACTTTAGATTTCATTGCGTTTGTTACAAGGTACGAATTTATTTTTTCTCCGAGTGTGCTGTCTTTAGCTGTTACCCTCTCCCAAGCTTTATTAACTAGTTCTCTATCCGCCTGATGACGTTTTTTAATATCAGTACTCTGAGAATAAGCAATATCATGAACTCGACAAGCAGCATCCAATGGATTAATTCCTCTATCTCCTCTCTTCAACCGTTTTTCTAATTTTGTTCCAGGTCCACAAAATTGATATCCAGGCAAATGAAGTTCAACTGGTAGTGAATTAATCAAACTGTTTACCAGTCCTTTTCCTTGAACTGTCTGTTTCGCATTAAATTTTTTATTTGAATACACAATCATTTATACTTTTAATTATTTCTGTAAATAAATTCAAACTTGTTTAATATAACTTTCAGTTGTAAAGATGCATTTGATTAAGCAACATTCAAATATCTTAGTAAGAAATTTCGATTTCATTGAATACAATAGTCGAACTAAACACAGTTGCCTATTACCAAACTCTATAAGAGCATTACTAGTAGGCCCATCTAATTGCGGGAAAACAAATGTAATGCTCAGTTTAATTGAAAGCCCAAATGGATTAAAGTTTAAAAATATTTACTTGTATTCCAAGTCATTACAACAGCCAACATATAAGTATCTAGAAAGACTAATTTCATCAGTAAAGGGAATAGGTCTTTACACATTTACAGAGAATGAAGATGTCATATCACCTGATAAAGCAAAGGCAAACTCTGTAATGATATTTGATGATGTTGCATGCGAAAAGCAGAATAATATTAGATCATATTTTTGTATGGGTCGTCATAGAAACATTAATTCATTTTATTTGTGTCAAACGTATACACGTATTCCTAAACATTTAGTACGAGATAATGCAAACTTTATCATAATATTTAAACATAGTGATCATGTTGGAAGTGATATGAGTCTCAAAATGTTTCATAATATATGCAATGAATGTTGGAAGGACAAATATGGATTTCTTGTGATCAGCAAGGATGATGATGTATGAAATGGACGCTATAGAAAAGGCTTTGATGTTTTCATTCAACCTTAGTTATAAATATTCATTCAACTGCTGCGGACATTTTCTAATTAAAAGCTATTTAGCTGTTTAAAAAAGCTGTTTAGCTGTTTAAAAAAAGCTGTTTGCTGTTTAAAAAAGCTGTTTAGCTGTTTAAAAAAGCTGTTTAGCAGTTTCAAAAGGCTGTTTAACTGTTTAAAAAAGCTGTTTAGCTGTTTCAAAAAGCTGTTTTGCTGTTTAAAAAAGTTGTTTAACTGTTTAAAAAAGCTGTTTAGCTGTTTAAAAAAGCTGTTTAGCAGTTTCAAAAGGCTGTTTAACTGTTTAAAGAAGCTGTTTAGCTGTTTCAAAAAGCTGTTTAGCTGTTTAAAAAGCTGTTTTGCTGTTTAAAAAAAGCTGTTTAGCTGTTTAAAAAGCTGTTTGTTACTAACTGAGCTATTCTCCAGCAAGCCAACATGGAAGAAAGTATATTAAAAGAGTTAGTGAAATCAAGAAAAATTCTATAAAAAAAATTCGACAGTATCAAACAAGGTGAAGCAGAATCGTTTAATAAATTAGAACATACATTTAAACCTATAACAGAACCACTTAAAAAACTTGTAAAATTATCTGATGAAAATTCATTCGATCCAATGAAATTTTCTGATGAAAGAATTAAATCTGAAAATTATAGTAAATTTAAAGGACATCAGAAAAAGATTATTGCCAGTACTCCCACTAAAAAAGAGTGTTTTAGTCCTTTACCAGGGAAAAGTGAAAATAGAGAAGATTCACACTTGAATGAATCATTTTATTCCCAACCTGATGATTGGAAATTTAATTTAACAGATTTGTTTGAAAACAAAAATCTCGATACCATATTTGGGCCTTATAAGGATAAAGATGGTGATTGGAAATTTGGAAATTCATATCTTAAGCTAAGTGATGACAAAATAACCATAGGAAATAAATCTTGGGCATTAACTCCAGGCCTTTATTCATTACTATTTCACAAAAGGCCGGAACAGTATGACTCAACTGAACTAGATATATATAAACGAATTTTGATTGATACAAATGCACATAGAGTAAACTACGATCCCAGTAACCGACTTAAAGGAAATAGAGGTTTCAAATATAAAGAAATAATTAATAAATTATTTGCTACTACTCACATTGGTGAAGGTTTAATGAGAGTAAATCTTAATAAACCAAACTATATATACTGGTACAATCCTAATGAAATTGTAGATCGGTTGAGACTATTAATAGCATCACAACAAGCTGGAAATAATAATCATTCTAATGAAATAGTATCAATAATTGAAGAATTGAGAGAAGCAAATATAATTGTGTAGAGGTGATAAAACAAAGAGTATGACTGTCGACAAATTCGGTCATTATTTTAATCAAAGGTCTAGTAACGAAGGAAGAAGAAAGCATCTCTTGAAGCATTTTGGTTTTACACTGGATGGAAATAAAATAAACATTGATAATAAAAGGATTATAAACGTAGCTTCACCTTTGGATGGACTTGATGCTGTTAACAAAGCTTATTTGATTTTACAAATAAGACACATGAAAGACAATTTAAAAAGGGGAATAAGTGAAGAAATTGTACTGCTAAGAAATGAAATAAAAGATTTAAATAAGAAAATAATAGATATATATAACGTAATGACAACAATATCACCATACAATGGAAAAAAGAGCAGTAGTTAATGAGCTTCATTCACGAGCGCGGAAGAACTTCTTACGACGCAGAGTTATTATGAAAGGAATTGATGATCTCTGGCAAGCCGACTTGGTAGAAATGGGAAATTATTCAGCATATAATAATGGTTATAAATATATGTTAACTGTCATAGATACATTTTCAAAATATGCGTGGGCTGAAGCAATTAAATCTAAAACTGCCTCAGAAGTTTGTAATGCATTCAAGAAAATACTTGGTATGAGGCGTGTTCCTAAAAATTTACAGACATATGATGGTAGAGAGTTTTTCAATAAAGATTTTGGAGGGTTGATGCAAAAATATTCAATTAATCACTACTCTACATATAGTGTAATGAAAGCTTCAATTGTTGAACGCTTCAATAGAACCTTGAAAGAGATGATGTGGAAAGAGTTTAGTAACAACGGAACTTATAAATGGATTGATTTTTATAAAGGTTTGATTAAAAAGTATAATAAGAAAAAACATGGAAAAATAAAAATGGCACCAAATGACGTAACTCATAACAATGAGAAGCATCTCTTGAATACTGTATATAGTAATTTGAAAATTTTCAAACCTTCACGATATAAAGTTGGAGATTACGTCCGCATTAGTAAATACAAAAACGTTTTTGAGAAGGGATACACTCCAAACTGGACAACGGAAATATTTAAAATAAGATCGATACAGAACACTTATCCTATAACATTTTTGTTGGAAGACTATCAAGGACATGAAATTAAAGGAGGTTTCTATAAGGAGGAAATACATAGCACAAAAAAAAAGTATTGAGAACTAGAGGAAATAAGGCATATGTTAAATGGTTAGGTTTTCCAAGTCAACATAATTCATTGATAAATAAAACTGAAATATTATAAAATAAGCAAATAAACTAGAAATAAACTAAACAACTACTTTAAAGCATTATTATTTCACTTACAATTGAGCATTCACCATGTCAATAACATTAGCATTAAGCGGAAACTCTTCAATTTTAAAAGCAAATTATTTCCCACCTATAATTTTAACGGATGAGTATGAATGCTCCCTAATCGACTTCCATTCATATAATTCTATTCCGAATGTAGACTACGATAATAATCTTTTCCATATTGGAGATGCAGTTATTGAAATTCCCATAGGGTCTTATGAGTTGCAAGACATTGTCGATTACATAACTACACAATATAAAAAAACTAATTTTAATAAAACCATAATAATTGAACCGAATAATAATACTTTACAAATAGAAGTTAGTTCTTCACACGATATAATTTATTTTAATCGAACGCGATCAATTGGTAAATTGCTTGGTTTTGCGGAAAAATCTTTAAAGGCAGGAGTAGTACATTTATCTAATCAAGTTGTAAATATTCTGAAAGTTAATGCTATACAAATTCAATGTAATATAATACAAGGAGCATACATGAATGACTCTCCAGCACATATACTTCACGAGTTTGCTTTAGACGTTCCTCCAGGTTATAAATTAGACGTGAACCCTAATAATTTAGTTTATCTACCAGTAAACGTTAAGGAAATAACATATCTTAAAATTTGGATTGTTGATCAAGAAGGACGTTTAATAAACTTTAGAGGTGAAGAGATAACGCTAAGGTTGCATTTAAGGCCAAGGCAAAAATGATAATTTATAATAAAACCACAAGAAGAAATATCAATCTGAACATTCCTGCAGATACCGTTAAAGCTATAAGACCGAAGTTAACAGAAGAAAATAAAAGATTCTTAAAGCTACTTAAATTTAAAGTAAACAAAAATGTCTGATATACTTAACGTATTGGAGCAACCGCTTTCGGACGAGAGTATAACAAAAAAAGACTTTCATAGTTATGTACCATATATTCAGTCATTTAAAAACAATGATGAAATTCGAATTACCCTACAAAATCAAGACTTATATGTTCTACCTTCGGAAAGCTTTTTATTTATAGAGGGAAGTATAAAGAATAGTAAAGGTGAAGAACCGTCAAATATAAGGCTGAAGAATAATTGTGTTGCATATTTGTTTGATGAAATACGTTATGAAATTAATGGAGTTGAAATTGATCGAACCCGATACTTGGGAACATGTAGTACAATCAAGAATTATGTTTCATTAAACCAATTTGAAAGCAATATGATGGGAAATGCTGGATGGTGTGTTTCTGAGGAACTAGCTATATCTAAATTCAACTTTTGCGTACCTTTAAAATTACTAATGGGATTTGCTGAAGATTTCAATAAAATTATATTGAATAGTAAACATGAACTTATTCTACTACGAAGTTCAAGTGACACAAATGCATATTATTCAACAGATGCAAATGCAGTTCTCAGTTTATCTATTACAAACATAACATGGAGAATTCCACACGTTCAACTTTCAGATTCTAAGAAACTACAAATAATGAAGGTTATTAAAGGTGGCTCTTCTTTACCTATTGCATTTCGCAGCTGGGATTGTTATTTCAATCCCACTTTTGCTGGTGGAAGGAATCACAATTGGAATGTAAAATTATCACTGAATAGAGAGCGGCCCAGATTTATAATATTAGTTTTGGAAAATGACAATAAATATATTCATTCAGACTTAAAGAATATTAAAGTACACTTAAATTCAGACTCTTATCCATATGATGACTTAAACCTTAAATTTGATGAGAATCGTTATGCAATTTTATATGATATGTATGCAAAATTTCAACAAAATTACTATATGAGGGAAGCTCAACCACTTCTCACCTGCGAAGAGTTCAAAAACAAACCAATCATTGTAATTGATGTGAGCTATCAAAATGAAATGATAAAGAGCGGGCCTATTGATGTTAAAATAGAGTTCGAAACTAGTAAACCGGTACCACAAAATACAAATGCCTACTGTTTGATTCTTTATGATCGATTGATGGAGTATACACCACTAATTGGAATTGTTCAAAAAATTATTTAAACACTTTATAGTAATACTTACACATTCCCATGTACTAAATGAAATAAATAAATAATAAAGAAATTTTCAAAAAACAATATAACAATTTTTTTTTTATTTACAAACAGCTTTTCTTATTTAAATTTAAAAATATTTAAAAATTGTATAACGTTTGCAGATAAATATAATATTTACAATAAAATTTTCTTATTTAATATATATTTACAAATATTTATTTCAAAAAATTTTTTTATTTTATATTTACAAATTATTTTAATGAATGCATATTGGAAAATGTAAGTGATAATGAACATACGTTTATTAAGAAAAAGAAATTTTCAAAAATAATATAACATTTATTTTTTTTTTTATTTACAAACAGTTTTCTTATTTAACTTTAAAAATATTTCAAAATTGTACAGCGTTTGCAGATAAATATAAAATTTTCTTATTTAATATTTACAAATATTTATTTCAAAATTTTTTCTTATTTTATATTTACAAATACTTTTAAAAATTTTGAAATATTTGCTATAAAACATTACTGTATTTATATATAATCACTTATTATTCTAAATTTTCTATTTGATTAATTAATAAATTCAAAGCATTTGAATTTGCGTTACTACTTTCTATTTCTTTTATTAACAAATCTAAATCTACATCTCCATTACCGCTTTCTAATTGGTAATGGTGCCACGCATATGTATTAATATTATTATTACTTATTCTACGTTTTGTATCTGTACAACTTAAGGCTACTTTATTTATTTCTTTAGTTAAAACAGTATGCAATTTTGATGTAAATGTTTGCATACATGTTGTAATTTTTTGTTTAGTGAATAAAACATTTTTATATACATCTAGAGTATAATTATTTACAATGCACCTCTTAACCCCCTTTGCTTTATTAACATTTTCACCACCTTCAGTGGTGTATGAATAAACTTTTGGTGCTAGTCCAACAAATTCGGTTATAAACTTCCCCTCTGTTTCATCCTTCATCATACCCAATTCCTTCTTATTTAAGAGCGGGAAATAAAAAGGGTTATTTTCTGCGTATGACGAAGTGTCAAACCGATCTTTCAAGTCATCCCTTATGTCACTATAGAAATCATCTGTTTGAACAGAATAGATAAAGGAGTCTGTATCCATATAGTTCAAATTTACTTTCTCTTCATATTTTGGTTTCATGTAACTATAGTGGAAATCATACATTTTCCACTTTGATAGTTCTAATATACAGAAACCTAAATAAATGGGCTTACTATAATATGTTAAAGTTTTATTC
Organism: Nowickia ferox; assembly: GCA_936439885.1. Lineage (NCBI taxonomy): Eukaryota > Metazoa > Arthropoda > Insecta > Diptera > Tachinidae > Nowickia > Nowickia ferox. The sequence continues at coordinate 56,783,293 of OW387023.1, forward strand.
ATTTGTATAGCCCACATTGAGTCCGTAAATTGTGATATGCTATGAAAATTCGGTTTGGATATCAATTCTCCTATACCTAAATGGTTGCGGTTAGTACGACTCCATTCAATACGTACGTGTACATCTTTCCGCTTGTCAACATTTTCCATGGTTTTGCCATACACAGCATTATTTAATAATTTGAAAAAGTCTTTTTCGAATGAATTATTAGCTCTAGCTCTATACTGTGTATTTAAATCAATATATGATTTCATCCATGGTCTTTGTTTGAATTGAAGAATGCGGTAAACTTTCTCCAAAACTAAACCATTACCCAAACATTGTTCCAAGGTTTTATAATGTATTATATACCTCTTTTTATTTGAAAGATCGGCTACTAATTTTTCATGCTTACTTCCGCCAATTATTTCGTTTTCAGCACAAAATGGCAAGTCATTGTGGCGATCATGACAATCAGAAGGATAAACTAGGTCAACTTCATATATATAACCTATTTCCGAATTAGATGGAATGTCATTTGGGTGAATAAACTCATTTGTCCATGAAAAACCACCCGACGGAAGATATTCAGACATAGCCCAACCGTAAAGGTTATTTGCATCTAAGTATAAAATATACTCAGAGGGTTTCGTTTTATCATAAGTACTCAGATACTTATGATTTGCCTTACTATGTCTTTTACAGCACTGTGTAAGACCACCTCGAATGCCACGTTTGATGAAATTATACATTTCCAGATCTGTCAGAAGCTCTAACTCAATTTTGGTATGCTTCAACATTGCATCCCAAGACAGACCTGGGAGTGTATAATAATGAGGTGGATCAAGGTAATGTATTCTTTTGCAAACTTTTCGAAAGTTTTCAAAAATATCTGTCAGCAAAAGAACATCAGTTTTAAGATATAAACTCATATAGTCACGTATGGTTCTACAACTAAATGTTTCCCATATTTTTGTGCATGTGAATAGTCTTCTTCTGAACATTTTTTATTATTCAGCTTAGAAAAAAATTCATTAATTCCAGGGAGTTTGTCATCATCCAATTTGGAATATGTATTAACATACTCATATGGAAAAGTACCTTTTCGCTTCATGAGATTAAACTCATCTAGTTGTGGGAAAAACCTTTTAACTGATTTTAAATCTTCATCAGATAAATTTCCAGCTAAGGTATCTAAACTAGATGCCATAAATCTGAAAGAATCTAGAAACCTTAACTCAACATGTTTCTGCTTCTTTCCATTGTCAATTTCTTCGGAGCTATATACCTCAATCGTATGAGATAAAGAAATATAACGTTCCTTAGTCAAAGGTATTACGTTTGTATTTCCTTTAACATTTAGCAATTCTTTTACGAATAAGTGACAATCGTACGAGGAGAAGTTGTGAAATAAAATTGGTATAAACTTTGACACTTTATAATTTAAATTGCACGAGTTGTGTGCTGCCCCTCTATATTTCCCTGAAAAATGACAGTGATCTTTTACTGTCAATTCATTGCCTAATGTCTTACCGCAAATATGGCAATCTCTAGCACTTTCAAAAAGTTCTTCTTCTAAAGGAGTTAAGGGGGACATTGGTAAAATATTTTCAAAATGTTTTTTGTAAATATCTCTACATTCGATAATTACACTATTCACAAAATGTGCACCTACATTTACGTTACTATCCCTATTCACAAAAATTTTAAACCTATATAAACTATCATTAAAACTACACTTAATATAAAATGCATAAGCACATGGTATAAGCTTCTTAATAAACGAATGCTCATTATCACTTACATTTTCCAATATACATTCAAAGTCTGCATAGATTATGAACAGAACATCCATCTGGTTTCGGAAGTTGGTGAATTTTAACGTCGCCTTGTGTGTTTCTGGCATCCTCACAACACATTTGCCACACTCCTTGCTTCGATGCACTACCATTACCTCCGCTGCATTTGTGTGGAATAGGCACGCATTGCAAATAAGGGTGCTTATGCTATTATGACATGAAATTTGTGCTGATAGTAATCTAAAAGAGAAACATATTAAGTAATTAACAGTTGTAATTATAATAAATTAATAATTCATGCATATGTAATAATAATAATAATAAT